>JASDDO010000006.1:54571437-55171437 GCA_030015575.1 Agapanthus africanus | reverse complement strand
ACTTTAATCAATCCATCCTCTAACTCACCCCTAGGATGGGTGATGGATCGGTCGGCCATTTGAAGAGTGCAATGTGTGGGTTTCAGCTCTCCAACGCCTAATTACTCATATACTGAATAGGGAAGCATGTTAACACTGGCACCAAGATCTAAAAGTGCGCGGTTGATGTTCTTATCCCCAATAGTTATTGAAATCGTAGGACAGCCAGGGTCCTTTCGTTTTTGAGGTAAAGGTTGGGTAAGAGCATCACTTACTGCACTAGCCAAGAAAACTTTCTTAGGTACCTGTGATTTCCTCTTCTTAGTGCATAAGTCCTTCAAGATTTTAGCGTAAGAAGGGACTTGTTGGATTGCATCCAAGAGAGGAATGTTAATGCTAACCTGTTTAAATAACTCCACAATCTTCTCCATTTGTGGATTTTGTTTATTGGATCTCAACCTGTTTGGAAATGGAACATTTTGAAAATTGGTCGAGTCCAATGTTTGTGGAGGAGATTGCGGAGTTGGAATGGATCCTAGTGCAGGTGTTCTCGTGGAGTGAGATGTGGGTCCGTTCGGAGTAGTAGAAGAATTAGAGTCTTGTGAAGAATGGAGAACAGGCTCTGAAGACGAAGAAGATGAAGAAGAAGAAGTGGCGGTCGGGGTGTCATTATCAATGCCCACATTGTTGTGCAACATCCTTCCAGATCTCAATGTAGTCACGGCACTCACATTATGGTTTTTTTGTTCAAGAGCAACATGCGCATTTTGTGGGTGACCAGGATTTGGGAGTGGCTGAGATGGAAGTTTCCCCTTTTCTCATTCGCTTAAAGCTGCATTTAGTTGTGCAATTTGGGCTTCAATTGTTTTGATACTTTGCCCATGTGAAGCAGTGTGTTGCACCAAAAACTGAATGGAAGACTGGATGTTGGTGGATGATTGAGTTGATTGTTTTAAAAACGCATCCATACTTCGTTCTAACGAGGTAACCTTATTGTTATTTTGCGGAATAAAATTGTTTTGAGGAAAAGAATTGTTAGGTGCAAAATTGTTCGTTTGATTTTTGTAAGGTTGGGGTTGGAAAGGTTGCTGATATTGAGTTTGTTGAGAAGCTTGTTGTTGAGGAGGAGCCCTCTGGAAATTATTATTGCCTTGGAATTGTTGATTTTGATTCCAAGCAAAATTGGGGTGGTTCCTCCAACCAGGATTGTAAGTTGAAAAGTATGGATCATTTCTTTGTCTTTGCTGAAAGGCAGCATTGACTTGATCCTGTCCTTGAGCAGGTGGGTTGTATGGACACACTTCAGTTAAATGGGATGGATCTGAGCAACAAGCGCATATAGTGCGAGGGGGTAAAGCAGGGGCAGGAGAAGGCGAAGATAATTTGCTCTCAATTGCTTCTAGTTTTCATGTAATTGCTGTCATTTCGGCTTTCATTGCAATTGACATGTCAAGTTGATGAACGCCTGTCCTAGACGGACCAGATGAAGTGGATGAAGTGGTTTGTCTAGTGCTTTCCCACTGAAGTGTTTGTTCAGCAAGATCGTCGAGAAATTGCCAAGTTTCCTCATCAGATTTTGTTAGGATGTGACCTTGACAAATGGTTTCCAGCAACTGCTTAGTTGCTGGGTTCAGTCCTTCGTATAAAGTTTGGCAAAATTGCCATCTCTCAATACCATGATTAGGGCACTAAACAAGAAGGTCTTTAAATCGTTCGAAACACTTCCAAAAAGGTTCGGAAGGAAGCTGGGGAAATTGGTTAATTTCGTTACGAATTCTTGCGGTCATGTGATGTGGGTAAAACTTTTTAAGAAATTCTTTAACAAACTCTTCCCAATTGTTTATAGAATGTGATGCGGTGTTATACAACCACTTTTCAGCTACGTCACACAAAGTGAAAGGAATGACTCGTAGCCGTATAGCATCATCGGACAGTTGGGTGGTCTTCATCATTGCACAAACATTCTGGAATTTATTAATGAAGATATAGGCATATTCGGATTCCAGCCCGTGAAATTTGGGCAACATATTGATGAAGTGGGGTTTAATTTCGAAGTTGTCCCCATTTGCCGGCGGAAGTGAAAGACAAGTAGGAAGTGCGGAGCGGGTGGGATAGAAACGATCCTGGAGCGCGATTCGTTGTGGCGCTTCAACAGGAGGGTGTTGCGGGTTATTCGCACCTAGTTGAGGTGGAATCAGTCCCGAAGTAGGTAAAAAGTTGTTAGGATTGAATCCTGATATCTCTTTAGAAGATGATGAATGAGAAGATGAAGGTAAAGATGAAAAAGGAGTGGAGGGAGTTTCGAATTCGGAGTCGAACGCGTCGTCAGCAGCGACTAACGAGACATGAACTAAACGGGCACTAGTGTCTCTAGTCCAACAAGACATACACTAAACGAGTTGTAGTGTAGTCAAACGTAGAATGTGAGGGTAAGAAAATGTCAATGGGGAAGTGTGGATGAAAGGTGGGTGCACTGGGATTCTAGCGACAAATGGCATGTTTTTGTAAATATTTTGATTTGTGTTTTTCTTTTATAAAGAGTTTTTGCAAAAAAATTTGTATGGACTACGACACACTTTCAAACAGTCACAATTTAAGCATGCACAATCAAGCCTAAAGCTAGGGTCTCCTAAGTCAACTAAACCGCTCCTAACTGGTCCAAAGTGACAAGCTGTGAGATATCCCTCAAATCGCCTCTTCACCGCCAATTGTGTCCAGGTAAGCACAAGTGAAGAAAGGAGGGTTCCTCTCACGAATCACCGTGAGGCGGGTCTTTTAAAGTTATCTTTTTCACTTGTCTAGCCTAGGCACCACAAAGTCAGGTTTAGATAAACGACTGAATGCCCACAACTTTTCTCTGTCCTAATGAGCGCGACAGTCCTTAATTGTCTTAGTCTAGATATTTTTTAATTAGCTCAAAGGTGATGCATATGCTTTTTGTGATTTCTGGGGTCTTAGGAAGGGTAATGAGATCTCCACCAAATCTGGATTGGTGTAATAGCCCCTTAGATTCCGTTTTAAATATGCAAAGCAGTAAACACACAAAATCTAAAACACTTGCCGAAAAAAATTTCTTTTTTTATTTGTGGCGCAAAGAATCCTGCACAAAATGATTTATTGGAAAGGGAGAAAGATTTTGCGCAAAGTACCCTGCAGGAAAATTTTTTAGTGGAGCTCAGGGGGTAGAAGAGAATACAAAAAATACTCACAAAAAAATTTGAGTGCTGATGTCACGGGTTCCGCGGTCAACTGCATCAATCTGCCGCGGTTCCGCGGCAGTTTGGTTGGTTTGGATCTCCAAAATTTTTCTCTGTTCTATTGTGGTTCTCCTCTTTCTGTTCAGATTCTCTGTTTATTGATTTGTTTACTGGGCTTGCTCCAAATCTGAATCAGTCCGTCTTCTTTTCCTGCACAATTCGCACAAAACCCAATCAAAAATAACAAGATGATTTTTTATTATTTTATTATTTTTTCAACTTTTATATTTTTCAATTTCAATTAACACGAAATTACAAAAAGAAAATAACTGTCGTTTCCCCGGCAACGGCGACATTTGATTGTTCGCTGTTTAGTACGTGCGTTTAAAATTAAAGAATACCGCAATCAAGACGGTGTCGCTTGGTAGCTAGCCGGTTGAGTACGAGTCGGTCCACAGGGAAAAGGTGTTCTTTCTTTAAGTTCTAACGAGTCAAGTCCTATCTTTGGTAGGTTTGGTTTTAAGATCTAAGAATGAGATTAAATTGATTTAAATGCTTGCTAGGGTTAGGATTAGATTAGTTTGGAAAAGGTATTCTACTCACTGCTTTTAATGCCCTATTTAAGAATATAGGTGTTAGAGTAATAGTCAACAAAGGGGATTAGCACGACTAGGAAGAAACTTAGTTTCTTCCCTTTGGTCCTTGTCCGTCCTTTCTTGGCTCTTAGCCCTAACCTCTGGTTAATTCAACCTCAACCGGTCTAACTAAGAAATCACCGCTATCATTTAGGATAGGGTGCCGTAGTGAGCGGTGTGTGGTTGGATTAAGTGGAGTCTGTATTATAAAAATTATATGGGCAAAGAAACGAGTGAGAGAGATTTCCTTCTCTCAAACCTTCCCTATCCTAACCCTAACAAGTGAGGAATTACTCACCCATTAGGGAAGTTACGATAAAATTCATTTTTATAATTTTAAAAAACTATCTAAGTTGCAAATAATAAAAGACAAAATAAAATAGCAGATAATAAATTTCAATTAAGAAGAATGCAAGATAAAATGAAAAACACTTACTTTATTGATGACCTCTCAACGATTACAATGGAAATTAAAATTTTAGACTAAGAATTAAAAAGAGGCATGCTTAATTAGGCTTTCGGCTTTCCTATTTATAGATAGGGAAAACCTTAGGTTTTACATCTGATCCACACATGAAATTACAAGACTACCCTAAGAAAGCCGGGTCAAAGCACCGACACCCACCAACACGTGCACCGACACGTGCACTGCACGGCCGCGATTCCGCGGCAGAAAGCCATGTTTGGCCGCGGTTCTGCGGCCATATTGAGGGATCTCTGGCTCAACATCTCAGGGTTGCTTCATGTTGCTTTTTCCTTCTGTTTTCTTCACTTGGTTTCTCAAAATCTTTTCTATTTTCTTCCAGATTTCCAACAGTGCAGAATTATATGGACTTTTACCATGAGCTTCGTGTGGAAGTCTTGAATCTTGTGCTTCCCTTGTTCTTTGTGCATTGAACTGTCTACTGATCTTCATTTGTTCTTTGAACTGGTAGGCGGCATCATACGAATTCATCTATTGTTGGTCGTAGTCTCGCATTTGTAGCGTCTTTTCATGAAATTCACTGTAATGATCTGAGAACCTGTAACCTGCAACTATTTTGCAGACATGGATCAAAAGCACCTATTTACATGTAATATGATTAAGAATGGGTGATATAATAATGCAAAATTCTGATACGAACAGATCTAGAAGAAAAAGATCCTCCAACAATCAGAGCGGGTGTTTCCTTGCCTTTTTGCAAGGTGCCCTCTGCCATCCTCAACATGTTGAGAAGCTCAGGAAGTGTAACTTCCATACTGTTCATATTGAAGTTCAATATGAACTGGGCATAGATGGAGGAAAGGGACTGGAGGATCAAGTCGATGTACAACTCATTTTCCAACGTGGTTCCTAGGTCCGCGAGCTCTTCAATGAGAGAAATCATCTTTAGGACGTGGTCTCCGACAGATGATCCGATGGCTAACCTCGCTTGAAAAAGTTTCTTCGAGGTCTCGTATCTTGCGATACGAGATTGCTCTCCATATAATTCTTTGGTATGGAGGAAGATAGAAGTGTAACATTTCGAAATAATAAAATATTAATTTTGGGGAATTTCTATAATTTAATATTATTTTATTGAATATTTTAATATTTAGGTATTTTTAAATACAAATAAATAGGAAAAATATGAGAAAAATTGTGGAAAATTAAGAAAAAATTCTAAAATAGGGTAAATTAGTGAATTATGACATTTTTAAGTTGTTGTGATCATTTTGACACTAATTTAGTGCTAATCGCGATTAAAAATCGCTAATCGGGTTTTTAGCAAATTTTGAGCAAAACATGCACACACTACTTTTTCCACACTTGTGCACTTTTCTTGCCATGATTTATCATTTGGGGTTTACTATTTGTGTGAGAAGGTTTAGAAATAAAAGAGAAAAGGAAAAAGAAAAAAAGAAATGAGAGTAGGTGAGAGAGAGAGAGAGGCATGGGCTTCATTGACTTCAACCCTTAGCCACTTCTTCCCTTCATTTTCCCTCCTCCTCTTTCTCCTGCAGCTGCTGCTGCTCCCTCTCCATTCCTCCACCTTCAAGCTCTCATTTCCTCTCTAGAACTATCCCAAAACCCTATATCGGTTTCACAAAAAGTGTGCACAAACCCGAGATCTTCAAGATGGACTAAGAAAGCATGGATTTTGGCCACTAGGGGCAACTCAAGAAAATTCTTGAGTTGCCAAATGAGGTAATTTCTGAACCATTGTCTTAGTTTTAGCATTTCCTATACCCCTATGCAAGTTGTTAATCGATATTATGTGATATTATGGACTTGGTGAAAACCTAGTTAGGGCTTGAGGGAAACTTGAGTTGTAATGTGAAATTGAGTTCAATTGAGGTTATATAAACACCCTAGTGCATGAATTGGAACCCAAAACCTGAAGCTAGAACTAGAAATACGGATTTTAGAAACCGATGTCGGGGAAAATGTGAAATCTGTGCATGTTAACTTGAATCTGCTATTACCCCGAGAACCCTAAAATGATATTGAGTGGGAATTGAGATGTGCAGGCACAATAGAGGCAACACCCCAAACCCTAGCCCCCAACTCCCATTCCCGGCCGCCAATTTTCCTCTTTTGGCCGCCAATTGCGGCCTGGGTCCCACCTCCTTGGCTCGTTTTGGGTCTGTAGCTTCTACATGGTTAGTTTAGGCCCCTGGTATATATAGATTTGTATAAAGTGACCTGGGGTAAAATCTGGGACATATTTCCTAAGTTGCTGTTTTGGATTTTAGTTTCCGTATTCCGTATTTTCATTTCTGCATTGGTTTGTTTCGTTTTACCTCGACTATTTGGCGTTTATACGACGATATAGAGGATTTATTGATGGTTTTGAAGGCGTGCCATAGGTTTTCACCTATAGGCCCCTTATCGTGTCGTTTTGGACTTCGTATGCCGTTTTAGCTTTGATTTGGTTTTGACGCGATGCGATACGTGTGTTATGTGTAGGTACACCGCGACGATCCGAGACGATGCGGAGGATGACAGTGACGTCGACACCGACACGCAGGACACAGGTGAGTAGATTATATCTACAGGGGGAAGTCGGGTGGATGGCGTATAGCACCCCCGCAGTCCGTGGTGTGGTATACGAATACGTATACCCACGTATATTTATTATGTGTTGTTAGGATCATTGATATGAATAATGGTTTTATTGATGATGAGATATATGGTTTGGGTATAGTACGAACCCTAGGTAGCGATTGCACATACTTACACACATACTTACATACCTACATTCACACCCTTGCATACTACTCATACTTGCAGTGTTTGATGATTTGGGATGACTTTGGAGATGAGTCGATGATGTGGACTTTGCGCCGCGAGATCGGCGAGTTGATATTGATTCATATATGGGATATGATTTGTGTTTCTTGCGGGCTTGGGATATGTGTTAACCCGCATGCTTACTTCATTGATGGTATCGATTGTACTAGGCATAGAGTAGTACCCCAGACTGTTTGATCTGATGATAGTGATAGCTATTATGTGACGAGATAGTGAGATGTTGACCCTACCCAGCTATTGGGGATGCCGTACGATGATTTACCGTACGAGCCGATATTGATGATAGATCCGCACTCATAACTCGAGGATACCTTACGATATGACATTGAGGCGGGATCACCGACTATATATATATATATATCGACTCAGAGGTTAGACGGTTCCCTTACCTGTAGTTCAGCCGTATAGTTAGTATAGTTGTTAGAGTAGATGAGACTTCTTACCTATTTCAAAAACTAACGAATCGTGGGTATTTTTAAAGACAGCTCAAGGGAATCTACGGATATTTCAAAAACGACTTAGCTTTTCATAAAAACACCGTAGCCCCTATTTTCAAAACCCCATGATTCGTGTTATTTCAAAAGGCACCAATTGTAGGACTTATTTTAGAGTAACCTAGATTAGTGTTGGTTACGTCTAGTTTGAGCTCCCACCCCCTTTCTGTGGTTCGCTTTGCATCGCATTTATATTCTATGTTTCATGCTCCAGTATTAATATCATGCTGATAGGACACCAGCACCATTATCGATGATGCATCTGTTCCACGTACACTTGTTGCCGGCTCACACACTCATCATCGATAATTGCCATGTCACTACACTGTAGTACCATTACATTCATTATATGATTCTTACATGACATGAGGATGTACATACCTTCTTTACATGTAGCATACATCATGGATTGATTTCATAACACATCGCATTGGATTTATTTCTTGATGTTGGATGTTCATGTGATTTCTGGATTTGGGAACCGAGGATGTCTTTAAAAGAGAATACATTATTGTTTTAAAAACCCGGTTACCCTTGATATGATATTTGGTGCGTCCACCATGTGTTTTCTCGGTGCTGAGAGCGACATGTGAAACCCGAATCGAGGAGGCGGATGAGGCCGATTGCGGGTACATGGTGGACCCGGTAAGGTACCCCGGGGCAAGAAGACGTGGTGTTGACGATGAGCCTGACAGGGGGAGACTGCCTACCGGTGACTTTACCCGACGCGTCGGATATCCGGAGGATACCGTCGTGGTCTGAGATTTATGGTAGGGGCCGGTCTGGACTGACGGCGCCCTAGATATGATGGTTGAGATTTGAGATATCAGGATATTGGGATTTCGTTTGTGCCGATGCTAGGCACAGTTTTATGCTGATTTCATTATGGTACCTCATCTTTTAAAATACAGGGAAATCTCACTAAAGTATGAAAACTGTTGCTTCATGTAGATGTATTCTGTTTTCTCGCATTCATATCTCATTCATATGCTATATTGTTATCTGAGGCACTGACACAGACACATTGAGATTGCACTCGGGTTAGATATTTACCCTAGCCTTGCTATAGGCTGCATGTGTTATTGAGGATTTTCTATATTGATCGTTAACTTAGGATTATGTCTTGCATTCGGTTTCTGCTTGTAGATGTTTCTATTCACGAGTTGGCAACTCACCCCCGTTGTGCCACAGTTCTTGCAGGTTCTGCCGTACAGGTTCTTTTGCGGCATTTCTGGCACACTACCTTCTTGCGGGTGATTTGCTATTGGTAGGTGGATTCTTTTGCATCAAGAATCCCCATTTGTATTTATTCATTCATTGTATCTAGAAATTTCCATCAACCAAAACTTGTTTATTCTTTCAGACCTAGACTTCAGTGTTGTATATTTCGACCTTAGAGTCGCGCTTAGTAGTGTTGCGGTTTTTCTGTT
The DNA here is from genome assembly GCA_030015575.1 of Agapanthus africanus. Lineage (NCBI taxonomy): Eukaryota > Viridiplantae > Streptophyta > Magnoliopsida > Asparagales > Amaryllidaceae > Agapanthus > Agapanthus africanus. Next base: position 55,162,428 of record JASDDO010000006.1, on the reverse strand, counting down.
GCTTATGAGCTTTTCTTTGATTTTGATCCTCGCCACTTGGCGTTGTATATTATTATATCATTGCGCGGTTGTGACCGTCGATTGACGAAGAGCTAGCTCCCGCTTGGGGATGCCTTTATCATGTTATATCTTGTTATTGTCGTTTTACCCCATTCGGGGCCAGTTTTACAAAAGAAACTCTGCCGAAATTTCTAGAAAAGACTGTACCGTTTTTTTTTTAAAGTGCACATTCGGCTTAGTTATTTTGAAACCTTGATTTCAACGTGTTTTCTTCACTTCTTTAAACCAGTCTTCCCTACTTTATTCTTCAAAATGGTTTTAGATTTCTGGGCTTTTGGCTTACTTGGATCAGATGGAGTCCTATAGACTTCATATGGTTCAAGGGCCAGTCACGTGCTCTTTCGGGTCGTGACAAAGTTGGTATCAGAGCGCTAGGTTGACCTTGGTTCGAGTCTGAGTTTGACTATGTGGAGCCTAGGGCGTTTATATATATATACGGAACTTAGGCTTGACCTTACGGAACTTAGACTTGGTCGAGGGGGTATTAGACCCGAACTTTCGTCGTATTAGGATGACCCTTGGTTGATGGAATAGGTGACTAAAGTAGAGTGACGTACCGTTGGTATGTTCCGCGGCATATTTACGACACGCCACTCCGCTCAAGGAACCTTAGGATGTGCATATTTTTCGAGATCTGTGATTCTCTTCATATCCAGGATTATTCATCCATTTGAGCTCCCCGATTCTATTAGTTTCATGATCATACCTTCATTGATGTTGTTCCTCCCTATGATCATGTATCCACTCTGGATCTGTTGTTCCCTTTCTTGCCACTGATGTGCTCTCTTTGATACTCGATTGAGATTCCTGTCACCATGGTTGAGCGCAGTTGGGCTGCTGCTAGGGTTACGGCCGGTGTGAGCTCGTTTGGTACGAGGGCCGACCATTGTGTTTTCTGGTGACATGGGAATGTCTCGAGTTAGTATTGCTGATTGTGACCTCTAGTGGAGGCGAGTGCTTGGTTTTGCACCGGATGATCGGGCTATTGTTAGAGCTGCCAGTTGAGAGAGGACTGTTGATGTACAGCGTACCTCAGAGGTTGTGATGTCGCCTACCGTGCAGACAGATGGACCAGCTGTTGCTGAGATTGACAGGATGTTGCTTTCGGAGCTTACGAGCTGAGATTGCCGGAGCTTTCAGGCAGATATGCGACAGGGGATAGCTAGTCTACCCGATTTGAGAGACGAAGGTGATTCGTCCGATTTTGCGCCAGAGCGGGCCCAGATGAGTTGAAGATTTCCAGTGTGGAGAATCTTACTCAGATCTAGAGTAGACCGATTCAGAGACGACCGCCATTGTGTTGCCTTTCCTGGAGGATTGAGGCGTTGTTCGGCGTACAGGCATTTGAGCCAGTTGTTGCTGCGAATGATGAGATATCGCCCAGATGATTGGAGCTACTGCAGCGTGAGCATGTACTCAGAGAGATGATAGCGAGTCGCTAGTCTCCTGAGGATAAATGACTAGGACGTGTGGTGAGTTCGCTTACTCCGATGCGAGATCATCAGATAGATTGTTTCCAGCTAGAGACGACTTCACGCAGGTTCGTTGAGAGTCGATAGAGACGATCGAATGTCAGGAACCCATTTTCCAAGTTTAAAGTATACGGAAAGACATGCAGGTGATTCTATGGACCCTCTAGAAGAATGAAACCCTAACTCGACTTAATGACCGTGTGACAGCCTTTGAACCTTAGGGTTTACGGCGGTTCCGCGGCGCCATTAGTGAGGCTTGGATTTGCCCTTCTACGGCTGGACCACCGACGCTGTGGCATGTACTCGATACTATTAAACTGTACCCGAGATGTGAGCTCTTGGGGGATTATGAGGTTCTGACGAGTCGATCGGATGATTCGACATCTTTCGGATATCGTGATGGGATACTGCTTGGGAGACTCCAGAGACGAGGATAGCCGTCGGAGCGCAGTTCGTGTAGCCACGATGAGACGAGTCCGGATCAGTCGATATTTGAGCAGAGTAGAGAAAAGAGTTCGCACGAGATTTCGACGAGATGACGTCCCACTCCGCTGACATCAGAGATGTGATACGTATCCCGAGGCGTGGTATATGGATAGATCTTCCAGAAAGAAGCACGATAAGTATGTAGCCATTCCGGAATAAGCTTTAGCTTCAGCATTGGATGATGACTTCCGGGCACTTCGGCAGGATTGAGATTTGAGAAAGGAATCTCGGCAGGACCTTTCTGGAGTACGACACGAGAAGACCTAGACCCAGGAGTGGTCATGATTGCGCACACCTAGCAGGCCAGAGTTCGGCATTGTCGACAAGGTAGTTGACCAGGATCGGATAAAGGAACTTACCCAGATGCGTTGCGAATTGAGCAAGGACAGTCGAGAGATGAGTATTCCTCCGATGGTTGAGACGTGTTCCCGAGGATCTGTTCGACCAGACAGCTTCTACAGGATGATGAAGCTACAGAGTACGCGATTTCGAGTCTGTGCGAGAGATTTCAGATTGACCGGTTTCCGAGAAATGTTGTGCTGAGGGCACAGATGCCCTTTGAGCGAGAAGAGGTAGTACAAGAGAGCCAGCATCTGTACAGATCGGCATAGGCATGATTGGAAGAGACCTTGAGCTGGATTCCTTCCAGGACATTGCTGCAATGATGTTTACACCCAGGATCAGATGTGTGACGTGCATTCAGAGAGTCAGAGGCCGACGCCAGTGATATGCTGCCTTACGAGTGGTCGTGAGGTTTGACCGAGAGGTGACCAGAGAAGTACCAGAACGGAATCGTCCCCGTTAGCACACCTGACAGGGCCGATGAGCCGATTGACCGCGAGATAGGAAATCCGCAAAGAAGATAAGGACCCAGAGTCAGAGGACGCCAGACCGTGAGCAAGAGACAAGTAGATATCCTGCACTGCTAGCAGTGGATGCACCGACTCCTTCTCGACCTTGAAGGATGAATTTACCGACGACGGTACTTATGATTTGTGATTTTGTGATTCGATTATCACGTATCCGTCGTTATTGGATTTCGGTATTTTGGGCGTTCTGTTTGCATGATTTAGTTTTGATGATTGAGTTTCCTGATATTTGTTTCATGCACCCACTGGATATTTATATATTTCGCGCATAGTTATTACATTGAGATATTGATTGAGATTTCATGCCTATCGTATTCAGTGATTTGATTTGCACTTACAGCGTAGTTTTCATGCACCTTTAGTGTTTTGACATACGATTCTAGTGCACACCAGATGCACTGAATCGGGATTCTTCGTGCATGTTATATGCACCTGATTTGGATTGCTGTCAGGCACGCACGTTGCTTACGGCAGATGTTTCGTGCACACCCGTTGCACATAGTTGTTGTTCTATACACCTGTTTGACACATAATTGGATTTTGATTCCTTGCGCACCAGACGCATAGTATATTCCTATATATGCATTTTTAGGATGGATTTCTAGTATGGCAGTACATTTTATGATATTCTCTCTGTATTGATATTTTCGGAGCCCCGACAAAATTGGATTTTTCTGAAATGTTTTGGAAATTGGGGGGATTAAATTTAAATTCGGGGACCGAATTTCTTTAAGGGGGGTAGATTGTAACATTTCGAAATAATAAAATATTAATTTTGGGGAATTTCTATAATTTAATATTATTTTATTGAATATTTTAATATTTAGGTATTTTTAAATACAAATAAATAGGAAAAATATGAGAAAAATTGTGGAAAATTAAGAAAAAATTCTAAAATAGGGTAAATTAGTGAATTATGACATTTTTAAGTTGTTGTGATCATTTTGACACTAATTTAGTGCTAATCGCGATTAAAAATCGCTAATCGGGTTTTTAGCAAATTTTGAGCAAAACATGCACACACTACTTTTTCCACACTTGTGCACTTTTCTTGCCATGATTTATCATTTGGGGTTTACTATTTGTGTGAGAAGGTTTAGAAATAAAAGAGAAAAGGAAAAAGAAAAAAAGAAATGAGAGTAGGTGAGAGAGAGAGAGAGGCATGGGCTTCATTGACTTCAACCCTTAGCCACTTCTTCCCTTCATTTTCCCTCCTCCTCTTTCTCCTGCAGCTGCTGCTGCTCCCTCTCCATTCCTCCACCTTCAAGCTCTCATTTCCTCTCTAGAACTATCCCAAAACCCTATATCGGTTTCACAAAAAGTGTGCACAAACCCGAGATCTTCAAGATGGACTAAGAAAGCATGGATTTTGGCCACTAGGGGCAACTCAAGAAAATTCTTGAGTTGCCAAATGAGGTAATTTCTGAACCATTGTCTTAGTTTTAGCATTTCCTATACCCCTATGCAAGTTGTTAATCGATATTATGTGATATTATGGACTTGGTGAAAACCTAGTTAGGGCTTGAGGGAAACTTGAGTTGTAATGTGAAATTGAGTTCAATTGAGGTTATATAAACACCCTAGTGCATGAATTGGAACCCAAAACCTGAAGCTAGAACTAGAAATACGGATTTTAGAAACCGATGTCGGGGAAAATGTGAAATCTGTGCATGTTAACTTGAATCTGCTATTACCCCGAGAACCCTAAAATGATATTGAGTGGGAATTGAGATGTGCAGGCACAATAGAGGCAACACCCCAAACCCTAGCCCCCAACTCCCATTCCCGGCCGCCAATTTTCCTCTTTTGGCCGCCAATTGCGGCCTGGGTCCCACCTCCTTGGCTCGTTTTGGGTCTGTAGCTTCTACATGGTTAGTTTAGGCCCCTGGTATATATAGATTTGTATAAAGTGACCTGGGGTAAAATCTGGGACATATTTCCTAAGTTGCTGTTTTGGATTTTAGTTTCCGTATTCCGTATTTTCATTTCTGCATTGGTTTGTTTCGTTTTACCTCGACTATTTGGCGTTTATACGACGATATAGAGGATTTATTGATGGTTTTGAAGGCGTGCCATAGGTTTTCACCTATAGGCCCCTTATCGTGTCGTTTTGGACTTCGTATGCCGTTTTAGCTTTGATTTGGTTTTGACGCGATGCGATACGTGTGTTATGTGTAGGTACACCGCGACGATCCGAGACGATGCGGAGGATGACAGTGACGTCGACACCGACACGCAGGACACAGGTGAGTAGATTATATCTACAGGGGGAAGTCGGGTGGATGGCGTATAGCACCCCCGCAGTCCGTGGTGTGGTATACGAATACGTATACCCACGTATATTTATTATGTGTTGTTAGGATCATTGATATGAATAATGGTTTTATTGATGATGAGATATATGGTTTGGGTATAGTACGAACCCTAGGTAGCGATTGCACATACTTACACACATACTTACATACCTACATTCACACCCTTGCATACTACTCATACTTGCAGTGTTTGATGATTTGGGATGACTTTGGAGATGAGTCGATGATGTGGACTTTGCGCCGCGAGATCGGCGAGTTGATATTGATTCATATATGGGATATGATTTGTGTTTCTTGCGGGCTTGGGATATGTGTTAACCCGCATGCTTACTTCATTGATGGTATCGATTGTACTAGGCATAGAGTAGTACCCCAGACTGTTTGATCTGATGATAGTGATACCTATTATGTGACGAGATAGTGAGATGTTGACCCTACCCAGCTATTGGGGATGCCGTACGATGATTTACCGTACGAGCCGATATTGATGATAGATCCGCACTCATAACTCGAGGATACCTTACGATATGACATTGAGGCGGGATCACCGACTATATATATATATATATCGACTCAGAGGTTAGACGGTTCCCTTACCTGTAGTTCAGCCGTATAGTTAGTATAGTTGTTAGAGTAGATGAGACTTCTTACCTATTTCAAAAACTAACGAATCGTGGGTATTTTTAAAGACAGCTCAAGGGAATCTACGGATATTTCAAAAACGACTTAGCTTTTCATAAAAACACCGTAGCCCCTATTTTCAAAACCCCATGATTCGTGTTATTTCAAAAGGCACCAATTGTAGGACTTATTTTAGAGTAACCTAGATTAGTGTTGGTTACGTCTAGTTTGAGCTCCCACCCCCTTTCTGTGGTTCGCTTTGCATCGCATTTATATTCTATGTTTCATGCTCCAGTATTAATATCATGCTGATAGGACACCAGCACCATTATCGATGATGCATCTGTTCCACGTACACTTGTTGCCGGCTCACACACTCATCATCGATAATTGCCATGTCACTACACTGTAGTACCATTACATTATTATATGATTCTTACATGACATGAGGATGTACATACCTTCTTTACATGTAGCATACATCATGGATTGATTTCATAACACATCGCATTGGATTTATTTCTTGATGTTGGATGTTCATGTGATTTCTGGATTTGGGAACCGAGGATGTCTTTAAAAGAGAATACATTATTGTTTTAAAAACCCGGTTACCCTTGATATGATATTTGGTGCGTCCACCATGTGTTTTCTCGGTGCTGAGAGCGACATGTGAAACCCGAATCGAGGAGGCGGATGAGGCCGATTGCGGGTACATGGTGGACCCGGTAAGGTACCCCGGGGCAAGAAGACGTGGTGTTGACGATGAGCCTGACAGGGGGAGACTGCCTACCGGTGACTTTACCCGACGCGTCGGATATCCGGAGGATACCGTCGTGGTCTGAGATTTATGGTAGGGGCCGGTCTGGACTGACGGCGCCCTAGATATGATGGTTGAGATTTGAGATATCAGGATATTGGGATTTCGTTTGTGCCGATGCTAGGCACAGTTTTATGCTGATTTCATTATGGTACCTCATCTTTTAAAATACAGGGAAATCTCACTAAAGTATGAAAACTGTTGCTTCATGTAGATGTATTCTGTTTTCTCGCATTCATATCTCATTCATATGCTATATTGTTATCTGAGGCACTGACACAGACACATTGAGATTGCACTCGGGTTAGATATTTACCCTAGCCTTGCTATAGGCTGCATGTGTTATTGAGGATTTTCTATATTGATCGTTGACTTAGGATTATGTCTTGCATTCGGTTTCTGCTTGTAGATGTTTCTATTCACGAGTTGGCAACTCACCCCCGTTGTGCCACAGTTCTTGCAGGTTCTGCCGTACAGGTTCTTTTGCGGCATTTCTGGCACACTACCTTCTTGCGGGTGATTTGCTATTGGTAGGTGGATTCTTTTGCATCAAGAATCCCCATTTGTATTTATTCATTCATTGTATCTAGAAATTTCCATCAACCAAAACTTGTTTATTCTTTCAGACCTAGACTTCAGTGTTGTATATTTCGACCTTAGAGTCGCGCTTAGTAGTGTTGCGGTTTTTCTGTTGCTTATGAGCTTTTCTTTGATTTTGATCCTCGCCACTTGGCGTTGTATATTATTATATCATTGCGCGGTTGTGACCGTCGATTGACGAAGAGCTAGCTCCCGCTTGGGGATGCCTTTATCATGTTATATCTTGTTATTGTCGTTTTACCCCATTCGGGGCCAGTTTTACAAAAGAAACTCTGCCGAAATTTCTAGAAAAGACTGTACCGTTTTTTTTTTAAAGTGCACATTCGGCTTAGTTATTTTGAAACCTTGATTTCAACGTGTTTTCTTCACTTCTTTAAACCAGTCTTCCCTACTTTATTCTTCAAAATGGTTTTAGATTTCTGGGCTTTTGGCTTACTTGGATCAGATGGAGTCCTATAGACTTCATATGGTTCAAGGGCCAGTCACGTGCTCTTTCGGGTCGTGACAAGAAGCAGGGTCCATCTTCTCGTGCCGCCTCTGATGTTCATTTTCCATGGAGGCCAGTACGAGGCACTTGACCTTCGCACAATCAAGATCCTAGGTCTTACGGACCTCAATGCCCGCGACCGAGGATGTTGGACCGGGAACAGGGGGAGCATTCCCCGTGAGGACGTATGCGACCTTATCATATGTAAGGGCTATATTAACATTCCTAAGCCAGTCTTTATAGTTTGGACCAGCGAGTTTATTTTTATCTAATATGAGCATAAGTCCTGTCATGGTCGCTACAATTTAAGAGAGGAGAAAAGAAACACTCAGCATATGCTCTTGCAAGTTTAGATCGGTTTTTAGTTTATCTAAACAGGATGGCTCCCACTGTTTCCTCGAATTCTTCTCCAAACCCTAAAAGAGGAATTAGTCAGGATTAATCGCACGTCACAATACTTGCTTAACCTTTCGGCCAGGCTAGTGTCTGTACTTCAAGGGAGGTTTTCCAACGCTTTCGCGAAGTTCCTTAATTATATAACCTCTTTTCCCTGGAGGCTTAGCCTCGCTAACACTGTTCTAGACACCTACTTGGTTTATAGCATTGATTGTTAAGTGAAATTGTTTCCCGAAGAGTAGTGGATACTCACAGTAGGATCATGACCCAACTATCATTGTGTGATGAATCTGAAGGAAGCCTACCGAAAACACCACACTCAAGAAAGTATGCAACACCAGCAAGTTTCTTTTTTGTTTGAAACTCCCGATGTGATTTTTGCCCCGTGCGCTTATAACCTTGACGAAGGCCAAAACATCATAAGTCGCATGTTAAGTTCTACCCGTCATTATCCAGATTAACCTAGACCCATTCGTACAAGCCCTTGACGAAGGCCAAAACAGCTGTATGCATGTCCTAGATTAATGCCTCTATCTATGCCACAGATAAGCACTTACTAGCTACCAAACACTATGGCTTGACGAAGGTCAAAACACATAGTATGAATACTAGTAGATACCTATTTGAAATGACGGAGGGCTACGGCTGGTTTTCTGGCGAAAAAACCGTTAACGTATTGAACTTGATATAGTCGAAGGAACCTGATAGCTTTTGAAAAGGAGTGGTTTAAGCTCGGCTTTTAAAATTTCTTTTTGAAGAAAACCGAGTAGTTTTAAAATTGTTCCAACGACATCAGATTTTAGGTTTATTTTCTTGCATTAAATAGAATTAATGCGGTCACCTTATCATTGCAGCAAAAGAAACGAAAATACAACATACGCTTATGCCATCCGCATTCGCCACGGGGCCCGTCATCACCCGTTAGGTTACTTAACTAACGACAGAGCGGGGCTGGACTAGCGCAGGTGCAAAACATAAGCAACGTTTATTATATATAATAAATATATATATAGCCATTCGTCTTACGCAATAATAAACATTCCAGATCACAGAATCACAGATGCATGGAAACATTGGATATACTAGAATTTCCGTACTTCGTTTAAGCCTGCAACGAATCACGGATTCCACGGTCGTGATGAATAGTCAAACCCCGCCCTAGACTCCTACGGGTGCGGCAAACTACCCGCCAAATTTCCGAAGTGAAGCAACATCCCTCAACAAAGTGAGTAGGCCACTCGGCACTTCAAAGAACCCGATAGTTTGTGCACCCCACCTTGGGTCTATCCTAGGAGCTAAAACAGTAAAAGAAAATAGTGCAACGGTAGCTACAAGCTTAACCCGGATGTGCCCCGCAAAAATAATATTACATCAATTTACAAATTGTACATGAATGAAAGAAAAGAAAAACACTCTTCTCACATCCCCCGGCTATTCATTCACGACGATCCAATCAATCCAGATACACAAACCATCATAGTCACAGAAATGTACACCCCCCGCTAATTGACATATAGCAATTAGCGGATGTTTCTAAACACATTTATACAAACACAGAAGACCCAATTAGCTAAATAATTTAGAATTTCGATCGAACAACAAATTTGTATCTACCTCATGAACAATACAGAACACAAATAACTCAGGGCAGAAAACAAAATATTCCAGAAATTATATTCCCTTTAGATAAATCCACAGAGGAAAATTGGCACGAATCGGCTACGACTCGGCCGCGCATCCGCGGCGAAATGGTGAGTTATGCGGCGGTTCCACGCGATCATGGCCTATCTCGTGCTCAAATTTCATCTGTGTTCTTACAATAGCCTGCACGTATTTTTAAGACCTCTGAAAATATGTTTTGAACTCGTTTAAAAATCGACAGCAAGCTTGGTAAAGCAATTTGATTTCGGGCTAAATTCTTTCGATCGAACTTCTAACTATTTGCTAACAAGCTAGTTTAGGTTTAAGTGGCTCTGATACCAGTGTAAGTCTATGTCGCACACCACGCTAGTTCCCGGGGAGGCGGAATACAAGAAAAATGATTTTTTTCTTTTGTTCAAATATCAAGTTTGCTTTGCAACATAGACTTTCTCAACTTAGGATCTTGATTAAACCTTAACTAGCTAAACTAAACATCAAGAAGGCTCTAACTACTTGGTTGAATGGTTATACCTTCGTGTCAAGTCCTTCGGGTCTTCTTATGGTTCTTTGCTCCTTGGTTCAAGTTTCTTCTTGATCTCCTTTCTTTGGCTACTCCGAAGCTTTAAATGAACTCGGTTGCCGATCTCCTTGCTGTCGAAGAAAGATCCACCCGAGGGCCTATGGTCAAGCTCCAACCTCAAATGAGGTAACTTAGTGATCCAACTTGCTAAGAGAGACTACTGGGTAGAAGTAGAGAAGATGTATTGGATTAATTTGTCTCAATGCTCATGGATTCACAACTCATGTGATGGGATGAGCTTGAGGAAGGAGGAGAGGAAACCTAGGAGAGAGGATGATAATATGAGAATGAACTTGAGAATTGGGTGTGAGAATGGCTATGTCTTTTTCCAATAATTCAAGCATGGAAAAAAATACTCACTAAAGTTGGAGACATGCTTGAATAGGAAACATAAATGAATAAACAATATATTAAGCCATGCTTGCAACCCATTCCTCAAATATCTCCTAATTTCCACCTCATTAATCCTTTTTCAAAAAAGGATAAATCAATAATGAGGTGTCTTCTTCTAGAAGCTCATTCTTTTAAATTACAAGAATTCCTTCACCGTATAAACATACCCGTATCCGTATTCAGAAAAATACGGATACACTGAGACGATAAAAATCCAATAATATAATACTAGGATTCGGCTTATACCAAAGACCACTAGTATTGTCCGTCCGAACGTCATACGTATAGCCATTATACGCATGTGATCGAAACCCTGCCGTAAGACCATACGACCTCTACATCGTATCGCCTGATCCAGGAAAACCCTCTGTGTAGGACTCTAAATACTCGACAGTACGCTGGCAGTGGGTTTAACCACAAGCCCGTTAGTGGCACTAGCTGTACATAACGGCAACCCAGGTACATGTCGAAAAGGAGGCCGAAGAGCGAACTCATCCGAAACCCCAACCAAGCCTGTCCGTGACAATCTCCGTGTAGTCCGGTCTGTTCGTCTGGGAGCATCGCATGTAAGGTCTAGGAGGGCGAAAAAACGTCAGATCCCTAATAACCAGACAAGTCGTGTCGGTGTGGCTCAAGACTGTAACATTTCAGAAAAATAAAAAATTATTTTTAGGAATTTATATAATTAATATAATAAATATTATGAATATTTTAATGTGTGGAAATTAGTTTTTATGATACGGTATAATTAAATACTGATAAATTGGGAAATATTTGGAAATTTATATCAATTATTGATTTTAAATGAATTTATGAAAATTGGGAATTTTGCAATGTAGTATACAATGATTTGTTTATATGTAAGTATTATTAAACACGATTAGTATCTAATCACACATTGATGGTGTTTTGTGCATATGATACGCACCATGTCATATTACACATTTGTTACATTTTCTATCATGGCTTTTCTTTATTTTTCATGCATGGCTTTGTTTTAAATGAGATGAGAAGAAAAGAGAAGAAAAGAAAAAGGAAAAAGAAAAGAAAAGGAAATTGAATAAAGAAATAGGTATGGGCAAGAGAGAGAAAGAAGAGAGAGGTGAGGGGTCATTTGACCAAGGCTCTCATTTTTTTCTTCCTTCATTCTTCATCATTTTCTCCTACCTCTTCATACCATGGCTGCCCTCTCCCTCCACCACCTCCACCATCTCACTTCACCCCCAAAACTACATCAAAACCATGTATCCCTTTCACAAAAAACATGCACAAGCTCACTACAAGAATGGGGAACCAAGAAAGTTTGGATTTTGAGCACTTGGGGCAACTCAAGAAAATTCTTAAGTTGCCAAATGAGGTAATTCTTTAACCATTAGTGTAGTAATCCACTTCCTTTAGCATATATACAAGTTTAGAAGTGTTTTAGTGAGGTTTAGTGAACTTAGAAAATTCCAAGTCGAGGTTGGGGTTTGATTTGAGTTGAGATGGTGCAATTGAAGTTTAGTAGTGACCTTAAACCCCTGTAGTGTTAGTTTTATGGAATAAAACAAGAGATTTAACCCCAAGACATGAACTTAGAATCTCCGACGTTGGGTTTTGTGAGGAATTGTGGTGTAGTTTTGAGATCTGCTTTCACCCGGGGGTCCTGAAAATTATTTAGCAATTACTAAGATGTGTGAAGGCAACCTAGAACCTATACCCAAGACCCGAGACCCTAATTCCTTTTCCTGGCCGCAAATTAACTCCTTTTTGTCGCAAATTGCGGCCTTGGTGCGATGGAATCGCCTCGTGATTAGTCCATGGCTCCATTTTCAGTAAACTAGACCCTCCACATATGCAAAATTGGCTAATTTCACCTGGGGTTAAATCTGGAAGTGTTTTCATAGTTTATGATTTCGGTTTGTGAATTCTTTGAACTTGAACTTTGGTATTTGTGTTTTATCTCGATCACTTGACGTTTGTACGTCGATATCGAGGGTTGTTTGGTTCTTTTGGGTGCGTAGATCATAGGTTTTAACCTATGTACGATTCGTACGCCGTTTTGGTTTTTATCTGCGATTCCGGTTTACGATATTATATGTTTATGTGTAGGCACCCTCACGTGGACTTCGGACGTCGAGGAAGAGAATGGCAACATCGATTTCGGCAAGCAAGGATCAAAGTGAGTAGATATATATCTATGGAGGAAGTCGGGTGGATGGCATATAGCACCCCCGCAAGTTTGTAGCATTTGATGCGTTATGATATTTATATATATATATATGTACATGTTGATATGAGATGTGCATACTTAGAAAGTAATACTCTAGGTGACTTTGGGTTAGTGTTAGCGTTTTCGGAAGATGGTATTTTAGTTAGTTCTTAGTTGCGAACCATAGAATAAGGCATACACACACATACATGCACACACGAGTTATGTTTTGGTGTATGTGATATATGTATGTGTGTGTGTGTTGTGATGCTATACACACACACACACACATATACGTATGTGTGTGTGTGTGTTGCTACACACACACACACACACACATATACGTATACACGTATGATGAGAATAGTATATGATACTTGGAGATGAGTCGATGTGATTGGGCATGACGCCGTGAGATCGGTGACGTGAATTGGGTCGTGATATGAGATACGACATGATATATGAGTGGATCGCCGAGCGATGTGTTTTCATACACACGCGGATATATATGTATGATGGTATCGGTATGTACTAGACTTAGATCGGTACCCTAGTTCATGATTTGATGATAATGATATCTTATGAATAATGTGATATACGTGATATTCGACCCGTACCCCGATTTGGGATGCCGTACGATGGATTTTACCGTACGAAATATAAATGTGATGATTGATCCGCACTCTTAACTCGAGGATGTCGTATTATATATTTTATCATATGTGGTGCTATTGTGGCGGGATCACCGACTACTAGATATATATATCGACTCGGGCTTAGGTGATTTTCCTTATCCTTTCGTTTAGTCTCTTAGCTTTGTCCTGTAGTTACTTAGTAGATGTTAGACTAAGCTCGAGTCATACTTATTTCCAAAACTAATGAATCGTGAGTATTTTAAAGACAAGCCGAGGGATACTACGGATCATTCAAAGGATGTACCTTTTCGTAAAAACACCGTAGCCCCTATTTTCTAAAAACCATGATTCGTGCGATTTCAAATATCAACACTGTATGACTCGTATATAAAGACGTATATTCTTCATTTTTGCGATTACTATTTATTCTCCGTTTATTCATATTGTTCATATCGCATTGCATGCTTATACTTGTGATTATAGATCCCTGTTGTCAGGACACTAGCACCATTACCGATGATGCCTATGCTCCACATACACTTACTTGCCGGCTCACACACATCATCATCGGTAATTTTCATATCATGTACACTTTAGAGAATATTATTTCATTGATATCGCTTGCTAGCGGATAGTTCCAGTATATCATTACTGTGCTAGTTTAGATATTGCATTCTTTATTTAGATATCCATGCATGTCTATATTCATTTGTCATGAAAAATTATGGGGCCTTATGCCAGTAATTCACTGTTATTTACTCTCGAGATTTGGATTCTGATTTTCCATGAGATTTTCTGGATTTGGAGAAACCGCAAGATTTTATACACTCATTTTATTTCAAAAGATAAAAAATGTGGTTTTCTCGTGATATGATGTGAGATATGTCCACCATGAGTTTTCTCGGCTCTTGAGCGATATCATACACCCGGTTCGAGGAGGAGGAGGAACCGTCTGTGGGTGCATGGTGGACCCGATGCAGTACCCCGGGGAAAGATGGTCGCAGATGATGGCGTTGAGCCTGGCAGGGGAGCACTACCGACCGGTTATTTGTGACGCGGCGGATATCTGGAGGATACCGACGTTGTCATGAGATTTGATATTTGGGCCAGTCCGGATTGCCGGAGCCCGAGATATTGAGATATTGGGATATATATTTTGTGTTGATGCTTGACACGGATTCTCTATTGATTTCATTGATGATACTTCATTTTTTATACAGAAATCTCACTAAGATATTGAAACAGTTTTTCTCATGCAAGATGTATTCTGTTTTCATTCATAATGCATTTGTACATCATAGTTATGATATGTTGCCATCTAAGGCACTGACACGAGCACTTGATATTACACCTATGTGTAGATGTTTCAGGATTATATTATATCGAGGATATATTATCATATGACCTAGGATTGAGTCATACATGCGATTTCTGCTCGGTGATATTTTCTACTCACGAGTTGGCAAGTCACCCCCGCTGTGCCACAGTTTCTTGCAGGTTTTTCCATACAGGTTGTAGGGTTCCTAGGCACACTCAAGAGATTCCACAAGGCATCAACCATGCCAAATTCAAAAATTTCCGGTGCCGAGAAACCCCAATGCGATCGTTGACTAGAGTTTAAGGCGAAACTACAACTAGTTAACAACTTAACTGCTAAGTGAATGGAAATACAACCTTTGTAGATCTGGTCCACCACTCCTTTAGCTCCGTGATGACGTCCCTCCACTGCAACCATCGGAATCCTGGACTCTCACGGTGGTTTCATCGAAGAAATGATCGGGCTAGGTTGATGACTTCGATGCCGAAGATGATCTACGTCGAGACGACTCTAGATCAAGCTCTACCTTCACCAAGTCATGAAACTTGTGAAGAAAACACCCTATACTACATGGCAAGTGGTAGAGGATGAAGAAATAGAAACTGGGTTCACTTTGGATTTGGATTTCTCACTTGAAATCATCACTTGGAAATTTTCAAGGGAACTTTCTTCTCTTCATGAAGAAGAAGAAGATAAATGAAAAAGAATTATCCATAATTATAAATCAAGTGATGGTTATCATATTTGCAACCATGGGTGAGTGTTAACTAGTGTAGAGACTAAACTAGGGTTTTGGTGAATGGTTAGGTTAAGGAAAGAAACAAAATGGTCAAAACTTCAAAGCTTCATGAAGCTTCAACAAAAAACAAAGCAAGCCACCATTTGATTTTACTTTCCAAAAATGAATTAAAGAAAATAAATAAAACAAATATTAAACCTAACCATTAACCTAAACATGGTTTAAAATAAACACACACCCAAGTTTGCATGTATCATCAAACATGATACAAACTAGTGCACAAAACTATATCATATATACAATGTGCACATCAAGTGAGAAAATCTATCTTAAGTGAACCAATACTAGTTAATGCAAAGTAATATATCAAATATATAATTATACATTAAATCATTAAATCAACATTTTATTTAACGATCCGGTCATATCGCATATGACCGACTAATATCCAATGTATCGACTTATCGAATCAATCCTCGATTCGATAACTAGGTTATATCGAATACAACCAATCGATACATTCATCGCGAGAATAGAATACGGTATCACATACACGCATTATTCTCGGTCCCGCACATATCTCATATGCGCTCCTATTTCGTTTTGCTTGAGCCAGGAAACCTCTGTGTAGGACTCTAAAGACTCGTCAATACGCCGGCAGCAGGTGATGATCATATCAAACACCCACAAGCGGCAAGCGGTCTGCTAAACGTAACGGCCACCCGGGTATTGAGCGATCAGAAGATCAACGAGAAAGCCCGCTCACACTCCTGTGAATCCAACCAGCAACACTTACCGTACAGTCCGGTCTCTTCGTCTGATATGTCGCATATCTCGCCTAGGGATGGTAAACGTCAGACCCCAGTAGCTCGATAAGTCGTGTCGATATGAGGTCTATAACAGTTCGAGAAACTACTGGTAACACTTACCGGTAAATCTCAGCAACCCTGGCCAGGGATTTCCGGTTATAGCCAATCGAACACAGCGCAACATCAACTCCCTATACCGGGAGAGACGAATCCCCTCCTATCGCTCATTGCCTCCATGTGATTCGGGACTGTACCCAAAAACCACCGTTTTGCACGCCCTCTTGGATGTGGTATGGTGGAAATCAAAGCACAGTGGGAATCACACAAGACTCTTTGACGATCTCGGGTCTACAGACTAACCTGTACCAGTGTCACCAGAGAACTGCCATCTGACTTAAGGTATAATACCATCTGGGAGTTCTCGGCGAGTCCGTCCAGTGTACCCAGTCTCTACTGAGCACCCGTATATCATCTCTGATGTCAAACACCAATGGATATGGGATCATCCATCGCCCATCTGTATGGGTCGAGAAGGTATACGCTAGTCTACTCTGGTATATCGATGCCCCGTCTTGATACACCCACGACTAGGGACCTTGAAGGATGTACTTATGGACTACCATGTCCCCACTAGTATGATCCGCATCATATTCCAGGTAGTCAAGTACACATCCTAAGGGCTTTACCAACATGTAACAGAGAGAAAACCAGTGTACACGTTAAGATAAAGAGCAACCAGATAGCATACTATCATGTCGAGCAAGAAAGTCCTCTCTATATATGTCTCAGCATCCACTACAATATACATCCTATGTACAGTAATGGCCTCTAGGGCATACATATAACTAACAATCCCCCACTTGCACTAGGGCCATCTGTAGCAGTGGTTGCAGTATCACATACTCAACCATCCTATAAAAGTCTCTCTCTGGGAAAAGGCCTTTGTGAGTGGATCCGCCGTGTTTTCCTCTGAGTCTACTCTCCTAACCTCGATCTTCTTGGAGATCAACCATCTCCATGATCAGGTGATGCTGCCTCAGAATTTGTCTGGGTCACTGATGGGACCAGGGTTCCTGGGCTAAAGCCTCACTTCCATTGTCACACAATGGTAGGAACCTAGTTCATCTCATGAACCAATATACACCCAAACTGCCTCTTTGGTAGCATCTTAAGTAGCGATGTATCCAGCCTTTATCGTCTAGTTTGCCATGGTATCTAGCTTGGAACTCTTCTAACATACCGTCCCTTTACTGAGGGTAACGACAATGCCTGTGACTGACATTCAGTCGTCCTTATCACCCTGGAACCTTTCCAGTGATTCTCCCCAGGATCAATTGATACCATCTCACTACAACTAGTGAGTATCCTAATATCCAATTAGATCTATCTCATAGATCCAAAAACCAGGATTTAGTAGGTATCACTTTGATCCTTTTTGGAGAATCATTGTGATAAGCGGAGATTGACCGAGCGTGGCATAGGAAACTCCTTCCCTATCAAGAGTATGTCATCCACGTACTCTACGAGGATCACTACCATACTCTCTACTACCTTTTTGTATATACAAGGTTCATCTACCATTTTGATGATGTCAAACTGTTTGACTAACTCATCAAAACAGATGTTCCAACTCCGCGATGCCTGCTTCATCACATAAAACATCTTGCACACGTTTCCGCTGCTCCCACTTTCTACGAAGCCCTCTGGCTGTGTACTTATAGACGCACTTTTCTAAAACATCATTTAGAAAAGCAGTCATGATACCCAACCGCCAGATATCGTAGTCATGGTATGTAGCCGTGGCAAGTAGGATCTGGATGGACTTAAGCTTAGCTACTTGAAAAGGTTTCATCACTGTCCACGCCTGGTCGATGACGAAAACCTTTAACAAGTCTAGTCTTTGAAAGTCTCAACTTTTCTATCTACACCAAGTAATCTTCTCAAGATATACTTGCTTCTGATGGGGATTTAACCCTTCAGATAAAGCAACCAAAGTCCATACTTTATTGGTGTATAAGGATTCCATCTCAGATCGCTAAGCATCCAGCCATTCTTACAGAGTCCTACTCCTGATGACTAGCTCGAAACCAGTTGGGTCATCATCCCATGATGCAATCCTCGCTCCCACTATCATAGAGAAACCAAAGTATCTCTCAGGTGGGTGAGAAACCCTACTAGTTCGGCGAAGAGGCTGGGGTTCGTTGATTGCTATTGAATCCTTTGGTTCTACCAAATCATCAGCTGCATTTTGTATAGCTGGAACTCTTTCCAGTTCTACCTTATGCCTATTAATTTCTTCATAAGAAATTCCCTTTCACAAAGGTGGCATGTTGAGAAACAAAACATTTTTGTTCTTCGGTTAGGTAGAAGATATTCCCTTGCGAATTCTTGGGATATCCAACAAACTTCTACAGAACTGACTTTGCCTCGATCTTGTCCGGATTTTGCTTTTGACATAGGCCGGACAATCCCAAATCTTAACTTACTTAAGAGATAGGTTCTTCCAATACTATATCTTATATGGAATGGTAGGCACTGATTTGATTCGAACTCAATTCAATAGGTATGCAGCTTCTCAAGTGCATAACTCCCTAAAAGGAAATAGGAAACTCAGTAGTACTCATCATAGAGCGCACCATATCATATAGGGTGTGTTTGCTCCTCCCCGATATACTATCGTGCTATGGTGTATATGGAGGAGTAATGCTGAGAGAGAATCTCATTCTTAGAATAGTCCAGGAATCCCGTGCTCAAGTATTCTCCTCCCTGATCACATTAAAGGACATAATACTTATACCCTTGTTTTTGGTTCTCTACTTCTAACTTATATTCTGTGAATATCTTAAAAGGTTCGGACTTATGTTTCAACAGGAACATACGACTGAATCTTGAGAGATCATCAGAGAATGTAATGAAGTACAAAGAACCAGTCCTGGCATGTGTAGACAGGGGACCTTATATACATCATCATGTATCAGTCCCAAGAGTTCACTAACCTTCCCTCTGTTTCCAGTAAATGGAGCTATGGTCATCTTATCTTTGTGACATGACTGGCGAGTTTCATAAGATGTAAATTCAAACTGATTTAAATATGCATCTTAATGTAACTTCAGCCAGTCAGGTCGCATTGATATGACCTAGTCTACAATGCCTCAAGAAGGATTCGTTCATATCTGAACTCTTCCTCTCGTGTGTGTTCCGTATACTAAGAACTGTAGTTTGATTTAGAACGTCAATGCTTTTAGATAACGTGCCTGAACCGATCAACTTTTGATATAGGAAATGTTCAAAACATTATCCAACATTACAAAATTATATCCTTTCTTTACTAATAAAGAGACTGATATGATTTTGTATATCAGGTTCGGTATCTAGTAGCATTTGTTCAGAATCAATGTATTGGTAATACAGGGTGACAGTGACCAACAGACTTGGCTGCAACACTTGCACCGTTTTCTGTCTCATGAAACTTATCACCCGTTCTCAGTTCTTTACCTATCTGTAGCCCAAGTAGCAGATTACATATGCGGGATCCTTATCCGGTATCTAATACCTAGGACGTAGAGGACACTGAGAAACAGTTCTTTATAATGAACACACCCAAAGGAGATGCATCTCATGCATTTTCTTCGTTTGGGCGGCATGGGAATCCTGGCATTCCCTTATTTCCTGCTCTGTCTTATAACAGTTATAAGTTGGAGCGGGACCAACGTTCCCCAGCTCAGTATAACAAGCGGGTTCGGTCAATACATCCGTATTATTATCTTGATTAAGGCGTGACATGGTCGCTACCAGGAGAGAGAGAGAAGAAAACACTCTGCGTGCGCTCTTGCAAGATCAGATTAGTTATTATTTTATCTAATCAGGATGGCTCCTACTGTTTTTATCAAATCTTCCTTCAAACCCTAAAAGGAAAGACTAGCCGGGATTAACACGCTACAAGTTCGCCAATCTTTCAACCAGGCCAGTGTCGGTACTTTGAGGGAGGTTCCCCGTGCTTTCGCACGGACCTAATTAAAGTAAACCTCGTTTTTCCAGAGGCGTAACCCCGTTGACACCTTTCTAGACACCTACTTGATCGACTAATTGTAATGTGTAAAACTCTCCCGGAGTAACAATTACTCGCAGTGGGTATCGGGATCCAACTATCTCATAGAAGGTATGCAATCTCATTGCAAATTTCAACACTTGAAATTCCCGATAATTTTGCTCCTAGCGTCCTATGACCTTGACGCAGGCCAACAAACCATAGTGCGCTAGTCAAGTTCAACAAATGCAGCAGATAAGCAGCATATAGCTACCGCACACTGCACCTTGACGAAAGCCAACAAATGCAGCACGAATACTATATACAACTTATCTGAAATGACGGAGGGCTACGACAGGTTTTTCTGAAAACCTATTGCGTAAGGAACTTGATATCGTTGTAGGATCGAATGAATTTTGAAATGGAGTGTTTTTGAAGTTTTTCTAGTTTTGCTAAAGGGGTCACTCCCGGTGAAGGGATCGTCGGCCCTTTCCTCGTCGAATGAGGTGCGGGATATATCATATATATCACTGTGCAAAGCAGAAACTATAGAAGCAATCAAAAGACAAACCAAGTGTGTAGCATCTGCCAGTTATTGCTAAAGGGGTCACTCCCGGTGAAGGGATCTCGGCCCTTTCCTCATCGAATAAGGTGCAGGATGTTCTACAAGGAACACCGCGATGCAAAGCAAGAACTGTAGCTACCTGTTTTTGAAAATTCGATTCCACAACATCTTAGGTTTATTTTCTTTCATTAATCATATTAATGAAGTCCCATCATTTAAATCACCTAAACATCACAGATAAATACGACGTATACTTATGCCATCCGCATTCGCCTCGATGTCCCCTCGTGCACCGTTAGGTTAGGTAACTAACGACAGAGCGGGGCAGGGCTAGCGCGAGTGCAAAACATAAGTAACGTCTATATAATATATCATATGTTGGAGATAGTACCCTCATAGTCAATTATTGGATCGCAGGTACGTGATTGCAATGATTGCGGAGGACCTATACCGGTAGGACAGTCTTACTCGAGATGATAGTATGCTATCTGGTTTGCCTTTATCAGTCATGTACATATTCAGGTGACTGATTACATGTTACACTTTGATAGAGCCCTTAGGATCTTGCTTTACTACCAACAGTATGATGGCGATCATATACGTGAGAGTTGGGCAGTTTATATGCATATCCTTAATTGTGGTCCCTAGTCGTGGGAGTTTCGAGACAGGGCATCGATACTCCGGAGTAGACTAGTGTGTACAGTCGAGACCCCGACGAGGGGCGGTGGCCGGTCTCACAAGCCACTGGTGTCAGTTGGATCACCTAAGATGTATACAGGTGCTCATTGGGTTATGAGTACACCGGACAGGACTCGCCGGGAATCTGCTAGTTAGTATTATATATACCGTCAGATAGCAGTTCCCTGGTGACATGTGTACAGGTTAGTTCATCGACCTGAGGTCGTCATTTGTCTCGTGTGAGTTCCCACTGTGCTTTGATTTCTACCTTACCACGGCTCAAAGGAGTCGTGCAAACTAGTAGTTTTTGGGTCCAGTCCCGAGCCATATGGAGGCACGTGAGCGGATCGGCAGGGGATTCGTCTCTCCCGGTATTGGGGGCGAGGTCGTGCTGTGTCTAGGAGAGCCATTACACAAAGTCCATGGCCATGGCAGGAGATTTACTGGTAGGTACTCCAGTTGTATCTCAGGGTGTTATTGGGCTTCATTCCGACACGACATATACTGCTATTGGGGGTCTGACGTTACTAGCCCCCTAGGCAGATATGCGATACTCATAGACGAACGGACCGGACTGTATATACATTGTCACTGTTAGGCTCAGTAGGGTTTTCCGGATGAGTGCGCTCATCGGCATCCCTTGAGGTCAGTCCATGGGCAGCCGTTACGCATTGCTAGTGCCGCTGACGGTTTGTGGTTAAACCCACTGCCAGGGTACTGACGAGTCATTAGAGTCCCCCACAGACTGTTTCCCAAGTTCGGGCGAAACGTTGTAGAGGCCGTATGGTTTTATGGCAGGGTTCGGAAAATGCACGTGCGTTTACGCACGTGTTATTTTTCGGGCAGATGATACTGGTCGGCTTTGGTTTAAGCCGGATCCGAGTATTATATTGAGTAGGTATAATATCTTTGTCTCAGTTGCATTTGTATTCGGTCGTAATACAAATGCGGGTATATTGATACAGTTTCGGGGTTATCCTGAAAGTCGTTTCAGGATCACTTTTGGAAGTTGCCAGTTTCCAGTTTTCTATCAGCCGTCTTTTAACATTCGGTTAAAGACGGATTTATCTTTTCTTCAGATAAGAGTGAGTCATCATTCTAGAAGGTTCTAGAAGTGATGAAGTGGCTAATGAGTCATCTTGACATTAATGGTTGCATTAATGACTTGATGAGGTGTTTATGTGAGTCATGCTTTGTTTTAATGATTCTTGTTTTGGTTAAGATATTTTGAGTGAGAAGCTTTCTCTTGTGGTCACCCCCCCTCTCCTACGGTCACCTCCCTCTTGCTATATATGGCCGGCCCTCTCTCTCCTCTCTCTCTCTCTCACTTGTTGTTTCACTTGAAAAGATATGATAGTATTTGGGGTGCATGGAATTTTACAGTTCATTTCATTCCATCACCCAATTCCCTCGGCAACTTTATTAACCGATCGTCCACGGACTTGGACGAAGTGAGACAAAGTCATCTATTCATTCTCTACATCATTCTTGGTCGTCTCTTTTAGCAAACTTGACGATCGAGTTGCCTCAAGTCAGTGGCGGGAGCCCGTTTAAAGAATCATCGATGTGGTGCCACCTCGACGAGGATATCGGAGATCGAAGAGATCGGAGCAGCCGCAACGGAGCGTGGGATGATGGTTGAAGAACGAAGGACTCGGATCGTTCGGTATAACCTTTATACACTCTTTACAGTTTGTTAGTTTAGCAATAATGGAAGATCCGGGTTAAAGTATACGATAGCGCCAGTTAAAAGTTTTTTGTTCCGCATTTCGTGTCTGTAGACTGCCGGGGCGCTAGCGTAGACTTACAGTGGTATCAGAGCCTAACCATTTTGCTATACTAACTTGTGCTAACGCGTTTAAAACATCGATCCGACCGGAAATCAAAAATCACAATTTTTCAGCATAACAGTTTCTGTCGATTTTAAATGGTCTGATAAAATTTTTCTACATGTCTCAGAGAACTGTGCAGGCTTTTCTAAGAACCACGACGAAATTTGGGGACTTGACTCCACCAAACAGCCGCGGCCACGCGGCCAAACCCATGGTTTGGCCGCGCATCCGCGGCCACGTGGTGAGCACATGCTCCCAAATTTTGTCAGTGGGTTCTTCTCTGGATTTTGTGGTTTTAGGTAAATATCGTTTTGGCCCAGATTTTGTTACTGTTCACCAGTAAGTCGTGGGGCCCACTTTTTGATATTTGGTCGATCGAAATTTAAACATGTTAGTTTACAGTGCTTACATTATATCTCCGACCGGGAATGTCATTTGATCGGTAAACCGCGTTTGATTGCTATAGTTCTTTTAGACGGGTTTGCGAACGTGACATTCGCGTTGATGTTCTGTGTTGTGCTGTGATGTTGCGGATTTGTCGTGGTGGATAGCAGTGTGCAATGGTAGTACAGTTTGAGTTTATTTGTACATTTGATATTGCGGGGCGAGCGTCCAACTTGTGGACTGCCGTCACTGCCTGTTGTATAATATTCTTTTGGGGCACGACCAGGTTGCGGTCGATGTACCTATTGTACAATTTTTCATTACTGTACTAGGTTTTGCCCCGCGACGGAGTGCACGGATAGCCGGGTTCTGGGGGGCAACGGGTCCGCATCTCATGGCTTTGAGAGGCAGAGGGGTCCCACTCTAGAATTGGCAGACTATTCGCCGCACTCGTAGGGGGTACAGGTTGACCCAAGGAGGGGTGCCCAAGATTACCGGATTCCGTGGAGTGCTGGGTGGTCCATTCACTATGCTATAGGGGGCTGCCTCGCTTCAGGTTTTGGCGGGTAACTTGCCGCACCCGTAGGGGTCTAGGTTTCATTGCACAGGCTATCCACACGACAGGGGAACGTCGGGTTTCAGCAGCGGCTCTGTGAAACCCGGGGATCCCAGATTATCTGTATTGTTCTGTGATGCTTATTACTTTTTCTGTAATGTTGCATACTATCACGCCTGGAGCGATTATTGTATATTGGTTTATATACTATTAGATGTTGTATATGTTTTACACCCGCGCTAGTCCAGTCCCCGCTCTGTCGTTAGTTAAGTAACCTAACGGGTGATGACGGGACCCAGTGACGAATGCGGATGGCATATACGTACATTTTATTTTCGTTCTTTTCTGGTGTGATTAAATGATGGGACTGCGTTGATTCTGATCAATGCAAAGTTAAAACAAACCTATTTACAGTTGTTGGAACAAATTTAAAAAGTGTTATTGCAAAGACGTTTCCTTTTGTTATGCATAGCGGTATTCAGTGGAATATCCTGCACCTCATTCGACGGGGCAAGGGCCGATATCCCTTCACCGGGACTGACCCCTTTGTCACGACCCGAAAGAGCACGTGACTGGCACTAGAACCATATGAAGCCTATAGGACTCCATCTGATCCAAGTAAGCCAAAAGCCCAGAAATCTAAAACCATTTTGAAGAATAAGTAAAGAAACTGGTTTTAAAGAAGTGAAGAAAAAACGTGTTTGAAGTCAAGGTTTTTTAAATAACTAAGCCGAATATGCATTTTAAAAGTGTACAGTCTTTTCTAAAAATTTCGGCAGAGTTTCTTTTGTAAAACTGGCCCCGAATGGGGTAAACAAAATAACAATATATATACAATGATAAAGGCATCCCCAAGCGGGAGCTAGCTCTTCGTCAAACGACGGTCACAATCACACATGATATAATAATATACAACGCCAAGTGGCGAGGATCAAAAATCAAAAGAAAGCTCAAAAGCAACAGAAACCAGCAATACTACTAAGCGCGACTCTAAGGTCGAAATATACAACACTAAAGTCTAGGTCTGAAACAATATACAAGTTTTGGTTGATGGAAATTCTAGATACAATGAAATAAA
The DNA here is from genome assembly GCA_030015575.1 of Agapanthus africanus. NCBI lineage: Eukaryota > Viridiplantae > Streptophyta > Magnoliopsida > Asparagales > Amaryllidaceae > Agapanthus > Agapanthus africanus. Next base: position 55,136,879 of record JASDDO010000006.1, on the reverse strand, counting down.
AAGGTACAATGGTGGTTCTTGATACGAAAGAATCCACCTACCAAAGCAAATCACCCGCAAGAAGATAGTGTGCCAGAAATGCCGCAAAGAAACCTGTACGGCGAAACCTGCAAGAACTGTGGCACAACGGGGGTGAGTTGCCAACTCGTGAATAGAAACATCTACAAGCAGAAACCGAAAGCAAGACATAATCCTAGGTCAATACGATCAGTATAAAAATCCTCAAAATGAAGCACGCAGCCTATAGCAAGGCTAGGGTAAATATCTAACCCGAGTGCAATCTCAATGTGTCTGTGTCAGTGCCTCAGATAACAATATAGCAAATGAATGAGATATGAATGCGAGAAAACAGAATACATCTACATGAAGCAACAGTTTTCATACTTTAGTGAGATTTACCTGTATTTTAAAAGATGAGGTACCATAATGAAATCAGCATAAAACTGTGCCTAGCATCGGCACAAACGAAATCCCAATATCCTGATATCTCAAATCTCAACCATAATATCTAGGGCGCCGTCAGTCCAGACCGGCCCCTACCATAAATCTCAGACCACGACGGTATCCTCCGGATATCCGACGCGTCGGGTAAAGTCACCGGTAGGCAATCTCCCCCTGCCAGGCTCATCGTCATCACCACGTCTTCTTGCCCCGGGGTACCTTACCGGGTCCACCATGTACCCGAAACGGTTCATCCGTCTCCTCGAATCGGGTTTCCAAATCCATCAGCAAAATCATGGTGGACGACTCATACATCATGGGAAAACCGCACTTTTTATTTTAAAGAGAGAAAGGAAATTTATATAAGTTTTGCGGTTTTCCCCCAAATCCAGAAAATCTCATGGAAATCCAAATCCAAACCTCAATAGCATGCAAAATAGTGAATATATGCATGAGAATCCATGAATGCGGCATAACAATGAATAACAGTATGCAGGAAGTAGCAGGTAATAACTACAATGTCTAACTACTAGCTAAAAGGCTATGTCAAGCAATAATATACTTTCTAAGGTGTACGTGACATGGCAATTACCGATGAAGATGTGTGTGAGCCGGCAAGTAAGTGTACGTGGTACATACGCATCATCGGTAATGGTGCTGGTGTCCTATCAACATAATATTAAAAATGGAGTATGAAGCATAAAATAAGAATGCTGTGCAACCGAACCACAAAAAGGGAGTGGGAGCTGAAACTAGACGTAACCAACACTAATCTGCGTTAATCTAACATAAATCTCACAATTGGTGCCTTTTGAAATAACACAAATCATGGGGTTTTGAAAATAGGGGCTACAGTGTTTTTATGAAAAGATACGTCTTTTGAAATGTCTGTAGATCCCTTGAGCTGTCTTTAAAAAAATACCCACGATTCGTCAGTTTTGAAAAAGGTAGGAGTCTACTCTAGTCTAATATCTACACTAAACTAAACAGCTGAACTAACAAGCTGACTACAGGTAAGGAAACCGCCTAGCATCTGAGTCGATATATATATAAATATAGTCGGTGATCCCGCCTCAATGTCATATCATAAGGTATCCTCGAGTTATGAGTGCGGATCTATCATCAATATCGGCTCGTACGGTAAATCATCGTACGGCATCCCCAATAGCTGGGTAGGGTTCAACATCTCACTGTATCATCACATAGTAGGTATCACTATCATCAGATCAAATAGTCTGGGGTACTACTCTATGTCTAGTACAATCGATACCATCAATGAAGTATGCATGCGGGGGGGGGGGGTAAACACACATCCCAAGCCCGCAAGAATCACAAGTCATATCCCACATATGAATCGTATCAAATCACTGATCCCAGGGCACCAAGCCCACACCATCGACTCATCTCCAAAGTCATCAATATCATCAACCAAGTGAAAGTATAGGGAAAATCCAAGTGCGTGAATGTGGGTACGAATCTATCCTAGGGTTCGCGACTAGGAACTACACTAGTTACTTCTAACCCTAACTAACCATAATGCTTCTAACACAAAGCTACAATACACTAACACTATCATATATCCAAATTACATAGCATAACTAACTACGGACTGCGGGGGTGCTATACGCCATCCACCCGACTTCCCCCTGTAGATATAATCTACTCACCTGGTCTTCGCTTTCTGAAATCGATGACGCCATGCTCTTCCACCTCGGAATCCTTACGAGGGTACCTAGAATAATAAACAGTCGCAATACGTATTAATATCAAAGCAGAAAACCGAAACAGCGCACGGTGTGCTCATAAGTTGGAACCTATGGCCCAAACATGCAAATCCAACACTTAACCCATGTTGTCGATGTATGAACACCCGACAACCAATTACAAATCCAAACACCAAGAAAGTGCATAAAAAAAAATACGGAAAACATCGCCTAAAACACCCCAAAATACCTCCAGATTTTCCCCAGATGACCATTTGCCAAAACTATATATAGTAGGGGTCTAATCTAGTGCTAAATGAGCCCTGGAACAAAAATGGAACCATTCCCCTCTACTCTGGCCACAAATTGCGGCCAGAATGGTGAATTTGGCGGCCACGGTTTAGAGTTAGGGGCTCGGATCTTGGTGGTAGCTTCCTAGGTGCCTGCACGACTCACTGTCAGCTCAATTTTATTTTTGGTGCCCCCGGGTTGCTCCAGATTCCAGAACACCTTCACAGAATTTCACAAACCGACATGAAAAGTTCCATAATTCCGTATTTTTGGATTTCCAGTGGGATTGGCCTGGGTTTCTAGTCAATATAGGGTCTAAGGTCACTTTTTAAACTCAATTGCCAAGCCACAACTCAACATTACCCTAACCCTCTCAAGTTTTGTCCAAATATTCATAATTCACCCGATATCGATATGAAACTTGAATTAAACCTTAAACACAAGATTTAACACTCTAATTGCCAAGAAATTACCTCACAAGAGACCCATGGATCCTCAACAGCACCAAAACACCATCTTTCTTGGTTCATCCTCTAGCTTATGATCTTGTGTGCATGTTTTGTGAAATGAGGTAAGGGTTTTGAATATGTTTTTGAGATGAAATGTGAGGATTTAGTGGAGGGGAGAAAGGGGGCAATAGTGGCAGCAGCAGCTCAAGAATGAGGGAGGGAAGATGAAGGAAAATGGCTAAGGGTTATTGGTCAAATGCAACCCATACCTCTCTCACCAACCACAAATCTCATTTTCTTTTCTTTTCTTCTTTTCCCTTTTCTTTTAAATCCCTAATCCAACCTTCTCACATCAATTGTAACCCAAAAGAAAATCCAAGGCAAGAAAATGCACAAGTGTAGGAAAATGTGATATGTGCAAGTTTTGCACAAAATTGCCAAAAAACCCGATTAGCGATTTTAATCGCGATTAGCACTAAATTAGTGTCAAACTAATCACAGAAACTTAAAAATGTCAAAATTCACTAATTTACCCTATTTTAGAATTTTCCATAATTTTTCATAATTTTTCTAACATTTTTCCTATTTATTTGCATTTAATATTAAAATAATCAATAAAATAATATTAAATAATAAAAATTCCCGAAATTAATATTTTATATTTTTGAAAATGTTACAATCTACCCTCCTTAAAGAAATTCGGTCCCCGAATTTAAATTTTAAACCCCCAATACTAAAACAAATTTCAGTAATAATCCAATTTGTCGGGGCTCCGAAAACATCAATACATAAAGGATATCATAAAACGTACTGCTCTACTAGAAATCCATCCTCAAAATGCATATATAGGAATATCCTATGCGTCTGGTGCGCAAGGAATCAAAATCCAAATATGTGTCAAACAGGTGTATAGAACAACAACTATGTGCAACGGGTGTGCACGAAACATCTGCCGTAGGCAACGTGCGTGCCTGACAGCAACCAAATCAGGTGCATATGACATGCACGAAGAATCCCGATTTAGTGCATCTGGTGTGCACCAAAATCGTAAATCAAAACACTAAAGGTACATGAAACTATGCTGGAAGTGTAAATCAAATCACTGAATACAGTAGGCATGAAATCTCAATCAATATCTCAAATTAAATAACTAGGCGCAAAATATATAAATATCCAGTGGGTGCATGAAACAAATATCATGAAACTCAACCATCAAAACTAAATCATGCAACAGAACGCCCAAAATACCGAAATCCAAAATGACGGATACGTGATAATCGAATCACAAAATCACAAATCATAAATACCGTCTTCGGTAGTTCCTCCTTCAAGGTCGAGAAGGAGTCGGTGCGATCCACTGCTAGCAGCGCAGGATATCTACCTGCCTCTTGCTCACGATCTGGCGTCCTCTGACTCTCTGGGTCCTTATCCTCCTTGCGGATTTCCCATCACACGGTCAATCGGCTCATCGCCCCGGTCAGGTGTGCTAACGGGGACGATTCCGTTCTGGCACTTCTCTGTCAAACCTCACGACCACTCGTAAGGCAGCATATCACTGGCGTCGGCCTCTGGCTCACGGTCTATCTGAAGTCTCTCACACGGACTCGAATCACGTATTCTGTAGCTTCGTCACTCTGTAGCAGATGTCAGGCCGAACTGGTCCTTGGGAACACGTCCCAACCATCGGAGGAATACTCGTCACTCGTCTGCCCTTGATCAATTCGCAACGCATCTGGGTAAGTCCCTTTATCCGATCCTGGTCAACTACCTCGTCGACAATGCCAACCTCTGGTCTGCTGGGTGTGCGCAAAATGACCACTCCTGGTCTAGGTCTTCTCGAATCGTACTCCAGAAAAGTCCTGTCGAGGTTCCTTTCTCAAATCTCAGTCTTGCCGAAAAGCCCGGACGTCATCATCCAATGCTGAAGCTAAAGCTTGTTCCGGAACGGCTGCATACTCATCGCGCTTCTTTCTGGAAGATATATCCATAAACCACGCCTCGGGGTGTGTATCACATCTCTAATATCAGCGGAGTGGGACGTCATCTCGTCGAAATCTCGTACGAACTCTTTCTTCACTCTGCGTCAGTGCCGACTGATTCGGGCTCGTCTCATCATGGCTACACGAATTGCGCTCCGACGGCTATCCTCGTATCTGGAGTCTCCCAAGCAGTATCCCATCACGATATCCGAAAGATGTCGAATCATCCGATCGACTCGTCAGAACCTCATAATCCCCCAAGAGCTCACATCTCGGGTACAGTTTAATAGTATCGAGTACATGCCACAGCGTCGGTGGTCCAGCCGTAGAAGGGCAAACCCAAGCCTCACTAATGGCGCCGCGGAACCGCCGTAAACCCTAAGGTTCAAAGGCTGTCACACGGTCATTAAGTCGAGTTAGGGTTTCATTCTTCTAGAGGGTCCATAGAATCACCTGCATGTCTTTCCGTATACTTTAAACTTAGAAAATAGGCTCCTGACATTCGATCGTCTCTATCGACTCTCAACGAACCTGCGTGAAGTCGTCTCTATCTGGAATCAATCCACCTGATGATCTCGCATCGGGGTAAGCGAACTCACCACACGTCCTAGTCATTTATCCTCGGTGACTAGCGACTCGCTATCATCTCTCTAAGTACATGCTCATGCTGCAGTAGCTCCAATCACCTGGGCGATATTTCATCATTTGCAGCAACAACTGGCCCATACGCCTGTACGCCGAACGACGCCTCAATCCTCCAGGAAAGGCAATACCTAAGCGGTCATCTCTGAGTCGGTCTGCTCTAGATCTGAGTAAGATTCTCCATACTGGAAATCTTCAACTCATCTGGGCCCGCTCTGGCGCAAAATCGGACGAATCACCTTCGTCTCTCAAATCGGGTAGACTAGCTATCCTCTGTCGCATATCTGCCTGAAAGCTCCGGCAATCTCAGCTCGTAAGCTCCGAAAGCAACATCCTGTCAATCTCAGCTACAACTGGTCCATCTGTCTGCACGGTAGGCGACATCACAATCTCTGAGGTACGCTGTACATCAACAGTCCTCTCTCAGCTGGCAGCTCTAACCAAGGCACGATCATCCGGTGCAAACCAAGCACTCGCCTCCACTAGAGGTCACAAACACCAACACTAACTCGAGACGTTCCCATGTCACCAGAAAACACAGAGGTCGGCCCTCGTACCAAACGAGCTCACACCGGCCGTAACCCTAGCAGCAGCCCAACTGCGCTCAACCATGGTGACAGGAATCTCAATCGAGTATCAAGAAGAGCGCATCAATGGCAAGAAAGGAAACAACAGATCCAGAGTGGATACATGATCATAGGGAGGAACAGCATCAATGAAGGTATGATCATGAAACTAATAGAATCGGGAATCTCAAATGGATGTATGATCCAGGATATGAAGAGAATCACTGATCTCGAAAGAATGTACATCCTAAGGTTCCTTAAGCGGAGTGGCGTGTCGTAAGTATGCCGCGGAACATACCAACGGTACGTCACTCTACTTTAGTCACCTAATCCATCAACCAAGGGTCATCCTAACACGACGAAAGTTCGGGTTTACACCCCCTCAACCAAGTCTAAGTTCCGTATGTAAGCAACTCCCTAGGCTCCACATAGTCAACTTAAACTCGAATCAAGGTCAACCTAGCGCTCTGATACCAACTTTGTCACGACCCGAAAGAGCACGTGACTGGCACTAGAACCATATGAAGCCTATAGGACTCCATCTGATCCAAGTAAGCCAAAAGCCCAGAAATCTAAAACCATTTTGAAGAATAAGTAAAGAAACTGGTTTTAAAGAAGTGAAGAAAAAACGTGTTTGAAGTCAAGGTTTTTTAAATAACTAAGCCGAATATGCATTTTAAAAGTGTACAGTCTTTTCTAAAAATTTCGGCAGAGTTTCTTTTGTAAAACTGGCCCCGAATGGGGTAAACAAAATAACAATATATATACAATGATAAAGGCATCCCCAAGCGGGAGCTAGCTCTTCGTCAAACGACGGTCACAATCACACATGATATAATAATATACAACGCCAAGTGGCGAGGATCAAAAATCAAAAGAAAGCTCAAAAGCAACAGAAACCAGCAATACTACTAAGCGCGACTCTAAGGTCGAAATATACAACACTAAAGTCTAGGTCTGAAACAATATACAAGTTTTGGTTGATGGAAATTCTAGATACAATGAAATAAAAAGGTACAATGGTGGTTCTTGATACGAAAGAATCCACCTACCAAAGCAAATCACCCGCAAGAAGATAGTGTGCCAGAAATGCCGCAAAGAAACCTGTACGGCGAAACCTGCAAGAACTGTGGCACAACGGGGGTGAGTTGCCAACTCGTGAATAGAAACATCTACAAGCAGAAACCGAAAGCAAGACATAATCCTAGGTCAATACGATCAGTATAAAAATCCTCAAAATGAAGCACGCAGCCTATAGCAAGGCTAGGGTAAATATCTAACCCGAGTGCAATCTCAATGTGTCTGTGTCAGTGCCTCAGATAACAATATAGCAAATGAATGAGATATGAATGCGAGAAAACAGAATACATCTACATGAAGCAACAGTTTTCATACTTTAGTGAGATTTACCTGTATTTTAAAAGATGAGGTACCATAATGAAATCAGCATAAAACTGTGCCTAGCATCGGCACAAACGAAATCCCAATATCCTGATATCTCAAATCTCAACCATAATATCTAGGGCGCCGTCAGTCCAGACCGGCCCCTACCATAAATCTCAGACCACGACGGTATCCTCCGGATATCCGACGCGTCGGGTAAAGTCACCGGTAGGCAATCTCCCCCTGCCAGGCTCATCGTCATCACCACGTCTTCTTGCCCCGGGGTACCTTACCGGGTCCACCATGTACCCGAAACGGTTCATCCGTCTCCTCGAATCGGGTTTCCAAATCCATCAGCAAAATCATGGTGGACGACTCATACATCATGGGAAAACCGCACTTTTTATTTTAAAGAGAGAAAGGAAATTTATATAAGTTTTGCGGTTTTCCCCCAAATCCAGAAAATCTCATGGAAATCCAAATCCAAACCTCAATAGCATGCAAAATAGTGAATATATGCATGAGAATCCATGAATGCGGCATAACAATGAATAACAGTATGCAGGAAGTAGCAGGTAATAACTACAATGTCTAACTACTAGCTAAAAGGCTATGTCAAGCAATAATATACTTTCTAAGGTGTACGTGACATGGCAATTACCGATGAAGATGTGTGTGAGCCGGCAAGTAAGTGTACGTGGTACATACGCATCATCGGTAATGGTGCTGGTGTCCTATCAACATAATATTAAAAATGGAGTATGAAGCATAAAATAAGAATGCTGTGCAACCGAACCACAAAAAGGGAGTGGGAGCTGAAACTAGACGTAACCAACACTAATCTGCGTTAATCTAACATAAATCTCACAATTGGTGCCTTTTGAAATAACACAAATCATGGGGTTTTGAAAATAGGGGCTACAGTGTTTTTATGAAAAGATACGTCTTTTGAAATGTCTGTAGATCCCTTGAGCTGTCTTTAAAAAAATACCCACGATTCGTCAGTTTTGAAAAAGGTAGGAGTCTACTCTAGTCTAATATCTACACTAAACTAAACAGCTGAACTAACAAGCTGACTACAGGTAAGGAAACCGCCTAGCATCTGAGTCGATATATATATAAATATAGTCGGTGATCCCGCCTCAATGTCATATCATAAGGTATCCTCGAGTTATGAGTGCGGATCTATCATCAATATCGGCTCGTACGGTAAATCATCGTACGGCATCCCCAATAGCTGGGTAGGGTTCAACATCTCACTGTATCATCACATAGTAGGTATCACTATCATCAGATCAAATAGTCTGGGGTACTACTCTATGTCTAGTACAATCGATACCATCAATGAAGTATGCATGCGGGGGGGGGTAAACACACATCCCAAGCCCGCAAGAATCACAAGTCATATCCCACATATGAATCGTATCAAATCACTGATCCCAGGGCACCAAGCCCACACCATCGACTCATCTCCAAAGTCATCAATATCATCAACCAAGTGAAAGTATAGGGAAAATCCAAGTGCGTGAATGTGGGTACGAATCTATCCTAGGGTTCGCGACTAGGAACTACACTAGTTACTTCTAACCCTAACTAACCATAATGCTTCTAACACAAAGCTACAATACACTAACACTATCATATATCCAAATTACATAGCATAACTAACTACGGACTGCGGGGGTGCTATACGCCATCCACCCGACTTCCCCCTGTAGATATAATCTACTCACCTGGTCTTCGCTTTCTGAAATCGATGACGCCATGCTCTTCCACCTCGGAATCCTTACGAGGGTACCTAGAATAATAAACAGTCGCAATACGTATTAATATCAAAGCAGAAAACCGAAACAGCGCACGGTGTGCTCATAAGTTGGAACCTATGGCCCAAACATGCAAATCCAACACTTAACCCATGTTGTCGATGTATGAACACCCGACAACCAATTACAAATCCAAACACCAAGAAAGTGCATAAAAAAAAATACGGAAAACATCGCCTAAAACACCCCAAAATACCTCCAGATTTTCCCCAGATGACCATTTGCCAAAACTATATATAGTAGGGGTCTAATCTAGTGCTAAATGAGCCCTGGAACAAAAATGGAACCATTCCCCTCTACTCTGGCCACAAATTGCGGCCAGAATGGTGAATTTGGCGGCCACGGTTTAGAGTTAGGGGCTCGGGTCTTGGTGGTAGCTTCCTAGGTGCCTGCACGACTCACTGTCAGCTCAATTTTATTTTTGGTGCCCCCGGGTTGCTCCAGATTCCAGAACACCTTCACAGAATTTCACAAACCGACATGAAAAGTTCCATAATTCCGTATTTTTGGATTTCCAGTGGGATTGGCCTGGGTTTCTAGTCAATATAGGGTCTAAGGTCACTTTTTAAACTCAATTGCCAAGCCACAACTCAACATTACCCTAACCCTCTCAAGTTTTGTCCAAATATTCATAATTCACCCGATATCGATATGAAACTTGAATTAAACCTTAAACACAAGATTTAACACTCTAATTGCCAAGAAATTACCTCACAAGAGACCCATGGATCCTCAACAGCACCAAAACACCATCTTTCTTGGTTCATCCTCTAGCTTATGATCTTGTGTGCATGTTTTGTGAAATGAGGTAAGGGTTTTGAATATGTTTTTGAGATGAAATGTGAGGATTTAGTGGAGGGGAGAAAGGGGGCAATAGTGGCAGCAGCAGCTCAAGAATGAGGGAGGGAAGATGAAGGAAAATGGCTAAGGGTTATTGGTCAAATGCAACCCATACCTCTCTCACCAACCACAAATCTCATTTTCTTTTCTTTTCTTCTTTTCCCTTTTCTTTTAAATCCCTAATCCAACCTTCTCACATCAATTGTAACCCAAAAGAAAATCCAAGGCAAGAAAATGCACAAGTGTAGGAAAATGTGATATGTGCAAGTTTTGCACAAAATTGCCAAAAAACCCGATTAGCGATTTTAATCGCGATTAGCACTAAATTAGTGTCAAACTAATCACAGAAACTTAAAAATGTCAAAATTCACTAATTTACCCTATTTTAGAATTTTCCATAATTTTTCATAATTTTTCTAACATTTTTCCTATTTATTTGCATTTAATATTAAAATAATCAATAAAATAATATTAAATAATAAAAATTCCCGAAATTAATATTTTATATTTTTGAAAATGTTACACCCTTGGACAGAAGTTTGCGTCAGGGTAATAACTTCACTATAGTCGATTACAAGTTGCTTTGCATAGCGGTATTCAGTGGAATATCCTGCACCTCATTCCACGAGGAAAGAGCCGAGATCCCTTTACCGGGAGTGACCTCTTTAGCAAAAGGTTTTCGCCACTATATTTTAAAAAGCTATCAGGTTCCTTCAGCGATATCAAGTTCACTACGTTAAAGGTTTTTCGCCAAAAACTAGCCGTAGCCCTCCGTCATTTCATATGAATGGTCAGTAGTATTCAAGCTATGTTGGTCTAGCCCTTAGCTAGGACATAGTGATTGGTAGCTGCTGGGGTGTTCACATGTTGCATAGATAGATGCGTTGGTATGGGACAGTCGTACAGCCTTGTTGGCCCTTAGTCAAGGGCGAGTACGGGTGGGTTCAAATTAACAAGATAATGATGGGAAGAACTTGACATGTGACTTATGATGGGCTGGCCCTTAGTCACGATCATAAGAGCATGGGGCAAAAACTATATCGGGAGTTTCTAAAGAAACTGAAACTTGCCAAGTATGCGCATACCTTCTGGAGTATGAGTAACGTGGATGCATTCCATCACGTTATCATGCGATGAGAGTTGGATCCCGATTCCCACTGATGAGTTGGTTTACTCTTCGGGTGATCCCGATTGATTCTTCTTTAGGTTTGGAGGAGAATTTGACAGGACAGTGGGAGGTTTCTGGATTAGATAAAGTGATAACCATTCTGATCTAGGTTAGAGTGCACGCAGAGTGTTTCTTTTCTCTCTCTCTTTGGCAGCGACCTTTGACCGACCCTAGACTATGACTCAGTGACCAAGTTGACTGAACCTTCTTAAAATACTGGCTTTTTGGATTGTCTGAGTTGCATAAGTCATTGCCACTCCTTCTTTTACCCTTTGAATTTCTCAGAACACCCGTATTACTACGGATATCCACTTCCATTGGATAGATCCATCGTATGGTTATATACGAACTCGAAGGGACTTCTTCGAGGATGGATCCAGGTTCAGGAGAAATAGAATTGGTTTATTCAGTTGTCTTTTATTATCACCTTCTCTCAGGTTGCGAGGGCTCCTTGGTTTAGGAGAGTACACCTATTACGCTTATTGGATAGTCTTCTTCCAAACCATAGGCTGGTGCCGAAAGGTAGGGAATGAAGAAAACCAATTAGCCTAAGTAGGGTGTGCAGAAGGTAATATGTAAAGACAAAATAAAGGGATTAGAAAGAGGGCAAAGTAAATTGCGACTGATATCATTCACGACCAAAACCGCATACTTCATCGCCACTCCTATTTCACCTTTAAAAGAATAAGGTATTATTCAGTTGTCTTTTAACATCACCTTCTCTCAGTTGCGAGTACTCCTTGGTTTAGGAGGGTACACCTATTATGCTTACTGGATAGTCTTCTTCCAAACCATAGGCTGGTGCCGAACGGTAGGGAAGGAAGAAAACCATTTAGCCTAACGATGGTGTACAGAAGGTAACGACTAAAGACAAATAAAGGGATTTGGAGAGATGGCAATAAAATATACGGTTGAAGTCATGAATTGGATTATGGAAGAGGCAATGCTATGAATACCAGGATACCCCTACGAAACATTTTCATGTTTCAGTGCATTGTTAAAGAAAAACTGTTTTCCCGATTAAACACTTACTCCAAGGGTATGTATTTACCAGGTTTCATTCTCATATCTGTATGGTTTTACAGATGATGAGTGGGAGTAAGATATTGGGAATTAGGTGATCATCCTCATTATATCGGAATTCGTTGTAATTGGTGATATTTGAGGAAATCGCCAGGGTACAGTTTTCAACCTACGACACACAGGTTTTGAGTTGTTTAAACTCAACGGACTTATACAGAATATTGTATGTTGTCCAAGTGTCCATCAGGACAAAGGGGTAGGTCCTCGTACTATGTTCTGTTTACTTATAACTTCTCTAGTATTTAGACGAGTGTTTCGTAGAAATACAAGGTCTATGTTTTGAGAAGTTGTGGGTATAAGAATAAAGTAGAGAACCAGGTGTCACAAGTATCGGGATTCTTCAAAGAGATCGAAGATGTAGATTCTTGTGATTGGTATTCAGATGATAGTGATGGTTTTGAGAATCGAGTTTTCTCTTTCAGGTTACTCATAATTGGATGGATTCCTAAATTGAGTAATGCTGATTCGCCTCTTTCCATTAAAGATGATATGCACTGGAGACAGCTGCATAATTTGAATCTTGGTTCCAATTAAATAAGTGCCAAAGTTTCTGTATTGGATATAGAATGGATCGTACCTTAAAAGATGTTAAGGTACGGGGAGTTGTCCAGCTTATGCTTAAAACCAGACTCTGGATAACTCAGGGCACGTTTCTGTAATGGCTGTTTGTGGGTTGACCCTGGCTATGACGAGGGTTGATATTCTACCATTTGGAAGATCAATAGTGATATTGTTCTTGACTCGCCACAGTTTTAGTAAAATAGATCTTTTTCAGAAAACAGTAGTGGGAGTAGGTAGAACTGGAAGTGATTCCAGAACCGCGAACGATTACGGAAAATTTAATCGGACCTATATATATTCAATCAGGTTTGACATTCCAATAGCCACTCCGCAGGTATGGTAGGTAACCTCAGACGCCCGAGAGGTACTTCGGTAGCCTCAGAGACGGTGACAGGGAGGTTCTTATCTACCCAGACTTGACACTACTGTTGTTCCAGGTTATGAGACCCGGTAGGAGGGTTGTCGTAGTAAGTGGGAGCATCGGAAGCATAGTGGGCAAGTAGCTTATATCTATTTATAGACTTAAGCAGTTATAGCGGAGAAAGATCATCTAATTTTGATGTGACAGTCATGGGTTTGACTTCAATCAGAATAGGGGATGGATCTGTTAAGAAGGTAGTACGGTGTGATGTCAAGGTATCTGGATGACATACACAGAGTAGGAAGTAAAATTCCTATACTACGATCGGTTGAACTGTGGTCGTCACACAGTTGTTTCTCCAGACAGGATATGGATATAATATTTGACATTCTGGTTTCTAGATCTATGGTTTTAGATCTGGATTTGGGTAGTTTCCCAATGTGGGTACTTTGACAGATATTCTAATGGTTTTTAGAATAGTTGACTCCTAGCATGGTGGTGTACCTGCAGGTGATGGAGTCACCCTCTCTAAAGGTGTCTTACAGACTAAAGGGGAGAGGGATGTGCATGATTGGCAGATCACTTGCTTAGGCATTTGAGTCAATCATGAGATGTCAAGTACCACACCAGATGTTGTTTTTGCACTAGATGCAATAAGTTTGTATTAATCCAATCCTGGAGAAACATAAAGAAGCAGTTTTAGAACATAGGTGCATGTTCTACGGATTTGATGACGGCAGCCTCCTTCGGGAGACGGTTATCATTCCAGGCTTCAAAGGTGACATGGATGACAGAGTGATTGTCAGAGTTATAGTTTTTCCCTCTGACGAAGAGGGACAGTATTATGGATATGTGGTTCAAGAGGATACTGTGGGTGGCATGGTGCCGGATACTGATTAGGTTCAGTGATCGATACAGTCTAAGAAGTTTGGATTTGGAGTTCATTTATGAGCTGGTCCCATCAGATATCCAGACATATTCTAAGACAGGTATTACTCAATTCGGGAGATGGCTTTCTCCGCGAACTTGAGATTTAGAGAGATATAGAAAGAAACTTCTAGGCGGATCCACTCACTAAGGCTATTTCTCGAACACAATAGTTTTACAAACGGGCTTTGTGATACTGATTAGTAGAGGAGTTGGATGTTCGGTTTCACACGGGCTGTGAGTAGTCGACATCGCAATAATTAGCCTTGAGTGCAAGTGGGAGATTGTTGGAGATAGTGCCCTCATAGTCAATTATTGGATCGCAGGTACGTGATTGCAATGATTGCGGAGGACCTATACCGGTAGGACAGTCTTACTCAAGATGATAGTATGCTATCTGGTTTGCTTTTATCAGTCGTGTACATATTCAGGTGACTGATTACATGTTACACTTTGATAGAGCCCTTAGGATCTTGCTTTACTACCAACAGTATGATGGCAATCATATACGTGAGAGTTGGGTAGTTTATATGCATATCCTTAATTGTGGTCCCTAGTCGTGGGAGTTTCGAGACAGGGCATCGATACTCCGGAGTAGACTAGTGTGTACAGTCGAGACCCCGACGAGGGGCGGTGGCCGGTCTCACAAGCCACTGGTGTCAATTGGATCACCTAAGATGTATACAGGTGCTCATTGGGTTATGAGTACACCGGACAGGACTCGCCGGGAATCTGCTAGTTAGTATTATATCTACCGTCAGATAGCAGTTCCCTGGTGACATGTGTACAGGTTAGTTCATCGACCTGAGGTCGTCATTTGTCTCGTGTGAGTTCCCAATGTGCTTTGATTTCTACCCTACCACGGCTCAAAGGAGTCGTGCAAACTGGTAGTTTTTGGGTACAGTCCCGAGCCATATGGAGGCACGTGAGCGGATCGGCAGGGGATTCTTCTCTCCCGGTATTGGGGGCGAGGTCGTGCTGTGTCTAGGAGAGCCATTACACAAAGTCCATGGCCATGGCAGGAGATTTACTGGTAGGTACTCCAGTAGTATCTCAGGGTGTTATTGGGCTTCACTCCGACACGACTTATACTGCTATTGGGGGTCTGACGTTACTAGCCCCCTAGGCAGATATGCGATACTCATAGACGAACGGACCGGACTGTATATACATTGTCACTGTTAGGCTCAGTAGGGTTTTCCGGATGAGTGCGCTCATCGGCATCCCTTGAGGTCAGTCCATGGGCAGCCGTTACGCATTGCTAGTGCCGCTGTCGGTTTGTGGTTAAACCCACTGCCAGGGTACTGACGAGTCATTAGAGTCCCCCACAGACAGTTTCCCAAGTTCGGGCGAAACGTTGTAGAGGCCGTATGGTTTTATGGCAGGGTTCGGAAAATGCACGTGCGTTTACGCACGTGTTATTTTTCGGGCAGATGATACTGGTCGGCTTTGGTTTAAGACGGATCCAAGTATTATATTGAGTAGGTATAATATCTTTGTCTCAGTTGCATTTGTATTCGGTCGTAATACAAATGCGGGTATATTTATACAGTTTCGGGGTTATCCTGAAAGTCGTTTCAGGATCACTTTTGGAAGTTGCCAGTTTCCAGTTTTCTATCAGCCGTCTTTTAACATTCGGTTAAAGACGGATTTATCTTTTCTTCAGATAAGAGTGAGTCATCATTCTAGAAGGTTCTAGAAGTGATGAAGTGGCTAATGAGTCATCTTGACATTAATGGTTGCATTAATGACTTGATGAGGTGTTTATGTGAGTCATGCTTTGTTTTAATGATTCTTGTTTTGGTTAAGATATTTTGAGTGAGATGCTTTCTCTTGTGGTCACCCCTCCTCTCCTACGGTCACCTCCCTCTTGCTATATATGGCCGGCCCTCTCTCTCCTCTCTCTCTCTCTCACTTGTTGTTTCACTTGAAAAGATATGATAGTATTTGGGGTGCATGGAATTTTACAGTTCATTTCATTCCATCACCCAATTCCCTCGACAACTTCATTAACCGATCGTCCACGGACTTGGACGAAGTGAGACAAAGTCATCTACTCATTCTCTACATCATTCTTGGTCGTCTCTTTTAGCAAACTTGACGATCGAGTTGCCTCAAGTCAGAGGCGGGAGCCCGTTTAAAGAATCATCGATGTGGTGCCACCTTGACGAGGATATCGGAGATCGAAGAGATCGGAGCAGCCGCAACGGAGCGTAGGATGATGGTTGAAGAACGAAGGACTCGGATCGTTCGGTATAACCTTTCTACACTCTTTACAGTTTGTTAGTTTAGCAATAATGGAAGATCCGGGTTAACGTATACGATAGCGCCAGTTAAAAGTTTTTTATTCCGCATTTGGCGTCTGTAGACTGCCGGGGCGCTAGCGTAGACTTACATCATATATACTATATACAGTATCCATCACAGCATATCAGATGATCACATCAATGATATCGCAGCAGAAGAAACATATGAAACATTGGATATTCTAGGATGTCCGTGTTTTCAATACGAGCCAGTATAAAACTCGAATTCCACGGTCATGATGAATAGCCAAACCCACACCCCTAGACCCCTACGAGAGCGGCAAGCAACCCTGCCAATCCTAGAGTTAGGAGACCCGGACTCGACTCCTCGAGTTGGTCTCCCACTGGACTCCAGAACCCGGTTACTTGTGCCCTCCTCCTTGGGTCTATCCTAGTGCGGAAAAGTAAATAATATACATCAACGGTGACATCTTCTGCAACCTGGAAGTGCCCCAATAAAAGAATATTACATACAAGTTTTTACATGAATGAAAATGAAAAACACTCATCTCACATAAAAACCCCCGGCTATTCAAACACGACGATCCAATATAACATATCCAGCAACACATAACATCACATGTCATCAACGTAAGTAAACATGCGTATCCCAATTGTCGTTGACATATAGCAACGAAACCGGCGATGTCACATATTACACTTACGGTCGCAGAAAAGAAAGTGTAAAACTACAACAGTTGGAATCCGCAACCTCCTTAGACATCGCATGCCTAAACTAATGAATTCCTTAGACATCACATGCCTAACAATTATAAACCCCGCATTTTAGTCTCGTTATCGAAAACACTTTTCAATATCAAGTCGGGAAATTCAACAAAATTCCCGAAAAACTGATCGAATGCTCGTCGCAAACTTTAGTAGACGGCCGCACCCCCGATACCGTCGACGAAGTGCACTAAGGCGGAACACCGCTGCCGCGAGCACCCGAACGGATGCTTTCGGCGACGGGGTTCTCCTACAGTCACTTGGTCGGGGCTATGGGGCATGGCTATCTATTAAGTTTACCGGCGAGTATCCGCGTACGCTACGTGATTGCGACGGACTTTTGATCGCATCAAAATTCCGTGGCAACCGATCAAGCGAGACTAAAGTGCTATGTTTATAACATTCATATCAGTTATCTCATAACTACTTGTGAATTCCAAGTATTGTATCCCATTCTAGATAAATAGAAAATGTTAAACTTTCCGATCGAACAATCAAACACCCAAGTTTTCCCGAAATAGATCAACACATGAAATAAGTTTAAAATCATTCACTTCATGCCTCAGTACCAACGGTCCAGCCGTAGAAGGGCCAAGCCAACGCCTCACATGTGGCACGCCGTACTGCCCCAAACCCTAAGGTTCAAAAGGCAGTTCAAGACGGTCACATAATCGAGTTAAGGTTTGTTGTCTTCTAGAGGGACCATCGCGTTACTTGCACTACTTAGAGCGTAATTAAACTACGGAAAAATCCAACAATTGGAAATTTCCCGGCAGGGGAAAAAGTGGGTATTTATATCCGGTCGAACTTTGTAACATATTCAAAAATTATCTGGAAAAACACATAGACAAAGTCAGACAATCCGATCAAATCTACGAACTCCTAAAACAACCCAGAAAACTCAACTCTTGAGTACAGATTAAAAATTCCCATAAAATACAGCAACTTCAGATAGAGATTACTGTGCAAATAGAAGTGAACAAGCGCACTGTATTGCCGCGGAAGCGCCGCCCAACCTAGGGTACGGCCGCGGTTCCGCGGCGGTTTAATTGAGTTGGGTCCACGAATTTCACAGTAATTCCTTGAAAACCCTGCTGAATTTTTTGGCTATTTTTAATTCACAAAATCAAAAATTCCAGAAAATTTCCAGAGAGGGATTTAGAATTAGAGTTTCGGGTTCGATCGGGTTTCTAACTTCGTCTACACTTCGCCTAAGGCTCTAACTAGGCTCTGATACCACTGTAGGGTTCTTAGACACACTCAAGAGATTCCACAAGGCATCAACCATGCCAAATTCAAAAATTTCCGGTGCCGAGAAACCCTAATGCGATAGTTGACCAGAGTTTAAGGCGAAACTACAACTAGTTAACAACTTAACTGCTAAGTGAATGGAAATAAAACCATTATAGATCCGATCCACCACTCCTTTAGCTCCGTGATGACGTCCCTCCGCTGCAACCATCGGAATCCTGGACTCTCACGGTGGTTTCATCGAAGAAATGATCGGGCTAGGTCGATGACTTCGATGCCGAAGATGATCTACGTCGAGGCGACTCTAGATCAAGCTCCACCTTCACCAAGTCATGAAACTTGTGAAGAAAACACCCTATACTACATGGCAAGTGGCAGAGGATGAAGAAATAGGAGGTGGGTTCACTTTGGATTTGGATTTCTCACTTGAAATCATCACTTAGAAATTTTCAAGAGAACTTTCTTCTCTTCATGAAGAAGAAGAAGAAGATAAATGAAAAAGAATTATCCATAATTATAAATCAAGTGATGGTTATCATATTTGCAACCATGGGTGAGTGTTAACTAGTGTAGAGACTAAACTAGGGTTTAGGTGAATGGTTAGGTTAAGAAAAGAAACAAAATGGTCAAAGCTTCAAAGCTTCATGAAGTTTCAACAAAAAACAAAGCAAGCCACCATTTGATTTAGCTTTCCAAAAATGAATTAAAGAAAATAAATAAAACAAATATTAAACCTAACCATTAACCTAAATATGGTTTAAAATAAACACACACCCAAGTTTGCATGTATCATCAAATATGATACAAACTAATGCACAAAACTATATCATATATACAATGTGCACATCAAGTGAGAAAATCTATCTTAAGTGAGCCAATACTAGTTAATGCAAAGTAATATATCAAATATATAATTATACATTAAATCATTAAATCAACATTTGATTTAACGATCCGGTCATATCGCATATGACCGACTAATATCCAATGTATCGACTTATCGAATCAATCCTCGATTCGATAACTAGGTTATATCGCATACAACCAATCGATACATTCATCGCGAGAATAGAATACGGTATCACATACACGCATTATTCTCGGTCCCGCACATATCTCATATGCGCTCCTATTTCGTTTTGCTTGAGCCAGGAAACCTCTGTGTAGGACTCTAAAGACTCGTCAATACGCCGGCAGCAGGTGATGATCATATCAAACACCCACAAGCCGCAAACAGTCTGCTAAACGTAACGGCCACCCGGGTATTGAGCGATCAGAAGATCAACGAGCAAGCCCGCTCACACTCCTGTGAATCCAACCAGCAACACTTACCGTACAGTCCGGTCTGTTCGTCTGATATGTCGCATATCTCGCCTAGGGGTGGTAAACGTCAGACCCCAGTAGCTCGATAAGTCGTGTCGATATGAGGTCTATAACAGTTCGAGAAACTACTGGTAACAATTACCGGTAAATCTCAGCAACCCTGGCCAGGGATTTCCGGTTATAGCCAATCGAACACAGCGCAACATCAACTCCCTATACCGGGAGAGACGAATCTCCTCCTATCGCTCATTGCCTCCATGTGATTCGGGACTGTACCCAAAAACCACCATTTTGCACACCCTCTTGTAAGTGGTAAGGTGGAAATCAAAGCACAGTGGGAATCACACAAAACTCTATGACGATCTCGGGTCTACAGACTAACCTGTACCAGTGTCACCAGAGAACTGCCATCTGACATAAGGTATAATACCATCTGGGAGTTCTCGGCGAGTCCGTCCAGTGTACCCAGTCTCTACTGAGCACCCGTATATCATCTCTGATGTCAAACACCAATGGATATGGGATCATCCATCGCCCATCTGTATGGGTCGAGAAGGTATACGCTAGTCTACTCTGGTATATCGATGCCCCGTCTCGATACACCCACGACTAGGGACCTTGAAGGATGTACTTATGGACTACCATGTCCCCACTAGTATGATCCGCATCATAGTCCAGGTAGTCAAGTACACATCCTAAGGGCTTTACCAACATGTAACAGAGAGACAACCAGTGTACACGTTAAGATAAAGAGCAACCAGATAGCATACTATCATGTCGAGCAAGAAAGTCCTCCCTATATATGTCCCAGCATCCACTACAATATACATCCTATGTACAGTAATGGCCTCTAGGGCATACATATAACTAAAACAGGTTTCATTGCGGCATGATGGCACACTGCTTCCTTCCGGGTGATTGCTTTGGTAGGTGGGTTCACTCGCATCGTGACCACAATTGTACCTTATTTATTTTCAATTGTATCTATTAACACCATCAACCAGACTTGTATATTTTGATAGACTTAGAAGTCCAGTATGTATATTCTTTCGACCTTAGAGTCACGCGCTGTATTATTATGGTTTTTATCTGGTTTTCTTGAGGATATTGCTTTTCTTGATGAGTTTTGATCCTCGCCCTTCGGTGTTGTAAATTATATTGCATTGCATGGTTGTGTCCGCCAATTGGCGAAGAGCTAGCTCCCGCTTGCGGATGCCTTTATATTATGCATATTTGTACCCGTTTGGGACCAGTATTTACAAAGGAGACTCTGCCGAAATTTTCGGGAAAATATGATGTTGCTTGTAAAGGTTTAATGCCACTTATTTTATTAAAACCACTTGCTTTAAAACAAGTTTTCCTTCACTTTCTCCTTTTAAATGGTTTAGATTTCTGGGCTTTTGGCTTACTTGAATTAGATGGGGTCCTATAGACTTCATATGATTCAAGTGCCAGTTACGTGCCATTTCAGGTCATGACAAAGTGGGTATCAGAGCGCTAAGTTTAACCTTGGTTCGAGTCTATGTTTGACTATGCGGAGTCTAGGGCATATATATATATATATATATATATATATATATATATATATTCAGAACCTAGGCTTGACCTTACGGAACTTAGACTTTGTCGAGGGGTATTAGACCCGAACTTTCGTCGCATAGGTTGACCTTGGTTGATGGAGTTGGTGACTTAAGTAGAGAGATGTACCGTGTGTATGTTCCGCGGCATACTTACGATACGCTACTCCTCTTAAGAAGCCGTAGGATGTACATTTATATGCACCGTATTATATTCATTCCTATGATCTATCCTTATCGATATCGGTTTGTGGTTTTGTTACCACGATTGCATAGGCAGAGAGAGCTGCGGCTAGAGTTGCGGTCAGCATGAGTTCGTCTTGGACGAGGACTGACCAGGGCGTGATTTCAGGGACACACGATTGCATAGATGTGTCATTTTGTTGTGTTTTCCGCGCCATGAGCGTTAGATGGATTGCTTTTACTAGAATTTCTCGAACGTGCAGATCGGCACCAGAGGATTGAGCCACTGATAGAGGCCGGCTAGAATGTGATGACCGTTAATGTATCATCTATTCTTGATGATTGAGGCACTGTTTAGCGTGCGGAAAAATGAGCCAGTTGTTGCTGCGAATGACGAGATATCGCCCCAGATGTTCGAAGTTAATGCAGCACGAGTTGTACTTAGAGAAATGATAAAAGATCGCCAGTCACCCAAGGATGAATGACTAGGACATGTGGTTCGTTTGCACACCCCGATGCGAGGTCATCATATTGATTGATTCCAGCTTGAGAAGACTTCATGCAGGTATGTTGAGAGTTGATAGAAGACGATCGAATGTCAGAAACCCAATTTTCAAAGTTTAAGGTATTCGGAAAAATATGCAAGTAATTCTGTGAACCCTCTAGAAGAATGAAACCCTAACTCGATATAATGACTATGGGAACGCCTTTGAACTTTAGGGTTTGCGGCAGTTCCGCGGTGCCATTAATGAAGCTAGGGTTTGCCCTTCTACGTCTAGTCCATAGGTACTGTGGCATGTAGTGGATATTATTAAACTGTGCACGAGTGTTGAACTCTTGGGGAATTATGGGACTTTGGCGAATCGATCGAAAAGTTCGACGTTGTCCAGATATCATGTGATGGGATACATTACTTGGGAGACTCTAGGTATGAGTATAGCCGTTATGGCGGAGTACATACAGCTAAAAAGAGACGAGTCCGAATCAGTCGACATTAGAGAAAAGTGGACTAAGAGGTTCTTACGAGATTTTGACGAGATGGCGTTCCACTCCGTTGACATCAGAGATGTGATACACATGCAGAGGCGTTGAATACGGATATATCTTCTAGAAGGAGTCATGATGAGTATGCAGCCGTTCCGGAACAAGAAATAGATTTAGAAAAGGGTGATAACTTCCGGAAAGTTCAGCAGAAACGAGTGTCACGACCCGATAATTTGGCCCGTGACCGGCACTTAGCCACGTAACGTCTACAGGCGTAGCGCGACTAAGTAAGCCGAAACCCAGAAATCAAAACCAATAAATATAGAGTGATTAAAACTTTTTTGTAAAAACAGTTATATCTGTCAAGAAACCTTTTAATTAACTTAATAGAAATCCCCTTTTTTAGTTCAAGAGTTATATTTAAATAATTTTGGCAACATTTCCTTTATAAACATTTATCCCGCAAGTCGGGTAAAGGCAAGGTGTAGTAGAATTAACATGCGAAATGAATAGAGCATCACAATATGATATACGACGCCGTAGCGAAGAATAAGCAGTAAGGCAAGGACAATTATCATAAAAGGTAAGACTGCATAAAATAAAATCGGCTCACAAGCGAGCTCGACACCAGAGTACAAAATCATATACATCGTCCTCACAACTGTCTCTAAGTCAATACAGGAAGGTAGATGGAGAATACTAGATACATCAATATACAACTGAAAGATAAACAGATACCGTACAAAACCCACCTAATAGCAAAAGGGCTAACACGCCTCGGAAATGGTATCTGTGTCAAAAGATGCGGTAAACAGCCAGCCGCGACTACACCAAAGGGCAACCTGCAAGCACTGTGGCACAACGGGGGTGAGTTGCCAACTCGTGAATAGAAGATAACATATAAAGGTAATCACGAGTATGCACGTGCTGCAATACTCTAAACTATGGCAACTAATAAACATCTATATGATGAACTGGATGCTCAATATCATGCAACAAGTGCTATCTAATAACCATCTCTATATGATGAGCAAGATATGTGATAATCAGGCATGGCGATGCAATCTAACAACCCTATATATATATATATATATATATATATATATATATATATATATATATATATATATGACGAGCCAGATATGCAAGCATGTGTACTCTATCAGGTATACTAGCTACAGGATGAGATGTCAAGTACTGAATGCTGAGTATGGAAAGAATAGTATTTACATGGAATATCAATGTTGAAAATAAGCGGTGTCTATCAATACACCAAAACCCAGTACAACTCAAGCGTCGTCGTCCACATCGGCCCTCAAACCCTGTAATCTCATAAAATCGAGAGTGCCCATCACCGGCACTCAAAATATCATAAAATCAGTCGTGTCCAGCAACGACACGCAAATCCTCCAATATGGGGCGTCCGTCCATCGGATCTGCCCACGGGCTCCGTCTGCGGAATCGGCCCTCGGCCCCGGCAGTACGCGTCGTCCCGTATCCCTCAAGCTACTCTGGTCAGTATCCTCCGGATAACCGCCAGGTCCAACCAATCACCGGTAGGTAGTAGTCCCTCCGCTGGGCTCACCGTCTAACAATACGAGTCTTCTCGCCCCGGGGTACCGTACCGGGTCCATCATGTACCCGCAATCGGTGCCTACCTCTCCTCGAATCGGGTGTACTCACGCAAGCTCTCTGGAACCGAGAAAACTCATGGTGGACGCACTAAAATATCATATCGAGGAAAACCGGGTTTTCAAACAGTGCGTATTTTCTTAAAATTTTACTCCGGTTCCAAAATCCAGAAATCAAAGAAATCAAATCCAATGCGTAAATCCATGTCATGTGTCGTATGACACTACGAGTAAAAGAAAGGGAGAACCGCACTTTTAAAAGATTCAGTTTTGAAAATATCGTTGCGGTCCCTTAGTTTTAAATAAAGTCCATATCATCTATGTATGCAACATATGAATGTGGTATAGGTATGGATGTGCGAATGGACAAGTACGCTGGTGAACATAGCAATGTACATGTGCACTAATGTAGACATATGATGTATATGCGTCCGAGTATGAATCTATGTAAGGTATATGGCACAAGTGTGAATAGGTGAGGTATAAGTCACAAGTATGAATATGTGATGTATGCAGCAATCCTGTCAATGTCAAATAAGCAGAATCAATAAGATATGCGGTTTATAGCATCCTACATTGTGAGTGGCATGGCAATCACTAACGGTGTGAGTGTAGCATATAAATCGTGCCCGTGCAACTTGGACCGTTAGTGATAGTGCAGTGTTCTATACTACCAGTATATCTATATGGACACTCATGACTACAAATCCTATTACGCCCTGACGCTTAACGCCATACGGGCGATTTCCCCGTGGATGTTAAATCTACTCACCTGGTCGCATGCTAGGTATAGCCGACCACTTGCTTCCCTTTCCTGTTGACGTCTGACGTACCCGCCTGTGAACCTGGAATTTACAGAACGAATCCATATATAAGCACATATCTCGCAAATACGCGATATCGAAATCAAATGCGCAACTCACATCGCAACTAGACGAGCGTGTAAACATAACGTGTGTGCATACGCCAAAACCCAACACGACACGCGGTGGCACACAGTGACACGCTGTGATACACAGCAACCCAACTCGACATGCATCGTACGTGTCGCGTAAGTCCCGCTATGCTAAACATAGGTAAACGGTCCCAGATTTTATCTGGATCAAAAACAAGCAAATCAAACAGGACCAAATACATCACTAAACCTACAGACCCTATTCTATCCAAAAACCACACAACCCTACTCTATTGGGCCGGCGGCATAGGGGGGTGAGGCCGGCCAAAACCTGGAGGAAAGGGTCCCAATTGCTACACTAGGGTCCTAACACTGTTTACATCCTGATGTGTATGTTTACTTCCCTAAAAGTTACCCTAATGATAGCAGATTTCCAATATCAAAAAGGGTTTAGTTTAAGCGCCAAGTGTGCAATACTAGGGTATTTTTAAGGAACTGGTCAATTAACAGGAAACTAGTCATACCATCAGTAATTAGGGCAGTTCTAACTATAAACACCCTAAAACTCCCTGGTTCCAACAAGATCACTCGAGTTAACATCAAGTCCATAAAACCCATCAATATGGCTACACAAACCTAGATCTTGCCCTAGGTAAAAACCCAAAAAGTAAACAATGCTAAACTCAGAAAGATCACCCCAGACACCCACCTACACCAATCATACTCACGCAGCATCACAGGGGGCCGGCGACGCCGGTCTGGCAAGAGGAGGCCGCCGGTCTACCTACGGCGAGGTGAGCTCGAACTTCAACACAATATCCTAAAAACCCTGCATACTATTCTAAAGCTGTTTTCTACCCTAAAACATGCCCGCTATAGTAGCAGATCGGAATATCCTATAAAAGTGTCAAAAACCGTATTTTAAAGTTTCACTTTTGGCGATATAAGGCTATCTAGCTAAAACCAGAGACTAAACCAGGCCTAAACAGGATAGCTAACACCTAATAGGGTTGATTAAGCTATGAACACGCTAACTTAACTAGATCTAACATCAAGGCACAAATCTAGCACTAAAGCTCAATTTAAACACTATATTAACTATCTAAACACACAATCTAGCAAACATGGAAACGATGTTCAGAGGTTATACCTCACTTGATCCTACGCTGCAGGTTTAGGAGAAGAAGAGAAGAAGAAGAAGCTGCTTCAGAAATTGTTGCTGTTGTTACTGCTACTGCTGATGCTGCTGCTGGTTGTTGTTGTTTGTGTTGTTATTGATGCTTGTTGGTGTTGTTGGTGTTGTTATTGTTGCTGATGCTACAGGTGCTGGGGCTGCTGGGGCTGAGCTGCTGCTGCTGGAAATGCTGATGTAGTTGCTGTTGTTGTTCTGGTGCTGGTGTTTGATGCTGCTGCTGCTGCAACTTCTGCTGTTGCTGCAGATGTAGTTGTGTGTGTGTGTGAGAGAGTGAGAGAGTGAGTGAGATATGAGAGAGTGTTGCAACAAAGGAAATGATGGTGCCCAAGGTCAAGCCCCCCCCCATCCCTCTCTCTCTCTTGCCACAATAATTGCAAGCATGGGCTTGCCATGATGCACCCCTCTCTCTCTCTCTCTCATTTAATGCAAGCATGGCATGGCCATGATGCATTCTCTCAAGTCAACCAAATACATTTTAAATCCCTTTTCCATTTAAAAAAAAATACCCTAATTAAAATCATTTGTCTTAACAAGAAGGGTTAAATCCACCATGGTTGTTAAACATGGTATAACCCAAATTTTAACCCTAATTTACATGCACAAGTTTGTGCAAGCTTGGGAAAATTGTTGAAAAATATTTATTAAATTGGAAAAATTATTTGAAAATCAATTTGGTAAACTTTTTATTAAAATCACATATTAAAAATATAATTAGCCACTAAACACATCCTAGGGTGTTACAATCTCCCCCCTTAAAGAAATTCGTCCCCGAATTTAAAATATAAGGCAACGCATACCTTCAAAGAGATGAGGGAACTTCTTCCGCATCTCGCCCTCGGCCTCCCAAGTGATCTCATCACCATTCGGGCTGCGCCAAAGCACCTTTACTGATGGCAAGACCTTCGATCTAAGTTTCTTCACCTGCCGGTCCAAGATCACGACTGGTTGCTTAGTGAACGTAAGATCGCGCTAGAGCTGAACGGCCTGATGCTGAATCATGTGCGAAGGGTCGTGTAGGTATCTGCGAAGCATCGACACGTGGAATACGGGGTGAACATCTGGGAAGTCGGGTGGAAGAGCCAAACGATAAGCTACCGCGCCCACACGCTCGAGGATCTCAAAGGGACCTATGAATCTGGGGCTAAGCTTCCCCTTCCGTCCAAACCTCATCACTCCCTTCATCGGAGAGACCCTCAGAAACACGTGATCGCCAACTGCGAACTCTAGTCTGCGGCGGCGCCTGTCAGCATACAATCTCTGCCTGCTCTGAGCTGTCCTCATCCTGTCCTGAATCAGCTGTATCTTCTCAATCGTCTCCTGTACGATCTGTGGCCCCAAAATACTGCCCTCGCTAAGCTCTGTCCAACAGACAGGCGATCTACATCTCCTCCCATACAAAGCCTCGAAAGGTGCCATCTGAATCGTATCCTGGAAGCTATTGTTGTAGGAGAACTCTATCAAGGGTAAATGATGATCCCAGCTACCACTGTTGGGGTAAAAATTTACACCCCGGTTGACCAAGTCAAAATCCAAGTCAACCCCAAGCCAAGTGGGCCCAAGCCCAGACCCAGTGGGCCCATGCACGGGTCGAGCCCGAACATGAAGCGGCCGGCCTCCCCCCATGCCAATATAAAAATTTTGTAATAAATAATTTTGTTGCATTTTTTTTATTTTATTTTCGGATAAATGTAAGAAAAATAGGCATAAAGCCAAATTTTTGTAAAGCCCATGGTTTATGTGCAAAAAGAAATGGCACATGAGCCATGGGATAGGCAAAATGCCATTTTGAGAAGCCCAAGGGGCTATGTGTAAAGTGTATAGCCTATAAAGGCAAAAGATAATGAAAATATCTCATAACTTTTTCTCTCTAAAAAAAAAAGTCTTAGAGCTGAGCTCTTTTCTTCCATCTTCAAGGTTCTAAACCTTTTCATTTTCTTTTGAATTTAAATCAAGAGTTTTACTCTTTCTTTTCAAAAACTAAGTAGTTTTCCACCACAAAACCCACAAAAGGGAACTCAGATCTCCCATCAGATCTAAAAAAAGGAGTGATTTTTAAAATCTCCTGCTTCTTGATCTTCAAGATCCGGCCAAGCGATAGGAGGAAGAAGAAGAACATCTTTCACTAAATCCCCTCCCCAAAAAAAAAAAAAAAAAGAAGAAGAAGAAGAAGAACACTCAGGAGTCCAACTCCTCTTTGATTTCTCATCAGAGAAATCTTTTTAGGCTAAAAGCCTCTTTTTCTCGCCGGCGCTCAAGCGCAGAGCGCCCACGTGCCGACACGTAGCGCGCTTGCGCTCCAGCGCAAGCGCTCGAGCGCAAGTCGCCCTCGTGCCGACACGTGGCGCTCTTGCGCTCCGGCGCAAGCGCCCGAGCGCAAGTCGCCCTGGTGTCGACACGTGGCGCGCTTGCGCTCCAGCGCAAGCGCTCGAGCTCAAGTCGCCCTCGTGCCGACACGTGGCGCTCTTGCGCTCAAGCGTAAGCGCTCGAGCGCAAGTCGCCTTCGTGCCGACACGTGGCGCGCTTGCGCTCCAGCGCAAACGCTCGAGCGCAAGTCGCCCTCGTGCCGACACGTGGCGCGCTTGCGCTCCAGCGCAAGCGCTCGAGCGCAAGTCGCCTACGTGCCGACACGTGGCGCGTTGCGCTCCAGCACTCTGCGCTCGAGCGCAAAGCGCCCACGTGCCGACACGTGGCGCGCTCGCGCTCAAGCGCCTAGGCGCTGGCCCCACGCATCCTTTGGATGTCTTTTTCCCCTTTACTTATATATACATGTATATATATACATATGTACACAAATGTACACATACACATACTCCGCCACACTCTCCCCCTCAAAAAAATTTCGGGCCGGGGCGCTGCCCCGAACCCCGCAAGGGGGCTGCTAGCCCCCTTGACCCCCAGCCCGCTATCCGGGTAGCGGGACCCCCGTAAAAACTCTGCGTGGCTCCCGATATACCCAAAACCCCCTTTTCAAACAAAACACACGCACACCGCACATTGAGTTCGCATGACCAGTTTAACCCATTAATCGGAGGTTCCCTCGCCCCAAAGGCGAGGGGTAATTAACGGCAGTTTAGTCCGCGGCTGCCGGAGATTCGGATCCCCACAATCATTAAACCCCAGCCTACCCTAGGCAGGGGGAATCTGTAGTACGCCTGACAAGCGTGCGCGTATTCCCATCTCAATGGGGTGACGAAAAACACCCTACAGGTTCTGGCACGCCCGGTGGGACCAATCTCTCCTCCCATATTTCGAGTTAAACGTTCATACGAACTCAATCAATATACATATCGATTGCCTATACTGAAATGATGTTTTTTTTCCATGCAGCAATCGACCTTCGACGACAATGTCTCCCCAGACGAATTCAGCTTCCAACGTGACCCCGATTCCGTACGTGGTCAAGATCAACGCTCGTGTGGTTCTCCCCGCAAGCCTCAGTCGACAATGGGAGGAGCCGCCCCGCCAGTTTGGCTCCGTCATCATCTACCCTGCCGGAAGCGCTCATCTGGCGGAGATCCCGGCGGAACAGGTGGCCAAGCCGGTCTCAAGGGGTAAGAGGCCAAATGTCGTGATCGCCAAGGCACCACAACCGAAACTTAAGATGGTGTCTGAACGAGTCCCTGGCGCTCTAGCTGGGGGCAAGACTTCCGATGTGAAGGGCAACATTAAAAGTTGCGGACGAGCTCAGGCGATAACTCTAACAAATGCACAATTGGGCGTATCTCCAAGGCCCTCCATCAACCGGTCTGCGGCATCTTCCCAAAAAGCCGAAGTCTGCCAGGTGCTTAGAACAGAAAAGTTAAGGCAGAAGCGGCTCAGGTATCGAGCCAACAAGAGGGCCAAGGCTTCGGCCAAATGGAATCGTGTGAAGTTCCAAGTGCAGGGTTGTCCGGCGACGACGGCCGAGTCGGACGTAAGAATCAACAATTCCTTCGAGCCTTTGAAGTGGGTTCAGAAAAACGCCATGACCGCCAGAATCAAGAAGACAGCGGTCCGAACAGTGCCACAAAGAGACGTGTCCCGGCCCCAACAGAAAAAGTATGACACTGTCTCTTCAAGAGTCTATCAAGCACTCTGTGCCGCGCGAAAGCAGCGGGGCAAACCCAGAAAAGAAGCGCCAGCACCATTCAAGAACCTGGTTAGGCCGGCCGCCTTCAATCGACTACCGGCTACCGAAGCAAGCGGGTCAAGACAGCGATCCGTGAAATCAGCTGCCAATGATAGAAAGACGGCCGGATATATCGTCCATACGGTCTATATGGCGGGCGGGCGCCCTAGCGACAACCTTCGCAGCAAAAGCAAGGACGGGGCCACCCCATCCCAAGCCCAATCTAGCCTGAATGTGGTTGCCGCCGCCCAAGAACAGCCGCCCCTGCTGGATGAAGAAGACCCTCTTGATGAGGATGATAGGCAGATAGACCCTTCGATCCATGCAGAGTCGAGCTCGGACAGCGAGGAAGAGCCGACTTTCCGCCCTAGGACCGCGGAGCAAGAGCTGCTTCAAGAACTTCGAAAACAGCTCAGGAGCAAAGATAAAGAGATGGCCAAGCTCTATTCAAAGATTGACGACTTAACGAACGTGGTGATGCAGCTTATGGCTCAAATTGCTCGAGCGCCTCCTAATCAAGCACAAGCCGCTACTAATCAGCCGGGTGATGACAATCCGAGGCAGCCAATGCCTGTTCCTTTGGGACCAAGACTGGTCGAGCCGAATGAAAGCCGGCTACATTCCGCTTCTGGGGACGCCTTGGCCCCAGATAGCACTATCCCGCTAACACAGGATCGGATAATGGATTTGGTCACCAGCAAGGTTAAAACATTGGTGGCCGAAGCTGAAGCTCAGAAAGAAATCGGCACTAGTGGGCGGCCATATCCCGCGCAGTACGATCTGATTGAGTTCCCAAGCGGCTACGTCATTCCTAAGTTCGGAAGATTTGATGGAACGGGGAATGCAAACCAGCACGTCGCCCACTTCAAAGCATCGTGCGGAAATACAGGGGGCAACAATGCGCTCCTTCTTCGTCAGTTTGTCAACAGCCTGACCGGCGTCGCCTTCGACTGGTATGCGAGTATACCGGACGGGTCCGTCATTACCTTCGCCCAAATGGAGTCTCTGTTCCGGCAAAGGTTCATGAGCGTCAGTGATAAAATCTCCATTGCCGACCTTGTGAGGACCAAGCCGGGGAAGAATGAAAACAACACCGACTTTATCGCCCGGTGGCGTAATCTCACAGTTAAGTACGAACCGCCGCTGGAGCAGGACCAGTCCGTCAGCCTTCTCATTGGGAACCTCAGCAATTGGATGGTCCCCTTCTTGTGTACAGCGGGCCTCAAGACGTTTCAGGAGCTAACCAAGAAAGTCCAAATGCTGGAACGCTCGAAGCAAGAGTCCCCGCCGGACTCTCAGAGAGACAAAACCTGGAAAAGCAAGCGGGACGACAACCGTAGAAGCGGGAGTTCCAGCAGTACCAATGTCTTCAATGCCTCCGACAATGAAGAAAAGCGAAGGGCGGGCGAATCCAAAACCAACCGGTCTAGAAAGCCATTGCTGGGAGGAGATGGGCCATCCCTAGAGGAGAAGTAGAACAAGGTTTACTCTTTCAGAAGGGACAAGGTCCGTAAGATATTTAAAGATGCCTTGAACAACGGCCTACAATTGCCGGAGTCGAAAAGACCCCAAGAAGCAAAAATGACCGACAATCCTCTGTATTGCCCATACCACCGAGTAGTGAGCCATGCGATCGAGGATTGCTATATCTTCAAAGACTGGGTCGAGAAGCAGTACAAGGCTGGAGAGATCGAGCTGTCCAAAAGCGTGTTGGTGAACAATCAAGTTGCAACCGCCAACTTTATACAGACGGAAGCTGAAGCCTTCTGGGAGCAGACAGCCGAACCCGCTGCCCTGACAAACAAAACTGACTCATCGCAGCCTCCGTGGAGTAGGCACATATCTAATAAGACGAAGAAGATGATAAAGCTACTTCGGAAAGAACCCAGGATGGAATGGGAAGGACAGAAGAAGCCTACCAGTCCAGCTGCCAATGCGGCTCCATCAGGCTCAAAATCCAAGAAGCTCAAGAAGAAGAAAAGTGCAGCTCGGCGCGAAAAAGAGTCTGCAGGGAGATCGACCATTCAAAAGTATATCGA
The DNA here is from genome assembly GCA_030015575.1 of Agapanthus africanus. Classification (NCBI taxonomy): domain Eukaryota; kingdom Viridiplantae; phylum Streptophyta; class Magnoliopsida; order Asparagales; family Amaryllidaceae; genus Agapanthus; species Agapanthus africanus. The sequence goes on along the minus strand of JASDDO010000006.1, from coordinate 55,104,444 downwards.
TTCCCTCGAAGAATATGAGCAAAAGGAAAGAACATTGATTCAATTGAAGGAGTTCTTCCCTGTACAAGCGGCTGAAATTCTGGAGGAGTTAGAAGAAGACTCCAATGAAGAGATCCCAGTAGTGACCTGCTACGCCATCCGTCTTGGCAGCGACTCCGAGGATGATCTCTGTTTTCCGGAAGAGGACGAGGAGCTCACCACAACGACCAATCAAATCCAGCTCAGAAGCGGCAGGGCTCTACCGCCAAATCAGGGCAACGCCCCAAGAGGGAAGGAAAAACAAGTCACTAATGAAGAAGATGGCAGAGAACCGGCTGATGAAAACATAAGTCCTTCCTCAGTGGACTATAATGTCTTGGCGCATCTCCGGAAGCTTCCGTCTCTCCTGAGCATCTACGACGCCTTGGTCCTATCTAAGGAGCTTAGAGATGTTCTCATCCACGCTCTACAAAACCCCGAGCGGTATCAGGCCCACTTTGCGGAAATTAATATGAAAGAAGCCCAGCACGCTTTGCATGCCGCCGCAGTCACATTTAAGGATGAAGACTTGCTACTGGGAACGGCAGAGCATAATCGGCCGCTTTACGTGACCGGGTACAGCGACGGAGATCGAATTAATCGCATATTGATTGATCCGGGGTCCTCAGTGAACATCATGAACTTGCGAACTCTGAAGAGTTTGTCAATGGACGTCCGACACCTGTCAAGGGAAAGGATTGTCATTCAAGGCTTCAACCAAAATTGCCAGCAAGTTCTGGGGTCTATAGCTTTGCCAATCAAATTTGGGGATCTGCAAACTGAAGCTAAGATATACGTGATCGACGCCGACACGTCTTATAAGATTCTCTTGGGGCGGCCGTGGCTCCACGATTACGGCATCATTCCGTCAACTCTCCATCAATGCATGAAGTACACTAAAAATGGCGAAGAAAGACGCATTGACGGAGACATCCAGCCGTTCGGTGTGCATGAAGTCCGATATGAAGATTCTCGGTACTTTACGAACCACCAAAATGCTAAGCCACAACTAACTGAAGATAGAACGGCCCCAAGACTCAAAAGCAAATCTGCGCCGGCTATCACTTTCAAAAGCAAAAATACCCAAGTGCGCCCGCATTTCGGCAGCGACTCTGATGAGTCCGACGCTGGAAGCCCGTCCTTCCGCAAAACTCGCCCTCATTTCGGCAGCGATACGGACGAATCTGTTACTGAAGGCCCATCTAGCAGCAAAGTCCGCCCTCATTTTGGCAGTGACACTGAAGAGTCAGAGGAGGAGGACCTGTCGTGCAACAGCGGTGCAGATTGGACCCCCACGCAGCAAGCGAAACTACGAGAGACCTTCGAAGTTGCAGAAGGGTCCCTAGCCGTTACAAGGGTACCAGAGCAAATGTGCAAAGAGCTCGATGCATTATCAATCTCCACCGTGGACCAGCTGAAAACTTTCTACGTTCCCGGGAGGAAAAGTGGACAGAAGGGCATCTTGTTTTATGGGTCAAACCCCGTTGTGCACCCGGACGACCTTTCTGTCGCGTGCCTTCCTTATGAGAGGGGCATAAGAGCCGTCCTCAATCCCAGATACTATGCGCCCAAGATGCGGGAATACTTTAAGAAGTGCGGATGCCGGTTATATCAAACGGAGTCCGAAGCAAAGTTTTACGAAGGGCTATGGTATCCTCCCCAGGTCCGAGCACTCATCGATGGACGGATTCCAGATAGACGGGGCATAGGCTACATTCAACCTGATTCCAAAGCGTGCTACATGATCCATGTTGGTGAGGCCAGCGAAAGATCAAGTGATGATGACGAGATAGCCGAGCCAGAAGAAGCTCCTCAAGAGCTCGAAGATGGCGGACAAGCAACCATTGATGAGCTAACCGAGATTGACTTAGGAACGCCCGATAATCCAAGGCCGACCTACATTAGCTCACTCTTGTCGGAGGAAATGAAAGAGCAGATAATTGCCCTGCTGCGTGAGTTCGTCGACTGCTTCGCGTGGACGTACAAAGAAATGCCTGGCCTTTCCCCTGAGGTAGCCGTGCATAAGCTGGCTATATCTCCTGATGCTAAGCCAGTCAAACAAGCTCCTCGAAGAATGAGAAGGGAGTTGGAAGAAAAGGTCATCGAGGAAACCAAGAAGCTCATCGATGCCGGCTTCATCAGGGAAGAGAAATATGCAGACTGGATCGCATGCATAGTCCCAGTGAAGAAGAAAAATAGGCAGATCCGAGTTTGTGTCGATTTCAGGGACCTCAATAAGGCATGTCCTAAAGACGACTTCCCGCTACCGGTCATGGAAATGATGGTCGATGACACCTCAAATTACGAACTGTTCACCTTTATGGACGGCTCATCTGGATACAATCAGATCAAGATGTCGCCTGAGGATGAGAAGCACACAGCATTTCGAACCCCGATCGGAATATATTGCTACAAGGTAATGCCATTCGGACTGAAGAACGCAGGTGCTACATATCAAAGGGCAATGACTAATATCTTTGATGATCTAATCCATAAAGTCGTCGAATGCTATGTTGATGATCTGGTCGTCAAGACTAAAGCCAAGGCCGATCATATCCAAGATCTCAGGACTGTTCTCACCAGACTGAGGGAATACGATCTGAAGATGAATCCTCTGAAGTGCGCTTTTGGCGTGTCATCGGGAAAATTCCTGGGCTTCATAGTCCGACATCGAGGGATCGAAGTTGACCCGTCAAAGATAAAGGCCATCATAGAGATGCCCCCTCCGAAGAGTCTGACGCAGCTAAGATCTTTTCAAGGCAAGCTTGCTTATATACGGAGGTTTATCTCAAATTTATCAGGGAGATGTAGGCCCTTCTCAAAGCTCATGAAGAAAGGAGCTCCTTTTATCTGAGATGCCGAATGTCGAGCAGCGTTCGAAAGCATTAAACAATACTTGTTGCACCCTCCAGTGCTGGCCGCTCCCATTCCGAATAAACCGCTGATTCTCTACACTGCCGCGCTGGACGAGTCACTCGGTGCGCTCCTTGCCCAGAATAATGAGGAAGGAAAAGAAAATGCCCTCTACTACCTCAGTCGAACTCTAGTCGGGGCGGAACACAACTACTCCCCAATCGAAAAGCAATGCCTGGCTCTGATATTTGCTGTGAAGAAGCTGAGGCACTATCTGCTCGCTCATCGGGTTATGCTGATCTCCAAGGTCGACCCGCTTAAACACTTGATGACCAAAGCAAGCCTAGCCGGCAGAATGGCAAGATGGGCTGTCATGCTACTTGAGTTTGACATAGTTTACACTCCTCAGAAAGCAGTAAAAGGGCAAGCTCTTGCAGACTTTCTCGCTGCTCATCCCATACCAGAAGGGTCGCCACTAAATTGTGAGTTACCCGACGAACAAGTGCTGCATCTCGAGAATGACGAGCCATGTTGGGAGCTCTACTTCGATGGGGCCTCATCGATAAGAACCTCCAGTAAATCAAGCGTCCCGGAGATAAAAGCAGGGATAGGATTGGTGTTCATCACACCATCAATGGGAACCCTACGGCGTTCTTTTGCTCTCACCGAGCCTCGGACAAACAATGAAGCTGAGTATGAAGCTCTGATAGCTGGTTTGGAGCTCGCCATAGAAATGGAAATCCGTCGGCTACGAGTTTACGGTGACTCCCAGCTCGTCGTCAACCAAGTAAGCGGCGACTATAAGATATACAAACCCGAGTTAGCTCGGTATAGAGGTCGAGTGGTGGAACTCATGAAACGGTTCACTCATATTGAACTAACGAGAGTCCCTAGAGCGTTGAACGGAAAGGCTGATGTACTCGCTCGCTTGGCAAAGGAACTGGCTGATCCTGAAATGGACAAAATTCTGATCACAGTCAGGAGCCGGCAAATTCTACCCCCAGTCTCTCTACGAGAAGAGGAGAGCGCGGAACAGAAGAGCAGTCCTGCAGAAGAAGCTTTGATCATCCAAGACGAGCCCGATTGGAGAGAACCCTTCATAGAGTACCTCCGATACGACAAGCTGCCCGAAGAAAAATCTGCGAGGATTCAGCTGAAGAAAAGAGCTCTCCGATACGTGTTTGTAAATGACACGTTATACCGCAGGTCATATGACCAACTCTGGCTCAGGTGTCTGTCATTGGCCGAAGCCCAAAAGGTCATGAAAGATGTCCACTCGGGCGTTTGCGGTGCTCACCAATCTGGCCCCAAGATGCGACTTCAAATCAAACGGCTTGGGTATTACTGGCCCACCATGATACGGGATTGCGGAGAGCATGCAAAGAAATGTTATATCTGCCAAATTCACGGTGATTTTATTCACAAGCATCCCAACCCATTGCATCCTACAGTGGCGTCGTGGCCCTTCGAAGTTTGGGGCACCGATATTGTTGGCCCAATTGATCCTCCGTCATCTAAAGGCCACCGGTTCATACTGGCCGCGACAGACTACTTCTCCAGGTGGGCTGAAGCTGCCCCGCTAAAAGAAGTCAAGACAAAGGATATTCTGACATTCTTCCAGCATAATATTCTATACCGCTTCGGTACACCAAGAAGAATCATTTCTGACAACGGGCCTTCTTTCAAGAGCTTCAATGTCTCAAGATTCGCTACTCAGCACAAGATAGACTGGAGGTATTCCTCCATCTATAATCCAAGAGCCAATGGGCTAGCCGAAGCCTTCAATAAGACTCTATGCAAGCTCCTGAGGAAAAATGCGTCAGCCAACAAGAGAGACTGGAATCTCAAGCTTCACGAGGCATTGTGGGCATATCGTACCACGCACCGTACTCCAACTCAGTCCACTCCATACTCATTGCTCTTCGGAGTGGAGGCGGTCCTCCCCCTCGAAGTCGAAGTTCCAAGTTTAAGAATGGCCGTTCAGCATGAGTTGACGGAGGAGGAAAACGTGCTCCTTCGACTTGAAGAACTCGATGCCCTCGAAGAAAAGAGGCTCGCGGTGCAGCAAAATCTGGAGCTATACCGAGCCCAGATGTCACGGGCCTATGACAAGATAACCCGTCTCCGCTCTTTCAAGAAAGGTGAATTGGTGTTGGTCCTCAAAAGACCAATTATCCCCAATCGACATACCAAGGGAAAGTTCGAGCCGAACTGGGAAGGACCATACGTCATTGAGAAAGTATTCGACGGAGGATCCTACCAACTAATAAGTGCAGAGGGAGAAAGGCCCATGCCACCCATCAATGGACGATATCTCAAGAAATACTACACATGAATGCTCCAAGTCGCAGACGAATTGAGCACATCAGCCCTACGGTCTGGATCAGACATCCTGCAAAACCGTATACAATCCACGGGCGTAAATAACCCCTATTTCTCCCAAATCCTGCCGGTGAGACTACTTTAAAGTCCCACCAGCGGCAAAAAAAAAGGAAAAAAAAAAGAAGAAAGAAAGAAAAAGAAAAAAAAAAGAAAAAAAAGAAGAAGAAGAAATAAACGGTATGTCCACAAGCAAAATGGGCACGGATGAAAACCCGAAAGGGCTCCGTGAGTAAAAACAGCAGGACTACCGGCGAGTCTGTGAAAACCCGAAAGGGCGCAAACTCGTGAAAAGAGATGAAACACACTCACAAAGTCCTCTCGACCTTGTGAGGAGAAAACCCCTGCGTGAGATCCTTACGACTCACAAAGGAGCAACACACTTAGGAATCCTCACGATTCCTAAGGAGAAAATACACCTGCGGGATCCTTACGACTCGTAGGGAGAAAATACTTTTATGGGACCCTCACGGCCCATAAAATTGAAAAGCCTTAGGTGGTAGGGACCCAAACCTATCTCCTAAGCCATCGTTCCCCAACGGGCAACGGCAAATGATGATTCGCTCCTGGCATTTCGCTTCAGTGTTAGCGGTGCTGATGCCGACCAAAAACCCAAATCCCAAGTCCTCCCAAGGCAAATGATGAGTTGCTCCTGGCATTATTCTAGTGCAGCAATGCTGATGCCAAACAAGATCCAAATTCCAAGTCCCCAAACGGCGAATGATGAGTCGCTCCTGGTACCATATTCCAGTGCAGCGATGCAGACGCCAACCAAAATCCAATTTCTCAAAATTCTCCCGGCCCTGCGGTGGGTCCCCAAATTGACCATCGTATACAATCCACGGGCTCAAATAATTCTCATCATACCCATGCCCCACCGTAATCACCAGTTACGCGGCCGGTCTCCGCTTTGGGAATGATGCTCCATTGATAAGACCCACTCATGTGTCCTCACGATATATGAGGAGAACAAACCTTTGTGGGATCCTTACGACTCATAAAGGAAAAACACACTTAGGAGTCCTCACGACTCCTAAGGAGAAAATACACCTGCGGGATCCTTACGACCCGTAGGGAGAAAATGCTTTTATGGGACCCTCACGGCCCATAAAATTGAAAAGTCTTAGGCTATAGGGATCTAAACCTGTCTCCTAAGCCATCGCTCCCCAATCCCCAAATGGCGAATGATGAGTCGCTCCTGGTACCATATTCCAGTGCAGCGATGCAGACGCCAACCAAATTCCAAATCCCATACCCCAACGGCGAATGATGAGTCACTCCTGGTACCATGTTCCAGTGCAGCGATGCAGACGCCGACAAAGTCCCGAAATTTTTCCGGCCCTACGGTCTGGATCATACATCCTGCAAAACCGTATACAATCCACGGGCGTAAAACAATTCCAATTTCTCCCAAATCCTCCCAGGGCAAATGATGAGTTGCTCCTGGCATTATTCCAGTGCAGCAATGCAGATGCCAAACAAAAACCAAAATCCCAAAATCCTCTCCATGACAGATGATGATTTGCTCCTGGTACCATATTCCAGTATAGCGATGCTGATGTCAACCCAAATCAAAATTAACAAGTCAACTTCCACTCCGACACCGCAAGAAGCGGAGCAAGTCAAGTCTACCCCTGACAGTGCAAGAAGAAGGGCAAGTCAAACCAAGCACCGACCGTCCAAGTCGCTAAAATGGCAGCAACGACCGTCCACGTCGCTAAAAGGGCAGCACCGACCGTCCAAGTCGCAAAAAGGGCAGAACCGACCGTCCAAGTCGCTAAAATTGCAGCAACGACCGTCCACGTCGCTAAAAGGGCAGCACCGACCGTCCAAGTCGCAAAAAGGGCAGAACCGACCGTCCAAGTCGCTAAAATGGCAGCAACGACCGTCCACGTCGCTAAAAGGGCAGCACAGACCGTCCAAGTCGCAAAAAGGGCAGAACCGACCGTCCAAGTCGCTAAAATGGCAGCAACGACCGTCCACGTCGCTAAAAGGGCAGCACCGACCGTCCAAGTCGCAAAAAGGGCAGAACCGACCGTCCAAGTCGCTAAAATGGCAGCAACGACCGTCCAAGTCGCAAAAAGGACAGCACCGACCGTCCAAGTCGCAAAAAGGGCAGCACCGACCGTCCAAGTCGCAAAAAGGGCAGCGCAGGATTCCTACAAAGCGGGAACCAGATCACTCCGGCCAGGGAAAACGTCTATCACAAACACTCTGTCTCGGATACATGTCAAGCAACGACCGTCCATGTCGTAAAAAGGGCAGTGCCAGCTTCCCAAAAAGCGGGGACCAAATCAAGTCGCCTCCACGTGAAAGAAGATCCATCAATTTCATGCACACGACCCACATATGTGGTGTGCATTTATTGATGGGGGGCAATTTGTTGGGGTAAAAATTTACACCCCGGTTGACCAAGTCAAAATCCAAGTCAACCCCAAGCCAAGTGGGCCCAAGCCCAGACCCAGTGGGCCCATGCACGGGTCGAGCCTGAACATGAAGCGGCCGGCCTCCCCCCATGCCAATATAAAAATTTTGTAATAAATAATTTTGTTGCATTTTTTTTTATTTTATTTTCGGATAAATGTAAGAAAAATAGGCATAAAGCTAAATTTTTGTAAAGCCCATGGTTTATGTGCAAAAAGAAATGGCACATGAGCCATGGGATAGGCAAAATGCCATTTTGAGAAGCCCAAGGGGCTATGTGTAAAGTGTATAGCCTATAAAGGCAAAAGATAATGAAAATATCTCATAACTTTTTCTCTCTAAAAAAAAAAGTCTTAGAGCTGAGCTCTTTTCTTCCATCTTCAAGGTTCTAAACCTTTTCATTTTCTTTTGAATTTAAATCAAGAGTTTTACTCTTTCTTTTCAAAAACTAAGTAGTTTTCCACCACAAAACCCACAAAAGGGAACTCAGATCTCCCATCAGATCTAAAAAAAGGAGTGATTTTTAAAATCTCCTGCTTCTTGATCTTCAAGATCCGGCCAAGCGATAGGAGGAAGAAGAAGAACATCTTTCACTAAATCCCCTCCCCAAAAAAAAAAAAGAAGAAGAAGAAGAAGAAGAACACTCAGGAGTCCAACTCCTCTTTGATTTCTCATCAGAGAAATCTTTTTAGGCTAAAAGCCTCTTTTTCTCGCCGGCGCTCAAGCGCAGAGCGCCCACGTGCCGACACGTAGCGCGCTTGCGCTCCAGCGCAAGCGCTCGAGCGCAAGTCGCCCTCGTGCCGACACGTGGCGCTCTTGCGCTCAAGCGTAAGCGCCCGAGCGCAAGTCGCCCTGGTGTCGACACGTGGCGCGCTTGCGCTCCAGCGCAAGCGCTCGAGCGCAAGTCGCCCTCGTGCCGACACGTGGCGCTCTTGCGCTCAAGCGTAAGCGCTCGAGCGCAAGTCGCCCTCGTGCCGACACGTGGCGCGCTTGCGCTCCAGCGCAAACGCTCGAGCGCAAGTCGCCCTCGTGCCGACACGTGGCGCGCTTGCGCTCAAGCGCAAGCGCTCGAGCGCAAGTCGCCTACGTGCCGACACGTGGCGCGTTGCGCTCCAGCACTCTGCGCTCGAGCGCAAAGCGCCCACGTGCCGACACGTGGCGCGCTCGCGCTCAAGCGCTCGCGCTCAAGCGCTCGCGCTCAAGCGCCTAGGCGCTGGCCCCACGCATCCTTTGGATGTCTTTTTCCCCTTTACTTATATATACATGTATATATATACATATGTACACAAATGTACACATACACATACTCCGCCACACTCTCCCCCTCAAAAAAATTTCGGGCCGGGGCGCTGCCCCGAACCCCGCAAGGGGGCTGCTAGCCCCCTTGACCCCCAGCCCGCTATCCGGGTAGCGGGACCCCCGTAAAAACTCTGCGTGGCTCCCGATATACCCAAAACCCCCTTTTCAAACAAAACACACGCACACCGCACATTGAGTTCGCATGACCAGTTTAACCCATTAATCGGAGGTTCCCTCGCCCCAAAGGCGAGGGGTAATTAACGGCAGTTTAGTCCGCGGCTGCCGGAGATTCGGATCCCCACAATCATTAAACCCCAGCCTACCCTAGGCAGGGGGAATCTGTAGTACGCCTGACAAGCGTGCGCGTATTCCCATCTCAATAGGGTGACGAAAAACACCCTACAACCACCAAAGTCTAAAACGCAGGCTCGGAGCATGTCCTCGAGAGTCTGAATGGTCCGCTCTGACTGTCCGTCGGTCTGCGGATGGAATGCCGTGCTGAAACTAAGACTAGTGCCCAAAGCCTCCTGAAGTCTATGCCATAATCTGCTGGTAAACTGGGTGCCTCGGTCGGACACAATACATGTCGGGACCCCATGTAGTCGTACAATCTCATCGATATAAATATGGGCGTACTGCGCAAATCCGAAAGTCGTCTTCACTGGAAGGAAGTGAGCCGCTTTCGTCAGACGATCCACGATCACCCAAATGGAGTCATACCCTCGCCTAGTCCTGGGTAGACCCACCACGAAATCCATCGAAATCTATTCCCATTTCCACTCCGAAATGGGTAATGGCTGAAGCTCTCCTGCGGGCCTCTAGTGCTCGGCCTTGACTTGCTGACAAGTCAGGCATCTCGATACGAACTCCGCGATGTCCCTCTTCATTCCGTCCCACCAGTAGGTCTCTCTCATATCATGGTACATCTTGGTGGAACCGGGATGGACACTGTACACCGATCGATGTGCCTCCACAAGAATATCGCGCCGCAATCCCTCAGCATCTGGTACGCACAGTCTAGACCCAAATCGTAATATCCCCTGATCATCAATCACAAACTCGGAGAATCTGCCCTGTCCAATCTGTGTCATGATCTCTGAGCAACGGTCATCCCTGCGCTGTGCCTCATATATACGGTCAAGCAACTGTGGGCGTGCACGAACATGCGCGAGCTGTCCCCCAATCTGCGTGAACTCGAACTGCACTCGGCTGTCGCATAATATCTGCCAATCTGCCGACGACTACCTCTGTACTGCACTCAAACACGCTAGACTACTCTCGGGCCTCCTACTCAAAGCATCTGCTACTACGTTAGCCTTGCCCGGATGATATAAGATCTCGCAGCCGTAGTCCTTCACTAACTCCATCCATCGGCGCTGTCGGAGATTCAGGTCTCGCTGCTGAAATATGTACTTGAGGCTCTTATGATCAGTGAATATCTGGCACGACTCGCCGTATAGGTAATGTCGCCAGATCTTAAGTGCAAAGACCACTGCAGCCATCTCCAGATCGTGAGTAGGGTAGTTCTGTTCATGTCTCTTCAGCTGCCGCGAAGCATACGCGATCACCCTCCCATGCTGCATCAATACGCACCCTAGCCCCACTCGTGAAGCGTCACAATAGACTGCAAATCCACCTGATCCTGAAGGCAACGATAATACTGGCACCGTAGTCAAACAAGTCCGTAGCTGCTGGAAACTGTGCTCGCAATCCTCTGTCCAATCGAAGGGAACTCCCTTCCTGGTCAATCCGGTCAAGGGTGCAGCAATACGGGAAAAATCCTGTACGAATCGCCTGTAGTAACCGGCCAATCCTAGAAAACTGCGTATCTCAGTAACGGATGTAGGTCTGGGCCAGCTCTGAACGGCCTCAATCTTCCTTGGGTCCATACATATACCATCCCGTGTAATCACATGACCCAAGAAGTCTACACTGTCGAGCCAGAATGCGCACTTGGAGAATTTTGCATAAAGCTGGTGCTCCCTCAAGGTCTGTAGTGTGATCCACAGGTGCTGCTCGTGCTCCTCTCTGCTATGGGAATACACCAATATATCGTCAATGAATACGATGATGAACAAGTCAAGATACTGCCGGAATATACGGTTCATCAAGTCCATGAAGGCTGCTGGCGCGTTGGTGAGTCCGAACGATATCACCAAAAACTCATAGTGGCCATAACGTGTACGGAAAGCTGTCTTCAGGATGTCCTCCTGTCGAACTCGCATCTGATGATAGCCCGATCGCAAATCGATCCTCGAAAAATATCCTGCCCCCTGAAGCTGGTCGAACAAATCGTCGATACGTGGCAAAGGATATCTGTTCCGCACGGTCACCCGGTTCAGCTGCCGGTAGTCGATACACAAACGAAAGCTTTCGTCCTTCTTCTTGACAAACAGGACTGGAGCACCCCAAGGAAAAACACTGGGTCGAATAAGTCCCTTGTCCAGCAAATCTTGTAACTGACTCTTCAACTCACTAAGCTCCGTCGGGCCCATCCGATAAGGATGTATAGAAATAGGCCCCGAGCCGGGAATCAAATCAATACAAAAAGCAATGTCGCGCTCAGGCGGTAGCCCAGGAAGCTCGTCAGGGAACACATCAGGGAACTCACACACAATCGGAACCTGCTCCAACGGAACATCTGTGGCTCTAGTGTCACAAACATAGGCTAGGAATCCCTGACATCCCTTCCTCAAAAGCTGTCCAGCGCGAAGAGAAGAAATCAAAAGGTGAGGAGTGGCACCACTGTCACCCTGCACGACAAAGGCCGACTCGCCGGGAAAACAGAACCTCACTGTCTTCTCGCGGCAGTCCACAGACGCATAGCACGTGGCTAACCAATCCATGCCCAAAAGAACGTCGAAATCCAACATCTCAAGGAGGATCAAATCGACAGGCAGGTCTCTATCGCCAATACGGACGACACAGGATCGGAACACGTGCCTAGCAACAAACGACTCTCCCACGGGAGTGGTCACAACCAACGGCTGATCAAGCAGACCGAACTCTCTACCCAAACTCGGCACGAAGTGTGTGGATACGTACGAGTGCGTGGATCCGGGATCGAACAACACGTGTGCATCAACAGAACATACTGATAAGATACCTGAGACCACCGCATTGGACGCCTGCGCGTCCTGATGCGTCAAAGCAAAAACTCGTGCCTGCCCTCCACCTGCAACTGGCGGTCCCCTACTAGCAGCTGGTTATACTCTGCCGGTGGCTGGCTGTCCCCTGCCTCGACCGCCTCGCCCTCTAGGAACAAACCCTCCGCGACCTCGGCCTCTCTGTGCCTGCGTCTGACGCAGAGTAACTGTGGGTACAATGGGCAACGCCCTTTGGGGTGGAGAAGGTACAAGTCTGACACGCGGTACTGCTGGCTCCCTCTGACGTGTCTCGGTACAATCTCTGACGCGATGATGAGGACTACCACATCCAAAACATCCACGGGACGACTGCTGACCCTCCTGGGGGTATGAGCTGAACATCTGACCACGCCCCGAATCTCTGCCACCTGTACCACGTCTATCACGGCGTCTGAATGGATGTCTCTGAGCTGCTGTGTCAGTACGAACCCTCTTCGGCCCTGGAACTACTGAAGTCTTGGCAAGGCGCTCCTCGACCAATAGGGCTGTATCTACCGCTGCGGCGTAGGTCTCGTAATGCTGGGAGCTGATCGCAAGGAATAGCGGGGTAAGCAAGCCTCGGACAAATCTCTTGACTCGCATCTCCTCGTAGCTACTAGGTACGGAGCATAAACTGATAGCTCGGTGAACAGCACATCGTACTCTGCCACTGTCATCTCTAGCGTCTGGCGCAAGGATTCAAATCTGCGTGCTCGGGCATCCCTAACACTCTGGGGAAGGAAGCGGGCAAGGAACACCGTCACGAACTCCGTCCAGGTCATAGGAGGAAGACCTGCTGCTCTGCCCTTCTCAACTGCTTCGCACCATTTCTGCACAAGACCTTCCAAGTGAAAGATCGCGAACTCGACCCATCTCGCATCTGCGCATCGGAGGGAACGACATATCCGGGCCATCCTATCAATAAAAGACTGCGGGTCCTCGGCTGCATCTGTGCCTGTGAAGACCGGAGGCTTCAGCCTCATGAACTCTGATAGCGATACTGTAATCACCTCCATGGCTGCAGGGGCAACTGGCTGTGCGGTAGGTACCATCGCGGTCTCTGGAATGGGTGGAGCTACCTCTGGTCGCTATGCTCGAAACGTCTCAACTAGCGATCCTATCATCTGGCGCATCTCCTGCATGCTGGATCCCACCGTCTGGCGCATCTCCCGCATACCAGCACCTAGCGTGGCGATCTGATCTGTCACGGGAGGAACAGTCTGCTCGGGTACAACGGGTGCACTGCCCGGATCAGTCCTCGTCTCGGACGAGTCAACTCAAATCTCGGCCCTCGCGGCCGCTCTCTGCGCCCTCGTAGTCTTTGGCGGCATAGTGGCTGAAAAGGAAAGTAGGATTCGATAAGGATACTGAAATCGAATCGCAAGAAGGTATGCAAAAATGAAGGAAATTCAACCAACAAATCCTAAGGTCGCTTAGGCGGAGTACCATGTCGTGAGTATGCCGCGGAACATACGTACTCTATGCCACTCTGCTGCAGCTACCTACTCCATCATACCAGGGTCATCCTACAATCCGAAGGTAAAACCTACGCTCTGATACCAACTTTGTCACAACCCGATAATTTGGCCCGTGACCGGCATTTAGCCACGTAACGTCTACAGGCGTAGCGCGACTAAATAAGCCGAAATCCAGAAATCAAAACCAAAAAATATAGAGTGATTAAAACATTTTTGTAAAAACAGTTATATCTGTCAAGAAACCTTTTAATTAACTTAATAGAAATCCCTTTTTTTAGTTCAAGAGTTATATTTAAATAATTTTGGCAACATTTCCTTTATAAACATTTATCCCGCAAGTCGGGTAAAGGCAAGGTGTAGTAGAATTAACATGCGAAATGAATAGAGCATCACAATATGATATACGACGCCGTAGCGAAGAATAAGCAGTAAAGCAAGGACAATTATCATAAAAGGTAAGACCGCATAAAATAAAATCGGCTCACATGCGAGCTCGACACCAGAGTACAAAATCATATACATCGTCCTCACAACTGTCTCTAAGTCAATACAGGAAGGTAGATGGAGAATACTAGATACATGAATATACAACTGAAAGATAAACAGATACCGTACAAAACCAACCTAATAGCAAAAGGGCTAACACGCCTCGGAAATGGTATCTGTGTCAAAAGATGCGGTAAACAGCCAGCCGCGACTACACCAAAGGGCAACCTGCAAGCACTGTGGCACAACGGGGGTGAGTTGCCAACTCGTGAATAGAAGATAACATATAAAGGTAATCGCGAGTATGCACGTGCTACGTACTCTAAACTATGCCAACTAATAAACATCTATATGATGAACTGGATGCTCAATATCATGCAACAAGTGCTATCTAATAACCATCTCTATATGATGAGCAAGATATGTGATAATCAGGCATGGCGATGCAATCTAACAACCCTATATATATATATATATATATATATATATATATGATGAGCCAGATATGCAAGCATGTGTACTCTATCAGGTATACTAGCTACAGGATGAGATGTCAAGTACTGAATGCTGAGTATGGAAAGAATAGTATTTACACAGAATATCAATGTTGAAAATAAGCGGTGTCTATCAGTACACCAAAACCCAGTACAACTCAAGCGTCGTCGTCCACATCGGCCCTCAAATCCTGTAATCTCATAAAATCGGGAGTGCCCATCACCGGCATTCAAAATATCATAAAATCAACCGTGTCCAGCATCAACACGCAAATCCTCCAATATGGGGCGTCCGTCCATCGGATCTGCCCACGGGCTCCGTCTGCGGAATCGGCCCTCGGCCCCGGCAGTATGTGTCGTCCCGTATCCCTCAAGCTACACTGGTCAGTATCCTCCGGATAACCGCCAGGTCCAACCAATCACCGGTAGGTAGTAGTCCCTCCGCTGGGCTCACCGTCTAACAATACGAGTCTTCTCGTCCCGGGGTACCGTACCAGGTCCACCATGTACCCGCAATCGGTGCCTACCTCTCCTCGAATCGGGTGTACTCACGCAAGCTCTCTGGAACCGAGAAAACTCATGGTGGACGCACTAAAATATCATATCGAGGAAAACCGGGTTTTCAAACAGTGCGTATTTTCTTAAAATTTTACTCCGGTTCCCAAATCCAGAAATCACAGAAATAAAATCCAATGCGTAAATCCATGCCATGTGTCGTATGACGCTACGAGTAAAAGAAAGGGAGAACCGCTCTTTTAAAAGATTCAGTTTTGAAAATATCGTTGCGGTTCCTTAGTTTTAAATAAAGTCCATATCATCTATGTATGCAATATATGAATGTGGTATAGGTATGGATGTGCGAATGGATAAGTACGTAGGTGAACATAGCAATGTACATGTGCACTAATGTAGACATATGATGTATATGCGTCCGAGTATGAATCTATGTAAGGTATATGGCACAAGTGTGAATAGGTGAGGTATAAGTCACAAGTATGAATATGTGATGTATGCAGCAATCCTGTCAACGTCAAATAAGCAGAATCAATAGGATATGCGGTTTATAGCATCCTACATTGTGAGTGGCATGGCAATCACTAACGGTGTGAGTGTAGCATATAAATCGTGCCCGTGCAACTTGGACCGTTAGTGATAGTGCAGTGTTCTATACTACCAGTATATCTATATGGACACTCATGACTACAAATCCTATTACGCCCTGACGCTTAACGCCATACGGGCGATTTCCCCATAGATGTTAAATCTACTCACCTGGTCGCATGCTAGGTATAGCCGACCACTTGCTTCCCTTTCCTGGCGACGTCTGACGTACCCGCCTGTGAACCTGGAATTTATAGAACGAATCCATATATAAGCACATATCTCGCAAATACGCGATATCGAAATCAAATGCGCAACTAGACGAGCGTGTAAACATAACGTGTGTGCATACGCTAAAACCCAACACGACACGCGGTGGCACACAGCGACACGCTGTGATACACAGCAACCCAACTCGACATGCATCGTACGTGTCGCGCAAGTCCCGCTCTGCTAAACATAGGTAAACAGTCCCAGATTTTATCTGGATCAAAAACAAGCAAATCAAACAGGACCAAATACATCACTAAACCTACAGACCCTATTCTACCCAAAAACCACACAACCCTACTCTATTGGGCCGGCGGCATAGGGGGGTGAGGCCGGCCAAAACCTGGAGGAAAGGGTCCCGATTGCTACACTAGGGTCCTAACACTGTTTACATCCTGATGTGTATGTTTACTTACCTAAAAGTTACCCTAATGACAGCAGATTTCCAATATCAAAAAGGGTTTAGTTTAAGCGCCAAGTGTGCAATACTAGGGTATTTTTAAGGAACTGGTCAATTAACAGGAAACTAGTCATACCATCAGTAATTAGGGCAGTTCTAACTATAAACACCCTAAAACTCCCTGGTTCCAACAAGATCACCCGAGTTAACATCAAGTCCATAAAACCCATCAATATGGCTACACAAACCTAGATCTTGCCCCAGGTAAAAACCCAAAAAGTAAACAATGCTAAACTCAGAAAGATCACCCCAGACACCCACCTACACCAATCACACTCACGCAGCAACACAGGGGGCCGGCGACGCCGGTCTGGCAAGAGGAGGCCGCCGGTCTACCTACGGCGAGGTGAGCTCGAACTTCAACACAATATCCTAAAAACCCTGCATACTATTCTAAAGCTGTTTGCTACCCTAAAACATGCCCGCTATAGTAGAAGATCGGAATATCCTATAAAAGTGTCAAAAACCGTATTTTGAATTTTCACTTTTGGCGATATAAGGCTATCTAGCTAAAACCAGAGACTAAACTAGGCCTAAACAGGATAGCTAACACCTAATAGGGTTGATTAAGCCATGAACACGCTAACTTAACTAGATCTAACATCAAGGCACAAATCTGGCACTAAAGCTCAATTTAAACACTATATTAACTATCTAAACACACAATCTAGCAAACATGGAAACGATGTTCAAAGGTTATACCTCACTCGATCCTACGATGTAGGATCAGGAGAAGAAGAGAAGAAGAAGAAGCTGCTTCAGAAATTGTTGTTGTTGTTACTGCTACTGCTGATGCTGCTGCTGGTTGTTGTTGTTTGTGTTGTTATTGCTGCTTGTTGCTGTTGTTGGTGTTGTTATTGTTGCTGATGCTACAGGTGCTGGGGCTGCTGGGGCTGAGCTGCTGCTGCTGGAAATGCTGATGTAGTTGCTGTTGTTGTTCTGGTGCTGGTGTTTGATGCTGCTGCTGCTGCAACTTCTGCTGTTGCAGCAGATGTAGTTGTGTGTGTGTGAGAGAGAGTGAGAGAGTGAGTGAGATATGAGAGAGTGTTGCAACAAAGGAAATGATGGTGCCCAAGGTCAAGCCCCCCCATCCCTCTCTCTCTCTTGCCACAATAATTGCAAGCATGGGCTTGCCATGATGCACCCCCCTCTCTCTCTCTCATTTAATGCAAGCATGGCATGGCCATGATGCATTCTCTCAAGTCAACCAAATACATTTTAAATCCCTTTTCCATTTAAAAAAAATACCTTAATTAAAATCATTTGTCTTAACAAGGAGGGTTAAATCCACCATGGTTGTTAAACATGGTATAACCCAAATTTTAACCCTAATTTACATGCACAAGTTTGTGCAAGCTTGGCAAAATTGTTGAAAAATATTTATTAAATTAGAAAAATTATTTGAAAATAAATTTGGTAAACTTTTTATTAAAATCACATATTAAAAATATAATTAGCCACTAAACACATCCTAGGGTGTTAAAACGAGATTGGGAAAAACCCCGACAAGATCTTTCTGGAAATACTAAACGAGGAGACTTGGACTCAGGATAGGTCGTATTGTGCACACCCAGTAGGCCAGAGTTCGGCATCATCGACAAGACATGTTATGAGTGACCATGATAGTTGGTCAGAGATCTTTAGAGGATGTGCCAGAGTGGGACTGTTTCTGTCATGTTGGATTTCGGTAATTTGGGCGATTTATTTGCATGATTGAGTTTTCGTGCACCACGGCTGCACTCGACTTCGATTTGATGTCATTCGAGATATTGATTTTGATTTCTTGCCTATGGTATGCATGTGATTTGACTTATGCCTTCGGTGTAGTTTTGATGCACTTCAGTATTTTGATTCGATTTTGTGCACGCTGATGCACGTGGTTGTGAGATTATATATACCACGGTATACTTGATTTGGATTGAGATGTGTTGTATACCGTCGATTTCGATTGTGATACTCGATATTTGTTTTCGTACACCTTGTGCACTTGATTTGGATTCTTGCGCATACTGACGCGCTTGATGCGATTTTGGTGCACACCAGATGCACTAAATCGGGATTTTTCGTGCATATCAGATGCACCTGATATTGCTGTCAGGCACACTCATTGCCCTTGACAGGTGTTTTTGTGCACACCTGTTGCAATTAGATTTTGTTTCTGTGCACTTGTATGGCACATTCATTGGTTTCGATTTTGTGCACACCAGACGCACGTGGTAATGTTACATGTACTATTGAGTACGATATTTTTGGAGCAGTATGTTTTATTATATTTACTATTTGGTATAGTGACTGAGCAGGACTAGTCAGAGGACAATACCTGAATATGTTTGTGCATGCATTGATAGTTATCGAAGGGATTTCCAAAAAGGAGCTATAGTCTCAGTATTTACCTACGTGTCCGAGATGACACGAGACATTTAACAAGGGAAACCCTTCTAAATTAATTTCAAAACGGTGGGATGTGTATGTTAAACAAAGGATATATATATATAGTTATTTTCTTACAATAAACGTTCGCTACTGTGCCGTGATACGCACATCGCACAGCGACTTGAAAAAGGTTTGGCATGCATTTCTTCAGATGTTTTGACGAGTTTACAACAATGCGTACTGTGTACATGTTATAGTTTTGATGTATATCATGCTAGTTTTCGTATTGGATTTTGACTTTGGTATCCTCCCCATAACTCCGATGATTGTGTGATGCTTGACGGAGTTTTGATTTTGGGTTATATACTCATTTTTCATGCGCATGCATTGCGCTACGATGTGTTTTATGTATTTATGATTTCGGAGCCCCGACGACTTGATCATTTTACTAAAAGGTTTTAGTATTTGAGGGGTTTAAATTTAAATTCGGGGACCGAATTTATTTAAGGGGGAAGAATGTGACATTTCAGAAAAATAAAATATTATTTTTGGGAATTTATATAATTAATATAATAAATATTATAAATATTTTAATGTGTGGAGATTAGTTTTTATGATACGGTATAATTAAATACCGATAAATTGGGAAATATTTGGAAATTTATATCAATTATTGATTTTAAATGAATTTATGAAAATTGAAATTTTGCAATGTAGTATACAATGATTTGTGTATATGTAAGTATTACTAAACACGATTAGTATCTAATCACATATTGATGGTGTTTTATGCATGTGACATGCACCATGTCATATTACACATTTATTACATTTTCTACCATGGCTTTTTCTTTATTTTTCATGCATGGATTTTTTTTAAATGAGATGAGAAGAAAAGAGAAGAAAAGAAAAAGGAAAAAGAAATGAAAAGGAAATTGAGTAATGAAATGGGTATGGGCAATAGAGAGAAGAGAGAGAAGTGAGGGGTCATTTGACCAAGGCTCTCATTTGTTTCTTCCTTCATTCTTCATCATTTTCTCCTCCCTCTTCACCCCATGGCTGTCCTCTCCCTCCACCACCTCCACCATCTCACTTCACCCCTAAAACTACATCAAAACCACGTATCCCTTTCACAAAAAACATGCACAAGCTCACTACAAGAATGGGGAACCAAGAAAGTTTGGATTTTGAGCACTTGGGACAACTCAAAAAAATTCTTGAGTTGCCAAATGAGCTAATTCTTTAACCATTAGTGTAGAAATCCACTTCCTTTAGCATATATACATGTTTAGAAGTGTTTTAGTGAGGTTTAGTGAACTTAGAAAATTCTAAGTTGAGGTTAGGGTTTTATTTGAGTTGAGATGGTGCAATTGAGATTTAGTAGTGACCTTAAACCCCTGTAGTGTTAGCTTTATGGAATGAAACCAGAGATTTAACCCCAAGACATGAACTTAGAATCTCCGACGTCGGGTTTTTTGAGGAATTGTGGTATAGTTTTGAGATCTTCTTTCACCCGAGGGTCCTGTAAATTATTTAGCAATTACTAAGATGTGTGCAGGCAACCTAGAACCTATACTAAAGACCCGAGACCCTAATTCCTTTTCCTAGCCGCAAATTAACTCCTTTTGGCTGCAAATTGCGGCCTTGGTGTTGGAATCGCCTCGTGTTTGGTCTATGTCTCCATTTTCAGTAAACTAGACCCTCCACATATGCAAAATTGGCTAATTTCACCTACGTTAAAATCTGGAAGTGTTTTTCATAGTTTATGATTTCGGTTTGTGAATTCTGTGAACTTGAACTTTGGTATTTGTGTTTTATCTCGATCACTTGACGTTTGTACGTCGATATCGAGGATTGTTTGGTTCTTTTGGGTGTGTAGATCATAGGTTTTAACCTATGTACGATTCGTGTGCCATTTTGGTTTTTATCCGCGATTCCGGTTTACGATATTATATGTTTATGTGTAGGCACCCTCGCATGGACTTTGGATGACAAGGAAGAGAATGGAGACATCGAATTCGGCAAGCAAGGATCAAGGTGAGTAGATATATATCTACGGGGGAAGTCGGGTGGATGGTGTATAGCACCCCCGCAAGTTCGTAGCATTTGATATGTTATGATATATATATATATATATATATATATATATATATATATATATATATATATATATATATATACGGGTTGATATGAGATGTGGATACTTAGCAAGTAATGCTCTAGGTGACTTTGGGTTAGTGTTAGCGTGTTTGGAAGATAGTATTTTAGTTAGCTCTTAGTTGCGAACCCTAGAATAAGGCATACACGCACACACATGCACACACGGGTTATGTTTTGGTGTATGTGATATATGTGTATATGTGTGTGTGTGTATGTGTGTTGCTATATATATATATATATATATATATATATATATATATACATATACGTATACGCGTATGATGATGATAGTATATGATACTTGGAGATGAGTCGATGTGATTGGGCATGATGCCGTGAGATCAGTGATGTGAAATGGGTCGTGTTATAAGATACAACATGATATATGAGTAGATCATTGAGCGATGTGTTTTCATACACACGCGGATATTTATGTATGATGGTATCGGTATGTACTAGACTTAGATCAGTACCCTAGTTCATGATTTGATGATAATGATACCTTATGAATAATGTGATATATGTGATATTCGACCCGTACCCCGATTTGGGATACCGTATGATGGATTTTACCGTACAAAGTGTAAATGTGATGATTGATCCACACTCTTGACTCGAGGATGTCGTATTATATATTTTATCGTCTGTGATGCTATTGAGGCAGGATCACCGACTACTCGATATATATATCGACTCGAACTTAGGTGGTTTTCCTTACCCTTTCGTTTATTCTCTTAGCTTTTTCCTATAGTTACTTAGTAGATGTTAGACTGGGATCGAGTCATACTTATTTCCAAAACTAACGAATCGTGAGTATTTTAAAGACAGGCCGAGTACGGATCTTTCACAGGATGTACCTTTTCGTAAAAACACTGTAGCCCCTATTTTCTAAAAACCACGATTCGTGTGATTTCAAATATCAACATTGTATGACTCGTATATTAAGATGTATATTCTTCATTGTTGCGATTACTTTTTATTCTCCGTTTATTCATATTGTTCATATCGCATTGCATGCTTATACTTGTGATTATAGATCCCTGTTGTCAGGACACTAGAACCATTACTGATGATGCGTATGCTCCACATACACTTACTTGCCGGCTCACACAGATCATCATCGGTAATTTTAATGTCACGTACACTTTAGGGAATATTATTTCATTGATATCGCTTGCTAGCGGATAGTTCCGGTATATCATTACTGTGCTAGTTTAGATATTGCATTCTTTATTTAGATATCCATGAATGTCTATATTCATTTGTCATGAAATATTATGGGGCCTTATGCAAGTAATTCACTGTTATTTACTCTCGAGATTTGGATTCTGATTTTCCATGAGATTTTCTGGATTTGGAGAAACTACAAGATTTTATAAACTCATTTTATTTCAAATGATAAAAAGTGCGGTTTTCTCGTGATATGATGTGAGATATGTCCACTGTGAGTTTTCTTGGCCCTTGAGCGATATCATACACCCGATTCGAGGAGGAGGAGGAACCGTCTACGGGTGCATGGTGGACCCGGTGCGGTACCCTGGGGCAAGATGGTCGCAGATGATGGCGTTGAGCCTGGCAGGGGAGAACTATCGACCGGTTATTTGTGACGCGGCGGATATCCGTAGGATACCGATGTTGTCGTGAGATTTGATATTTGGGTCAGTCCGGATTGCTGGAGCCCAGGGGCCAGTCTAGATTGCTGGAGCCCAAGACATTGAGACATTGAGATATTGATACTTTATGATATGGCCCAGTCCGGATTGCCGGAGCCCGAGATATTGAGATATTGAGATATTGGGATTTATATTTTGTGTCGATGCTTGACACGGATTCTCTGTTGATTTCATTGATGATACTTTGTTTTTTATACAGAAATCTCACTGAGATATGGAAACAGTTTTTCTCATGCAAGATGTATTCAGTTTTCATTCATAATGCATTTGTACATCATAGTTATGATATGTTGCTACCTGAGGCACTAACACGAGCACTTGATATTACACTTATGTGTAGATGTTTCAGGGTCATATTATATCGAGGATATATTATCATATGACCTACGATTGAGTCATACATGCGATTTCTTCTCGGTGATGTTTTCTACTCACGAGTTGGCAACTCACCCCCATTGTGCCACAGTTTCTTGCAGGTTTTGCCATACAGGTTTCATTGCGGCTTGCTGGCACACTGCTTTCTTCCGGGTGATTTCTTTGGTGCGTGGGTTCACTCGCATCGTGACCACCATTGTACCTTATTTATTTTCAGTTGTATCTAGTAACTCCATCAACCAGACTTGTATATTTTGATAGACTTAGAAGACTAGTATGTATATTCTTTCGACCTTAGAGTCGTGCGCTGTATTATTTTGGTTTTTCTCTGGTTTTCTTGAGAATATTGCTTCTCTTGATGAGTTTTGATCCTCGCCCTTCATCGTTGTATATTATATTGCATTGCGTGCTTGTGTCCGCCAATTGGCAAAGAGCTAGCTCCAGCTTGGGGATGCCTTTATATTATGCTTTTTTGTACCCGTTTGGGGCCAGTATTTACAATGGAGACTCTGCCGAAATTTTCGGGAAAATATGATGTTGCTTTTAAAGGTTTAATGCCACTTTATCACGCCTCGCTTCCCAAAATACGGAAAACGAGGGATGACTAGGCCAGCCATGCTCCTACGGTCAAGGAATAATCCCGCCGTAGTCACACTTCGGCTTCTAGCATTACATGGTAATAAGTAAGCAAAGCACAGAAGTAAGGGAAATACATCACTAAATTATTACATCAGATTTCATTGTTCACAATTTACAAATAAACAAGAAAAGAACTACTAACCAAGTTCGAATACAAGGTCTCTTTTAGGAAAAGCAGTAAAAGATGAAAGAGGTACTCCTTACTAAATCTCCGCAAGCTCGAAGGGTAAGTCTGACTCCTGCGCTGGTTCTTCCTCGAGGTCTGAGCATGCATACTCAGGTCGTCAGAGCGACATAATAGCAATATTATAATAGTGACATGAAACAGGAAAATAAGGTAATAACAGTGGAAGTAAAATGCAGATAATCACTGTGTCACTAAATGATGCAAAGTATGATCTGTGTCCCTATCAGTCTCTAAGTCATGTTTGAAATCGAGTTATGGAAAAGAGGATCATGTTTAACGAGGGTCTTGTACATACCCGAGACTACGGCCCACACGCCCGGTGTAGGGTGTTTTTCCTCACCCCATTGAGATAGGAATACGCGCGCGCTTGTCCGGCGCATTACAGATTCCCCCTGCCTAGGGTAAGCCGGGGTTTAATGAATGTGGGGATCCGAATCTCCGGCAGCCGCGGACTAAGCTGTCGTTAATTAGCCATCGCCTTTGGAGAGAGGGAACCTCCGATTAACGGGTTAAACTAGTCATGCGAACTTAAAGTGCAGTGTCGTGTTTTGAAGGGGTTTGGATATATCGGGAGCTATGCAGAGTTTTTACGGGGGTCGTGCTACCAGGATAGCGGGCTAAGGGTCAAGAGGGCTAGCAGCCCCGTTGCGGGGTGCGGGGCAGCGCCCCATTAGAAATTTTTTTCTAACAAGGACAGTGTCGTGGAGTATGTGTGTGCGGACATATGTATACATATGTATATATATATATATATATATGTATATATATATATATATATGTATATATATATATATGGGGGAAAGGCATCCAAAGGATGCGTGGGGCAAGCACCGGCGCCAGCGCCGGCACTTTGAGCGCAAGAGCGCTAGCGCTTTGAGCACTACCGCGCCACGTGTCAGCACATGGGTGCTCGGACGCTAGCGCACTGAGCGCTAGCGCCCCTCGTGTCAGCACGTGGGCGCTCGGGCGCTAGCGCTTTGGGCGCTGGTGCTCTGAGCGCAAGCGCGCCACGTGTTAGCACGTAGGCGCTCGGGCGCTAGCACACTGAGCGCTAGCGCGCCACGTGTCCGCACGTGGGCGCTCGGGCGCTAGCGCTCTGAGCGTAAGAGCGCTCTGAGCGCAAGAGCGCTAGCGCGCCACGTGTCAACACGTGGGCGCTCGAACGCTCGCGCTTTGGGCGCCAGCACGCCACATGTCGGGTGCTGGCGCCCGGGCGCTAGCGCTCTCGGCGCAAGAGCGCTAGCGCACCACGTGTCAGCACGCGGGCGCTCGAGCATCAAAAGGGACTTGGTCCCTACAATGGGAGTTGTACTCCCAGAAAGGAGCACTTATTATTCTGTGTGTGTGTATATATATATATAGATATATAGATATATATATGAGGAGTTAAACTCCTAAGATGTTTTGAAGCTGATGAAGGGCTTCTCCCCTTGAGCCCTGGTTCTTCCACAAAGTGGGGTTTCTGGAGATGAGTCTTCTTCTTCTTCCTTTGTTGGCTGGATCTTGAAGATCAAGTGATGTGAGATCTAAAAATCTCTCCTTTCTGAGATCTGGTGGCAGATCTGAGATCCCCTTCGTAGGTTTTGTGGTGAAAACTATTTAGTTTTGGAAAAGAAAGAGTAAAACTCTTAATTTAATTCAAAAGAAATGAAAAGGTTTAGAACCTTGGAGAAGGAGCAGGAGACACAAAGGACCCTATTTTTTGGGGGAATGAAAATTGAATATTAGATATTTTCATTATGTTGCCTTTTATAGGCTTACATATTTACATATAACCCCTTGGGCTTTTCAAAATGGCATTTTGCCTATCCCATGGCTCATGTGCCATTTCTTTTTGCACATAAGCCATGGGCTTACAAAAATTTAGCTTTATGCCCATTTTGTTTACACTCAAACATAAAAAATTACATAAAAATGATTTATTACATGATTTTTTTGTTGGCATGGGGAGGCTTGGCCGCGGGCTCGGCTTGGACATGGGCCCGCTTGACCTGGGCTTGGGCCCACCTGGCTTGGGGTTGACATTTACTTTGACTTGGTCAACCGGGGTGCAATTTTTGACCCCAACAAAGTGCCCCCCATCAATAAATGCACATCACATATGTGGGTCGTGTGCATGAAATTGATGGATCTTCTTTCATGTGGAGGTGACTTACTTCGGTTCCCACTTTTTGGGATGCACTGCCTTTTTTACGACATAGACGGTCGATGCTTGACGCGTATCCGAGACGGAGTGTCCGTGGTAGACGTTTCTCTAGCCCGGAGTAATCTGGTTCCTGCTTTGTAGGAAGCCTGCACTGCCCTTTTTGCGACATGGACGGTCGATGCTTGACGCGTCTCCGAGACGGAGTGTCCGTGGTAGACGTTTGCCTGGCCCGGAGTGATCTGGTTCCTGCTTTATAGGAAGCCTGCACTGCCCTTTTCGCGACATGGACGGTCGACGCTCTGATCCGGAGCGATTTGGTTCCCGATTTGTCGGAAGCCCGCACTGCCCTTTTTGCGACATGGACGGTCGGCGCTCTGATCCAGAGCGATTTGGTTCCCGACTTGTGGGAAGCCTGCACTGCCATTTTTGCGACATGGACGGTCGACGCTCTGATCCAGAGCGATTTGGATCCCGATTTGTAGGAATCTCGTACTGCCCTTTTTGCGACATGGACGGTCGACGCTCTGACCCGAAGCGATTTGGTTCCTGATTTGTGGGAAGCCTGCACTGCCCATTTTGCGACATGGACGGTCGACGCTCTGACCCGAAGCGATTTGGTTCCCGATTTGTGGGAAGCTTGCACTGCACGTTTTGCGACATGGATGGTCGACGCTTTGATCCGGAGCGATTTGGTTCCCGATTTGTGGGAAGCCTGCACTGCCTGTTTTGCGACATGTACGGTCGACGCTCTGATCCGGAGCGATTTGGGTTCTTGATTTGTGGAAAGCCCGCACTGCCGTTTTTGCGACATGGACGGTCGACGCTCTGATCCGGAGCGATTTGAGTTCCCGAATTGTGGGAAGCCCGCACTGCCGTTTTTGCGACATGGACGGTCGACGCTCTGATCTGGAGCGATTTGGGTTCCTGATTTATGGGAAGCCTGCACTGCCGTTTTTGTGACATGGACGGTCGACGCTCTGATCCGGAGCGATTTGGGTTCCCGATTTGTGGGAAGCCTGCACTGCCCGTTTTGCGATATGGACGGTCGACGCTCTGATCCGAAGCGATTTGGGTTCCCGATTTGTGGGAAGCCTGCACTGCCCGTTTTGCGACATAGACGGTAGAAGCTCTGATCAGGAGCGATTTGGGTTCCCGATTTGTGGGAAGCCTGCACTGTCGTTTTTGCGACATGGACGGTCGACGCTCTGATCCGGAGCGATTTGGGTTCCCGATTTGTGGGAAGCCTGCACTGCCCGTTTTGCGACATGGACGATCGACGCTCTATTTGACTTGCTTTGCTTCCTGCAGTGGCAGGGGTGGACTTAACTTGCTCCGCTTCTTGCGGTGTCGAGATTGGTCTCTGACTTGCTCCGCTTTCTGCGGTGTCGGAGTTGAAGTTGACTTGTTGATTATGATTTTGGTTGACATCAACATCGCTACACTGGAATATGGCACCAGGAGCGGATCATCATCTGTCTTCGAGAGCATTTTGGGATTGGTTTTGGTTTGGCATTTGCATTGCTGCACGGGAATAATGCCAGGAGCAACTCATCATTTGCCCCGGGAGGATTTGGGAATTGGTTTTTGCTTGGCATCAGTATCGCTACACTGGAATATGGTACCAGGAGCAAATCATCATTTGCGCTTGCTTATCAGGAAGCGATGGCTTAGGAGACAGGTTTTAGGTCCCTATCACCTAAGACTTTTCAATTTCATGAGCCGTAAGGGTCTCACAAAGCATTTTCTCCCTACGGGTCGTAAGGATCCCGTAAGTGTATTTTCTCCTTACGAGTCGTGAGGACCCCCAAGGGTGTTGCTCCTTTGTGAGTCGTAAGGATCTCACGCGGGAATTTTCTCCTCACAAAGTTGAGAGGACTTTGCGAGTACATTTCATCTCTTTTTCACGAGTTTGCGCCCTTTCGGGTTTTCACAAACTCGCCGGCAGTCCTGCTGTTTTTACTCACGGAGCCCTTTCGGGTTTTCATCCGTGCCCATTTTGCTTGTGGACATACCATTTTTATTTTATTTTATATTTTTTATTTATTTATATATATATATATATATATTTTATTTTTGGTGGGACTTTGAATGTGGTCTCACCGGTAGGACTTGGGAAAGATTGGGATTGTTTTACGCCCGTGGATTGTATACGGGTTTGCAGGATGTATGATCCAAACCGTAGGGTCGGAAAAATTTCGGAACTTTATTGGCGTCTGCATCGGTGCACTTGAATATGGTACAAGGAGCGACTCATCATTCGCCGTCGAGGTCTGGGATTTGGAATTTGGTTGGCGTCTGCATCGCTGCACTGGAATATGGTACCAGGAGCGATTCATCATTCGCCATTGGGATATGGGATTTGGAATTTGGTTGGCGTCTGCATCGCTGCACTGGAATATAGTACCAGGAGCGACTCATCATTCGCCACTTGGGGATTGGGGAGCGATGGCTTAGGAGACAGGTTTAGATCCCTATCATCTAAGGCTTTTCAATTTTATGGGCCGTAAGGGTCCCATAAAAGCATTTTCTCCCTACGAGTCATAATGATCCCGCAGGTGTATTTTCTCCTGAGGAGTCGTGAGGACTCCTAAGTGTATTTTTCCTTTGTGAGTCGTAAGGATCCCACAAGGGTTTTTTCTCCTCATGTATCATGAGGACACATGAGTGGGTCTTCTCAATGGAGCATAATTCCAAAGGCGGAGATCAGCCGCGCGACTGGTGGTTGCTGTAGGGCATGAGTGTGTTTATAACAATTTGAGCTCATGGATTGTATACGGTAGTCAATTTGGGGACTAACCGTAGGGCCAGAAGAATTTTGGGAAACTAGATTTTGGTTGGCGTCTACATCGCTGCACTGGAATATAGTACCAGGAGCGACTCATCATTCGCCTTTTTTTTGTATTCTTTTTGTTTTACCGCGATTACTCTATCATTTCGGCTATTTATTCGCGGTTGCCCCATCATTTCGGCTTTATTCTCATCTTTATTTTTTATTCGCTAATTTTTATTGCGAGTTGCCCCATCATTTCGGCTTTTCTTTATTTCTCTTCTGTTTACACATTTTTTTGTTTATTTACATATATATATATATATATATATACATATATATATATACATATATATATATATTTACATTCCCAGTTTAACGACTTAGAGGTCGATTATTTCCAGTTTAATGACGTAGTGGTCGATTATTCCCAGTTTAATGACATGGTGGCCCTCTGGTGTTCCTAGTTTAACAACGTGGTGGTCGTTTTTGCTTATCCCAGCTCCTTGAACTTTGATCTTGGCGGAGCTGTGTTGATGACCTAGCTCTGTGGCTTGCCGATACATCCGAGATTGTGAGGTTTTTCCAAGCTTATATTGGTCCTCTGCCCAATCTTTGAAAACACAGCAGTCTTTAATGGTATGACTCAGCACTCTATGGTATGGGCAGTATACGGGATTGCCGGTCATGTTCATTTCATGTGGCCTCTTCGGAATAGGTAATTGCAGACCGTTGTTCAAAGCTTTCTCGAATATATTGCGGACATCCTCCTTCCTGAAGGAGTACACCTTCTTCTTTCTCTCCATTAGAGTAGGTGCCCTTACTGATGCCGGTTCTTGAGGCCGATCAGTCTTTGGTTCGCCCTTTTCAGATAGTGGCACATGTCTGAGAGGATTAGGTTCCCGAAAGGCTTCAGTCTCCATTTGTATGGAATCGATGGTCATAGCTTGACTATTTGCTAACACGCCTTTAGACAGTTCTATCTCTCCCGTCTTGTATTGCCTTTCGACCCAATCTTTGAAGACGAAGCAGTCCTCAATGGCATGACCTATCACTCTGTGATAGGGGAAATATTTTTGGTCGTCGGTCATATTCGCTTCTTGTGGCCTCTTTGATTCTGGCAGTTGTAGACCGTTTCTTAGGGCGTCCCTGAATATCTTGTGGACTTTGTCCCTTTTGAAGGAATAGACTTTTTCCAGCTTCTCTTTCAGAGGCGATTCCTCTTCGATGTATGCATCAGAGGGACTGGAGGCTAATCGCGGCCGTTTTTCAAGAAGGCGCTCCGCTCTTAGGTTGAACGGGGTGTCAGTTGGCTGCCTCCAGGTATCAATCCCTGGCTCATGAACCAAAACTTGATTCTGCTGTAATTGCAATCGGGCGGCTTTGGTCGCGAGATCTGCCATGACGTTTGCCAATTCATCGACTTTGGACTGTACCCTGGCTAACTTCTTATCCCTGTCCTGAAGCTGCCTCTGAAGCCATCAGAATAATGCTTTTTCTGTAGTTCCGGTTATGACAACCAGGTCATCTTTATTGCCTGAGCACAATTCCGCAACAACCACGGGCTCCTCTGGCTTATCGGCCTGAGCAGGCTCTTCATCATTTAGATCGAGCCGACACTGGGTAGCGTCAACCATATCATCACCATGGCTGTGAAGAAGAGGAGGGTTCGTTTCTTCATGTCCGGCCATGTAGATAGTGTGGATAACACATTCAGCCATTCTTTCATCGCTGACAGCTGGTTTCGCAGAGCGGTCCGGGCTTTGGAAATTCATAAATTTTAATATGGCCAGAGCCCTAGCCCTTTTGTTGGCTCTATATCTGAGCCGCTTCTGCCTCAGCTTCTCGATTTTGAAGGCTTGGCGGGCATCCGTTATCCGGGAAGCCATTGTGAGTTGATTAGCGGGGAGCTTAGAGAAGACACCCGATCGAGCAGTTGTCGGGGTACTGCTGGAGCTTGCGCGATATGTCCCGTTGCTTTGTTGACGTTGATGGCCTTGCCCCCAGCTGGAGCGATGGAGGGTCGTTTGGAAAAGGATTTGTGCTTGGGCAGAGGTGCCCTCGCAACCATGGCATTCGGCCTTTTCCCTTTTGGGACCGGTTTGTCTGCTACCGGAGCTTGAGGGGCTGGGACGGCGTTAGCAGACACGAACATAATAGAGCCACATGGTAGCGGCGGCTCCTCCCATTGTCGCCCGAGATTGGCCGGGAGGACCGTCCGGGAGTCCATCTTCATTGTGTATGAGATGGGAGCCGTGCTGAGAGCTGAGTTCATTATTGGAGACATTGTTGAAAAGTGATTGCTTGAAAACTTGCATGAAAAAGCATCATTTTACTATAAATATAGACTTGTATATTGATTGAGTTCGCATGAACGTTTAACCCGAAATATGAGAGGAGAGATAGGTCCCACCAGGCGTGCCAGAATCTGTAGGGTGTTTTTCCACACCCCATTGAGATGGGAATACGCGCGCGCTTGTCAGGCGCATTACAGATTCCCCCTGCCTAGGGTAGGCCAGGGTTTAATGATTGTGGGGATCCGAATCTCCGGCAGCCGAGGATTAAGCTGCCGTTAATTAACTCTCGCCTTTGGAGCGAGGGAACCTCCGATTAACGGGTTAAACTAGTCATGCGGACTCAATGTGCAGTGTCGTGTTTTGAAGGGGTTTGGATATATCAGGAGCCACGCAGAGTTTTTATGGGGGTCCCGCTACCCGGATAGCGGGCTGGGGGTCAAGGGGGCTAGCAGCCCCCTTGCGGGGTGCGGGGCAGCGCCCCGTTAGAAATTTTTTTCTAACAGGGACAGTGTCGTGGAGTATGTGTGTGTGGACATATGTATACATATGTATATATATACATATGTATATATATATATGTACATATGTATATATATATATATATAAAAGGGAGGAAAGGCATCCAAAGGATGCGTGGGGCCAGCGCCAGCGCTTTGAGCGCTGGCGCGCCACGTGTCAGCATGTGGGCGCTCGGACGCTAGCGCACTGAGCGCGAGCGCGTCACGTGTCAGCACGTGGACGCTCGGGCGCTAGCGCTTTGGGCTCTAGCGCTCTGAGCGCAAGAGCGCTAACGCACTGAGCGCTAGCACGCCACATGTCAGCACGTGGACGCTCGGGCGCTAGCGCTCTGAGCGCAAGAGCGCTAGCGCGCCACGTGTCAGCACGTGGGCGCTTGGGAGCTAGCGCTCTGAGCGCAAGAGCGCTAGCGCGCCACGTGTCAACACATGGGCGCTCAAGCACTAGCGCTTTGGGCGCTAGCGCTCTGAGCGCAAGCGCGCTACAGCGCCACGTATCAGCACGTGGGCGCTCGGGCGCGAGCGCTCTGGGCACAAGAGCGCTAGCGCACCACGTGTCAGCACGTGGGTGCTCGAGCAGCAAAAGGGACTTGGTCCCTGCAATGGGAGTTGTACTCCTAGTAAGGAGCACTTATTATTTTGTGTATGTGTGTGTGTGTGTATATAAGTAAAACTCCTAAGATGTTTTGAAACTGATGAAGGGCTTCTCCCCTTGAGCCCTAGTTCTTCCCCAAAGTGGGGTTTCTAGAGATGGGTCTCCTTCTTCTTCCTTTGTTGGCCGGATCTTGAAGATCAAGAGATGTGAGATCTAAAAATCTCTCATTTCTGAGATCTGGTGGCAGATCTGAGTTCCCCTTTGTGGGTTTTGTGGTGAAAAACTATTTAGTTTTGGAAAAGAAAGAGTAAAACTCTTAATTTAATTCAAAAGAAATGAGAAGGTTTAGAACCTTGGAGAAGGAGCAGGAGGCACAAAGAACCCTATTTTTGGGGGGAATGAAAATTGTATATTAGATATTTTCATCTTGTTGCCTTTTATAGGCTTACATATTTACATATAGCCCCTTGGGCTTTTCAAAATGGTATTTTGCCTATCCCATGGCTCATGTGTCATTTCTTTTTGCACATAAACCATGGGCTTACAAAAATTTGGCTTTATGCCCATTTTGTTTACATTCATGCATAAAAATTTATATAAAAATGATTTATTACGTGATTTTGTTGTTGGCATGGGCAGGCTTGGCCACGGGCTCGGCTTGGGTATGGGCCAGCTTGACCTGGGCTTGGGCTCACCTGGTTTGAGGTTGACCTTGACTTTGATTTGGTCAACCGGGGTGCAATTTTTGACCCCAACACCCGGGACATAACCCTGTCAGCCGGATCGCTAGATCCTACCTAATATATATAAGAGTCATTGTTCGAATGATCATCCTCTAAATCACGGTCCTCCCTAAATACGATGCTCTTTCCACTTCGATTTCCCCTTTTTCCCCAGGTTTACGCTATTGATGAGTATGGTTTAGTCGTGTATAAGTATACACCAATAACACTGTTTTTATCACTGTTCACTGTATTATTGACTGTCACGAATCATTCACTTTTCCATTGGCGTACTTGACACTCCTAAACCAATACCATTCACGCACGATAATACATTATACACTGAACAATAACGGGCACTATTACTAGGTATATGTCAATCAGGTAAGATATTTGCATTTATGCAGTTAACAGGTCATGTGTAATATGAACTAATATGTACCTTATGAGATTATAAAAATTGCAGTAAATCATGCGTTTAAAATTCAGCGAAATGATACACATACAGCAATAAGAAAACTCAGTCGGCAGTTCAGCAAAATTTATTTCAGTGCAATCGGGTTTCGGGTTTTCAGGTTACAGCCGTTTCAATTTAAGTGTTCGCTGCAGGAAATTCAGTTTCTAAACTGAACGTCCGTTTCGCGACACGATTTTCTCCCTGTTGGGACCAGAATTTAGCGATGTTACAGTTTAATGAAATTTAGGTTTTCCAATATGGTTTCTAACGCATCAGACAGATTCTCAATCGCGCCTCTACGTCAGAAGTTATACGCTGTTCAGCACTAGGGTATCAGTTCTGTTTCTGTGTGGGACTGATATGCGTCCTATTATTTTAAATTACAGTTTAAATAGTAAACGATGGTCTAAAGGGGTGAAATCACTTTCATTATTTATCTAACTAGTTCATCTTCACTAAAGTATAGGTTTCCGCAATATACAAGTTCAAACAGCAAAGGGGCAAGCATTACGTGGTAGAAATCAACAGCCGTAGATGCTCTGGACTGCAGTCCAGAGCCGCTCTCTGAATCAGTTTCCGTCGTATTTTCAGTATAGAAACAATTTAAAACTATTATGGGGATTCATATCGTCGAGTCGGCTTCGATTTGAGCCATCGAAGGCATCATTTCAATGTGTACACAATAAATTATGATTTTAACAAGTTTCAGACGGGGGAAATTTTCAGTTTTTACGGGTGTAATCGGGGATGATCGTTCAAGTCAGTAACGATCAAAATTTTCAGTCAAGTTTAGATGTTCATTTCCACATGGGCCAGCATATATGATCAAGTTCCGTCAGTTTAGTGGAAGGTTTTCGTTCGGGTTTTGCCTCAAGCACTTGTGTCATATAAAGTTTCACGAATTATAAACACGGAATCAATAGGATTTTGAATTATAACAGTATAATCTAGCATGTAGCAAGTAGGATACTTGCCTGGAGACGCGTTGACGACGCGTGGCAGCCGCAACGGCACGAACACGCGATGAGCGGCACAGTTTGGATTCACGGCCTCGGCTCGAGTTCGGGTTCGTCGTTGGAGTTGCCCGGGGGATGGCTCGTGATCGCTGGAAGCGGAGTGGGGTTCTATGGATCTCCTGTGAGTGTGCTGGGGTCGGCGATGGTCGACGGTGGTCGCTCCGGAGATGGTGCAGTAGGGGTTCGAAGCTTGTGGCTTGGTAGCCAAGGAGAGAGAGGAGGCAGTGGGTGTGCTCGGGTTGGTAGGAGATGGTGATGCAGAGGATGTAGAGGTTGACGGGGCAGTGGGGACTCGTCGGCGTGATGGGTGCAGGGGAGGCTCGGTGGCGGAGGGTGTGCAGGGGGCTCGAGCTCGGCGGTTTGGAGATGTGAGGAGTGGGAGCTCGGTGGGTTGATGAGTTAAAGGAGAGAAATGTGAGGGAGGAAGGACTAGGTGATTGTCGTGGTTGTCCTCGTCGTCTTCGTAGTCAGCGGGTGTAGGGAGAAGCAGAGAGTTTTCTGTTGGAGTGAGGAGAGAAGAGAGGAGATCGAGAGTGAGGAGGGAGAGGGGAGAAAGAGACGAGGTGGTGCTTGAGGATGGTGCGCGGGCATGCGCGAACGTGGGTAGGGGTCGTGGGTTCGTGAGCGGGGGACGTTGGCGACGTGGCGGCGACGTGGGGAGCGCATGGAGAAAGAGCGGGAGAATGAAGCGAGGTGGGGAAGTTGAAGAGTTAACGGTCGGGTCGGGTTTGGGTTGTGGGTGCAGGCATGGGCCTGGGCCGGGAGAGTTTTGTTTAATTCATTTGATTTTTTTTCCCTAGGGCTGGGCTTAAGAGGTGCTGGCTTGGGGAAATTTATATATATGTTTGTTTAATTAATTTTTGTGAAGGAAAGAAAATGGGAGTGGGCTGACTTAGGGATTTACATATATTTAGCTTTGTTTTCTGTTGGGCTAGGTTTTAGGCAATTTGTTTTAAGCTTTGATTTTAAAGGTTTAGAAAAATTGTAATACTAAAACCTAGCAACCAAATACCTACAAAATTCACGAGGAAAGTAGGAAAACAATCGGGGGACTAGGAAAAATATAGAAAGATTTTATTGATGGAAACGGAGATTTACATCATACCCCCCTTACAAAAATTTCGTCCTCGAAATTTAAAAAGAGACAACGAAACAACAGTAATAAGCAAAGAGATGTGGAAAACGTGCACAGATATCTTCCTCACGCTCCCAGGTAGATTCTCCTGGGGAACGACCGCCCCAAGACACTCGGACTAACGGAATGACTTTATTCTTCAGCACTTTCTCTCTACGGTCGAGGATGGTGGTGGGCTGCTCCTCGTAAGATAGGTCGATACCCAAAGCAAACTCCGAATAGTCCAGAACATGGCTCTCATCTCGAATATAACGTCGCAACTGAGACACGTGGAATGTATTGTGCACACCAGCTAGCGATGGAGGCAAGGCAAGTCGGTAGGCCACCCTCCTACTCGCTCTAGCACCTCAAAAGGTCCGATGAAACGGGGACTGAGTTTCCCACGACCTCCGAAACTGATAACTCCACGGGTAGGGGAAATCTTCAGGAATACGTGATCTCCGACTTCAAATTCTAGTGCCCTCCTGCTGGTATCTGCCCAACTCTTCTGTCGATCCTGAGCCGTCTTAATGCGCTGCCTGATCATTTGGACCTTGTCGACTGTCTGAACAATGAGCTCGGGACCCAGTAATCTTCGTTGTCCCACATCATCCCAACAAACTAGAAATCGACACTTCCGCCCGTAAAGCGCTTCGAAAGGAGACATCTGGATGCTAGCCTGATAACTGTTGTTATAAGAAAACTCGAATAGATGCAGATGGCCTTCCCGGGAACCCTGAAAATCCAACATGCAGGCCCTCAACATATCCTCGAGCATCTGAATCGTACGCTCGGATTGTCCGTCCGTCTGCGAGTGATAAGCTGTACTGAACTTGAAGCAGGTGCCCAAACTCTTCTGTAAGCTCCTCCAGAAGTGCGAAACAAATCTGGTGTCTCGATCTGACACAATGCTGACCGGAACTCCATGAAGTCGCACTATCTCCTGCATGTAACTCTCTGCCAGTGACTTTGTCGACTGTCCCACTCGGAATGGTAAGAAGTGTGCAACTTTCGTGAGGCGGTCGACGATAACCCAAATGGCGTTGTTGCCCCTAGGGCTCCATGGTAAGGCCGTCATGAAATCCATTGTGATGTGCTCCCACTTCCATTCTGGTATCGGAAGCGGTTGTAACAATCCCGCTGTCCTCTGATGTTCTGCTTTCACCTGCTGGCATACCAAGCACCTGGATACAAACCGCGCAATTTCCCGCTTCATCCCATTCCACCAAAAATGCCGCTTTAGGTCTCGATACATCTTTGTACCTCCCGGATGCACAGAATAAGCTGAGTTATGCGCCTCGGCCAATACCTCTTCTCGAACATCCCCTTTGGGTACGCAGAGTCTGCTACCGAATCTCAGAGAACCGTCTTCATGTATGATTAAGTCTGTTCTCAGCCCGGCTTCTACTTGCGCTCTAAACTTTTGCAATCGAGAATCATCCGCTTGTGCAGCCTTGATGCGATCCATAAGGGAAGACTGCACTTGTAGTTGCCAAAACTACCTGATTGCGCTCGGTGTAATGACTTCAAGCTCGAGTCTCTGAAAGTCCTCAATAATGCTCCTCTGACTGGTCAACATCATGACCGCTGGCTTGCAACTGAGAGCATCTGGTACAACATTTACTTTTTCCGGGTGATACTGAAGGTCCAAGTCGTAATCCGCCATCAGTTCTAGCCATCGGCGCTGCCTCGTATTTAGTTCCTTCTGAGTGAAGACGTACTTCAGACTTTTGTGATCTGTGTACACCTCCACCTTCTCGCCCAATAGATAGTGCCTCCAAATTTTCAACGCAAAAACCACTGCAGCTAACTCTAAGTCATGTGTAGGATAGTTCCTTTCGTGATATCTCAGCTGTCGAGAGGCGTAAGCAACCACCCGACCGTGCTGCATCAGAACACAGCCTAAACCTTTCCCTGAGGCATCACTATGTATCACCAAACCGCCGGAATCATCTGGTACTGTAAGAATGGGCGCCGTGGTTAACTTCTGCTTTAGTGTCTCAAATGCCCGAGTACATTCCTCTGTCCACGCAAAAGGTATGTCCTTCCATGTCAGCCTCGTCAACGGTTCAGCGATTCTTGAAATGTCTTGGACGAATCGCCTATAATATGCTGCCAATCCCAGAAAGCTTCTGATCTCGGCCACTGACTTCGGTGCTGGCCAATCTCTGACAGATTCTATCTTTGCCGGGTCCACTGAGATGCCTTCGCCCGAAACGATGTGTCCCAAGAACTGTACCTTGTCGAGCCAGAATTCATACTTGCTCAGTTTCGCGTACAGCTTCTATTCCCGAAGAATTTGTAGAACTGCGCGCAAATGCTCGATGTGCTCCTCCCGGGTCTTCGAGTAGACTAGTATGTTGTAACGTGTTAAAAATGATTAAATAAATAATTAAATGAATAAAAGTGTTTAAGTGAATTTTAGGATTTTCGGTAAAGTAAAATGTATTTTTCGTAAAACCAAACCGTGATTGTTTTCATTATAATTTTTAAAATATCCATTTTAATTATGAAATTACTAGTAAATGGTGTTTATTTAGCCACTTATAAATTTTTAGTTTAATAAAATATTTTTCCTAAATTAATTATTTTAAATATTAACATAAGCTTAATTTTTACACTAAATTAGTGTAAATTACAAATCTAAATGGTTTTAATTTGTAAAAATGAATCATGGCATATTAGAAATTAGTGTGTATCATGCAAAATTTATTTGCAAATTTTTCCTATTTTCTAGAGCTTTCTTGAGTTGCTATAGTAAAGAAATAAATAAATAAATAAATAAAGCATGAAAAGACTTTTATTGATATTTCTTCTCTTGAAACTTCTACACACTTTTCCCACTCTCTTCTTTCTCTCCCTCACCTCTCTAGGGCCGGCCACAAACCCCCCATGGCTGCCCCCCCCCCCCCCATTTCCCACCTCATTTTTATTCAAAATTCATTAAAAATACATCAAAAAATTCCATTAAAATTCCACAAAATCCTATTTATTTCATACTCTTTATTCCTTGCTCATTTTTATATGAAATTTGGAGATGGAAGGCATGCATTTTGGAGGCTCATTTCTTGTTTGGATTTCAGATTTTGAAGGTATAATTTTCTTTCTTTTGATTTATTGTTATTAGATGTTCATATTAAGCTTAATTAGATTTAATGAATTAATTCTATGTTCTTTTTTTTAAAATGCAAGCTAGGGTTCTAAATTCAAGTTATGATTTTTAATAATTAATTAGGGTTATATTAGTTAGTTTAACACTTTTAGTATTAGGAAATCTTGCATGGTTATTGTTTAACAAATTGTTATTCAAAAATTGTTTTAAATAGGAATTTAGTTAACTAGGTTTTTGCAAAATGTGGTTGTGGTTAATATAAAATTCTAATTTGGGTTGTTATCATTGGATTATAGTTTTAGTGGAAATATTAGCATGTTAATGGAAAGAAAAACTTAGTTTGATTGCTAGTTTCTATGGTTAATTGATAAATTGTGATAAAAAATTGCTAATTTTGTAAACTAGATTTTAGAAATTCCTATATAAATGAGATTAAAAATATAATTATGGTTTCATTATCTCATTATCATCATGAATTGTGGTTTAAGTCATTAATTTATGCAAAATCATGTTTTGTGGTGGAATTGTGGTATTTTGCTTGAAAAATGTTGAAAATTGTAAAAGGGTGCAAACTAGAAATTTCAAATTTATACAAAATTGTGTAATAAAAATATAGTAATGGTTTGTATAGTCTAGTAATGTTATTTAATGAGTTTTATGACCATTGGTTTCATTTAAATGTCAAGTTTTGATGAAAAACGGTAAATTGGCATTTTCGGGTTTTTCGAAAACGGACGATTTGATTGATTTTAGGGTTTTGATGGATTAAATCATGTTTATATTATAAGTAACGAGTTTTCTAAACTACAAGCTGTTTGTTGATGTTTATCTCGATCCATCGGAGTTTGTACGCCGATATCGAGCGGTATTTGGTTCTTTTGCGTGGACGGGACATAGGTTTTAACCTATGCTTGTTTCTTGTATCGTTTGACTTTTGTATGTGATTCGGTTTACGATGCTATTTATATGTTTGCGTTTAGGTACCCTTCAAGTGGACTGCGGGCGATGAAGAGAAGGATGGCGACACCGTCGTCGGCAGACATGGACCAGGTGAGTAGATGCATATCTACGGGGGGAAATCGGGTGGATGGCGTTTAGCACCCCCGCAACGTAGAATAGGAATAGTATTTATTGTTAGTAGGAAACCAGATGTGACCCTAGATTCTTAACGCGTAGGACCCTAGTAATAACCCTAGGCTGAAATAGACTGATTTAGGGAAACCATATCAGGGGATGAGTACCTTGGAAAAGTTCCTAGGTTTCATGTAGAAACACACACGCACACACTGAAACTCGACATGGAGTATACGTATATATGTGTATATATATAAAACTAGGTATAGGTGTATATATATACACAACACGTATATGGAATTCATTGATGTGATATGATATCTGAGGTATGATGAAACAGTATAACTGGGCTTGATGCCGTGATTCTTGACTATACAGTCGTATTAAAGTGTTGGCGGATCATTAGAGAATGAGATAATGAACATGAATATATAAATTATGAAGGGTGGTGGTGATATTGAGGTACATGGGACGCTAAAATAGTACCTGGGCTATAGCTTGTGACTGATCACGATATGATATATGCATGACTTGATTACGACATCATATAGGTGTGACCTGATATCGATATCGTATAGGTGTGACTTGATGACGATAAGATATCGGTATAATTTTATCACAATATGACACATGTGACATGATATTTCTGAGGATAAACTAAGGATTATTCTATGATGGCAATGATATACGATTGATGTATGCGATTATAGTTTAGAACCTTGATCATGAGATGTGTTGATGATGACATTATACGAATGATGAGACACCTAGGAGATACTTGACCCGTACCCCGATATTGGGATGCCGTACGATGGATTTTACCGTACGAGGCCTAGATAGGATGATTGATCCGCACTCTTGGTTCGAGGAAGCCGTACTACGTACGTGACGCTTTTGAGGCTGGATCGCCGACTATTAGAGATATTGGTTCAGACCTTAGGTAGATGCTTGTTTCTTATTGACCAGTTTCTTAGGTTAGTTCCTTAGGATATTAGATGGACACTAGTTTAGGTTCGACTCACATAGTGGTAGTTGTACTCGTATTTCGCAGAGGAGTGGATAATGCACATCTGTATTTACATTCATACTGTAATCATCATGGTGCATGTTCTTACATATGTTGCTATAATCAGTATAAACCTTACCTGTTAGAACACCAGCACCATTACCGATGATGCGCATATTCCACGCACACTTATTTGCCGGCTCACACACATCATCATCGGTAATTGCTATGTCACGTACACTTTAGATCATATTATCTTTTATTGATAGAATCAGTTAACCACTAAACCGATAAAATATTATGATTTCTCTCTTATGTTAGTATAAGACATGATATTTATTACTTAGACATTCATGCATTCATATTTTCATGTTATCGCGCAGTATTATGGGCATATGCCGACACTTATCATATACTTACTCATGATTTTGAGATTTGGATTTTTATGAGATTTCTGGATTTTTGGGGAAAACCGCAAAAATATATAAAAACTTCTCTCTCTCTCCTCTTCTCTTTTCAAGATAAGATGCGGTTTTCTCGTGATGTATGTGTCGTCCACCATGAGATTTCATGTTTTCTGATGGATTTCGAGACCCGATTCGAGGAGTGGATGAACCGTCTCGGGTATATGGTGGGCCCGGTATGGTACCCCGGGGCAAGAAGATCGAGTTGTAGACGATGAGCCTGGCAGGTGAAGGCTACCTACCGGTGATGTCTGGCGCGGCGGATATCCAGAGGATACCGACCGTTGTCGTGAGATTTGATGATATGGGCCGATCCGGACTGACGGAGCCCGAGGTATTGAGACTATGAGACTTGAGATTTACATATTTGTGTCGATGCTTGACACGGATTTCCATGGATTTCATTGTTGAAATTTCAGATTCTTATACACATTTTACTATGATAACAGCCAAAGATTTCTTATACAGATATACTTGGATTTCAGGATTGCTTATTTTACATTCATGGTGTATACATATCCATTCATATGACATAGTACTATATGAGGCACTGACACGAGCACGGAGTATCTGCACTTACACGTATTATTACCCTGCTATTACTTGAGGTTGGAGACTTAGTAGTGTATTATTATGACCTAGGATAGCGTCGTGCATTCGATTTCTTTTTGTAGATGTCTTCTACTCACGAGTTGGCAACTCACCCCCGTTGTGCCAAATTTTATTACAGGTTCGATGTACTGGTTTCCCGGGCAGCTTGCTGGCACATCTTTTATTTCAGGGTGATTTGCACGGTAGGTTGGTTCACTTGTATCTGAACCACCATTGTATTTTATTCATTCGTTTGTATCTAGTAAGCTCCATCAACCATACTTGTATTAATTGTTAAGTTTATTGGACCAGTCTTTTATTTCGACCTTAGAGTCGCGCATGTATTATTCTGATCTGGTGGTTTTGTTTTCTTTTGAGTTTTGAGCCTCGCCTTTTGGCGTTGTATATTATTGTGCTTGTTGTGGTTGTTTCCGCCTGTTGGCGTTGATGCTAGCTCCCGTTTGAGGATGCTTTTTATTGTTTATGTATATTATACTTGTTGTACCCGTTTGGGGGCCAGTTTTTATAGAGGAGGCTCTGCCGAAATTTTTGAGAAAATTTGCTGATGTTTTAAACTTGTTCCTTCATGTTTTCTTTTACTGCTTCTTCTTTTTCATGGTTTAGATTTCTGGGCTTCGGCTTACTTAGGTTACGTTGCGCCTCTAGACGTTTCGTAATCTAAGTGCCGGTCCCGTTCTGTACTTTCGGGTCGTGACATATG
Source organism: Agapanthus africanus (assembly GCA_030015575.1). Taxonomy (NCBI): domain Eukaryota; kingdom Viridiplantae; phylum Streptophyta; class Magnoliopsida; order Asparagales; family Amaryllidaceae; genus Agapanthus; species Agapanthus africanus. The sequence goes on along the minus strand of JASDDO010000006.1, from coordinate 55,062,053 downwards.
TCGTCGATAAATACAACGACAAACGTGTCCAAGTACTTTGCAAACACCCTGTTCATCAAATCCATGAATATCGCTGGAGCATTGGTAACACCGAACGGCATCACAAGGAACTCATAATGTCCGTATCGGGTCCTGAAAGCCGTCTTGCATATATCCTCGGCTGCTACTCTGATCTGATGATAGCCATAACGGAGATCCAATTTCGAAAATACCTTGGCCCCACTTAACTGATCGAATAAGTCGTCGATGCGCGGAATTAGGTACTTGTTCTTTATCGTGACTTTCTTCAACTCCCGGTAATCTATACACATCCGCAGCGATCCATCTTTCTTCTTCACTAACAGAACTGGTGCACCCCACGGTGAAACGCTCTGCCGGATAAATCCCTTCTCCAAGAGTTCTTCAATTTGCTTCTTTAATTCTGCCAACTCAACCGGTGCCATTCTGTACGGGGCCTTAGAAACTGGTGCTGTACCTGGAGTCAAATCGATCGAGAATTCCAATGCGCGTGGAGGTGGTAGACCTGGTAAATCTTCAGAGAACACGTCTAGAAAGTCCTGAACAATCTCTGGTGCTGGGCTCTTATCAATCTCCATAGCTGTCAACTCCTTTGGCTTGGCTCTATACTTGGCTGGCTCCAAAGATTCGCTTCCGCCTTTGAAAATAAACTCTGGGTGATTGGGAATGCGGAAGATCACATTCCTTGCTCGGCAATCAATAACTGCATGGAAGGTACTCATCCAATCCATCCCGAGAATTGCGTCATAGCTGCATATCCCGATCAAAAGGAAATTCGCATAGAATTCCCTTCCACACACTACAACCGGACATGATCTACATTCTCAACTAGATAATATCACGCCATTTCCCGTATGTATTTCCCAACCCTTGGTTAGTGGTTCATGTGGTATGGAGTGTGTATCAACGAAATGCGCAGATATGAAACAGTGCGATGCTCCGGAATCAAATAGTACTCTAGCAGGACTGGAATGTATGAGTAGAGTACCTGTGACAACTTCGCCTGAAGCCTCTGCCTGCTCGGAGGTCAAAGTGAAAGCCCGTCCCTGACCGCGGCCTGTGTAGGGTTGCCTCTGCTCCTGTGATCTCTGCGGCTGTGGTCCAGACCCTCCCTGTATCTCTGTTCGCTCGGGGCAACCACTAACTCTGTGCTGACTGGATCAGCAAATCAAACATTGTCCCTTGGCGCGGCGACAGTCCTTCTGGGTGTGCCCATCCCTATTGCAGTAGCCACAAACTACATTCTTGCTCTGGGGGCGATGCTGGGGCATGAACGGACGCTTCATCTGTGTTGTTCCAGGTCTGTGAACTGGTATGGCTCCTCAAGATGGTGCGTGGGTGCGTGCTGGAACGATTGGGGGCTTCCTTAATTTGTTGATCAGTTTCTCCTGAATTTTCGCCGCGTTGAGTACCTATGCAAAAGTCTGCAACTCAAGTGACGCGATCAACTGCTGCAGCTCGAAATCAAGTCCCTACAAGAACCGTCTGGCCTTGGTGGCCTCTGAAGCGACCATGTACGGAGCAAATCGGCTCAGACGGTTGAACTCTGCCGCATATACGTCCACTGGACGTCCATTCTGCTTCAGTAAGATGAATCTTTCTTCCATCTCTGCCTTGGCGGTGGAAGGGAAATAGTGGTCCAAGAAGCACTCCATGAATTTACTCCATTCGATTGGCCTTTCTAGTCTGCTTTCTTCCACTGACCACCATGTACGGGCTTCATCTTCCATCTGGATCTTTATCACATTCACTTTATCTTCCTCTGGTACCCTGGCGGCCGTCGGTAAGTTCTCCATATCAACCAGCCATTGCTCGGCCTCGAGTGGTTCGGCTAGGCCCGTAAATGCAGCTGGATGCAACCTCCGAAAATCTGATACGGTGCCAGCCCTGGCAGAAAAAGCTGGTCGAGCAGTGCCCTCTGGGGCATAATGAGGGTGGAGGGTCCCCCTACAGCGGTAATAGCCCTGAGTCTCTCGGTAAGTAGGTCCATCTTTCTCTCCTGAGCTTCTGTGAGAGACGCCAGTGCACTAAGTATCCTCTCCGTGCGATCCTGAGAACTTGAGTCCGAGGAGTGGTCGTTCGGGGACGTCATATCGCTGGAAGATATTAAAAGAATATGATTAGATACAAGGATGAAAGTCAGGAATAGTGAAGCGAAAATAACGTAATAAAGTGTAGTTAATGTTATCCCTTACTACTAAACACGGCTCTGATACCAACAAAACCATGTCACGCCCCGCTTCCCAAAATACGGAAAACGAGGGATGACTAGGCCAGCCATGCTCATACGGTCAAGGAATAATCCCGCCGTAGTCACACTTCGGCTTCTAGCATTAAATGGTAATCAGTAAGCAAAGCACAGAAGTAAAGGAAATACATCACTAAATTATTACATCAGATTTCATTGTTCACAATTTACAAATAAACAAGAAAAGAACTACTAACCAAGTTCGAATACAAGGTCTCTTTTAGGAAAAGCAGTAAAAGATGAAAGAGGTACTCCTGACTAAATCTCTGCAAGCTCGAAGGGTCAGTCCGACTCCTGTGCTGGTTCTTCCTCGAGGTCTGAGCATGCATACTCAGGTCGTCAGAGCGACGTAATAGCAATATTATAATAGTGACATGAAACAGGCTAATAAGGTAATAACAGTGGAAGTAAAATGCAGATAATCACTGTGTCACTAAATGATGCAAAGTATGATATGTGTCCCTATCAGTCTCTAAGTCATGTTTCAAATTGAGTTGTGGAAAGGAGGATCTTGTTTAACGAGGGTCTCGTACATACTCGAGACTACGGCCCACACGTCCGGGACATAACCCTGTCAGCCGGATCGCTAGATCCTACTTAATATATATAAGAGTCGCTGTTCAAATGATCATCCTCTAAATCACGGTCCTCGCTAAATACGATGCTCTTTCCAATTCGATTTCCCCTTTTTTCCCAGGATTACGCTTTTGATGAGTATGGTTTAGTCGTGTACAAGTATACACCAATAACACTGTTTTTATCACTGTTCACTGTATTATTCACTGTCACGAATCATTCACTTTTCCATTGGCGTACTTGACACTCCTAAACCAATACCACTCACGTACGATAATGCATTGTACACTAAATAATAACGCGCACTATTACTAGGTATATGTCAATCGGGTAAGATATGTGCATTTATGCAGTTAACAGGTCATGTGTAATATGAACTAATATGCACCTTATGAGATTATAAAAATTGCAGTAAATCATGCGTTCAAAATTCAGCGAAATAATACATAGACAGAAATAAGTAAACTTAGTCAGAAGTTCAGAAAAATTTATTTCAGTGCAATCGGATTTCGGGTTTTCAAGTTACAGCCGTTTCAATTTAAGTGTTCGCTGCAGGAAATTCAGTTTCTGAACTGAACGTCCGTTTCGTGACACGATTTTCTCCCTGTTGGGATCAGAATTTAGCAACTCTGCAGTTGAATGAAATTTACCTTTTCCAATATGGTTTCCAACGCACCATATGGATTCTCAATCACGCCTCTATGTCAGAAGTTATACACTGTTCAACACTACGGTATCAGTTCTGTTTCTGTGTGGGACTGCTATGCGCCCTGTTCTTTTAAATTACAGTTTAAATAGTAAACGACGGTATAAAAGGGTGAAATCACTTTCATTATTTATCTAAATGATTCATATTCACTAAAGTATAGGGTTCTACAATATAAAAGTTCAAACAGCAAAGGGGCAAGCATTACAAGGTAGAAATCAACAGCCGAAGCTGCTTTAGACTGCAGTCCAGAGCCGCTCTCCGAATTAGTTTCCGTCGTATTTTCAGTATACAAACAATTTAAAACTGTTATGGGGTTTCATATCGTCGAGTCGGCTTCGATTTGAGCCCTCGAAGGCATCATTTCAATGTGTACATAATAAATTATGATTTTAACAAGTTTCAGACGCGGGAAATTTTCAGTTTTTATGGGTGTAATCGGAGATGATCGTTCAAGTCAGTAACGATCAAAATTTTCAGTCACATTTTAACACAATGTTCATTGCCATACGGGCCAGCATATATGATTAAGTTCCGTCAGTTTAGTGGAAGGTTTTCGTTCGGGTTTTGCATCAAGCACTTGTGTCATATAAAGTTTCACGAATTATAAACACGGAATCAATAGGATTTTGAATTGTAACGGTATAATCTAGCATGTCGCAAGTAAGGTACTTGCCTGGAGATGCGTTGACGACGCGCGGCAGCGGCAACGGCACGAACGTGCGACGAATGGCACGGTTTCGATTCACGGCCTCGGCTCGAGTTCGGGTTCGTCGTTGGAGTTGCCCGGTGGATGGCTCGTGATCGATGGAAGCGGAGTGGGGTTCTGTGGATCTCCTATGAGTGTGCTAGGGTCGGCGATGGTCGGCGGTGGTCGCTCCGGCGATGGTGCAGTAGGGGTTCGAGGCTCGTAGCTTGGTGGCCGAGGAGAGAGAGGAGGCAGTGGGTGTGCTCGGGTCGGTAGGAGATGGTGATGCAGAGGATGTAGAGGTCGACGGGGCAGTGGGGACTCGTCGGCATGATGGGTGCAGGGGAGGCTCGGTGGTGGAGGGTGTGCAGGGGGATCGAGCTCGGCGGTTTGGAGATGTGAGGAGAGGGAGCTCGGTGGGTTGATGAGTTAAAGGAGAGAGATGTGAGGGAGGGAGGACGAGGTGATTGTCGTGGTCATCCTCGTCGTCGTCGTCGTCGGTGGGTGTAGGGAGAAGCACGGAGTTTTTTGTTGGAGTGAGGAGAGAAGAGAGGAGATCGAGAGTGAGGAGGGAGAGGGGAGAAAGAGAGGAGTTGGTGCTTGAGGAGGGTGCGCGGGCGCGCACAAACGTGGGTAGGGGTCGTGGGTTCGTGAGCGGGGGCGTTGGCGACGTGGCGGCGACGTGGGGAGCGCATGGAGAAAGAGAGGGAGAATGAAGCGAGGTGGGGAAGATGAAGAGTTAACGGTCGGGTCGGGTTTGGGTTGTGGGCACGGGCGTGGGCGTGGGCCTGGGTCGGGAGAGTTTTCTTTAATTCATTTGATTTTTTTTCCCCCTGGGGCTGGGCTTAAGAGGTGCTGGCTTGGGGAAATTTATATATATATATATATTTGTTTAATTAATTTTGGTGAAGGAAAGAAAATGGGAGTGGGCTGACTTAGGGATTTACATATATTTAACTTTGTTTTCTGTTGGGCTAGGTTTTAGGGAATTTATTTTAAGCTTTGATTTTAAAGGTTTAGAAAAATTGTAATACTAAAACCTAGTAACCAAATACCTACAAAATTCACGAGGAAAGTAGGAAAACAATCGGGGGACTAGGAAAAATATAGAAAGATTTTATTGATGGAAACGGGGATTTACACACTTATTTTATTAAAACCACTTGCTTTAAAACAAGTTTTCCTTCACTTTCTCCTTTTAAATGGTTTAGATTTCTGGGCTTTTGGCTTACTTGAATTAGATGGGGTCCAATAGACTTCATATGATTCAAGTGCCAGTCACGTACCATTTCAGGTCGTGACAAAGACCATCTGAGAATCTACTGGTCCGACCACTAGTAATTCTCAATCATCCTTGGCCTGGGACTTATGATAATGACCAACCGATCACTGCGCGATATCGACTCCCAATACTGGGAGAGACGAATCCCCAACAGTCGCTCACTGCCTCCATGTGGTTCGGGACTGTACCCAACTAAAACCTGTTTGCACGACTCCTTTGAGCCGTGGTAGGGTAGTAATCAAAGCACAGTGGGAACTCACACGAAACAAATGATGACCTCAGGTCGATAGACTATCTGCACTCATTTCACCAGAGAACTGCTATCTGATGCTTGGTATAATACCAACTATTCAGTTCTCGGCGAGTCCTGCCCGGTTTACTCACACCCAGTGAGCACTTGTATACATTCTTAGGTGCATCTTGTTAGCTATAGTGCCCTCAAGTTAATTATTGGATCGCAGGCACGTGATTGCAATGATTGAAGGATGACCTATACCAGTAGAACAGTCTTACTCGAGAAGATAGTATGCTATCTGGTTTGTCTTTATCATCGTGTACATGCTTCAGGTGACATTATAGATCATTATTACATGTTGATAGAGCCTATAGGATTTTTGCTTGACTGCCTGCAGTATGATGGCGATCATATATGTGGGAGCTGGGTAGTCTATAAGCACATCCTTAAAATGTCCCTAGTCGTTGGAGTTTCGAGATTGGGCATCAATACTCCAAACGTAGACTAGTGTATACTGATCGAGACCACGACGAGGGGTGGTGGCCGGTCACACAAGCCATTGGTGTAAGTTGGTTCACCTAAGATGTATACAGGTGCTCATTGGGTTATGAGTACACCGGATGGACTCGCCGGGAACATGCTAGTTGGTATTATACATATTGTCAGTTAGCAGTTCCTAAGTTACATGTGTATAGGTTAGTCTATCAACCTGAGATCGTCATTTGTCTCGTGTGAGTTCCTACTGTGCTTTGATTACTACCCTACCATGGCTCAAAGGAGTCGTGCAAACAGGTTTTAGTTGGGTACAGTCCCGAGCCACATGGAGACAGTGAGCGGATCATCAGGGGATTCGTCTCTCCCGGTATTGGGGGCTGATGTGGCGGTGTGCACGGGTGGCCATCACCAGAAATTCTTGGCCAAGGTAGTCGAGAATTACTGATTCGGATCAGTAGTTTCTTAGGTGGTGATGGGCTTCATACCTACACTAAATGCCGCGTTATTAGGGGTCTGACTTTATCCACCCCCTGACTCGATATGCGATACTCATAGACGAACGGACCGGACTGTACGGATATTTTCACTTTCGGACTCAGTAGGGTTTCAGGATGAGTTTGCTCGTCGGCCTCCCTTTCGCTCAATACCTGGCAGCCGTTACATACAGTTAGTGCTACTGACGTGCTTGTGGTTAAACCCACTACCAGCGTATTGACGAGTCTTTAGAGTCACACACAGGTTTTCCTGCTTCGGGCGAAACGTTGTAGAGGCCGTATGGTTTTATGGCAGGGTTTGAACATATACGTGCACTTGTGCACGTGTCATGATTCGGACGGATAATACTGGTGGGCTTTGGTTTAAGCCAGATTCTAGTATTATATTGTGTTGGATTATTTTCGTCTCGTAGTATTCTTATTCAGTCGGAATACGGATGCGAGTATGTATATACGGATGAGGGGTATTCTTGTAATTCGTTACAAGTTTACTTTAGAAGATGCTTTTTCTTTTTGGATTAAACTTTTATATTAAATGTTTATTTAGTGAGGTGGAAAGTGTGAGTGAAGTTTTGGCATTGGGTTTTCATTCATGCACTTGTGACTCATAGTTGTGAGTCATGGTGCCATGATGTGGGTTTTGTAGTATTGTGAGATATTTTTTGTGAGCTTGGAGATATTTATTCTTGAGTTGTTTCTTTAGTTGCTAGCATGATATAAGCTCACAACACAATATTCACAGAACAACACAACACACAAAAGGCAGCAGCCCCAATTTTTTCTTGAGTTGCCAAAGCTTTTTCTTGAGCTCATACTCTTCACCTCTTGGCATCTTCTTCTACCCCCACCCTACATGTCTCATATGTTGAGAAACCTAGGGTGTATTGAGACAAAGTGATCACACACACTCTTTACTTCATCTTGGCTATCTAGGCTAGCAAACTAGATACCCGAGTTGCTTCGGTTTTGAGGTCGGAGCCCGTATTACTAACCCTCGACGTGGATCTTCTTCGATGGGGAAGACCAGAGATCAAGCTTGATCGAGGAAGCCGCGAGACCGAAGGACACGGATCATTCGGTAAAATCACTCTAACCCTTTGCATGTTGATGTTATCTAGGGCTTATGGGTCGATCCATAGACTCGGGTTCCGTTAGTGCCGGATTTTTAAAGTTTTTGTTCCGCATTTAGACACGGATTGATGGCTGGGGCGCTGGCGTAACCCAGCACATCTCACCAATGGTTACGGGACCAATCCATCGCCCCTCGTTAGGGTCTAGATATGTATACACTAGTCTACTCTAGAGTAACGATGTCCAGTCTCGATACCCGTACGACTAGGGACGCTTTTAAGGATGTGCCTTTTGACTACCCAGCTCCCACCAGTATGATCGCCATCACAACGCAGGTGGTCAGGCAAAAATCCTACGGTCTTTATCAACATGTATACAAAGTAAAACACATCACATGTTAAGATAAAGTCAAACCAAATAGCATACTATCATATCAAGCAAGATTGTCTTGTATATATATATCCCTAGCATCCTATACAATGAAGGCCTCTAGGGCATACATATCCAACATTATGGGCCCCGTTTTCATCCAGTGTCTTGGGTTTTGTAAATTGGTGTTTTTGGTCTTGTTTGATTTCCCCAGATTTCACTTAGTGTTGTCTTTCCTTTGGGGGAAACTTGGAAAGTTTCAAAACTTGAAATTTTGCATCATTTATATCTGTGATGTGTGTTTTTCAAACGTCGTCAATTTTCTATATGTAATTTAGACGGGATTGCACATACTTGCTTATACTATTGTGATGTTGATATATGTGATGGTATGTTCGGATTATCGTGATGGATAGCCCTAATGCAATGGTACTTGTACAGTTTAGATTCATTTATGTATTCATTATTGCGGTGTGAGCGTCCGACTTGTGGACTTTCGTTTCCTCCAGTTTGTATATTATTTTATTAGGGCACGACCGGGTTGAGGTCGATGTCACCATTGTATATATGTTTTTCTTTTCTGTACTAGGATACCCCACTGTGCGGTGCTCGAGTAGCCGGGTTCTAGAGGGCAATGGGACCGCATCTCATAGCGTTGAGACAGAAGGGGCCTTACTCTAGAATTAGCGGGCTATTCGCCGCACTCGTAAGGGGTATAGGATGACCCAAGTAGGGTGCTGAAGTTACCGGATTCCGTGAAGTGCTGGGTGGCTCATTCACTTTGTTGATTGGGGTTGCCTCACTTCTGGGATTGGTGGGTAACTTTCCGCAGTCGTAGGGGTCTTGGTTTTTCATTGTACAGGTTATCCACATGATCGGCGAACGTCGGGTTTCATTTGCGGCTCAAAGGAAACCCGGGGCTCCTAAATTATCCGTTATTCTATGTTTCTTATCGCTTTTCTGTGATGTTACTTATATCGTGCTTGGGAAGAATGTTATATATATATTTATATATACTTGTAGATGTTGTATATATTTTGCATCCGTGCTAGTCCAGCCCCCGCTCTGCCGTTAGTTAAGTAACCTAACGGTGCAAGACGGGGACCCGTGGCGAATGCGGAAGGCATATACGTACATTGTATTTTCGTTCTTTTCTGGTGTGATATGGATTAATTAATGCGACTGCATTAATTCTGATTAATGCAAAGAAAACAAACCTAAATGATGTTGGAACCAATTTTTGAAAATTGACATTACAGACGTTTCCTTTTGCTTTGCACAGCGGTATTCGGTTATGAATATCCAACACCTTATTCGACGAGGCAAGAGCCGAGATCCCTTTATAGGGAGTGGCCTCTTGGGCAAAAATTTGCGTTTTTGTAATAACTTCTCTGTAGTTGTATTCTTTTACTTTGCATAGTGGTGTTCATTCAGGAACATCCAGCACCTCATTCTAGGAGGCAAGAGCCTAGATCCCTTCACAGAGAGTGACCACTTGAGCAAAAGTTTATGATACTATAGATTACTCGGTTTTCTTCAAAACCACCATTTTTTAAATACGGAGCTTAAACCACTCGTTTTAAAAAATGCTTGAGTTCCTTCAACCATATCAAGTTCATTACGTTAAAGGTTTTTCGCCAAAAATCAGCCGTAGCCCTCCGTCATTTCGGATGAGTAGTACCTAGTATTCATGCTGCGTTTGTTGGCCTTTGTCAAGGCATAGTGTACGGTAGCTAGATATTGCTTGTCTGTTGCATAGAGATGCGATTACCTAGGATAGTCGTATATCCTTGTTGGCCTTTGTCAAGGGTTTGTAAAGGTGGTTCTAGATTAATCCAGGATAATGAAGGGTTGAAGTTGACTAGTGGTTTATGATTTGTTAGCTTTTGTCAAGGTCATAAACCGTTACGGAAAACCACATCAGGAGTTTCAAACATAAAGGAAACTTGCCAGGAATGCGCATACCTTATGGATTGTGGTGACTTGAGTGGCTTCCATCAAGTTATCATGCGATGATAATTAGATCCCGATTCCCACTGATGAGCAGGTGTTACTCCTTGGGTGATTTTAAGATGAACCCGACTAATTCTCCTTTTAGGATTTGAAGGAGAATTCAAGGAAACAGTGGGAGCCATCCTGATTAGATAAAGTGATTAACCAATCTAATCTAGGATAGAGTGCATGCTGAGTATTTCTTTTCTCTCTCTCAGCGACCATGACCTGACCTTAAACTAAAACTCATAAACCAAGTTAACCGAACCTTCTTAAACACTTTAGATTTTGGATTGTCATTAAGTCGCATATATCCCTGCCGCTCCTACTTTCCCTTTGCATTTCTCCCGAACACTCCGTATCATTACGAAGATCCATATTGTTTGGATATTTCATCGTATAGTTACATACGAACTCGAAGAAACTTGTTTATGTTCGAGGATGGATTCCGGTTCTGGAGAAATTGAATAAGATTATTCGGTTGTATTTTCTTTTTCCCTTCTCTCAGGTTGCGAGAGCTCTTAGTATTAGTAGAGTACACCTATTACGCTTATTGGATAGTCTTCTTCCAAACCATAGGCAGGTGCCGAAAGGTGGGGAACGTAGAAAACCAATTAGCCTAAGTATGGTGTACAGAAGGTAAGAAGTAAAGACATATAAAGGGATTACAATGAGGGAAAAGGAAATTGCGACTACTATCATTCACGACGAAACTGCGTATACCCCTGCCACTCCTACTTCCCCTTTACATTTCACCAGAACACTCCGTATTACTACAAAGATCCATATTTCTTGGATATGCCATCGTATAGTTACATACGAACTCGAAGGAACTTGTTTCAGTTCGAGGATGGTTTCCGGTTCGGGAGAAATTGAATAGGATTATTCGGTTGTCTTTTCTCTTTACCTTCTCTCAGGTTGCGAGGGCTCCTGGTATTAGGAAAGTACACCTATTACGCTTATTGGATAGTCTTCCAAACCTTAGGCTGGTGCCGAAAGGTAGGGAAGGAAGAAAATCAATTAGCCTAGGTGTGATGTACAGAAGATAAGAAGTAAAGAAATATGAAAAGATTGGAGTGAAGACAAGGAAATATACGATTACTGTTATGAATCTGGATATTGGAAGAGGCATTATGAGGAATAACCGGCTACCCCTTAGAAACATTTTCATGTTTCTGTTTTACTGTGCGGTGTTTGTTGAAAACTGTTTTCCCAATTAGATTCTGACTCCAGGGTATGTATTTACCATACTTGATTCTCATATCTGTATGGCGTTACGGATTGTAAGAACTCTGAATTTTCTGTACATAATTTTTCTTTTTAATGTACAGAAAGGAGTTTACAAGCCTGAGTATAAATTATAAGTATATCTTGTTTAAGAACAACAATAAGCAATTTGTAGCTCACTGGTAAAGCCCTTGCACTGCTGTGATGTAGACCTTGTGTTCGAACCCCATCAAGCACATTATATTTTTCTGATTTTTCTTTTAAACATTTTGGAAGCCCAAAAGTTTACACATGCAATGCACATAAAAGTGAAAAGACAGAGAAAACAAACATATGCACAATGTTGTATTGTTCAGTCGATAAAACTGCACATTTGTAGTACATTTTTCCTACCATTTTTATATTAAAAAAGGACTTTATTATAATATATTATACATATAAGGGTTTATGTGTAAAAACATTATTTTCCATGTGTTAATATATGTTAATTATCATTTGGTAGGAAAATGTATGCAAATAATATTATTGATCTAATCCTAGTAGAACAAAGTCTACTAAAATCTTATTTGAGTTGTTGTGCAGAATATTTCCAAGTTGTTATGAAGGATTTAACAAAAAAATCAATTTGTTGAAGAAAACTTGCCAAATTAAGAAGCAAAGCTTGGAGACCAAGTCTGGAAGCAACCGAGAAAAGATTTTCAGATTCTGAAGATTCCTAGGATTGCCACATGTCACCAGATGAAAGCCCAAGAAAAAGAATCAAATGATCCCTACCCTTGAGCGCGGATCCGCGGCCAAACCCACCCTAGGGCCGCTGATCCGCCGCAATAATGATGAGTTGGAAGGCAATATTTTGGGAGATTGACAACTGCTGAATTTTACCAACTTCTCAACAATAAGATTCTAGGTTTGCACTATAAAAAGGCACCGAGAGCCTCTTGGAAAAGCTATCAAGCCGAAGAGATCACGAAGCTCCCGACGCTCACGCATCCAGGCTGATCATCGACTGTTCGACTGCCTCCTTAGGAAAGATCGAGAAGCAAATCAAGTTTTGTAATCATTTTCTATGGATTAAAAGTATAGTTTGAAGGAGTTGATTAATAAAGGTATTTTTTTATTTAATTGTTTTTTTTTTTACATTATGTTTTCCCTCTCTTTCTTTTCATCTTCTTCTCCCAACATGCGCGAGTAATTCTTCGCTTGTTAGGGTTCGTAGGATTAGGGTAGGCTAATGGACGATGAAAATAATTAAACCCTTTTTAAGTCCTATAAAGTTTAGGAACTTTATCAAAATAATCATTAACATCCTAATCGGGCGCGCTAGCAATTCCTTGCTAGTTCCGACCGCCATTAGAGATTAGATTAATGATTGTTTTGGTAAAGGCTAGATATGAACGGAGTTCCGTGTCGAGATAAGGGTTACGAGTGGGATTCCTTTTCCCTCCAGAAACCCTAATCTACACGCATCACCGTCGTTCTAGTTCTAAATCTATTAATGGATAAAAAGGGTAACTTTTAATTAATCTTCCATAACTACTAAATCCTAACGAACCCTACAAGCCCTATTATTATATTATTTAAATCTCTAAAATAATCTAGATCTATATTTTACATTAAAGTAGATCTAGAAACTTTTCACAAAATTCTTTATTCCTCCTCTCTTTCTCAACACATCTAAAGTAAGAGTAAAAGGTTCAACGTTTCCCAGAGGACGACCCGTACTCATCTCGGTCTAGCTACACGCGACACCGTTCTGATTGCGGTTAAACTACAAACACTCTTTACACATCAATCAAATGGCGCCGTTGTCGGGGATACGTGCGTAATTTTTTATTTTTACTATTTGTGTTGCATTCTTAGACGATTTATATCATTATTAACACAAAACTGCAAATTGCATATTTAACGATTTGTGCGTGAATTTTGCAAGGAGATCTGGAGTTACAGAATTGAGGAAAACAGAAGACAGAGGCATTCATCGAGATCCAGAGAAGCACAGAGGGCTTGAGAAAAATTTTCATCAACTGTTCCTTCCACCTTGCGGCGGAACCGCGGCACAAAGGTGCTTCCTGGCGCGGAAACGCGGCTTCTTGGAGGGATTAGGGCTACAGAACTCTCTGGTATCTTTCTCAACCCCTTCTATCTCTTCTCAAATCCAATAAAATCTATTTTCTGCAGGATTCTTTGCAAAATTGCGCCGCTCAAAAATCTTTTTGCAAAAGTTTTGTGTTTGGTTTTGTTTTGCATATTTAATACGGACTTTAAGGGGCAAAGACCAAATCAAGATTATGTGGGGATTTCATCACCCTTCCTAAGCCCCACAAATCACAAACCGAGCATATAGATCAACCCTTCATTAATTTAAAAAATATCTAGAACAGACTCTAAGGACTGTCGCGCTCAATAAGGACAGAGGAAGGTCGTGGGTAATCTATCGTTTATCCGCATTACTTTTGTAGTGCCTAGGCAAGTGTGACAAAGGCTAGTGGTTTTTAATTAGGCCCACGACGTGGTTCCTTCCCACTTACCTGGCACTTACCTGGCTACAAGGGTAGTACGGAGGCGGTAGAGGATTGATCCTGCGGCTTGTCCTTTGGAAGTCTAGGAGCGGTCTAGAGACTGGACCTAGGTGACCTTAGTTCTAGGGTTGCTTGTGCATCTTAGGGAGATTTGTCTTGAGTCCCACTTTTTCAAAACAAGCCAATTTTAAATCACACACACGCTGCCACTTGCACTAAACCCGCTTAGTGCATGCTCGGCTGGACACGGGATCCTAGTGCCCGTCTTGTCCGCGTTCCTGCTATCGACGCCGAAGTCAGTACTTCTTCATCTTCTTATCCCCCACCACACACCACATCGACCGTGATGGACGGCACTCCATCTAATTATAACACCACGCTGCCACCGTCCGCAGGTGAGCAGAATCCACCGCGCATCTCTCTCCAAGAGAGATGCTATCCTATTCGTGGTCCTCTTCCTACTTGTCTATCTCTTCCACCACCTAACGGGGATAATTTCGAAATTAAACCCCACTACATCAATCTGCTGCCCAAATTTCACGGGCTTGAGTCGGAAGACGCGTACTTTTTCATCACCAAATTCGAAAACGTATGCGCAATGATGGGTACTTCACAATTGACTTTAGATTCTATGCGCTTACGTCTTCTCCCATTCACACTGTGCGACTTGGCAGAAAAATGGCTTTATAATACTACCGCACACTCTATCGCTAATTGGGATGAATTCGTCGTAGCATTTCTTAAGAAGTTTTACCCAAATCATAAGACTGCACATGTTAGGAGCGAGATCAACCAGTTCACCCAGCTTCCCAATGAACCATTTTGGAAGTGCTTTGAACGTTTCAAAGATCTGCTTGTCCAATGCCCCCATCACGGAATACAAAGATGGGATTTATGTCGGATTATATATGAGGGCATTAATCCAGCGACAAAGCAGATGCTTGAAACAATGTGTCAATGCAATTTCATGTCTAAAGATGACGGTGAAGCATGGAAATATCTGGAAGACCTTGCTGAACACACGTTGCAGTGGGAAAGCGTAAGACCACCTTCATCTAGGGGAGGAGTTCACCAGCTCGATGTTTCCATCGCAGTGAAAGCCGAAATGGCAGCGATGCAGAAGAAACTCGACGCTATTGAGAGCAGATTCTCATCAGTCTCCTAAATCAGGTTACGCTTCCTAAGACCGTCTGTGGTTGCTGTTCGGATCCTTCACACTTAACGGAAGAATGTCCTATGAATGCATCGTTTCAAGCTAATGCTGCTTTTCAGCAGCGACCTAGAAACGACCCTTATTCTTCCACATACAATCAAGGATGGAGGAATCATCCTAATTTTGCTTGGAATCAAAACCAACAAAGTAATTATCAAAGACCTCCTCCACAGCAACCACAACCACAGAATCAGCCCCCCTTTCAGTCACAAAATTTTCAAAATCCGGCCAACATTTCTACACCACAAGTGGCCGGTACTGACAACTCACTTGCACAAACTTTGGATATGTTCATGAAACAATCCATGCAAAATTCGGCAGAGATAAGGTCTTCTATTGATACCCTAACGAAAAACTCCTCCTCCCATGGTGAGAGTATTAAATCAATAGAAAACCAAATCGCACAGTTAAACGCCGCAATGAGTGCGAGAGAGAAAGGGAAACTCCCATCTCAACCCCTACCGAATCCTGGCCATTCACAAAGTCATAATGTGAATGCCATTACTACGTTGAGATCGGGGAGAGTGCTGAATAACCAAGTGGGTGAGCAATTTGATGATAGTGACACATTTGATACCCCTTCTTCTTCTTCTTCTTCCCCTAATTCGTCTAGTCTTCCACTTTCATCCGAGCCTATTCTCCGTTTTCCCCAAGGCTCGAACATTTCGCCAAATCTATCTAAGTCGATTCCCACTCCAATTTTGGGATCGAATCCATCCCCACAGTCTTCTCCACAAACGTTGGACCCAAAACTTATTGATCAAGCACCTTATCCAAACAGGTTAAGGGGCAACAGACCAAGTCCACAAATGGAGAAGATCGTGGAAATTTTTAAGCAAGTTAACATAAACATTCCTCTCCTAGATGCTATTCAGCAAGTTCCGTCATATGCGAAAATCCTAAAGGACTTGTGCACTAGGAAGAGAAAAGTTCAAGTACCTAAAAAAGTTTTCCTTACGAGTAATGTGAGCACAGCTTTTACACAACAACTTCCCAAGAAACGAAAGGACCCCGGAAGTCCTACAATTTCAATCTCTATTGGGGGTAAAAATATCAATCGTGCTCTACTCGATCTAGGTGCTAGTGTTAACTTGCTTCCGTATTCTGTTTATGAGCAATTAGGGATCGGAGAGTTAAAGCCAGCGCATTGCACTCTTCAGATGGCCGATCGATCTATCACCAAACCTAGGGGTGAGCTAGAGGATGTGTTAATCAAAGTCGGGGAATTCATATTCCCTGTAGACTTTATCGTTATAGATACACAACCTGTAGCAAACCCACGCAATCAAATTCCGGTGATACTCGGTCGACCCTTTTTGGCCACTTCCAACGCAGTAATTAATTGTAGAAACGGCTCTATGACCCTATCCTTTGGAAAGAAGTCAATTGAGCTTAACATTTACAAGTTGGGAAGTGAACCCTCCGAACCTTATGCTCATGTGTGTTCTGTCGAATTAATGGATGTCGACAGCAGCGAATTTGATCAACCTCATGATACAGACTCTTTTCATATGTTGTTGTTTGACCCAACCATTTACTCTTCCACCGAGTTGTCCGGGTCAACCTCTAATGAGGAACTTTATATTGAGTCTGACGATCACCCCATTTTTTCTGATGACATTATTTTTCGGGGTATCGATGAAAGCTTTGAGGAAATTTTCGCTGATGAACTCGCATTTTTACAAGACAAGGGTGTTGAGATGAATCAACTCCAAGATGAAGAAATTGGACCTCCACCCCCTCTTTTGGACAATCATGACAAAGCGAGTAATCCATCATTACTATCACTGTGTCGTCTCTCCAAATTGAGACGCAATCCTTTTCCATTACACCTCTTATCACCTCCCCACTTCTTCACGTCGAAAGGTGACATGTTCTTCCACCAACCATGGTGCTTCATTGATAAAATTTTTGAATGGTTGGTGTTGACCTTCGGTCTTTGCAAAGCTTGGCATTGACCAATAACCTTGACCCCCTCATGTGATTTTAAAAGATTAAAAATGTTTAACTCAAGTTTGGGGGGGTGGTATATTTTGGCTCTTGAAAAGAAAATAATTTTTACAAATTTGTGAGCCTAAAATAAGTTTGGGGGAGGATTTTCACTTTCATATATTCTTGCCCTCATTAATAAATTCCTCCCAAGTCTACAGGTTTTTGAGCTTAACGGATGACATCAGTGAGGACACTGCTGTAAAGAGGTTTGGGGGAGGTTTGTGCTTATTTACACATCAATTTGCATCATACTTTGCATAAGCACAACATTTTCAAAAAAAATTTTAAAAAAAAAATCTTTTACAACAAAAGAGTAGAAAGTGAAAAATTACATCCAAAAGGTAGGAATAGTTTAAGAAAACCAAGAAAATTAGAAGTTTTCTTACACGAACTAGTAATAAGTAGTTATGAGCTGTTGTCCCAGGGGTTAGTAAAATGAAGGAAGTCACTAATCTGAGGATAAAATTAAGTCTGAAAAATAGTTTCTATTTTGGAAGCCAAACATTTGAATGTTGATACCCTACTATATGCACTTACACACGTCTTGAAACTCGGGATAGTAGAGGATACCTTGAAATGCTCTTGTCTAAAAGCCAAAGTATGAAGGAAATAAAAAAAATGAAGAAAGTATAAAAATGGTGAAAAGAAAAATGAACACTGGTTTTGTTATCGCCAAGGCAGCAATAAAAAAAATATAGCGAGGGTGCCTCTTCACCTAGTGCCCTAAGGCCAACTGGTCTGGGAGTCACTGCTAAGCCTTAGGTGGTGCAAGACGAGGAAAATATTATCACCGAATCTGCAAGCACATGAGTAATCGGTCGGTTAGTACCTCAAGAAGTATTAACGGTCGCATGAAAGTGTGTGAGCAACCCTAAATATTCATCAAATTAAAAAGTACTAAGGTAGATGGACAAGAGTATGATAGCTTGAATTGAATTCTCCGAGTGTAGGGATGTTATTTACACACACGTGGGGTTATATGATCAATGTTTGGATGAAAGGTAGGAATGAAGAATAATGACGATGTTTTATTGAGGGATGATATGATTTCTAACATTTTTTTCATGACTATTAAGATAGGGCTCATGACAACTGAAAAGCTAGTATAGTTGGAAACTCTTCTTTTCAAAGTATTTCTTTATGGTTCTTATCTTTATATGTAAATTTCACCATCTTTCTTTTGTTATAGGATTTTGTGGGTGTAATCCGCTGAAAACCCTCAGGAGACAACACTCCTCCTACTAGGGACACCTAGAGGTTTAACGGCTTGTTGCACGTGCTCAGTGCAATCGTGTCTGCCTACGAAAGTGTGCTTAGTTTTCTCTTTTTCTTTTTCTCCTCTTAAATAAACTAGTTTGCTCGGGACGATCAAAGATAAGTTGGGGGGTATTTGTTCAGGCGATAAAACTGAACATTTGTAGTACATTTTTCCTACCATTTTTATATTAAAAAAGGACTTTATTATAATATATTATACATATGAGGGTTTATATGTAAAAACATTATTTTCCATGTGTTAATATATGTTAATTATCATTTGGTAGGAAAATGTATGCAAATAATATTATTGATCTAATCCTAGTAGAACAAAGTCTACTAAAATCTTATTTGAGTTGTTGTGCAGAATATTTCCAAGTTGTTATGAAGGATTTAACAAACAAATCAATTTGTTGAAGAAAACTTGCCAAATTAAGAAGCAAAGCTTGGAGACCAAGTCTGGAAGCAACCGAGAAAAGATTTTCAGATTCTGAAGATTCCTAGGATTGCCACATGTCACCAGATGAAAGCCCAAGAAAAAGAATCAAATGATCCCTACCCTTGAGCGCGGATCCGCGGCCAAACCCACCCTGGGGCCGCTGATCCGCCGCAATAATGATGAGTTGGAAGGCAATATTTTGGGAGATTGACAACTGCTGAATTTTACCAACTTCTCAACAATAAGATTCTGGGTTTGCACTATAAAAAGGCACCGAGAGCCTCTTGGAAAAGCTATCAAGCCGAAGAGATCACGAAGCTCCCGACGCTCACGCATCCAGGCTGATCATCGACTGTTCGACTGCCTCCTTAGGAAAGATCGAGAAGCAAATCAAGTTTTGTAATCATTTTCTATGGATTAAAAGTGTAGTTTGAAGGAGTTGATTAATAAAGGTATTTTTTTATTTAATTGTTTTTTTTTTTACATTATGTTTTCCCTCTCTTTCTTTTCATCTTCTTCTCCCAACATGCGCGAGTAATTCTCCGCTTGTTAGGGTTCGTAGGATTAGGATAGGCTAATGGACGATGAAAATAATTAAACCCTTTTTAAGTCATATAAAGTTTAGGAACTTTATCAAAATAATCATTAACATCCTAATCGGGCGCGCTAGCAATTCCTTGCTAGTTCCGACTGCGATTAGAGATTAGATTAATGATTGTTTTGGTAAAGGCTAGATATGAACGGAGTTCCGTGTCGAGATAAGGGTTACGAGTGGGATTCCTTTTCCCTCCAGAAACCCTAATCTACACGCATCACCGTCGTTCTAGTTCTAAATCTATTAATGGATAAAAAGGGTAACTTTTAATTAATCTTCCATAACTACTAAATCCTAACGAACCCTACAAGCCTTATTATTATATTATTTAAATCTCTAAAATAATCTAGATCTATATTTTACATTAAAGTAGATCTAGAAACTTTTCACAAAATTCTTTATTCCTCCTCTCTTTCTCAACACATCTAAAGTAAGAGTAAAAGGTTCAACGTTTCCCAGAGGACGACCCGTACTCATCTCGGTCTAGCTACACGCGACACCGTTCTGATTGCGGTTAACTACAAACACTCTTTACACATCAATCATGTATATACTGGTATGAACACGTGGCTCAAATCCGATGGCTCCACTCACCAAATCGAGCGACAGGACCCTTGATTGGGCCGGCGCCAACAGTCCCCCTGTCGCCAATGGTGCCCGTGCTTTGTACACATGACCTTTCCCCTACCCCTAACTCCCCTGCACTGTTTGATTGCTCTGCAATCAAATAGAGATCTTTAAATTCCCCATTTATCCTCATTTTTATGTATTTTAATTCATCTTTTTAATTCCAAAACCCTAATTCCACACTATAAATACTACCCCATGCCCTAGCCCATCCTCATTCTGAAAATTCTAGCCAAAATTCTTTCAAAAGTTCCTAGATGCAAGTGAAGTAAAGTGGAGTTAGAAAACAAGCAACATCCGGTGAAGATCGAAGCCGATTCTGGAGCTCCCACGGCATCCCAAAACTTTACCCCTCTTCTTCTTCCTCATCTTAACAAAATCAAATGGTAGGTCCCTTCCTATCCCTCTCTTTCTTCTTGAAAAGTTATTTTCTCAAAACATGTCGTTAAGTGGAGTTAATACAGACATTTTATTCTAAACCTTAGAAATTACGCTTTTTCTTAAGCATTGCTCATTCAAAATTCTACACCTTACTTGTTAACATAAAACTAATATTTAGAACCAACTTTCACTCAAAAATATCAAGAAACATAACTTTAATTTAACTTTTACATTCAAAAACTATGAACTTTGTATCTACCATATTTAATTGTTTTGCTTAATAATACATTTAGAAAACTCATGGGGTAATGACCTACCTCTCACATACACACATGGTTTCCATAGCACGATACTCTTCGAGCGTATTTTTAGTAACGAACACAATATTTCATTAAAATACCATCTACTATAAAAAAAACGGTTTTTCTTTAGAATTGTATTTTAAGATTCTTTTGCAAATATGCCTCTACAACCCTTTTAAGGGGACCCGCTATTGGATGGTGCGGATTATCACACATCCTTGGGCTAGTAGAGCGAGATGCAGATCTCCTCACGGAATATTCGGTCTCGAAAGGTTTTAAATACGGTTTTTAAGAAAAATGCATTTTATAAATATATAAAATTTAATTTTTTTTAATTATATAAAATATTACAAATCCATATATTTCCAAATTATAATATACTCATAAATTTTAAGATGGAAGAATTTCAAGTTTCACCAAAGTACCATCAAGATATCAATACAAGACAAGTTTTACAATAAAATACCATGAACTATTCAAGTTAAGTATTTATCACTAAAATACCTCAAATCTTTAGAATTCACATTCATGAAAATCCTAAATAATATAAATAACTTCTCGAGTTTATTTTGAAACTATATTAAAAATATTTTTCATAAAACCCCCTCGAGTTATATATATCAATATTTAATGACTTTGGTAAATATAGGTTTAAGCGGGATTAATTCTCTTAAGCCTCAAGGAGCCGGAGAAAGTAAGTGCTTGCCTATTTAAGACGGAAAACTTAACGATGTTATCAATGGTAATTGTCTTGGAAAAAGACGCAAATCCTGTTGTCCATGTGCAGCAGTTACCGATAACTCCTGAACCTAATTCAAGATCTAAATCAGTTTAAAGTGTCTGACTCAAGTCTGAGCCTAACTCATGTCTAAATCCAAACTCAAACCTGAATCTAAAACTAAACTTGAATACTTGATCATGAACTTGAATTCAAACTCAAGTCAGAATCCAATTCAAACATGAACCCAAAGTCTAGCATGCATACTTGAATATGAACCTGAATTCAAACACATATATCAAACCTGAATACATGACTTGACTTGACTCGATCTATGAGTACGACTTGACTCGATCCATGAATACAACTTGACATGAATACAAGAATACATGATATGAATACTTGATATATACATGAACTCTATCTTGCAAACTGTTGTATTCATGGATTCGAGCAAGGCTGGTAATTTTAGTTGTAACTTAGCATATACGGGGTGCTGGGTAGTTCATGCATGAATCCAACGAAATCTCAGGAGTCCTACTAGATCATGAATCTATGTCTACTAACACAAGAAAGCTATCATGAGGGCCCGTGTTTCCATACTTCTGTATACAGCCTGTTGAATTTGGAATACTTCAACATTATGTTGAAGTCAAGTTATTAACACTTGATTCGGGCCCGTGGTTCCTTACCCCTGGATTACAGCCTGTTGGGTTGGAGAACACTCTTTAGATTTGTTGACATTTACCTTGAACTTACGTTAAATTAGCGTACCCAAGTAGAGACATGTTAATACACTTACATTCACTGCATGTTCACTATACTTAAACCATACGACCATGTTATATTTGTTTGCCATGCTCATGCTTATATACTTGTTATATATTACCATATTGGTTCACATATATTACGATAGAACAACATGCTAAATAAACTTGCCATGAATAGATTAAATGATATGCTGACACACCATACTTCATAATCAATTGTTCTTGATATACACATTCCTTTATCATTACACTTTATACTTCATTTCATTTCTTTGGGACTTACTGTTACATTTCAGAAAATAAAATATTATTTTTGGAATTTAAAATAAATAAATTAATAAATATTTGAATATTTTAAAAGTTTGGAGATTGGTTTTGAATGAAATGGTATAATCATATACGACTAATTATATACAGGTTATTACTAAACTCGATTAATTTTACTAGTTATGCATTAATCATGCTTATGTGCATGGCATGCAACAAAACATGTTGCATACACTTGTCACATTTCTATGAACCATGTTTCATTTCATATTAAAGGGTTTTGTTTTGTGTCTTATTGTTTTTAATTTAAAGAAAAAGAAAGAGAAAAGATATTATGTGAAGGTGGGGACCATGGGGCATGGTTGATGTGAGAGAGAGAGAGAGAGTGAGTGAGAAAAATCTAGAAAACACCCATGGCTCCTTCATTTTTCTTTCCTCGTCTTTATCTCATTCTTCATACTTCATCTCCCTCATCATCTACTTCCTCTACCTCACACAATCATCCCAAATACTTAGCCAAAACCTTGTGCCCTCTTCATAAAAAATGATCTCTAGCTCACTACAAGCATATTGGTGGGAACAAGTTAAGATTTTGAGCACTTGGAGCAACTCAAGAAAATTCTTGGGTTGCCAAATGAGGTAAATCCTACACTTCTAGTTTAGTTTTTAGATTTCCTAATGATCTAGTGCAGTTTAGAGTCAAGTTGATGTAGTATGGTGATGTTTGAAAATTGCTAGATGAGACTTAGGGCTTTTCTTGAGTTGTGATGGTGTATTGAAGGGTAAATTAGTGACTACAACCCATCTAGTGTTAAAAATCTTGGACCAAGTTAACTTTGAAAACCCAAGACTTGATTTTTAGAAACTTTCTGTGTCGGTTTTGTGATATTTTTGAGCTCTACAGGGAATCTGGAGCAACCCGGGACCTTTATAAAAAAATCAAACATATACATTAACTTAGTTAGACTAATAGGAGACCACCACGAGAAGACAAGACCAAATTTCAAAATTTGGGCCGGTGGGGGCGGTTACTGTTGCACTATTGGTCGGCCATATTTTGGCTGTTGATGTTGGGTTTTGGCCTGTAGCTCACACTCCTCATAACTTAGCCACTGCATTGTTTTGTTTGTTCCAGATTACCTGAGGCAAAATCTGGGTGCGTTTGAGTTGATTTTAGCAATGGTTTTCCGATTTCTAAAACATAGATTTTGGCTTTTGATTGTGGATTTGGTCGTTGGATGTTTGGACATCAATGATGAGGGTTTTATGATTGTTTTTGCATTCGTAGGCTATAGGTTCTAACCTATGAGCACTTCGCGTGTCCTGTCGTTTTTTGAATCGGATTTTGATGCGATACGATATATTTTGTGATATATAGGTACTTCGTGTTGACTTCAGGATGACAAGGGAAAACAAGCGTCAACGACTTCGGCAAGCGGGGATCAAGGTGAGTAGATGTATATCTATGGGGGAAGTCGGGTGAATGGCTTATATTACCCCCGCAATTTTCGTAGGGTAGGATGCGAATATGATATATATGCATATGTGTTAGTATGATACGTGAATACTTAGCAAGAAAGACTTTAGGAGACCATAGGTTAGATTTAGCGAAATTGGAAGAGAGTGCTTTTAGATTAGTTTCTTAGTCGCGAAACCCTAGAGTAAAGTTTGACACACACGCACGTACATACGTGAGATGATTATGGGTGTATATGTTTATATATATGTGTGTGTGTGTGTGTGGATGCGTTGGTACACACACACACAAACATACATATACGTATACACGGATGATGATGATAGTATATGATACTTGGAGGTGAATCGATATGATCGGGCATGATGCCGTGGGATCGGATATGTGTTTGAGTCATGATATGATATATGACATGGTATTATAGTGGATCGTTGGGCGATGTGTATTCATACATACGACGATATGTGTTATGATATTAGAATGTACGAGACTTTAGAACAGTACCCCTGATCATGATATTGTTCGATGATGATACCATATGAGTGATGATGTATATATGATAGTTGACCCGTACCCTCGATTTTGAGGATGCCGTATGATGGTTTTTACCGTACGAGGTATAGATATGATGATTGATCCGCACTCTTGACTCGAGGATGTCGTACTATGTATTATACAGCACGCGACGCTATGAGGCTGGATCGCCGATTACTAGGTATATCGATTCGGAATTTAGGTGGATTTCTTACCCTTTCGGCTGGTTCCAGGGTTTAGCCTTTTAGTTAATTAGGTAGATGTTAGACTAGGCTCGATTCACACTTTTTTTCAAAAACTAACGAATCGTGAGCATTTTCAAAAGACATTCCGAAGGATGCCACGGATTTTCAAAGGACATATCTT
The DNA here is from genome assembly GCA_030015575.1 of Agapanthus africanus. Classification (NCBI taxonomy): domain Eukaryota; kingdom Viridiplantae; phylum Streptophyta; class Magnoliopsida; order Asparagales; family Amaryllidaceae; genus Agapanthus; species Agapanthus africanus. The sequence goes on along the minus strand of JASDDO010000006.1, from coordinate 55,037,195 downwards.
TTCTTAAAAACACCGTAGCCCCTATTTTTCTAAAACCACGATTCGTGCTATTTCAAACACCAAAACTGTATGACTCGTATATAGATAAGTATATTCCTCAATGTTGCGTTTACTACTCGTTTCTCCATTATATTCATGTGGTTCCCATCGCATTTCATATTCATACATGTGTTTTCTTTAGTTATTATGAACCCCGTCTGTTAGGACACCAGCACCAGTACCAATGATGCGTATGTTCCACGTACACTTGCTTGCCGTCTCACACACATCATCATCGGTAATTGCCATGTCACGTACACTTTAAAATACGTTACTTCATTAGTATAATCTGATACCTTGTAGTTTCAATATGTTATTAGTACGTTTGCTTTCATATGCTAGTTTAGATATTGCATTCCTTACTTAGATACCCCATGCATTTGTATATTCCTTCCGTTATGCTAAATTGTGGGCCTTATGCTGATATTCACTGTTTATTGACTCTTGATTTTGGGATTTTGGATTTTCTATGAGATTTATGGATTTGGGGGAAAACCGCAGGACTTTTATAAACTCGTTCTCATTTTAAAATGCAAGTTTCGGTTTTCTCGTGATATGATGTATGTGTCGTCCACCATGAGTTTTCCTAATTTCTTTTGGTTTTTGAGACCTGATTTGAGGAGTTGGATGAACCGTTTCGGGTACATGGTCTTCTCGGTATGGTACCTCGGGGCGAGAGTGTTTTTGTGGGGATGACGATGAGCCTGGCAGGGGCGGACTACCTACTGGTGATGTCGGGCACGGCGGATATTCGGAGAATACCGACGTAGTTGTGAGATTTGATGATATGGGCCGATCCGGACTGACGGAGCCCGAGATTTGAGGATTTACGTGTCGTTGTTGGACACAGACTTCATCATGATTTGTGTGTCGTTGCTGGACACACGTTGGATGATGCATTCTTACATGTTACACAAGATATAGTATTACTCATGACACGGACACGAGTACAATGAGATCACACTTATGTTATACTATTACCCTTGTTGTAGTATTGGTATATTATGGTATGACCAAGGAGTTGTCATACATTCGGTTTCTACTCGGTGATGTCTTCTACTCATGAGTTCGCAACTTACCCCCGTTGTGCCACAGTTTCCTGTAGGTTTGCCGTACAGGTTCCATGGCGGCTTCGCTGGCACACCACTTCCTTCCGGGTGATTACTTTGGTGGGTGGGTTCACTTGCATCGTGACCCCCGTTGTACTTTTATTTATTTCAGTTGTATCTAGTAAGCTCCATCAACCAGACTTGTATATTTGATAGACTTAGATGACCACGGTTTGTATATTCTTTCGGCCTTAGAGTCGTGCTCGTGGATTATTGCTTCTAGTACTTTGATGATGTTTAGTTTTCTTGTTTTCTTTCTTATTTTGAATCCTCGCCTTTGGCTTTGTATATTTGCATTACTTGCGTGGTTGTTTCCGCCAATTTGGCGAAGAGCTTGCTCCCGCTTGGGATACCTTATATTATATTGTTTGTACCATTTTCGGGTTAAAATATACAAAAGAGGTGCTGCCGAAATTTTCAATGACAAAACAAGTTTTCAAGATAGCTACAAAACATTGTGTTTTTATATACTATTACTTATCTTTTAGATAAAGAACTTGTTTTTTTTTATTATACCTTATTTCAAACTTCACCTCTAATATTTTCCCTAAAAGGTTTAGATTTCTGGGCTTTTGTCTTACTTGAATTAGATGTGGTTCTATAGACTTCACATGATTCAAATGCCAGTCACGTGCTTTTTTTTTCCGGGTCATGACAAAGTTGCTATCAGAGCGCTGGGTTTAACCTTGGTTCGAGTCTAGGTTTGACTATGCGGAGTCTAGGGTGTATATTGTATTCGGAACTTAGGCTTGACCTTACGGAACTTAAACTTGACCGAGGGGGTATTAGACCCGAACTTTCGTCGCATAGGTTGACCTTGGTTGATGGAGTAGGTGACTTATGTAGAATGACGTACCGTGTGTATGTTCCGCGGCATACTTACGATACGCTACTCCGCTTAAGAAGCCTTAGGATGTACATTTCTTAGGCATTGTATTTCTATTCATTCTTATGATCTATCCTCATCGATGTCGGATTGTAGTTTCTGTTACTACGGTTACAGGAGCGGAGAGAGCTGCGGCTAGAGTTGCGGTCAGCATGAGCTCATTTTGGACGAGGACTGACCAGGGCGTAATTCCGGTGACGCACGATTGCATAGATATGTCGTTTTATTGTGTTTTTCGTGACGTGAGCGTTTTGATGAATTGTTTTTACTAAGATTTCTTGTTGACGCAAACGTTCAAATCAGCACCAGAGGATTGGGCCACTGCTAGAGGCCGGCTAGAATGTGAAGACCGTTAAGGTACCGTCTATTCTTGAGGATTGAGGCATTGTTTAGCGTGCGGACGAATGAGCCAGCTGTTGCTGCGAATGACATGATATCTCCCCAGATATTTGAAGCTATTATAGCACAAGTTTATACTTAAGGATATGATAGATTATCACTTGTCACCCATGGATTAATGATTAGGACATGTGGTTCATTTGGATACCCCGATGCGTGATCACTGGATTTGCTAGTTTTAGCTAGAAGAAGACCTCACACAGGCGTGTTGTGAGTTGATCGAGAAAGGACGAGCGTAAGCGCATCACTCCGATAATTTGGACGAGTTCCCGAGAAGGTAATTGGCAAGATGCCTACTACAGGATATTTGAGATGTCGAGTTCTTTGCTTCGGAAAGGAGACTTTAGATATGAGTGCAGCCGGTTGGAGCACAGTTTACACAGCTACGAAGAGATAATTCCGAATTGGTCCACATTAAAGAAAAGTGGAGTAAGAGGTTCGTACGAGATCTTAACGAGATGACGTTCCACTCCATTGACATCAAAGACTGAATGCCTATGCAGAGGCGTTGAATACAGCCATAATTCCAGATGAAAGTCATGAAAAGAATGCAGCTGTTCCGAAACAAGAAATGGATTAAGTAAAGAGTGATGACATCCGGGCAGTCCGGCAGGGACTAAATTTGGGAGAGACCCCGACAGAATCTTTCTGGGATACTACACGAGGAGACTTGGAACCAGGATCGATTGTATCACGCACATTCAGTGGGCCAGTGTTGCGATCATTGACGAGGCATGTTATGGGTGACCATGCTAATTAGTCAGGAGATCTTCTGAAAAACGCCAGAATAGGGCAGTAGAACCGAAGAGGCATATAACTGGTAATCCACGAAGAGTGATGAGAACCTAAGGGCAGAAGGCGCCAGACCGTGAACAGGAGGCAAGTAGATACTTGCTCTACTAGATTTGGATGCACCGACACCCTTATTCTATATTGAAGGAGGAGCATATCGAAGACAGTATTTATGATTTGCGATTTGGTGATTCGAATATCACGTTTCCGTTGTTTTGGATTCTTGTATTTTGAGGATTTCGTTTCATGATTGATATTTCTTTGTGAACCGCAGTTGCATTTGATTTGTATTCTTAAATATCAGTTGTACTGATTTTCATTTTGTGCAGACCCATTGCACTTGATTTTGATTTCATACTCTACGATATATTCGATTTTGATTTCATGCATATGGTATGCACATGATTTGACTTATGCATTCGGCCAGTTTACGCGAGTTTTCAGCACTTTGACTTGGTTTTGGGTGCACGCAGATGCACAGGTTTATGATTGTTATGCCACGGTATACTTGATGTGAATTGGTGTATGTCGTATACCGTTGATTTCGATTTTTATACTCGATATTTGTTTTCGTGCACCATATGCACTTGATTGCGATTCTTTCGCACCCTTGGCGCATTTGATGTGATTTTGCGCACACCAGATGCACTAAATCGAGATTTTTCGTGCATATCAGATGCACCTGATATCGTTGTCAGGCACACCCGTTGCACTTGACAGATGTTTTGTGCACACCCGTTGCGCTCAGTTTTGTTTCTGTGCACATTTGTGGCACCTGTATTTGGTTTCGATTTCCGTACGCACCAGACGCACTTGGTATCATTTGTTTACATTTTGGGATGATTTACTTCTGAGCATCATGTTTTCATGACATATATACTACATGATTTAATAACCGGGTAGGACTAGTCTGACGACAGTACCTGAATATTTTCGTATGCATCGATATTTACCGAAGGGGTTTCCAAAAAGAAGCTATAGTCTCAATATTTTCCTTACGTGTCCAAGATGACGCGAAACTTCACAAAGGAAAACCTTTCTAATTTATTTTCAAAAGGCAAGACGTGTGTGTTAAACAAAGGATATATATAGCTATTTTCTTACAATAAACGTCCGCTACTTGTGCCGTGATACGCGCATTGCACGGCGATTTGAAATAGGTTTTGCATGCGTTTCTATTTGGATGTTTTGACGATTTTACAACGATGCGTACTATATATATGTTATAGTTTTGAGTATATCATGTTGGTTTTCGTATTGGATTTTGACATTTGTATTTTCACCATAACTCCGATGATTGCATGATGCTTAAAAGGGTTTTGATTTTGAGTTCCATACTCGTTTTTCGTGCGCATGCATTGCGCTAAGATGTGTTATAAGTAATCAAGATTTCGGAGCCCCGACAACTTGAACATTTTACTGAAATATTTTAGTTTTGGGGGGGTTTAAATTTAAATTCGGGGACTGAATTTATTTAAGGGGGGAAGATTGTAACATTTCAGAAAATAAAATATTATTTTTGGAATTTAAAATAAATAAATTAATAAATATTATGAATATTTTAAAAGTGTGGAGATTGGTTTTGAAAGAAATGGTATAATCATATACGACTAATTAATTATATATAGGTTATTACTAAACTCGATTAATTTTACTAATTATGCATTAATCATGCTTATGTGCATGGCATGCAACAAAACATGTTGCATACACTTGTCATATTTCTATGAACCAAGTTTCATTTCATGTTAAAGGGTTTTGTTTAGTGTCTTATTGTTTTTAATTTAAAGAAAAAGAAAGAGAAGATATTATGTGAGGGTGGGGACCATGGGGCATGGTTGATGTGAGAGAGAGAGGGAGTGAGAAAACTCTAGAAAACTCCCATGGCTCCTTCATTTTTCTTTCCTCGTCTTCATCTCATTCTTCATACTTCATCTCCCTCATCATCTACTTCATCTACCTCACACAATCATCCCAAAAACTTAGCCAAAACCTTATGCCCTCTTCACAAAAAATGATCTCTAGCTCACTGCAAGCATATTGGTGGGAACAAGTTAAGATTTTGAGCACTTTGGGCAACTCAAGAAAATTCTTGGGTTGCCAAATGAGGTAAATCCTACACTTCTAGTTTAGTTTTTAGATTTCCTAATGATCTAGTGTAGTTTAAAGTCAAGTTGATGTAGTTTGGTGATGTTTGAAAATTGCTAGATGAGACTTAAGGCTTTTCTTGAGTTGTGATGGTGTATTTGAGGGTAAAGTGGTGACTACAACTATCTAGTGTTAAAAATCCTGGACCAAGTGAACTTTGAAAACCCAATACTTGATTTTTAGAAACTTTCCGTGTCGGTTTTGTGATATTTTTGAGGTCTACAGGGAATCTGGAGCAACCCGGGTCCTTTATAAAAAAATCAAACATATACATTAACCTAGTTAGACCAATAGGAGACCACCACGAGAAGACAAGACCAAAATTCAAAATAGAGGCCGGCGGGGCCGGTTTCTGTAGCACTATTAGTCGGCCAGATTTTGGCTGTTGATATTAGGTTTTGGCTTGTAGCTCACACTCCTCATAACTTAGCCACTGTATTGTTTTTTTTTCCAGATTACCTGAAGCAAAATTTAGGAGCGTTTGAGTTGATTTTAGCAATGGTTTTCCGATTTCTAAAACATAGATTTTGGCTTTTGATTGTGGATTTGTTCGTTGGATGTTTGTACGTCAACGACGAGGGTTTTATGATTGTTTTTGCATTCGTAGGCTATAGGTTCTAACCTATGAGCACTTCGCGTGTTGTGTCGGTTTTTGAATTGGATTTTGATGCGATACGATGTATTTTGTGATATGTAGGTTCTTCGTGTGGACTTGAGGATGACAAGGGAAAACAAGCGTCATCGACTTCGGCAAGCGAGGATCAAGGTGAGTAGATGTATATCTACGGGAGAAGTCCGGTGGATGGCGTATAGCACCCTCGCAATTTTCGTATGGTAGGATGCGAATATGATATATATACATATGTGTTAGTGTGAGACGTGAATACTTAGCAAGAAAGGCTTTACGAGACCATATGTTAGATTTAGCGAAATTGGTAGAGAGTGCTTTTAGTTTAGTTTCTTAGTCGCGAAACCCTAGAGTAAAGGTCGACACATACGTGAGATGATTATGGGCGTATATGTTTATATGTATATATATATGTGGATGCGTTGGTGTGTGTGTGCATATATATATATATACATATACGTATACACGGGTGATGAGGATAGTAATGATACTTGGAGGTGAGTCGATATGATCGGGCATGATGTCGTGGGATCGGATATGTGTTTGAGTCATGATATGATATATGACGTGGTATTATAGTAGATCATTGAGAGATGTGTATTCATACATACGATATGTGTTATGATATTGGAATGTACGAGACTTTAGAACAGTACCCCTGATCATGATATTGTTCGATGATGATACCATATGAGTGATGATTTATATATGATAGTTGACCCGTATCCTCGATTTTGGGGATGCCGTACGATGGATTTTACCGTACGGGGTATAGATATGATGATTGATCCGCACTCTTGAATCGAGGATGTCGTACTATGTATTATACAGTACGCGACGCTATGAGGCTAGATCACCGACTACTAGGTATATCGACTCAGAATTTAGGTGGATTACTTACCCTTTCGGCTAGTCTCTTAGTTTAGCCTTTTAGTTGATTATGTAGATGTTAAACTAGGCTCGAGTCACACTTTTTTTTCAAAAACTAACGAATCGTGAGTATTTTCAAAAGACATTCCAAGGGATGCTATGGATTTTCAAAGGACTTATCTTTTCTTAAAAACACCGAAGCCCCTATTTTTCTAAAAACCACGATTCGTACTATTTCAAACACCAAAACTGTATGACTCGTATATAAATAAGTATATTCCTCACTGTTGCGTTTACTACTCGTTTCTCCGTTATATTCATGTGGTTCCCATCGCATTTCATGTTTATACATGTGTTTTCTTTAGTTATTATGAACCCTGTCCGTTAGGACACTAGCACCTTTACTAATGATGCGTATGTTCCACATACACTTGCTTGCCGGCTCACACACTTCATCATTGGTAATTGCCATGTCACGTACACTTTAGAATACGTTACTTCATTGGTATAATCTGCTAGCTGGTAGTTTCAACATGTTATTAGTACGTTTGCTTTCAATGCTTGTTTAGATATTGCATTCCTTACTTAGATACCCCATTCATTTGTATATTCCTTCCGTTATGCTATATTGTGGGCCTTATGCCGATATTCACTGTTTATTGACTCTTGATTTTGGGATTTCGGATTTTCTATGAGATTTATGGATTTGGGGGAAAACCACAGGACTTTTATAAACTCATTCTTATTTTAAAATGCAAGTTGCGGTTTTCTCGTGATATGATGTATGTGTCTTCCACTATGTGTTTTCCTGATTTTTGTTGGTTTTCGAGACCCGATTCAAGGAGTTGGATGAACCGTTTCGGGTACATGGTGGGCCCGGTATAGTACCCTGGGGCGAGAGTGGTTTTGTAGGGATGACGATGGCCTGGCAGGGGCGGACTACCTACTGGTGATGTCGGGCACGGCGGATATCCGGAGGATACCGACGTAGTCGTGAGATTTGATGATATGGGCCGATCCGGACTGACGGAGCCCATGGGCCTATCCGGACTGACGGAGCCCGAGATTTGAGGATTTATGTGTCGCTGTTGGACACAGACTTCATCATGATTTGTGTGTCGTTGCTGGACACACGTTGGATGATGCATTCTTACATGTTACACATGATATAGTATTACTCATGACACGGAAACGAGTACTATGAGATCACACGTATGTTATACTGTTACCCTTGTTGTAGTATCGGTATATTACGGTATGACCTAAGAGTTTTCATACATTCGGTTTCTACTCGGTGATGTCTTCTACTCACGAGTTGGCAACTCACCCCCATTGTGCCACAGTTTCTTGCAGGTTTGCCGTACAGGTTCCATAGCGGCTTCGCTGGTACACCACTTCCTTTCAGGTGATTGCTTTGGTGGGTGGTTTCACTTGCATCGTGACCCCCATTGTACTTTTATTTATTTCAGTTGTATCTAGTAAACTCCATCAACCAGACTTGTATATTTGATAGACTTAGATGACCACGGTTTGTATATTCTTTCGGCCTTAGAGTCGCACTCGTGGATTATTGCTTCTAGTACTTTGATGATGTTTTGTTTTCTTGTTTTCTTTCTGGTTTTGGATCCTCGGCTTTGGCGTTGTATATTTGCATTACTTGCGTGGTTGTTTCCGCCAATTTGGCAAAGTGCTAGCTCCCGCTTGTGGATGCCTTATATTTTATTGTTTGTACCGTTTTCGGGTTAAAATATACAAAGGAGGTGCTGCTGAAATTTTCAATAATGAAATTTTTTTTCAAGATAGCTACAATACATTGTGTTTTCGTATACTATTACTTATCTTTTAGATAAAGAACTTGTTTTTTTTATTATACCTTATTTCAAACTTCACCTCCAATATTTTCCCTAAAAGGTTTAGATTTCTGAGCTTTTGGCTTACTTGAATTAGGCATGATCCTATATACTTCACGTGATTCAAGTGCCAGTCACGTGGTTTTTTTTCTGGGTCGTGACACTTACCGAGTGAAAGTTCGCTGACGGGCATTCCACCATTCTCTGTTTTCTTGGAATGTTCGTCAGATTCTATGGAGACTGAAGAGGTAGATATCTCAGAGGAAGAGCACGATCATACCGAGACCGAGGTCTAGACCAGTTATCTTTTCTCAGTTTATGTATGCCACCTGTTTAGGTATTTCCATCCTTGTATTTTCTTTCAGTTAAAATCATGTAATGTAAATGAATCAAGTTGAATGTAAATAAAGTTGTTGAATAATAAATATCATGTTAATTATCTTTTCATTTTTATATTGTTTCTTCTACGCTTAGAGTATTTATTCCTGGAAATGACCTTCTCAAAATAAATACGCCGCGGGCCTCGTCACGTACCTGCTTCCGTCTACTGGGAAGCGGGGCGTGATAGGTTTTGTTGGTGGCCCATGCAGGTCAGTTCTGCATGAAGTCATAAGCAATATATAATAAGAAATATAAGATTCAACAACTTTACATCCTTGCAATTCAATTTCCGTTGAATCTATCCTAATCTTTCTTCTCAATCTAAGGTGATGGATTCTCCCGGCAACCCTAGCAACAACAATGGAAGTATACCACCGCCACCTATCCTTACCGTTCTACCACTTCTACCTACCGTAACCGCTCCACTCATAGAACAGACGATGTTTCTAGAGGCTATCAAAAACATACTTGAGGGTCAGCAGGCTCAAAGCATGATTTTACAGGAGCAGACTGCTCTTCTTCAATAGAGTTTCACCCGCTCTGAAGCAGGAACACCGGGAGTGAAATAATTTCGGGCTTTACACCCGAAGAACTTCTCAAGGAAGGAGAAACCACTTAAGGTGGAGGAATGGGCACAGAGCATTGAAGATGACCTAGCCGCAGCTCAAGTTCCAGAAGTGGCTTGGTTCAGAATAGCGAAACTCCAGCTTACTGACAATACCAGAATCTGGTGGAAGGCCGAGGAGAGCCGCCTTGAGCAGCCAATCCAGTGGAAGACTTTTCATGATCTCTTTGATGCCAAATATTTTCCAGAAACCGCGCACTTCGAGATGGAACATAAATTCATCCACCTGCAACAATGATCCTTATAGGATAAGTCAGTGGACGAGTATGATGCTGAATTCACCATGCTTAGCAGATTCTCCGCCCATCTATTTCCTACAGTAGAAATCAAAGCCAGGCGCTTCCAGCAAGGATTAGACCCGAAGATCCAGGCTTCCCTATCAGCGGGAGAATACCTGACACATGAAGCAGCTTTGAAGTCAGCCCGTCACTATGAAGCTGTCATTAAGAAGAAGGGATGGCCACAGTTGGTCAGAATGAAACATCCCGCCCATCATATTACTGGAGGAGCAACTCCTAGACCATCTCTCCCAGCATCGGCTATGCGGCTAGGAGGATCATTTTTCGAGATTGAACCGAACTTCAGCATCTATTGTTAGAAGACCGGACACTAAGTCAAGGATTATCGTCGAGCAAACGGTCTTTGTCTGATATGTGGATCATCCTCACTTACTATAGGAACTTGCCCACACAACCGAACTGGCCCAGCCCCGCAACTAGACCAGCTATCCAAGCTCCACCTATTCGTTTGGCTCTTCCTACACCACCTCCACGCGGACTATCTTTACCTCGTCAGCCATCGATATACAGCATGCACAGAGAAATCTGCAGAGACGTCAGGATTACACCTTGGCGGCCGTTGAAGACGCTATGGGTTAAGTTAACCCTGGTAAAATTCCCTCCCATCTTTTTCAGCCCTTTCAAACTCTTTCATCCTTTTCGTTCTTTCAAAGATTTTAATGCACTTTCGGTACAATACCAGTAGTTCTTTCACCACCGCTGTAATCAAATTTTCTTGAATCTGTTATAATTTTCTTCTATATATTTTGAGGACGAAATTTTTATAAGGAGGGTAGAATGTAGCGATTCTGAATTTTCTGTACAAAATTTTTCTTTTTAATGTACAGAAAGGAGTTTACAAGCCTGAGTACAAGTTATAAGTATATCTTGTTTAAGAACAGCGAGAAGCAACTTATAGCTCACTGGTAAAGCCCTTACACTACTGTAATGTAGCCCATGTGTTCGAATCCCATTAGACACATTATATTTTTCTGATTTTTCTTTTAAACTTTTTGGAAGCCCAAAAGTTTACATATTCAATGCACATAAAAATGAAAAGACAGAGAAAACAAACATGTGCACAATGTTGTATATACTGGCGTGAACACGTGGCTCAAATCTGACGGCTCCACTCACCAAATCGACCAGCAGAACCCTTGATGGGGCCGGCGCCGACCGTCCCCCGTCGCTAATGGTACCCGCGCTTTGCACACTTCACCTTTCCCCTACCCCTAACTCCTCCGCGCTGTTTGATTGCTCTGCAATCAAATAGAGATCTTTCAATTCCCTATTTATCCTTATTTTAATTCATCTTTTTAATTCCAAAAACCCTAATTCCACACTATAAATATTACCCCATGCCTTAGTCCATCTTCATTCTGAAAATTCTAGCCAAAATTCTCTCAAAAGTTTCTAGGTGCAAATGAAGTAAAGTGGAGTTAGCAAACAAGTAACTTCCGGCGAAGATCGAAGACGATTCCGGAGCTCTCGCGGCATCCCAAAGCTTTCCCCCTCATCTTCCTCCTCTTCTTAACAAAATCAAAAGGTAAGTCCCTTCCTATCCCTCTCTTTCTTCTTGAAAAGTTCATTTTTCAAAACATGTCGGTAAGTGGAGTTAATACCGACATTTTATTCTAAACCCTAGAAATTACACTTTTTCTTAAGCGTTGCTCATTCCTAATTCTACACCTTGCATGTTAACATAAAACTAATGTAATATCATGAAAAATAAATTTAATTTAACTTTTATTTTAAAATACCATAAACTTTGTACCAACCATATTTAATTGTTTTGCTTAATTATCTCTTTAGAAAACTCACGGGGTAACGACTTACCTCTCACATACACACATGCTTTCCATAGCACGTTACACTTCAAGCGTATTTTTAGTTACGAACACAATATTTCATTAAAATACCATCTACTGTAAAAAAACGGTTTTCTTTGGAATTGTATTTTAAGATTCCTTTGCAAATATGCCTCTACAACCTTTTTTAGGAGACTCGCTATTGGATGGTGCGGATTATCGCACATCCTTGGGCTAGTATAGCGAGATACAGATCTCCTCATGGAGCATTCGGTCTCGAAATGTTTTAAATACGGTTTTTAAGAAAAACGCATTTTATAAATTAATAAAATTTAATTTTTTAAATTATATAAAATACTACAAATCCATATATTTTCAAAGTATAATAAACTCACAATTTTTAAGATGAAAGAATTTTAAGTTTGACCAAAATAGCATCAAGAAATCAATACAAGACAAGTTTTACAATAAAATACCATGAACTATTCAAGCTAAGTATTTATCACTAAATTACCTCGAATCTTTAGAATTCACATTCATGAAAACCCTAAATAATATAAATAACTTCTCGAGATTATTTTGAAACTATTTTAAAAATATTTTTCATAAAACTCCATTGAGTTTTATATATCAATATTTAAGGACTTTAGTAAATATAGGTTTAAGCGGGATCAATTTTCTTGAGTCTCATGTAGCTAGAGAAAGTGAGTGCTTGCCAATTTAAGGTAGAAAACTTAACGGTGTTATTAATGGTAATTGTCTTAGAAAAAGACACAAATACTGCCGTCCATATGCAGTAGTTACCGATAACTCCTAAACCTTATTCAAGATCTAAATCAGTTTAAAGTGTCTAAATTAAGTATGAGTCTAACTCATGTCTAAATCCAAACTCAAACCTTAATCTAAAAACAAACATGAATACTTGATCATGAACTTGAATCCAAACTCAAGTCAGAATCCAATTCAAACATGAACCCAAAGTCTAGCATGCATACTTGAACATGAACCTGAATACCTAACTTCAAACATATATACAAACCAGAATACATGTCATGCCTTGACTCAAACCATGAATACAACTTGACATGAATACAAGAAAACTTGATATGAATACTTGATATATACATGAACTTTATCTTGCAAACTGATGTATTCATGGATTCGAGCAAGGCTGGTAATTTTAGCTGTAACTTAGCATATACTGGGTGCTGAGGTAGTTCATGCGGCCAACGAAATCTCAGGAGTCCCAATAGATCATGAATCCATTTCTACTAACACAAGCAAGCTATCATGAGAGCCCGTGTTTCCTTACTCCAGGATTGCAACCTGTTGAGTTTGGAATACTTCAACACTAGGTTGAAGTCCCGTTACTAAAACTTGATTCGGGCCCGTGGTTCCTTACCCCTGGATTACAACTTGTTGGATTCAAGAAGACTCTTGAGATTGGTTGACATTCATCCTTGAACTTACGTTAAATTAATGTATCCAAGTAGAGACCTGTTAAGACACTTACATTCCCTGCATATTCACTATACTTACACCACACGGCCATGTTACATTTGTTTGCCATGCTCATGCTATGCTGTTATGCTTATCTACTTGTTATATATTACCATACTGGTTCACATATATTACGATAGAACTGCATGCTAAATAAACTTTCCATGGATACGTTAAACGACATGGCGACAAACCATACTTCATAATAAATTGTTCTTTTTATACATTTTCCTTTATCATTACACTTTATACTTCATTTCATTTCTTGGGGACTTACCGAGCGAAAGTTCAATGACAGGCATTCCACCCTTCTCTGTTTTCTTGGAATGTTCGTCAGATACTGTGGAGACTGAAGAGGTAGATATCTCAGAAGAAGAGCACGATTAGACCAAGACCTAGGCCTAGAGCAGTTACCTTTTCTCAGTTTATGTATGCCACCTATTTAGGCATTTCCATCCTTGTATTTTCTTTCAGTTAAAATTATCTATTGTAAATAAATCAAGTTGAATATAAATAAAGTTGTTGAATTATAAATTTCATGTTAATTATCTTGCCAATTTTATATTGCTTCTTCTACGCTTAGCGTATTTATTCCGGGAAATGACCTTCTCAAAATAAATATGTCGCGGGCCTCGTCACGTACATGCTTCCGTCTACTGGGAAGCGGGGCGTGATAGGTTTTGTTGGTGGCCCATGCAGGCCGGTTCTGTAAGAAGTCATAAGCAATATATAACAAGAAATATGAGATTCAACAACTTTACATTTCTTGCAATTCAATTTTCGTTGAATCTATCCTAATCTTTCTTCTCTATCTACGGTGTTGGATTCTCCCAGCAACCCTAGCACCAACGATGGAAGTTCACTACCGCCACCTATCCTTACCATTCTACCCGTTAGGTTACTTAACTAACGATAGAGCGGGGCTGGACTAGCGCGGATGCAAAACATAAGCAACGCCTACTAGATATCATATATAGATATATACATTCGTCAGATGCAATGATAGCCATTCCAGATCACAGATGAACACATTGGATATACTAGGAATCTGCATTTCGTTCGAGCCTGCAACGAAAGACGGATTACACGGTCGTGATGAATAGCCACACCCCACCCTAGACCCCTACGGGTGCGGCAAACTACCCGCCAAGTACCCGAAGTGAAGCAACTTCCCTCAACAACGTGAGTAGGCCACTCGGCACTTCAAAGTACCCGGTAGTTTGTGCACCCCTCCTTGGGTCTATCCTAGGAGAAAAAACAGTAAAAGAAATAATATACAATGGCGGCTACAACCTCATCCTGGATGTGCGGCCATAAAAATAATATTACATCAATTTACATATTACATCAAATGAAAGATAAAGAAACTCTCATCTCACAAACCCCGGCTATTCATCCGCGACGATCCAACAAGTTCATATACATAATCCAACAACATTACAGATCACAGATATGCACAACCCCCACTAATCGACGTATAGCGATTAGTCGACGTTCAGTGCATATATCACATTACAGATATAACCATTTAGCAAGAGTTTGTAGAACTTCGATCAAAATACCAATTTGTAACTACCCCCAAACACAACATTGTTCTCTGAAAAATCTGGGCAGAAACAAAACATCTTAAAAATCCCAAAACACCAAACAGAGAAAACTTGACTCGGCCGCGGAACCGCGGCGAAACGCTTGGTTTCGCCGCGCTTCCGCGGCGCGTTGACCGAGTCAGCGGCTCGTTTTTCCTGGTTATTTCTAAAACACCCTGCACTGATTTTTAAGACATGTGGAATAATTTTTAGAGCAGTTTTAAAAATCAGCAGAAAGTATGGTTTTTGACATGTTTTCGGGATTTTTTCCGGATCGAAGTTCTAAACACTTTGCTAACAGTTAGTTGTTGTTTAGCTAGGCTCTGATACCACTATTAAGTCCACGTTACCCACCCCGGTTCTTTCGGGGAGGCGGAATAAGTAAAAATCAAATTTTTCTAACAAGGTGACATGGACCATCCATGATGGATCTTTGGTAAACAAAAACTAACACGTAAACTACAAGTTCTAGCTACTATGTAGAATGGTTATACCTAGATCTTGAACTCCTTCTCTTCTTGTTGTGGTTCTCCTTCTTGTTGCTCCTTGTAGTGGCGTAGATGGCTCCTCCTCGTCGTCTTCTCTTTGCCGAAGATAGATCCACCCGAGGGCCTCGAACTTGAGCTCCTACCTCAACCAAGAGGTAACTAGAGTGCTTGGTTTGCTAGACAAAGAACCATAGAAAGAGTGGAGTGATGCTTTGATGGTTTAGTCTCAAAAGCTTATGATTTCCAACACATGGAACACTTAAGCTTTGAGAGAGGAAGAGGGAGAAATTTTTCAAGGGAGAGAAAGAGTATGATAGAATGAACTCTCTTTTTGCAACCATGCTCACAAAATAAGAATAATGATAATAATAATAATAATTAAGAAATTGTGATGGTTAGTTTATGAATGACCATTATCATTTCATCATTTAATGCATTTGCAAGAAACAAGAAGCATCTTTGAAATGAAATGATGATGGTCAACATGTCAACAATAGTCAACCGGTCAACCAAAGTCAACAAGTCAACAAAAGTCACCTGGTCAACAACCCTAACCATGGCATAATTATCCTTAATTAATATTATTAATCATATTTCTCATTCTCATTAGGATTTAGAAAAAGTCAACGGTCAACAACCCTAATGAGATTCCTCTGCCTTTGTCAACTGTGCATACACACCCGCATCCGTGTTCCAAGGAACACGAATACAATGAGATAAAACCATTCCCAAAACATATACTAGGATCTGGCTTAAACTAAAGCTCGCTAGTAATAACTGTCCGGACACCAAACGTGCACAAGTGCGCGGATGTGAACGAACCCCGTCGCAAAACCATGCGACCTCTACTCTGTTTTGCCCAAAGGCGAATAGCCCTCTGTGTGGGACTCTAAAGACTTGACACTACGCTGGCAGTGGGTTTAACCACAGGCCGCAAGCGGTACTAGCTGTACGTAACGGTCCCCAGGTAGATGCCGATAAGAAGACTGATGAGGTGAACCCATCCGAACTCCTACTGAGCCTGAATGTGACAATCTCCGTACAGTCCGGTCTGTTCGTCTAAGAGTATCGCATGTCGGTCCTAGGGGGTGGTAAACGTCAGACCCCTAATAGCGGTACAAGTCATGTCGGAGTGTAGCCCAGAACACCCTGAGAAACTACTGGAAACACTACCAGTAAATCTCGCTTGCCCTGACCAGGAACAACTATGTGTAATGGCTCTCCTAGACACAGCGCGATATCAACTCCCAATACTGGGAGAGACGAATCCTGTCTAACCGTCACTGCCTCCAAGTGCTTCGGGACTGCACCCAACTACTACATGTTTGCACGACTCAGTAGAGCCGTGGTAGGGTAGCAATCTAAGAACAGTGGGAACACACTCGAGGCGAAGTGACAGTGTCAAGTCAACAGACTATGCTGTACTCATGTCACCTGAGAACTGTTAACTAACAATAGGTATAATACCAACCAACTGTTCCCGACGAGTCCTGTCCAGTGTACTCGTAACCTAACGAGCACCTGCATACTATCTCCAGTACGACGTACCGATGGCTGTGGGACAGACCATCTCCCCTGCTGGGACGAGAAGCGTATGCACCAGTCTACTCTGGAGTATCGATGCCCTGTCTCGATAATCCTACGACTAGGGACCAAAATAAGAATGTGCTTATAGACTACCCAGCCCCCACTAGTGTGATCGCCATCGCAACGCCGGTAGTCAAGCAAAGATCATAAGGGCTCCATCAATATGTATTAGTGATATGTTAAAAGAAACATATACACATATTAAGATAGAAACAAACCAAGTAGCATACTACTATATCGAGCAAAACTGTCGTAAACCCGTGTATATATCCCAAGCTTCCAAAATGTATTATACAAACTAGTACTATACAATAATGGCCTCTAGGGCATACATATCCAACAGATCCCACATCCATTTGTGTTTGACATCAGAGAAGGTATACGGGTGCTCAGTGGAGACTGGCTACACTGAACGGACTTGGCGAGAACTCCTAGATGGTATTATACCTCACGTCAGATAGCAGTTCTCTAGTGACACTGGTACAGGTTAGTCTGTCGACTTGAGATCGTCGTAGAGTCTTGTGTGTCTCCTACTGTGCTTTGATTTCCACCCTACTACGGCTCTACTGAGTCGTGCAAACAGGTGGTTTTTGGATACAGTCCCGAGTCACATGGAGGCAATGAGCGATAGGAGGGGATTTCGTCTCTCCCGGTATTGGGGGTTGATGTTGCGCTATGCTCGATTGGCCATAACAAGAAATTCCTGGCTAGGGTTGGTAAGATTTACTGTTAAGTGTTATCGGTAGTTTCTCGAACCGTTATGGGCCTCACATCGGCATGACTTATCAAGCTATTAGGGTCTGACGTTTTACCACCCCCCCAGGCTGGATATGCGACATATCAGACGAAGAGACCGGACTGTACGGTAGTGTTACTTATTGGATTCGCAGGAGTATGAGCAAGCCTGCTTGTTGATCTTCTGATTGCTCAATACCCGGGTGGCCGTTACATTTAGCAGACCGCTTGCGGCTTGTGTGTGACTGATATGATCACCACCTACTGCCGGGGTATTGACGAGTCTTTAGAGTCCTACACAGAGGTTTCCTGGCTCAGGCGAAACGAAGTAGGAGCACATATGTGATATGTGTGGGACCGAGATTAATGCGCGTATGTGATACCGCATTATAATCTCGCGATATGTGATATCGGTCGGTTATATGTAATATAGCCAGGTTATCGAATCAAGTGTTGATTCGATAAGTTGATATAAATGATATTAGTCGGTTAAATGTGATATAGCCGGATTATTAAATCAAGTATTGATTTAATAATTTAATGTATAATTATATATTTGATATATTAATGTACATTAACTAATATTAGCTCACTTAAGTATTTCTTTTTCTCACTTGTGCACATTTAATATATATGTGATATATATTATTGTGTCATGCTAGTTGATACATGCAACATGGGTGTATGAGACTTACACCATTATTTAGATAATTAAAGAGTTTTATTTATTTAAAGTAATTCAAAATTGGTTGGAAATCAGTCATGGTTGATGCTTAGTGGAAGCCTGTAGAACCCATTGACTTAGTCCACTAATTTTATTTTACTTGAGATATTTATTAACCCAACCATTATCTTTAGCCTTGGTTCGGTCTCTACATGAGTTAGTATATGATATTAACTCGCCCGTGATTGCTATTCTCACCCATTCTCTCACTCTCATTCCATTCTCATCTTCATCTTCTTCTTGATCTCCAAAAGCTCTCTAGCTTTTTGGAAAGTGAAGAAATATAGTGAGAAAAATATTTCTAAAGTGAGCAAAAATCCTACTTCATCAACCTATACTAGATTAGCCATTTAGTTTAGGTTGTTTGCTTCATTAATTCCCAATTAGAGAAAAGGTAGCTTGAGTTGGAGTTTTCTCGACGTAGATCATCTTCGGCCTCGAAGACATCAAGAAAGCTTGTTCCTTTCATCTTGTGAAGCCTTTCTAGAGTCCGGGAGTTCACTACTTGGAGCGAAGGGACTACTACACGGAGCTATTGAAGTGAAGGACCGGTCTACAAAGGTTGTATTCCTCATTCACTTAGTGTAATATTTGATTACATGCTATCTTAACTCCTAATTTTCTAGTTAAATCCTTGGCATGGGTTGCATAACTCTCTAGGTTTTTTTTAAATTGCATACTTGATGCCCCATAAATCCTAGTTAGGGTGCTATAGAACCCAGCATCGCATGCAAGGGATACCCTATGCTTCTGTAGTAAACTCTATCATGTACGCGATGTTGTGTACCAGAGCCGATGTAGTATACTCACTAGGTGTAGTGAGTAGGTATCAAGCAGATCCTGGAGAGAATCACTGGACAGCAATAAAGAACATTCTCAAGTACTTGAGAAGGACTAAAGAAACGTTCTTGGTGTTTGGTAACGGTGAACTCGAAGTGGAGTCCTTTATGTAGGGTTACTAGGCACTCTAATGAGGTTCTACATGGCATCAACCATGCCGGATTAAAATTTTAGCCGTGTCGAATAACCCCAAACAAGATCGTTAACTAGAGTTTAGGCGAAACTATAGGCAAGTAAACAACTTTACTCTAAAGGGATACGAAATACAACCTTTGTAGATCGGTCCTTCACTTCTAAAGTTCCTTGATGTAGTCCCTTCGCTGCGATCACGTGCTCCCGGACTCTCGGACGGCTCCATGAGAAAGTAGCAACGGAATTGCTTGAAGTCTTCAAGGCCGAAGATGATCTACGTCGAGGGAATACGGACTCAAGCTTCTACTTCACTAACCAAAGAATTAGTGAAGCAAACACCCTAAACTAAAGTGCTAGTCTAGTAGAGGATGATGAGATAGGAAATGGGTACACTTTAGAATTTCTTTTCTCACTTTGTATCTCTCTCTTTTACAAACCCTAGAAAGAAAAATGAAGAAGGAAGAAGATGAGCTCAAATGGGAATGAAACTTATCAAGTGAGAGAGTGAACTAACCATGGTGAGTGAGTATCATATACTTAACTCATGTAGAGACATAACCATGGCTAATAATAGTGGTTGGGTTAACTAAATATCATAAGTAAAACAAATTGAGTTGAACTTGTCAAAGCACTAAAAGCTTCTACAAGCTTCATGCACTTAACAAATTCAATCAATTTAGATTTACCTTAAATACAATAACCCCTCAACTAAAATTAGAATGGTGTATGTCTTATACACCTGATCGCACGCCAAAAGCGTGTCGGATGTTCAAAGAATTAAAGTATAACCGCGATCAGGACGGTGTCGCTTTGCAGCTAGCCGGTTGAGCACGGGTCGGTCCACAGGGAGATGGTGGTATTTTACCTTCTTGTCTTAGACGAGTCAATAAAGAATCTGTATGTTTGTTTGATCTTACCTATGTGTTTATTTGCAAGTATAAAGTTGTTAAGAAAAATACGAGATTG
The DNA here is from genome assembly GCA_030015575.1 of Agapanthus africanus. Lineage (NCBI taxonomy): Eukaryota > Viridiplantae > Streptophyta > Magnoliopsida > Asparagales > Amaryllidaceae > Agapanthus > Agapanthus africanus. The sequence goes on along the minus strand of JASDDO010000006.1, from coordinate 55,016,824 downwards.
TAAGCTAAGAAATCCGTACTCAAAACCTTTGAGCCGAGTCTTGACCAATTGAAGCTAGACAATCGGCAACAACGTGGATTAGGGGATTTAAGCGCGGTATTCGTGGAATCCGGCTTATTTACCCTTGTCCTTCCGTTCTTGTCTCTTGCTTTCGCCTCCGGCCAAACCGAACGCAACCGGTCGCGGTTAGGAATCACCGCTACCTTGTCAGGGTACGGTGCCTAACGGAGCGCTTACGTATGGTTTGGGCGGAGTTCAATGGAAAATAACGGGAAAAGGAATTGGGAAAAGAATTGTTAACTTACAATATCATATGATTCTTAACAACAACAATAAATACAACATTCACAAAATGAACAAAAAAGAGAGAACAAAAAGAAAAGAACAAAGAAAAGAAAAGATTACAAGAAAGAAAGTGCATGAATATAAATTGCAAGTAATTAAAGTGCAAGGAAATAAATTGCAAGTAAGAAAAAGCGATAAAAAGAATACGAAACTAGGACTCAAGACAAGCATGTGATCAATAGCCAACCCTTAAACTTGCAAGCTCAATCAAGAGGTTGCAAGATCAAGGGAAGGGTAGAGAACGCATGTGAAATGAAGTGCTAGTCCCGTGAGAAAATACGACCCTTGAGATCAATAACTAACCCTTAACCATTCAAGCTCAATGAAGAGGTTGAATGATCAAGAGAAAGGAAGAATCTCAAGGGGAAGAAGAAACAAAAGAGAATGATACAAAACCCTCATCTTCATTAATCTCCCACTCAAAAAGCTCTCACTAAAATTTTCATGGAACAAGAATGAAGAAGAAGAAGAAAAAAGACTAAAACCTAACAAAAAGAGGCTAAAGAAATTAACACCTAAAGCTTGGCAAGTTCTGGGGTATTTATAGGCAGGTAACAGAAATTCTAGGGCAACATTCTGGACCCATGTGAAAAGACCCAACTACCCATGAAAAGTGATACACTGAAGGCTCAGTACGGCCGCGGAACCGCGGCCTATACCCCCTATTGGCCGCGGTTCCGCCGCACTATAGGTGAGTCAGGGCGTGGGCTTTTCTGTACTGCCCTGGTTTGCTGTCCCCTTTTGTCTGGTACATGTATTTTCTGATAATCTTTCCACATTTCTTCCAGAATTCTAGTGGATCAAAAGGTGATTTGGACATGGATCTTTTGTCATGATTTTCTTGAGCTCCGCGTAGATTTCTTGGATTTGGTGTTGCCATTGTGCTTTGTGCATGAAGGTGACAATCGATTTGTCATTTTGTCTCCTAAACTGGTGTGTGGCAACAGACGGATAAAGAGCGGAGACCCGTGTTTTATCTGTGGTTGGCAGGAACTCGGATTTTGTCGTATTTTTCCATGGATTTCACCGTTTAGAGCCGAGAACCTGTATCCTGCAATTGACTAGCAAACACGGCTCAAGAGTACCTACCGATATGCAATGTGATAAAAATTGGGCGGTATAAAAATGCAAAAATCTGATATGAACAAATACCCCCAAACTTATCATTTGCTCGTCCCGAGCAAAGCCAATTTATTCACAAAAAATCCTAACCGCACTTTCGCAGGGAACGCGATTGCACTGAGCGCGTGCAACAAGCCGTTAAACCTCTAGGTGTCCCTAGTAGGAGGAGTGTTGTCTCCTGAGGGTTTTCAGCGGATTACACCCACAAAATCCCGTCAAGCTAGTGTAATAAGTTAACATTGATTCTACTCCTACAGTTCAGTATTTATGTTAGAAATTCTATCATCCTAAGTTAGAAATATCCAACCCTTATTTTTCACACCTCCTATCTATTTAACCTTAGGTCCTATACGTTCCAAAAAAGTTTAGAAAGATGTTGGTTCTCCTGAGTTTTCCTTCTAAAGTGCGGCCTCAAATCAGGGATTTTTATCAACTTTACAGAAAACACAAGTCTTACTCTTTATTGCTATCTTTTATTCAAACATCGATTGTATACCCCTACGTGTATGTATATTTGCACCCCTACACTCAAAAATTCAATTCAAGCTATAAAACCCTTGCCCTATTACCTAATACTACTTCTTTTCATTAAGGATGGACGGATCTGCTCACACACCTTTCATGCGACTATTAATGCTTCTTGAGGTACTAACGACCGATTACTGAATGTGTGAACTTTAAAGCGTAAATAGCAGTTTCCAGGTCTTGACTTTATTCTATTTTTCTTTTTCTTTTTCTTTTTTTTCTTTTTCTTTTTCTTTTTCTTTTTGAAGACCGGATATTTTTTTCAATATGCTCTTTTGGTGTTTAGCTTTAAATACCGTTTTTTCTTTCATACTAGGCTTTCAGGCAAGAGTATTTTTAGGTATCCTCTACTATCTCAAGTTTCAAGGTGCGTGTAAGTGCAGTTTGTAGGGTATATACTTTCTAAATTTGAACTTGAGAAAAGAAACTATTTTTCAGACTTATCCTCCAGTAAAGCTTCAATACTTTCCTTTCATCTTGACTTAACTCAAGAACTGAACTCAAGATTACCTATTTCTAAAAAAAACTGTAAGGACGTATACTTACCAAAGTTAGACAGAATGAGAGTTGTTTTTAGGGTTTTCAATTCCAAAGCCTAGAATTTAGTTATTTCGATCATATCAACTAAACTTTCAGAATCAAAAACCTAAGTTACCTTATTAGCTAACTTGACGACAAAGTTTTTATATTTTTTGGAAAATTTTCAATTTTTGTGGGTTTTTAATAAGGTATGCAAATGCAAAATATACAAATGAATGTGAAGGAAGAAAGCTTACCGAGCACACCCCCAAACTTAAACTTGACAGTGCCCTCACTGTCAGGCTATACCAAGAGGGTCAAAATTGTCGGCGCTCCCCCTAAAAACAAATTATATACAAAAAGGAAAACAAAAAATATATACAAAAAAGGTGTCCCCCCCAAACTTAAGTAAAACAGTTTTTCCACTGTTAAGCGTTGAAATTCAGTATTAGGGGGGAAAGAAAACAGTATCAATCTATACAAGGCCTTACACAGGCCAAAAGTTAACACCAACCATTCAAAAAATTTATCTCTATAATGTGCTGGTTGGGGAAGAAGGCGTAGAGAAAAGAGATGGACAATACGCGAGACCGTATGCGAAGAGAAGCGGGATACAGTCTCAGTATATGAGAGGAAGAAGAATGGCGGAAGGGAAAAAAGAAGTGGAATACGAACTTGAGGGTGCAAATGGAATAAATAGATTAGCACAATTTGTGATGAGCGATGTGTAAAAAGCGATTGTGCTAATATATTTACCCGTCGAGAAATGGGGTCAAATCCCTCAAGATTCGTGAGAAACCATGGGTACGCCGAACTTGGTAAACCAGACATAGTAAATGAAAGTGAGACGGGTTCTTGCAAGGTCGGAACGATGGAAAGGATGGAGGGAAGTGGTTGAGGAAGGGTATCGGTTAAAGGTTCAGGAGGGTGTACACAGTCAGTGGAAGGAACAGGATGAATTGGAAAATCCGACTCATCAAGCAAAACTGGTTCATCCTCAAAACTATCCTCAATATTCTCCTCAAAATTTAGCACATCCATGCACTTCTCTTCAAAGTCCAGACGCATATGGGGTTCGGGAAAAACATTTAATGACTCGGGATGATGATTTGAAGAGACAAACTCAGCCAAATCTACGGGTTCATCATCCAAAATATCCCCAGCGTCAATATCCTCAATCAAGTGAAAATCAAAATTCTCTGACACCTCATCAAAAGCATGGATATTAATCGATTCTGGTTCTAAGATGGAGGTGTAGAGATCAAAAGGATTAGGTATGGTTTCACTTGGAAGGGACCCTTCACAATCGGGCAAATCAAACACTACGAAGTCGCACAACTCATTCATCATTCTATCTTCAATTGATAAATCATGTGGGATACTCGATAGACTTTCAAAACAGGAGTTGTGGGATTCAATTTGGGACGGGTAGGTTTGATTTGGAAGGGGGTACATTTCACTCTCTCCACTCAAATTCACAGCCTGTCCTACCGCCGCATCATACATTGAAAAAGTTGGAGCTAGTTGAAAACTAGCTACCGGGTCACTAGGTTGAATGAGGGCGGCCATGGACGCATTCAAATCCATCATCTGTTGGCTTGACGCTATCCTAAAATCTTCCAACGACTGTTCCAGACTAGACATAGGTTGTGAAGGGGTTTCAGTAAAAGATTCAAAGTTGTTTGGATACTGAAAACTCCCAAATGGCGGTTCTGAAGCAATGTCTAGGGAAGGAGCAAAAGTAGGGTAGGATTGGTAGGAATTGAATGGCTGGACAGGAGTGGGATCAACATTGGGATAAGAAGGTGAATGGAATTGGTGATCCCAAGAATTTGAAGCGGTGAAAGGAGTGAAAGATCGGCTACGAGATTGTTCAATACGTTCAGCAAGAGACATAGGTCTTGTGGCTACAACTGGACTTTTAAAATAGGTATCAACGCAAGAAGGGGTGAATGTTTGAAACGGTTGATACGAAGTGGATTGCGGGGTCCAGTTGTTCGTCCTAGACGCGTCTATCCGATCTTTCAAAGAAATTTTTGGCAATGGAGGGGTCGTTCGATGTTCGGCCAAAGCAAGAACCGTAAGAAGTAATGTCTGGTTGTGGGTACCAAAGTTCGGCAAGAGTTTTGTGAGGTGGGGTACCCATGATATGAAGAGAGAAGGAAAGAAAGGAAGAGAAAAGGAGGGGGAAAAGAATGTGATATTTTTTTTTTTTAGCTATTAAAAGAATGAAATATAAACACAAAAAGAATATGGACAAAAACAATCACGACACAAAAATACCACACACCTAATCGTTCTAGGGTTCACCTAGGTCAACTAGACCTGCTCCAGAACTTGATTGTCGAAGTAAAACTGTGTCGAGAAACGGGCTCAAGATACACTGATCACGAGGCCAGGTAAGTGCAGAGATAAGGGGAGGTTTTCCAATGCTTTCGCGAAGTTCCTTAATTAAATAACCCTTTCTCTTTTGGCGGTTTCGCCGTTAACACTTTCCTAGACACCCCGTAAGCAATATACCGTTAAGCGGGGTTCTAAACATAGTTAACTTCTCCTAGTGAACGCGAAGTCCTTAAGGCTTAAAGTCTAGTTTCTTTTAAAATTTGTGCGGGTAAACGTTATGCTAAAGTTCGTGATTTGTGGGCCACGGAAAAGGTGATGAAATCCTTTACCGTATATTGTGGGGTTCGCTTGCCCTTAAGTCCGTATTAATGTATGCAATGCGAAATTCAATAAAAATTCTATAAAGAATCAAACAATCATTTTTTAGTTTAAGCGCGGCACTGCAACAAATACGGGTTAGTCAATTTTTAGCGTTTGCTAGCGAACTTGCAAAGAATCCTGCAAAGAATAGTATATTGGATGTGTCGGATTTGAGAAGAAGGTGTTAGTAAAGTACGTACCGTTACGTTTTTGGGTTAAGAAACCCCCGTTGAATCAAATCCGGTAAGCTTGAAAAGTTCGCTTGCGCGGGTCAAACTACCCGGATCTTTGGCACTGTACTTTGCAATCACCTTAGCCTTGAACGTACACTTTGCTCCCCACAATCGCAGTTTGCAAATACGCAAAAATCTGCACGCTTGCCCACAAAAATTATCAAAAATAACAAAAAGATTTTTATTTTTTTATTATAAATATATACAAAAAGAATATTAACACGAATAACAAGAAAAAAATACGCTACCGACTCCCCGGCAACGGCGCCATTTGATCGCATGCCAAAAGCGTGTCGGATGTTCAAAGAATTAAAGTATAACCGCGATCAGGACGGTGTCACTTTGCAGCTAGCCGGTTGAGCACGGGTCGGTCCACAGGGAGATGGTGGTATTTTACCTTCTTGTCTTAGACGAGTCAATAAAGAATCTGTATGTTTGTTTGATCTTACCTATGTGTTTATTTGCAAGTATAAAGTTGTTAAGAAAAATACGAGATTGTAAGCTAAGAAATCCGTACTCAAAACCTTTGAGCCGAGTCTTGACCAATTGAAACTAGACAATCGGCAACAACGTGGATTAGGGGATTTAAGCGCGGTATTCGTGGAATCCGGATTATTTACCCTTGTCCTTCCGTTCTTATCTCTTGCTTTCGCCTCCGGCCAAACCGAACGCAACCGGTCGCGGTTAGGAATCACCGCTACCTTGTCAGGGTACGGTGCCTAACGGAGCGCTTGCGTATGGTTTGGGCGGAGTTCAATGGAAAATAACGGGAAAAGGAATTGGGCAAAGAATTGTTAACTTACAATATCATATGATTCTTAACAACAACAATAAATACAACATTCACAAAATGAACAAAAAAGAGAGAACAAAAAGAAAAGAACAAAGAAAAGAAAAGATTACAAGAAAGAAAGTGCATGAATATAAATTGCAAGTAATTAAAGTGCAAGGAAATAAATTGCAAGTAAGAAAAAGCGATAAAAAGAATACGAAACTAGGACTCAAGACAAGCATGTGATCAATAGCCAACCCTTAAACTTGCAAGCTCAATCAAGAGGTTGCAAGATCAAGGGAAGGGTAGAGAACGCATGTGAAATGAAGTGCTAGTCCCGTGAGAAAATACGACCCTTGAGATCAATAACTAACCCTTAACCATTCAAGCTCAATGAAGAGGTTGAATGATCAAGAGAAAGCAAGAATCTCAAGGGGAAGAAGAAACAAAAGAAAATGATACAAAATCCTCATCTTCATTAATCTCCCACTCAAAAAGCTGTCACTAAAATTTTCGTGGAACAAGAATGAAGAAGAAGAAGAAAAAAGACTAAAACCTAACAAAAAGAGGCTAAAGAAATTAACACCTAAAGCTTGGCAAGTTCTGGGGTATTTATAGGCAGGTAACAGAAATTCTAGGGCAACATTCTGGACCCATGTGAAAAGACCCAACTACCCATGAAAAGTGATACACTGAAGGCTCAGTACGGCCGCGGAACCGCGGCCTATACCCCCTATTGGCCGCGGTTCCGCCGCACTATAGGTGAGTCAGGGCGTGGGCTTTTCTGTACTGCCCTGGTTTGCTGTCCCCTTTTGTCTGGTACATGTATTTTCTGATAATCTTTCCACATTTCTTCCAGAATTCTAGTGGATCAAAAGGTGATTTGGACATGGATCTTTTGTCATGATTTTCTTGAGCTCCGCGTAGATTTCTTGGATTTGGTGTTGCCATTGTGCTTTGTGCATGAAGGTGACAATCGATTTGTCATTTTGTCTCCTAAACTGGTGTGTGGCAACAGACGGATAAAGAGCGGAGACCCGTGTTTTATCTGTGGTTGGCAGGAACTCGGATTTTGTCGTATTTTTCCATGGATTTCACCGTTTAGAGCCGAGAACCTGTATCCTGCAATTGACTAGCAAACACGGCTCAAGAGTACCTACCGATATGCAATGTGATAAAAATTGGGCGGTATAAAAATGCAAAAATCTGATATGAACAACACCCATGTCAAGTGTATCAACAACCATGATACAAATAGTAAACACAAATAAATATATATATCACATATATATATATATCAAGTTGTGCATAAGTGAGAAAAAATCAATGCTTAAGTGAACCAATGTTAGTTAATGTAAATTAATATATCACATATACAATTATACACTAAATTATTAAATCAACAGTTGACTTAATAATCCGGTTATATCACATATAACCGACTAACATCCAATGTATCGACTTATCGAATCAACACTTGATTCGATATCCCGGTTATATCGCATATAACCGATCGATACAAACATCGTGAGAATAGAATACAATATCACATACTCGCATTATTCTCGGTCCCGCACATATCACATATACGCTCCTATTTGATTTCGCCTGAGCCAGTACAACCTCTATGTAGGACTCTAAAGACTCGTCAATACGCCGGCAGTAGGTGATGATCATATCAAGCACCCATAAGCCGTCAGCGGTACTAGCTGGACGTAACGGCTATCCGGGTATTGAGCGATCAAAAGATCAGCAAGCAAGCCCGCTCCAACTCCTGTAAAAGCCTGACAGTGACACTACCATACAGTCCAGTCTCCTCGTCTGATATGTCGCATATCAAGTCTAGGGGTGGTAAACGTCAGACCCCAATAACCGATAAGTCATGCCGATATGAGGCTCATAACGGGTCGAGAAACTACTGGTAACACTTACCAGTATATCTCTAAACCAGCCCTGGCCAGGGACTTCCCTGTTATGGCCAATCGAGCATAGCGCAACATCAACCCCCAATACCGGGAGAGACGAAACCCCTCCTGTCGCTCATTGCCTCCATGTGACTCGGGACTGTACCCAAAATCCACCGTTTTGCACGCCCTCTTGGACGTGGTAAGGTAGAAACCAAAGCACAGTGGGAATCACACAAGACTCTATGACGATCTCGGGTCTACAGACTAACCTGTACCAGTGTCACCAGAGAACTGCCATCTGACGTAAGGTATAATACCATCTGGGAGTTCTCGACGAGTCCGTCCAGTGTACCCAGTCTCTACTGAACACCCGTATATCATCTCTGATGTCAAACACCAATGGATATGGGATCATCCATCGCCCATCTGTATGGGTCGAAAAGGTATGCGCTAGTCTACTCTGGTATATCGATGCCCTGTCTCGATACACCCACGACTAGGGACTGTGAAAGATGTACTTATGGACTACCATGTCCCCACTAGTATGATCCACATCATAGTCCAGGTAGTCAAGTACACATTCTAAGGGCTTTACCAACATGTAACAGAGAGACAATCAGTGTACACGTTAAGGTAAACAGTAACCAGATAGCATACTATCATATCGAGCAAGAAAGTCCTCCCTATATTTGTCCAAGCATCCAATACAATATACATCCAATGTATAGTAATGGCCTCTAGGGCTTACATATAACTAACAATCTCCCACTTGCACTAGGGCCATCTGATAACAGTGGTTGTAGTATCTCATACTCAACCATCCCATAAAAGTCTCTCTCTGGGAAAAGGCCTTCATGAGTGGATCCGCCGTGTTGTCCTCTGAGTCTACTCTCCTAACCTCGATCCCCTGGAGATCAACCATCTCCATGATCAGGTGACACTGCCTTAGAATATATCTGGATCACTGATGGGACGGGAGTTCCTTGGCATAAGCCACAACTCCATTGTCACACAATGGGAGGAACAAAGTTCATCTCATGAACTTATATACACCCAGACTTCCTCTTCGGTAGCATCTTAGGTAACGTTGTGTCTTGCCATTAATCGTCTAGTATGCCACGGTATCTAGCTTGGAACTCTTCCAACATACCGTCCCCTTACTGAGGGTAAAGACAATGCCTGTGACTGATATTCAGTCGTCCTTATCACCCTGGAACTTTTCCAGTGATTCTCCCCAGGATCAATTGATACCATCTCACTACAATTAGTGAGTATCCTAGCATCCAATTAGATCTATCTCATAGATCCAAAATTGAGGATTTAGCAGGTATCACTTTGATCCTATATGGAGAATCCTTGTGATAAGCGAAGATTGACCGAGCGTAGCATAGGAAACTCCTTCCCCATCAAGAGTATGTCATCCATGTACTCTACGTGGATCACCACCATACTCCCTACTCCCTTTTTGTATATACAAGGTTCATCTACTATTTTGATGATGTCAAACTCTTTGACTAACACATCAAAACAGACGTTCCAACTCCGCGATGCCTGCTTTATCATATAAAACTTCTTGCACATGTTTCCGCTGCTCCCACTGTCTACGAAGCCCTCTGACTGTGTACTTATAGACTCTCTCTTCTAAAACATCATTTAGAAAAGCAGTCATGACACCCAACCGCCAGATATCGTAGTCATGGTATGTAGCCGTGGTAAGTAGGATCTGAATGGACTTTAGCATAGGCCCCAGAAAAGGTTTCATTATCAGCCACATCTGGTCTATGATGCAAACCTTTAACAAGTCTAGCTTTGAAAGTCTCAACTTTTCCATGTACACCAAGTAATCTTCTCAAGATATACTTGCTCCTGATGGGGATTTAACCCTTCATATAAAGCAACCAAAGTCCATACTTTGTTAGTGTATAAGGATTCCATCTCAGATCGATAAGCATCCAGCCATTCTTACAGAGTCCCACTCCTGATGGCCTGCGCGAAAATAGTTGGGTCATCATCTCATGATGCAATCCTCGCTCCCACTGTCATAAAGAAAATGAAGTATCTCTCAGGTGGGTGAGGAACCCTACTAGATTTGCGGAGAGGCTGAGGTTCGTTGGAAACTATTGAATCCTTTGGTTCTACCAAATCATCAGCTGCAGTTTGTATAGCTGGAACTCCTTCCAATTCTACCTCATGTCCACTAATTTCTTCACAAGAAATTTCCTTTCACAAAGGTGGCATGCTGAGAAACAAAACATTTTTGTTCCTCGGTTAGGTAGAAGATATTCCCTTGCGAATACTTGGGATATCCAACAAACTTCTACAGAATTGATTTTGCCTCGAGCTTGTCCGGATTATGCTTTTAGACATAGGCTGGACAACCCCAAATCTTAACAAACTTAAGATATGGGCTCTTCCCTTTCCATATCATATATGAAGTGGTAGGCAACTGATTTGATTTGAACCCTATTCAATAGGTATGCAACTTCATAAGTGCATACCTCCCAAAAGGAAATAGGTAACTCAGTAGTACTCATCATAGAGCACACCTTATCTCATAGGGTGTGGTTGCTCCACCCCGATACACCGAGGTGCTGTGGTGTATGCGGAGGAATAATGCTGAGAGAGAATCTCATTCTCCTTTAGAATAATCCAGGAATTCCGTGCTCAAGTATTCTCCTCCCTGATCTTATCAAAGGACATAATACTTATACCCGTTTTGGTTCTCCACTTCTAAATTATATTTTGTGAATATCTCAAAAGCTTCGGACTTGTGTTTCAATAGGAACATATGTCTGAATCTTGAGAGATCATCAGAGAATTTAATGAAGTACAAAGAACCAGTCTTGGCATGTGTAGACAGGGGACCTTCATACATCAACATGTATCATCCCAAGAGTTCACTAACTCTTTCTCTGTTTCCAGTAAATGGAGCTATGGTCATCTTATCTTTGTGACATGACTGGCAAGTTTCACAAGATGTAAATTCAAACTAATTTAAATATGCATCTATATGTAACTTCAGCTAGTCGGGTCACATTGATATGACCTAGTCTACAATACCTCAAGAAGGATTCGTTCATTTATGAACTCTTCCTCTTGTGTGTGTTCTGTATACTAAGAACTGTAGTTTGATTTAGAACGTTAATGCTTTTAGATAACGTGCCTGAACCGATCAACTCTTGATATAGGAAATGTACAAAACATTATCCAACAATACAAAATTATATCCTTTCTTTACTAATAAAGAGACTGATATGATGTTGTATATCAGGTTCGGTATCTAACGACATTTGTTCAGAATCAATGTATTCTGGTAATACAGGGTGACAGTGACCAACAGACTTGGCTGCAACACTTGCACCGTTTTCTATCTCATGAAACTTATCACCCGTTCTCAGTTCTCTACCTATCTGTAGCCCATGTAACAGATTTCATATACGGGATCCTGATCCGGTATCGCATACCCAGGACGTAAAGAATACTGAGAAACAGTTCTTTATAATGAACACACCCGAAGAAGATGCATCAGCATGCACTTTCTTCGTTTGGGCGGCACGGGAATTCTGGTAATCCCCTATTTCCTGCTCTGTCTTATAACAATTATAAGTTGGAGCGGGACCAACGTTCCCAGCTCAGTATAACAAGCGGGTTCGGTCAATACATCCGTATTATTATCTTAATTTAGGCGTGATATGGTCGCTACCTGGAGAGAGAGAGAAGAAAACACTCTGTGTGCGCTTTTGAAAGATCAGATTGGTTATTATTTTATCTAATCAGGATGGCTCCCACTGTTTTTATCAAATCTTCCTTCAAACCTTAAAAGGAAAGACTAGCCGGGATTAATTACACCCTACAACTTCGCCAATCTTTCAGCCAGGCCAGTGTCGGTGCTTTGAGGGAGGTTCCCCATGCTTTCGCACGGACCTAATTAAAGTAAACCTCATTTTTCTAGAGGCGTAACCCCATTGACACCTTTCTAGACACCTACTTGATCGGCTAATTGTCCTGTGTAAAACTCTCCCAGGAGTAACAATTACTCGCAGTGGGTATCGGGATCCAACTATCTCATAGAAGGTATGCAATCTCATTGCAAATTTCAACTCTTGAAATTCCCGATAATGCTTTTGCCCCTAACGTACTATGACCTTGACGAATGCCAAACAACCCATAGTGCGCTAGTCAAGTTCAACCCGTACATTTCTTGATTGAATTAAACCTACCTGCACGACCCTTGACGAATGCCAAACAACGCCGTACGAATACCCTAATCCAATCGCATCATATGCTACAGATAAATAGTAAATAGCTACCATACACTACGCCTTGACGAATGCCAAACTACCGTAGCACGAATACTAAGTAATATCTATCTGAAATGTCGGAGGGCTACGCAGGTTTTTCAGAAAACCATGAGCGTAATGAACTTGATATCATTGTAGAATCGAATGATTTTAAAATGGAGTGTTTCTGAGGCTTTTGCTAGTTTCGCTAAAGAGGTCACTCCCGGTGAAGGGATCGTCGGCTCTTTCCTTGTCGAATGAGGTGCGGGATATATCATATATATCAATGTGCAAAACAAGAACTAGAAAAGCAATCAAAAGACAAACCGAGGGGTGTAGCATCTGCCAGTCATTGCTAAAGGGGTCACTCCCGGTGAAGGGATCTAGGCCCTTTCCTTATCGAATAAGGTGCAGGATGTTCTACAAGGAACACCGCGATGCAAAGCAAAAACTATAGCTACCTATTTTTGAAAATTCGATTCCACAACATCTTTTAGGTTTCTTTTCTTTCATTAATCACATTAATGAAGTCCCATCATTTAATTCACTTAAACATCACAGATAAATACGACGTACACTTATGCCATCCGCATTCGCCTCGATGTCCCCTTGTGCACCGTTAGGTTAGGTGACTAACGGCAGAGCGGGGCAGGGCTAGTGCGGGTGTAAAACATAAGTAACGTCTATATAATATATCATATATACTATATACAGTATCTATCACAACATATCAAATGATCACATCACAGATATCGCAGCAAAAGAATCATATGAAACATTGGATATACTAGGACGTCCGTGTTTTTAATACGAGCCAGTATAAAACACGGATTCCACGGTCGCGATGAATAGCCAAACCCACACCCCTAGACCCCTATGAGAGCGGCAAGCAACCCTACCAATTCTAGAGTTAGGAGACCCGGACTCGACTCCTCGAGTTGGTCTCCCACTGGACTCTAGAACCCGGTTACTTGTGCTCTCCTCCTTGGGTCTATCCTAGTGCGCAAAAGTAAATAATATACAAATGGTGACAGCAACCTCAACCCAGAAGTGCCCCAATAAAAGAATATTACATACATCAAATTTTACATGAATGAAAATAAAAACTCTCATCTCACATAAAAAAAACCCCGGCTATTCAAAACGCGACGATCCAATATAACATATCCAGCAACACATAACATCACATGTCATCAATGTAAGTAAATGTGCGCATCCCAATTGTCGTTGACATATAGCAACGAAACCGACGATATCACATATTATACTTACGGTCGCAGAAAAGAAAGTGTAAAACTACAACAGTTGGAATCTGCAACCATCCTTAGACATCGCATGCCTAACAGATATAAACGCCGCATTTTAGTCTCTATATCGAAAACACTTTTCAACATCAAGTCAGGCAATTCAACAAGATTCCCGATATACAGATCGAATGCTCGTCGCAAACTTTAATAGACGGCCGGACCCCCGGATGCCGTCGACGAAGTACACTAAGGCGGAACACCGCTGCAGCGAGCACCCGAACGGATGCTTTTGGCGACGGGGTTCTCCTACAGTCACTTGGTTGGGGCTTTGGGGCGTGGCTGTCTATTAAGTTTATCCGGCGAGTATCCGCGTACGCTACGTGATTGCGACGGACTTTTGATCGCATCAAAATTCCGTGGCAACCGATCATTTGAGACTAAACTGCTATGTTTATAACATCCAAATTAGTTATCTCATAACTACATATGGATTCCAAATATTGTATCACATTCCAGATAAATAGACAATGTTAAACTTTCCGATCGAATGATCAAACACCCAAGTTTTCCCAAATAGTTCTCAACACTTGAAGGGGGGTTTAAAAACATCCATCACATGCCACAATACCAATGGTCCAGCCGTAGAAGGGTCAAGCCAACGCCTCACATGTGGCACGCCATACTGCCCCAAACCCTAAGGTTCAAAAGGCAGTTCAAGACGGTCACATAATCGAGTTAAGGTTATTTGTCTTCTAGAGGGTCCATCGCGTAACTTGCATGATCTAGACGTTCTTAAACAAGCGGAAAAATCCAACACTTGGAAATTTTCCGGGTCGGGAAAAAGTGAGCTATTGATATCCGTTCAAAATTTTTAACAGTTTCCAAATATCCGGAAAACAATACGAAATTAAATATTCCGATCGAAACAACGACTACAAAATAAACCCCAAAACACTCAACACTTGAGTCATATAAAAATACCATAAAATATCAGGGAATTAAATATTAACATTACTGTGCAAAATGATAATGGTGACATCACTTTATGGCCGCGGAACCGCCGCACGAGCCATGCTTGTGCCGCGGTTCCGCGGCGCCTTAGGCGCCAAACAGTGTCGTTTTGCACAGTGTTTCTTATAATTGCCTGCTGATTTTTTTAGGCATTTTTAATTCAGAAAAAACCCAGATTTTAAAAAATGTACAGAGAGGGTTTTATTTTGTCGTATTCGGGTTCGTTCGGAATTTTAACTTCGTTAACACATCGCCTAATGCTCTAGCTAGGCTCTGATACCACTGTAGGGTTACTAGGCACTCTAATGAGGTTCTACAAGGCTGCAACCATGCCGGATTAAAATTTTAGCCGTGCCGAATAACCCCAAACAATATCGTTAACTAGAGTTTAGGCGAAACTATATGGCAAGTAAATAACTTTACTCTAAAGGGATACGAAATACAACCTTTATAGATCGGTCCTTCACTTCTAAAACTCCTTGATGTAGTCCCTTCGCTGCGATCACGTGCTCCCGAACTCTCGGACGGCTCCATGAGAAAGTAGCAACGGAATTGCTTGAAGTCTTCGAGGCCAAAGATGATCTACGTCGAGGGAATACGGACTCAAGCTTCTACTTCACTAACCAAAGAATTAGTGAAGCAAACACCCTAAACTAAAGTGCTAGTCAGGTAGAGGATGGTGAGATAGGAAATGGGTACACTTTAGAATTTCTTTTCTCACTTTGTATCTCTCTCTTTTACAAACCCTAGAAAGAAAAATGAAGGAGGAAGAAGATGAGCTCAAATGAGAATGAAACTTATCAAGTGAGAGAGTGAAATAACCATGGTGAGTGAGTATCATATACTTAACTCATGTAGAGACATAACCATGGCTAATAATAGTGGTTGGGTTAACTAAATATCATAAGTAAAACAAATTGAGTTGAATTTGTCAAAGCACTAAAAGCTTCTACAAGCTTCATGCACTTAACAAATTCAATCAATTTAGATTTACCTTAAATACAATAACCCCTCCACTAAAATTAGAATGGTGTATGTCTTATACACCCATGTCAAGTGTATCAACAACCATGATACAAATAGTAAACACAAATAAATATATATATCACATATATATATCAAGTTGTGCATAAGTGAGAAAAAATCAATGCTTAAGTGAACCAATGTTAGTTAATGTAAATTAGTATATCACATATACAATTATACACTAAATTATTAAATCAACAGTTGACTTAATAATCCGGTTATATCACATATAACCGACTAACATCCAATGTATCGACTTATCGAATCAACACTTGATTCGATATCCCGGTTATATCGCATATAACCGATCGATACAAACATCGCGAGAATAGAATACAGTATCACATACTCGCATTATTCTCGGTCTCGTACATATCACATATGCACTCCTATTTCATTTCGCCTGAGCCAGTACAACCTCTATGTAGGACTCTAAAGACTCGTCAATACGCCGGCAGTAGGTGATGATCATATCAAGCACCCACAAGCCGTCAGCGGTACTAGCTGGACGTAACGGCTACCCGGGTATTGAGCGATCAGAAGATCAGCAAGCAAGCCCGCTCCAACTCCTGTAAAAGCCTGACAGTGACACTACCATACAGTCCGGTCTCCTCGTCTGATATATCGCATATCAAGTCTAGGGGTGGTAAACGTCAGACCCCAATAACCGATAAGTCATGCCGATATGAGGCTCATAACGGGTCAAGAAACTACTGGTAACACTTACCAGTATATCTCTAAACCAGCCCTGGCCAGGGACTTCCCTGTTATGGCCAATCGAGCATAGCGCAACATCAACCCCCAATACCGGGAGAGACGAAACCCCTCCTGTCGCTCATTGCCTCCATGTGACTCGGGACTGTACCCAAAATCCACCGTTTTGCACGCCCTCTTGGACGTGGTAAGGTAGAAACCAAAGCACAGTGGGAATCACACAAGACTCTATGACGATCTCGGGTCTACAGACTAACCTGTACCAGTGTCACCAGAGAACTGCCATCTGACGTAAGGTATAATACCATATGGGAGTTCTCGGCGAGTCCGTCCAGTGTACCCTGTCTCCACTGAGCACCCGTATATCATCTCTGATGTCAAACACCAATGGATATGGGATCATCCATCACCCATCTATATGGGTCGAGAAGGTATACGCTAGTCTACTCTGGTATATCGATGCCCTGTCTCGATACACCCCCGACTAGGGACTGTGAAGGATGTACTTATGGACTACCATGTCCCCACTAGTATGATCCGCATCATAGTCCAGGTAGTCAAGTACACATCCTAAGGGCTTTACCAACATGTAACAGAGAGACAATCAGTGTACACGTTAAGGTAAAGAGTGACCAGATAGCATAATATCATATCGAGCAAGAAAGTCCTCCCTATATATGTCCAAGCATCCACTACAATATACATCCAATGTATAGTAATGGCCTCTAGGGCATACATATAACTAACACTTTACCGATTCATGCTTCCAGAGTGATAAGGTCGACTGTAAGACAGTCTCAGGTTTTGTCTTTACCCTCAGTGGAGGTATGGTATGTTGGAAGAGTTCCAAGCCAGATACCGTGGCAGACTCAATGATAAAGGGTGAATACATCGCTGCCAACGATGCTACCAAAGAACTTGTCTGGGTATAGATGTTCATAAGATGAACTTTGTTCCTTCCATTGTGGTGACAATGGAGCTGTGACTTTGGCCTAGGAACCCCGGTCTCATCAGTGATCCAGACATATTCTTAGGAAGTATCACCTAATCAGGGAGATGGTTGTTCTCCGGGCGATTAAGGTGTGGAGAGTAGATAAAAAGAATAACACGGCGGATTCACTCACCTAGGACAAAACCCCAGATACAGTTTGAGAGTTTTTGGGACGTTGGGTATGAGATACTACAACAACCGGCCTTAGTGAAAGTGGGAGATTGTTAGTTGTATGTATGCCCTATAGGTCATTGTTGTACATGATTGTATATTACAATGGATGCTTGGACATATATAGGGTGGACTTTCTTGCTCGACGTGATAGTATGCTATCTGGTTGCTCTTTATCTTAATATGTAGACTAGTATCGTGATGTTGTCTTGCTCTCACATGTTGGTAAAGCCCTCAGGATATGTACTTGCGTACCAGGATTATTATGCAGATCATACTAGTGGTGCCAGGGTAGTCCACAAGTACATCCTTTATTTGTTCTTAGTCGAGGGTGTATCGAGACCGGGCATCGATATTCCAGAGTAGACTAGTGTATACGCTTCTTGACCCATTTGATGGGCGACGGATGATCCCATATCCATTGGTGCTTGACATCAAATATGGTATACGGGTGCTTAGTGGAGACTGGGTACACTAAACAGGACTCGCCGAGAACTCCTAGATGGTATTATACCTAACGTCAAATAGCAGTTCTCTGGTGACACTGGTACAGGTTAGTCTGTAGACCCGAGATATTCATAGAGTCTTATTTAATTCCCACTGTGCTTTGATTTCCATCTTACCACGTTCAAGAGAGCGTGCAAAACGGTGGTTTTTGGGTACAGTCCCGAGTCACATGGAGGAAATGAGCGATAGGAGGAGATTCGTCTCTCCCGATATTGGGGGTTGATGTTGCGCTGTGCTCGATTGGCTGTAATAGGAAGTCCCTGGCTAGGGCTGATACAGAGATTTACTGGTAAATGTTATCAGTAGTTTCTAGACCCGTTATGAGCCTCACATCGCCATGACTTATCAAGTTACTGGGGTTTGATGTTTATCACCCCTATACTAGATATGCGACATATCAGACGAAGAGACTGGACTGTACGGTAGTGTTACTTATTGGATTCACAGGAGTATGAGCAGGGTTGCTTGTTGATCTTCTGATCGCTCAATACCCGGGTAGCCGTTACGTCCAGCTAGTACCGTTGACGGCTTGTAGGTGACTGATATGATCATCACCTACTGCCGGCGTATTGACGAGTCTTTAGAGTCCTATACCGAGGTTTCCTGGCTCAGGCGAAATGAAGTAGGAGCACATATGTGATATGTGCGGGACCGAGATTAATACGCGTATGTGATACAGTATTCTAATCTCGCGATATGTGATATCAGTCGGTTATATATGATATAGCCGGGTTATCGAATCAAGTGTTGATTAGATGAGTTGATACAAATGATATTAGTCGGTTATATGTGATATAGCCGGATTATTAAATCATGTGTTGATTTAATAATTTAATATATAATTATATATTTGATATATTAACATACATTAACTAATATTAGCTTACTTAAGAATTTCTTTATCTCACTTATGCATTTAATATATATGTGATATATATTAATTGTGTTTCTTTTTGTGTCATGCTTGATGCTACATGGGTGTATGAGACTCACACCATTCATAAGATAATTAAGGGCATTTAATATTAAAGGGAAAATCAAAATCAGTTGGAAAATTGTCCTGGTTAAGATGCTTTGGAAGCTTGTAGAAACCATTGACTTAGTCCACTAATTTTGTCTTATCCTAGATATTTATTAACCCAACCAATATCTTAAGTCATGGTTAAGTCTCTACATGAGTTCATATATGATATTTGCTCACCCACGGTTGCCATTCTATTCATATCTTCATCTTCTTCTTCATCTTAAGAAAGATCACTAGCTTTTCTTGAGGTGAAGAAATAAAGTGAGAAAAATTATTCTAAAGTGAGCAAAAATCCTACTTCATCAATCTACACTAGATTAGCCATTTAGTTTAGGTTGTTTACTTCACTAATTCCTAATTAGTGAAGAGGTAGCTTGATTTGGAGATTCTTCGACGTAGATCATCTTCGGACTCGAAGACTTCAAGCAAGATTGTTCATTTCGCCTTGTGAACACTTACTAGAGTCCGGGAGATCACTACTTGGAGCGAAAGGACTACTACACGGAGCTATTGAAGTGAAGGACCGGTCTACAAAGGTTGTATTCCCATTTCACTTAGTGTAATGTTTGATTACATACTTGCTTACCCTAATTTTCTAGTTAGATCCTCGTTATGGGTTGCTTAGCACTCTAGGGTTTTTAAAATTGCATTCTTGATGCCTTAGAAAATGTAGCGGGGGTGCTAAGGAACCTTTCAAATACGAATCTCCTCATATGAGATAATTTCTTCAAGATCATACAAATGACCAGCCATGGTACATGAAAAAAAACCAGGTGCAGTCAGCAATAAAAAATGCTAGGACTACTAACTTCAAACCTAGTGGACCGCACGAAATCAAAATGGCGGCCCATCAATGATGAGACATGTGCCCATTGTGAGAATACAAAAGGATTCTCATTAAATGAATAGTGCTCATTGAACAGCGGAGTTAAAAACTCCCAATATTCCCCGAAAGGCGGCGTCTTTAAAACAAGCACCAGATTCAAATCTAGAAAAAAAATTTAAAAAAAGGGATTAAAACCCCAAAAATTTCTAGAAAAGGAAAAATATCAAAGAACGGTAAAGGGAATAAAATTCCCCAAGTTCTTAAGATTCAAATCAGAGCTAAGCTCTGCAAAAAAAATTAGAATTAAATTCCCCTAAATAGTAGGATTAAATCCCAAAAATCCCCATGTTAGAAAATTCATGGGTTAATTGATGGAATCAAGTTCCAAAAAAATGTCAAGATTGACAGCAGAGTAAATCCTAAGAAGGAGAATCAAAGATTCTTAAGTCTTGGATATGGACATCAAGATCCACGATCTATATAAAAAAGGATTATTTTTAGATCTCCAAGAGATTTATTCAAAAGAAAAAAGAAAGCTAAGCTCTGTCGAATCTGATAATGGAGTTAACATCCAAAAATAAAAATATATATATATGATCAAAAGGGGTTAAGAGCTAAGCTCTGTTTATAATCCTCGCCAAGAAATTTGGCAGAGTTTACTCTGTTCAAAAGAGATTCTTGAGGACAAAGATCTAAGCTCTGGAACGAAAATTATATTCTCAAAAGAATAGCAAGGCTTAAGAAAGAAAATGATGAGATATCAGTCATCTCAAGGGCCAAAAACCCTATTTATAAGACGCGGGGGGGAATGGTTCAACTTCCTAGGTGATCCAACGGTGGTAAAAGTGACACCGTTGTACTCACGTGTAAGCTACGTGAGAACAACAGTGGGGGTATTTGTTTCCCTAATAATTAAACACAATAATAAAAGTAACCTTTGTTAATTCCAATGAGGCAGCGCCTCATGTGCTCCCCACGATAGCGCTAGCGCCGGTGCCAGACTTATAGAATTAAATCCTATAGTGGCGCCACACATGAAGTTCATATGAGCATCACTGTGCAAAGCACAAGAGCGCCTGTTATATATAAGAATTAAATTATTAAGTGGCGCCCACGTACATAACACGTAGGCTCCAGCGCCCAAATTAAGAGCAGGTAGAATTAAATTCTACATGGAAATTATTTCCCTAAAACCTAGGATATTCTCTGTTAAACAGAGCCGTTGGATTAATAATCCAATGGTGATGATAAATCATCAAATGATAGAATTAAATTCTATTAGGAAAAATATCTCCCTGATTTTTCGAAATGACAGATATTCTCTATTAAAAAGAGAGCTGTTGGATCAAAAATCCAATAACATAATTAAATTCTATTGTTTGGGGAATATATTTCCCCAATCTTTCTAAATAAAAAAGATATACTCTATTAAATAGAGCTCCCTTGGATCAAAAAATCCAATAGTGATTAAAAATCACCGTTTGACAAAATTAAATTCTGTATATAAGAAAATATTTCCCCAATCTTGTTGAAAACAAGAAAAAATATTCTGTAAAACAGAAATCACTAGATCAAAAATCCAACGGTGGATAAAATTCCCCAAATAATCTTTGAGACCAATAAAATCTATTGGAATCTCTCAATGAGAGATTTTCTCAAAACTGATCAACAATTTTCTTTACCCATATAAAGGACCTAAAACTTCAAGTCTCACACACACGGGAAAAAAAAGGAACCCCCCATAAGTTTCTGCAAACAAAAAGATAGAAACTGCAACTGAGAATTGAATTCTCTTTCAAAGAAGATCTACATGTTCTTTCAAACACTAGGTAAAGAAAAATTAGAGATAAAATGTATCTCTTTGACCTAGCAAAAAGAAAATAAGGGTTTAACCTTTTATAAAAAAAAACTTAGTTCTTCCTCTAATCTGAGATTTGCCCCACAAGTTGAGAATTTAATTCTCATCGGTAAGATTTTGTTCTTCAAACTCAAAATCTAGGGGAAAAAACTAGATTAAAAGAAAAAAAGAAAGAAAAGAACTTATAGTTTTAGGAATTTAATTCCTCTGCAAGCAGGGTTTAAACCTATATAAAGGAACTTAATATAAAAAGAAACTTAGTTCTTCAATAAAAAAAACAAGATCACAGATCTTCAAAAACAAAGATCTTGGCGATCATTAATGGCCAAAATGGCGTTAATAGAGATTCAAGCTCTGAAAAGAAAAGGAACTCAACGCCTCACGTGAAATACACGTAAGCGCCCAAAAGATTCCCAAAACAAAGAACCCAGTGCCTCACGTGCTTCCCGCGTGGGCGCCCAAAATAAAGGACTCAGCGCCTCACGTGCTTTCCATGTAGGCGCTCAAAACAGAAGGCCAGCGCCTCATGTGAAATACATGTGAGCGCTGAGTAAAAGTGCTTAGCACTTCGTATTCAGTCAAAATGGCTAAGTGCTTTGCATTGATTGGGCAACGCCCACGTTCCAGCGCCGCACGTGCTCCTCACGTGAGCGCCATACTAAGTGCTTAGCACTCCATATTCAGTCAAAATGACTAAGTGCTTAGCACTGATTGGGAAATGCCCACGTCCCAACGCCGCACGTGCTCCTCACGTGAGCGCCATACAAAAGTGTTTAGCACTATATATATAAATTCAATCAAAATGACTAAAGTTCTAAGCACTGATTGGGTAGCACCCATGACTGAGTGCTTCACATGATACACATGTAAGCGCCATAACCCCAAACAAGTGCTTAGCACTTTTGCATAAAAGGAAAAAGAATGAGCAAACAGAACCCAAATAAGTGCTAAGCACTTTTGAATAAAAGAAAGAAAAAAGACTTAGCAGACCAAGCCCAAATTAACTAAAAGTCACTCTGAAGTTTCTTACAGCTGAGCCTAAATACTTTGTTGTTGGATCATAAAAAAATTTAATGATCCTGAAAATATTGCTAAGTTGATCTTAGTCTCAAATAAGACCAACGTACCCTTAGTTAAAAATAAATTGAGCCCAAATGCTCATATATTTAAGTAGATCTTAATCTCAAACTAGATTAACGGTCCTTAAATAAAAATTTTTGAACTAAATGAAAATATAACCTAAGTTCAAAACTTGAATTCATAAATATATGGATTTGGACTGATCTACGCCCTACGGAAAATGACATAAACTAGTCTCCATATATAATCCACGGGCAATCAAAATAAACAAAATAGTGAAAGGTTCCTAGGCACCCTAATGAGGTTATACAAGGCATCGAACATGCCATTTTCAAATTTTAACGGTGCCTACAAACTCTAACAAGATCGTTTGCTAGAAAACTAGGCGAAAAAGAACTAGTTAACACTTAACTAAGGGAATACGGAAATACAACCTTTGTAGATCCGGTGCTCCACCTCCATAGCTCCGCAACGAAGTCCTCTCCGCTGTCCAATAAGAATCCGGGCTCTAGCGTCGACTTCATCAGAGAATTAGCGAGCTAGGTCGTCGATGTCCATGCCGAAGATGATCTACGTCGAGGCATCGCTAAATCAAGCTCCGACTTCACCAAGTCAAGAAACTTGTGAAGAAAACATACTCTACTACTTGGCAAGAGGTAGAGGATGAAGAAATAGGAAGAGGGTAGACTTTAGTTTTGGATTTCTCACTCTTTTTATCACTTCACCATTGATGAAGTGAAGGTTTTCTTCATGAAGATGAAGAAGAAGAAGAAGATATATTATGATAAGAATAATAGAATAGAATATGAATAATCATTTCTTATCATAATTAAACTATGGTAATGTGTAGAGAGTTGACCATAGTTAAATAAATGGTTAGGGTTTAATAGATGAAGACAAAAGGGTTTGATTGGTCAAAGCTTCATGAAGCTTCACTTAGCTTCATGAAAGAAACCCTTTTGTTTTCTTTTTCTCATTTATCTTTTAAATCCAAATGAAAAGATAAATGAATGAATAAAAGAAAACCCTAATTATTTATTTAACTTAGGTTTACTTCATTACACAAACCCTAGCATTCTTGCATCATCAAACATGATACAAACAAGTGCACAAAATCATATCGCATATGCAATGCGCACACCCGAGTGAGAAAATCAATTTAAAGTCAACCGATACTGGTTGATGCAAAGTAATATATCAAATATATAAATATGCATTAAATCATTAAATCAACACTTGATTCAATGATCCGGTCATATCGCACACAACCGACTAGTATACAATGTATCGGCTTATCGAATCAACGCTTGAATCGATAACTAGGTTATATCGCATACAACCATTCGACACATTGATCGCGAGAATGAAATACGGTATCACATACACGCATTATTCTCGGTCCCGCACATATCTCATATGCGCTCCTATTTCGTTTCGCTTGAGCCAGGAAACCTCTGTGTAGGACTCTAAAGACTCGTCAATACACCGGCAGCAGATGATGATCATATCAAGCACCCACAAGCCGCAAGCGGTCTGCTAAACGTAACGGCCACCCGGGTATTGAGCGATCTGAAGATCGACGAGCAAGCCCACTCACACTCCAGTGAATCCGACCAGTAACACTACCGTACAGTCCGGTCTGATCGTCTGATATGTCGCATATCTTGCCTAGGGGTGGTAAACGTCAGACCCCAATAGCTCGATAAGTCGTGTCGATATGAGGTCTATAACAATTCGAGAAACTACTGGTAACACTTACCAGTAAATCTCAGCAACCCTGGCCAGGGATTTCCTGTTATAGCCAATCGAACACAGCGCAACATCAACTCCCTATACCGGGAGAGACGAATCCCCTCCTATCGCTCATTGCCTCCATGTGACTCGGGACTGTACCCAAAAACCACCGTTTTGCACGCCCTCTTGGACGTGGTAAGATGGAAATCAAAGTACAATGGGAACCACACAAGACTCTATGACGATCTCGGGTCAACAGACTACTCTGTACCAGTGTCACCAGAGAACTGCCATCTGACGTGAGGTATAATACCATCTGGGAGTTCTCGGCGAGTCCGTCCAGTGTACCCAGTCTCTACTGAGCACCCGTATATCATCTCTGATGTCAAACACCAATGGATATGGGATCATCCATCGCCCATCTGTATGGGTCGAGAAGGTACACGCTAGTCTACTCTGGTATATCGATGCCCCGTCTCGATACACCCACGACTAGGGACTTTGAAGGATGTACTTATGGACTACCATGTCCCCACTAGTATGATCCGCATCATAGTCCAGATAGTCAAGTACACATCCTAAGGGCTTTACCAACATGTAACAGAGAGACAATCAGTGCACACGTTAAGGTAAAAAGCAACCAGATAGCATACTATCATGTCGAGCAAGAAAGTCCTCCCTATATATGTCCCAGCATCCACTACAATATACATCCTATGCACAGTAATGGCCTCTAGGGCATACATATAACTAACAATCTTCCACTTGCACTAGGGCCATCTGTAGCAGTGGTCGAAGTATCTCATACTCAACCATCCCATAAAAGTCTCTCTCTGGGAATAGGCCTTCGTGAGTGGATCCGCCGTGTTGTCCTCTGAGTCTACTCTCCAAACCTCGATCATCCTGGAGATCAACTATCTCCATGATCAAGTGATACTGCCTTAGAATATGTCTGGATCACTGATGGGACCTGCGTTCCTTGGCATAAGCCACAACTCCATTGTCTCACAATGGTCGGAACGTAGTTCATCTCATGAACCATTATACATCCAAACAGCCTCTTTGGTAGCATCTTAAGTAGCGATGTATCCTGCCTTTATCGTCTAGTATGTCACGGTATCTAGCTTGGAACTCTTCCAACATACCGTCCCTTTACTGAGGGTAAAGACAATGCCTGCGACTGACATTCAGTCGTCTTTATCACCCTGGAACACTTCCAGTGATTCTCCCCAGGATCGATTGATACCATCTCACTACAACTAGTGAGTCTTCTAACACCCAAATAACATCTATCTCATAGATGAAAACTCAGGATGGAGGAGGTATCACATTGATCCTACACGGAGAATCTTTGTGATAAACGGAGATTGATCGAGCGTAGCATAAGAAACTCCTTTCTTATCAAGAGTATGTCATCCACGTACTCTACGAGGATCACCACCATACTCCCTACTACCTTTTTGTTTATACAAGGTTCATCTACCATTTTGATGATGTCAAACTCTTTGACTACTTCATCAAAACAGATGTTCCAACTCCGCGATGCCTGCTTTATCCTATAAAGCATCTTGTTCACGTTTCCGCTGCTCCCACTGTTTACGAAGCCCTCTGGCTGTGTACTTACAGACGTTCTCTTCTAAAACATCATTTAGAAAAGATGTCATGGCACCCAACCGCCAGATATCGTAGTCATGGTATGTAGCCGTGGCAAGTAGGATCTGGATGGACTTAAGCATAGATACTGGAAAAGGTTTCATCATTATCCACGCCTGGTTGATGACGAAAAACTTTAACAAGTCTAGCTTTGAAAGTCTCAACTTTTCCATTTACACCAAGTAATCTCCTCAAGATATACTTGCTCTTGATGGGGATTTAACCCTTCAGATATAGCAACTAAAGTCCATACTTTGTTGGTGTATAAGGATTCCATCTCAGATAGCTAAACATCCAGCCATTCTTACAGAGTCTTACTCCTGATGGCCAGCTCGAAACTAGTTGGGTCATCATCTCATGATGCAATTCTCGCTCCCACTGTCATAGAGAAACCGAAGTATCTCTCAGGTGGGTGAGGAAACCTACTAGATCGGCGGAGAGGCTGAGGTTCGTTGGTATCTACTGAATCCTTTGGTTCTATCAAATCATCTGCTGTATTTTATATAGCTGGAACCTTTCCAGTTCTACATAACAGACCTTGCCTCGAGCTTGTCCGGATTTTGCTTTTAGACATAGGCCGGACAACCCCAAATATTAACTAACTTAAGATATGGGCTCTTCCCCTTCCATATCACATATGAAGTGGTAGGCAATTGATTTTATTGGAACCCTATTCAATAGGTATGCAGCTTCTCAAGTGCACAACTCCCTTAAGGAAAAAGGTAACTCAGTAGTACTCATCATAGAGCACACCATATCGAATAGGGTGTAACTGCTCCGCCTCGACATACCATCGTGCTATGGTGTATACGGAGGAGTAATTCTGAGAGAGAATCTCATTCTCCTTTAAAATAGTCCAGGATTTCCGTGCTCAAGTATTCTCCTCCTTGATCACATCAAAGGACATAATACCTATACCCGTATCGGTTCTCTACTTCTATCTTATATTCTGTGAATATCTCAAAAGGTTCGGACTTGTGTTTCAACAAGAACATATGTCTGAATCAAAAGAGATCATCAGAGAACGTAATGAAGTATAAAGAACCGGTCTTGGTATGTGTAGACAGGGGACTTGCATACATCAACATGTATCATCCCAAGAGTTCATTAACTCTTTCTCTGTTTCCAATAAACAGAGCTGTGGTCATCTTATCTTTGTGACATGACTGGCGAGTTTCACAAGATGTAAATTCAAACTAATTTAAATATGCATCTTTATGTAACTCTAGCTAGTCGGGTCACATTGATATGACCTAGTCTACAATACCTTAAGAAGGATCCGTTCATTTCTGAACTCTTCCTCTTATGTGTGTTCCATATACTAAAAACTGTAGTTTGATTTAGAACGTCAATGCTTTTAGACAACGTGCCTGAACCGATCAACTTTTGATATAGGAAATGTTCAAAATATTATCCAACAATACGAAATTTTATCGTTTCTTTACTAATAAAGAGACAGATATGATTTTGTATATCAGGTTCGGTATCTAATAACATTCGTTCAGAATCAATGTATTACTATACAGAGTGACAGTGACCAACAGACTTGGCTGCAACACTTGCCCCATTTTCTGCCTCATGAAACTTATCACCCGTTCTTAGTTTTTCTACCCTTTTGTAGCCCTATGTAACATCTTACATATCTGGGATCCTGATCCGGTATCAAATACCCAGGATACGGAGGATACTGAGAAACAGTTCTTTGTAATGAACACACCCGAAGATGATGCATCAACATGCACTCTCTTCGTTTGGGCGGCACGGGAATTCTGGTAATCCCCAATTTCCTACTCTGTCTTATAACAATTATAAGTTGGAGCGGGACCAACGTTCCCCAGCTCAGTATAACAAGCGGGTTCGGTCAATAATCCGTATTATTATCTTGATTAAGGCGTGATATGGTCGCTACCAGGAGAGAGAGAAGAAAACACTCAGCGTGCGCTCTGTCAAGAATAGATTGGTTATTATTTTATCTAATCAGGATGGCTCCCACTGCTTTTTATCAAATCTTCCTTCAAACCCTAAAAGGAAAGACTAGCCGGGATTAATTACACACTACAAGTTCGCCAATCTTTCAGCCAGGCCAGTGTCGGTACTTTGAGGGAGGTCCCCCGTGCTTTCGCACGAACCTAATTAATGTAAACCTCGTTTTCCCAGAGGCGTAACCTCGTTAACACCTTTCTAGACACCTACTTGATCGGCTAATTGTAATGTGTAAAACTCTCCCAGGAGTAGCACTTACTCGCAGCGGGTATCGGGATCCAACTATCTCATAGAAGGTAT
This sequence comes from Agapanthus africanus, assembly GCA_030015575.1. Classification (NCBI taxonomy): domain Eukaryota; kingdom Viridiplantae; phylum Streptophyta; class Magnoliopsida; order Asparagales; family Amaryllidaceae; genus Agapanthus; species Agapanthus africanus. Next base: position 54,988,293 of record JASDDO010000006.1, on the reverse strand, counting down.
GCAATCTCATTGCAAATTTCAACACTTGAAATTCCCGATAATATTTTGCCCCTAGCGTCCTATGACCTTGACGGAGGCCAAACAACCCATAGTCCGCTAGTCAAGTTCAACCCGTCATTTCCTGATTGAATTAAACCCACCCGCACGACCCTTGACGGAGGCCAAACAACGCCGTACGAATACCCTAATCCAATCGCATCATATGCTGGCAGATAAGCACTAGTTAGCTACCGTACACTACGCCTTGACGGAGGCCAAACAACCGCAGCACGAATACTAACTAGTACGTATCTGAAATGACGGAGGGCTACGACAGGTTTTTCTGAAAACCTATTGCGTAATGAACTTGATATCGTTGTAGGATCGAATGCATTTTAAAATGGAGTGTTTTTTAGGCTTTTCTAGTTTTGCTAAAGGAGTCACTCCCAGTGAAGGGATCGTCGGTCCTTTCCTCGTCGAATGAGGTGCGGGATATATCACATATATCACTGTGCAAAGCAAAAACACTTAAAAGCTATCAAAAGACAAACCGAGTGTGTAGCATCTGCCAGTTATTGCTAAAGGAGTCACTCCCGGTGAAGGGATCTCGGTCCTTTCCTTATCGAATAAGGTGCAGGATATATCATATATACCGCTGTGCAAAGCAAGAACTGTAGCTACCTGTTTTATTTTGAAATTCGATTCTACAACATCTTAGGCTTCTTTTATTTCATTAATCACATTAATGAAGTCCCATCATTTAAAGTACCTAAACATCACAGATAAATACGACGTACACTTATGCCATCCGCAATCGCCTCGATGTCCCCTCGTGCACCGTTAGGTTAGGTAACTAACGACAGAGCGGGGCAGGGCTAGCGCGGGTGTAAAACATAAGTAACGTCTATATAATATATCATATATACTATATACTGTATCTATCACAGAACATCACATGATCACATCACAGATATCGCAGCAGAAGAATCATATGAAATATTGGATATACTAGGACGTCCGTGTTTTCAATACGAGCCAGTATAAAACACGGATTCCACGTTCGTGATGAATAGCCAAACCCACACCCCTAGACCCCTACGAGAGCGGCAAGCAACCCTACCAATTCTAGAGTTAGGAGACCCGAGCACGACTCCTCGAGTTGGTCTCCCACTGGACTCCAGAACCCGGTTACTTGTGCCCTCCTCCTTGGGTCTATCCTAGTGCGGAAAAGTAAATAATATACAAAGGGTGACTACTTCCGCAACCTGGAAGCGTCCCAATAAAAGAATATTACATACAAGTTTTTACATGAATGAAAATGAAAAACACTCATCTCACATAAAAAACCCCGGCTATTCGTACACGACGATCCAATATAACATATCCAGCAACACATAACATCACATGTCATCAACGTAAGTAAACATGCATATCCCAATTGTCGTTGACATATAGCAACGAAACCGGCGATATCACATATTACACTTACGGTCACAGAAAAGAAAGTGTAAAACTACAACAGTTGGAATTCGCAACCACCTCAGACATCGCATGCCTGACCAAATGAATTACTTAGACATCGCATGCCTAACAATTATAAACCCCGCATTTTAGTCTCAAAATCGAAAACACTTTTCAATATGAAGTCGGGCAATTCAACAGGATTCCCGACATCCTGATCGAATGCTCGTCGCAAACTTTAGTAGACGGCTGCACCCCCGATACCGTCGACGAAGTGCACCAAGGCGGAACACCGCTGCCGGGAGCACCCGAACGGATGCTTTCGGCGACGGGGTTCTCCTACAGTCACTTGGTCGGGGCTAAGGGATGTAGCTGTCTATTAAGTTTACCGGCGAATATCCGCGTACGCTACGTGATTGCGACGGACTTTTGATCACATCAAAATTCCGTGGCAACCGATCAAGTGAGACTAAACTGCTATGTTTATAACATTCATTCAGTTATCTTATAACTACTTGTGAATTCCAATTATTGTATCACATTCCAGATAATTAGAAAATGTTAAACTTTCCGATCGAACAATCGAACACCCAAGTTTTCCCGATACAGCTCAACACATGAAATAAGTCTAACAACATTCAGTTCGTGCCTCAGTACCAACGGTCCAGCCGTAGAAGGGTCAAGCCAACGCCTCACATGTGGCACGCCGTATTGCCCCAAACCCGAAGGTTCAAAGGGCAGTTCAAGACGGTCACATAATCGAGTTAAGGTTTGTTGTCTTCTAGAGGGTCCATCGAGTTACTTGCACTACTTAGAACGTCGTTAAACTACGGAAAGATCCAACACTTGGAAATTTCCCGACAGGGGAAAAATTAGGTATTTATATCCGGTCGAACTTTTTAACATATTGTAAAAATTATCCGGAAAGCCACACAGACAAAATTTGATATTCCGATCGAAACTCCGAAACCCCAAAACCACCTCTGAAAATACAACTCTGGAATAAATTATTAAAAATTCCTAGGAATATGAGCACAGAAAAATAAGAATTACTGTGCAGAGGTCGATGCACAAAACGACAAACGTGCCGCGGAACCGCCGCACGAGCCACTCTCGTGCCGCGGAACCGCGGCAGTTTAATGGAGTTAGGGTTACGAATTGCACAGTTAATCTTATATTTTCCTGCTGATATTTATGGATATTTTTAATTCACAAAAATCCCAGAAATTGAAAAATGTACAGAGAGCATATTAAGGGTTGGGTTTTCGGGTCGTTCGGACTTCAAATTCCGTCGGGACTTTGCCTAAGGCTCTAGCTAGGCTCTGATACCAGTGAAAGGTTCCTAGGCACCCTAATGAGGTTATACAAGGCATCGAACATGCCATTTTCAAATTTTAACGGTGCCTACAAACTCTAACAAGATCGTTTGCTAGAAAACTAGGCGAAAAAGAACTAGTTAACACTTAACTAAGGGAATACGGAAATACAACCTTTGTAGATCCGGTGCTCCACCTCCATAGCTCCGCAACGAAGTCCTCTCCGCTGTCCAATAAGAATCCGGGCTCTAGCGTCGACTTCATCGGAGAATTAGCGAGCTAGGTCGTCGATGTCCATGCCGAAGATGATCTACGTCGAGGCATCGCTAAATCAAGCTCCGACTTCACCAAGTCAAGAAACTTGTGAAGAAAACACACTCTACTACTTGGCAAGAGGTAGAGGATGAAGAAATAGGAAGAGGGTAGACTTTAGTTTTGGATTTCTCACTCTTTTTATCACTTCACCATTGATGAAGTGAAGGTTTTCTTCATGAAGATGAAGAAGAAGAAGAAGATATATTATGATAAGAATAATAGAATAGAATATGAATAATCATTTCTTATCATAATTAAACTATGGTAATGTGTATAGAGTTGACCATAGTTAAATAAATGGTTAGGGTTTAATAGATGAAGACAAAAGGGTTTGATTGGTCAAAGCTTCATGAAGCTTCACTTAGCTTCATGAAAGAAACCCTTTTGTTTTCTTTTTCTCATTTATCTTTTAAATCCAAATGAAAAGATAAATGAATGAATAAAAGAAAACCCTAATTATTTATTTAACTTAGGTTTACTTCATTACACAAACCCTAGCATTCTTGCATCATCAAACATGATACAAACAAGTGCACAAAATCATATCGCATATGCAATGCGCACACCCGAGTGAGAAAATCCATTTAAAGTCAACCGATACTGGTTGATGCAAAGTAATATATCAAATATATAAATATGCATTAAATCATTAAATCAACACTTGATTCAATGATCCGGTCATGTCGCACACAACCGACTAGTATACAATGTATCGGCTTATCGAATCAACGCTTGAATCGATAACTAGGTTATATCGCATACAACCATTCGACACATTGATCGCGAGAATGAAATACGGTATCACATACACGCATTATTCTCGGTCCCGCACATATCTCATATGCGCTCCTATTTCGTTTCGCTTGAGCCAGGAAACCTCTGTGTAGGACTCTAAAGACTCGTCAATACGCCGACAGCAGATGATGATCATATCAAGCACCCACAAGCCGCAAGCGGTCTGCTAAACGTAACGGCCACCCGGGTATTGAGTGATCTGAAAATCGACGAGCAAGCCCGCTCACACTCCAGTGAATCCGACCAGTAACACTACCGTACAGTCCGGTCTGATCGTCTGATATGTCGCATATCTTGCCTAGGGGTGGTAAACGTCAGACCCTAATAGCTCGATAAGTCGTGTCGATATGAGGTCTATAACAATTCGAGAAACTACTGGTAACACTTACCAGTAAATCTCAGCAACCCTGGCCAGAGATTTCCTGTTATAGCCAATCGAACACAGCGCAACATCAACTCCCTATACCGGGAGAGACGAATCCCCTCCTATCGCTCATTGCCTCCATGTGACTCGGGACTGTACCCAAAAACCACCGTTTTGCAAGCCCTCTTGGACGTGGTAAGATGGAAATCAAAGTACAGTGGGAACCACACAAGACTCTATGACGATCTCGGGTCAACAGACTACTCTGTACCAGTGTCACCAGAGAACTGCCATCTGACGTGAGGTATAATACCATCTGGGAGTTCTCGGCGAGTCCGTCCAGTGTACCCAGTCTCTACTGAGCACCCGTATATCATCTCTGATGTCAAACACCGATGGATATGGGATCATCCATCGCCCATCTGTATGGGTCGAGAAGGTACACGCTAGTCTACTCTGGTATATCGATGCCCCGTCTCGATACACCCACGACTAGGGACTTTGAAGGATGTACTTATGGACTACCATGTCCCCACTAGTATGATCCGCATCATAGTCCAGATAGTCAAGTACACATCCTAAGGGCTTTACCAACATGTAACAGAGAGATAATCAGTGCACACGTTAAGGTAAAGAGCAACCAGATAGCATACTATCATGTCGAGCAAGAAAGTCCTCCCTATATATGTCCCAGCATCCACTACAATATATATCCTATGCACAGTAATGGCCTCTAGGGCATACATATAACTAACAAATAACACACGACACAAAGTGAACTGCTGGAACAGGAGAAAGTGATTATCGCAACGCGATAACATAATTAACTGCAGGGGCTTGTGCTTGTAAGGAAGAGCGTCCCTACAATCAAAAACCCCTCACAAGTGAGGGGGAATCTGATAAATTCTGCTACGACGGTCGCATCTATTTAAACCTCTGATATACTGTGCCATAAATCTACTTGGTATCTTCGGAGAGGTGGATGGATATGTCCAAATAGCATCTGCCTCCAAATTCACGCACGACGATCTATCCCGGTTCGTCTCTATTTTCGGCGGTAAACAGGCATAATTTGCTTTCTCCTCAATACTGTTATTTTTCAGAGAATAACATTCATGTTATGTTGTGGAGAATCTTCATAAACATTATAAAGAATTTGAATCAAGTTAGTTTGAATTGGATATAGAGATTTATGTTAATCTCTAACTAAATTCCAAATTATTTCTAAAAGCATATGGATATATATATATATATGAGAATAATGGAGGAAAGATGCCATAGGAGGGAATTTCCTCCTATGGCATCGAAAAAATACCCCCTCCCTCATTTTTTTCGACGATCGGCACCTACCATCTTCATCGTTATTATCTAAGATGTGGGTATACCAAATTTCATGTGATTCTATAACTTTTTCACTGTTGATTTAGAAATGTAAAAAGTTCTATTGTCGGTAAACCGTTAATTTTGAACCCACTAAATCAATGGTGAAAAAGTTGTAGAATCACATAAAATTTGGCGTACCCGCATCTATGCCGATCGTCGGAAAAAATGAGGAAGGACGTACTTTTTCGACGCCATAGAAGGAAATTCCCTCCTATGGCCACTTTCCTCCATTACTCTCTCTCTCTATCTCTCTCTCTCTCTCTCTCTCTATATATATATATATATATATATATATATCATAGATTAATTGAATTTTGTTAAGATTTAAATTAATCTAAGATTAAATTTCACATTATCTATATGGAAGCCATTAACCTATATATATAATTGATAAGTAAATCAATTATGTATGCATTCACCAAAAAAAAGAAGAAAAAAAGAAAAGAAAAGGAGAAGCCACGTTAATTTAACAGAGGCTTATTAAAGGGCGGCAACTGCTATGTTAAATTAATTTCACGTGGCCAAGATGAATTAATTTGAGAAATCATTGTATTGAGAAGGTGACAGCTAATAGAGAGATTTAAAAGAAATCTCTTAACATTGTTTGTAAACTTGATTCAAGGAATTAGTAGGTGTTTGCAGATTCCACTCTGTCGGGGATTAGCGATACAGTAAGTGAACTCCGTCAATAAATCCTTATGCCTCTCTGCTTTGCATTTTCATTTTATTCTCACACTTATTTATTTATCTTTCATTGATTAATTGCATGATTGTTGTTATTGCGTAATTTGGTTTGTCGCGAGCATTGTTCCGTGAATCGATTTTCTCCCAGCAACTGGTATTAGAGCTTCGTTAAGGAACCTAGAGTTCTTCAAATCAACGATCTAGGTCAACAGTGGGTAACGACAACTACTTCCTCTTACCCACTTTCTTAGATCGTCGTTTTGAAGGCGTTGGTTCAGATCTAAGAGAGAAGTTGTGTTTGTTGCGACGTTAGGCAAAAGATGGCAGAGGATAAAATAAGGATCGAAAAGTTCAATGGTCGCAATTTTGGTTGGTGGCGTATGCAAATGGAGGACTACCCATACCAAAAGGACTTGTATCTTCCGTTTCTTGGAAAGAAGCCCATGAAGATGACCGATGAGGAGTGGAACCTTTTGGATAGGAAAGCCCTGGTGACAATCCGGTTGTCATTGACTCCGCAGGTGGCCTTTAATATCTCAAAGGAGAAAACAACCAAGACGCTAATGACGACGTTAGCAAAGTTGTATGAGAAGCCTTCTGCATCAAACAAAATCTTCCTGATGAAGAAGCTTTTCAATATGAAGATGGCTGAAAACGGCTCAGTGATGGAGCACCTGAACGAGTTCAACAATGTGACGAGCAAACTCGAATCCGTTGAAATCATCTTAGAAGACGAGATTCGAGCACTACTATTTCTCTATTCATTTCCAGAGAGTTGGGAGAACCTAATGATGGTGGAAAGCAAATCGATCTCGGGGTCTCTCACGTTTAATAATGCGGTGGGTTGCATATTAAACGATGAGATGCAGAGAAAGGCCGGGAGTAGGAGTTTGGGAACTTCTACACTTTCGGTGGAGAATCGCAGTAGAACGATGGAAAGGGGAAAAGGAAAGAAGGGCAAATCTAAGAGCCGAGAAAAATCGAAGGCGAAGATCCAAGGCGGCTGTTGGAACTGTGGAAAGAAGGGTAACAGGAAAAGTGGATGTAAAGCTCCAAAGAAATACTCGAATGAGAAGGCGGATGGAAAGGAAGCTAATGTGGTGTGTACACAAGAACATCGAGAACAAGGTCTTTGTTTACTTGGTTCCTTGATTCGAGGGCATCCTTCCATTGCACTTCGGGGCGACATCACTTCAACGAGTATGTTCAGGGGGATCTTGGACATGTGACGGTGGGGAACAGTCAGCCGTGTAAGATCGTTGGAAAGGGGACGATCATCTTGCAACCGTTAGGAGGTGGTCAATTAAAATTGAAGAATGCTCGTCATATTTCAGATTTGAAGGAGAGCCTGATTTCTACTTGTCGGCTTGACAACGAAGCTTTTATTACGAGGTTTGGGAATTCGCAGTAGAAGATTACCAAAGGGTCGTTGGTGCTTGCTAAGGGCAAGTTAAGCGGTTCATTGTATTCTTTCAGTGGGAGTAGTGGAGGTTCGGTTGCATTAGCAACAGGTTCAGAGTTAAATTCGGAGATTTCGTTGTCGCATAGGTGATTGGGGCACCTTAGCGAGAAGAACATGAAAATTCTTCAAGGAAAGGGGCTTCTTTCGGGGCTGAAAAAAATAGAGTTGGGGCTGTGCGAGAGTTGCATTTGTGGGAAGAAAAACGCCCTAAAATTTCAGATTAGAGGCGTAGCAAAGAAGACCAAGAAGCTGGAGACGGTACATACGGACGTATGGGGTCCGGCCTCGGTGGAGTCTTATAGTGGGAATCAGTATTTCGTGACGTTCATCGACGATTCAACCCGAAAGACATGGGTGTATGTGATGAAGAAGAACTCTAATGTGTTTGGTATCTTCAAACACTGGATTGCGCTGGTGGAGAACCAAATGAGGATGAAAGTTAAATACCTCAAGTACGATAATGGAGGGAAATACTGCACACAGGAGTTCGAGGCGTTTTGCTCACAGAAGGGTATTCGTTGGCTGAAAATGGGACCGGGGACGCCACAACAGAATGGCATCGCAAAAAGGATGAACAGAATGATCCTAGAGCGAGTGCGGAGCATGACCATGGATGCAGATATGCTTATGTTCTTATGGGATGCGGCAGTTGATACTGCTGTGTACTTGATCAACAGAAACCTGGCAAGTGCGCTTGATGGAGGCACCCTAGAAGAAAATTGGTCAGGTAAACCGGTTGATTATTCGCACCTAAAAGTGTTTGGTTGTGTTGCATATTGTTTGGTTGATAAGGCGGAAAGGAGTAAGCTTGACTCCAAGTCTAGGAAGCGCGCTTTCATCGGATATAGCGGAGATGAGTTCGGATATCGACTGTGGGATTACACAAGTAAGAAGGTAATACGAAACCGGAATGTCATCTTTGATGAACAACACTTGTAAAAAGAAGAAAAGCAAGCAAAGGAAGGTGCAGTACGTGAGTTCGTCGAGCTAGACGAAACTCAAGAGAGCATACGGGTACTTACAGGTGGTGATCAAAACTTGGAGGAAGCCACAGTGCAGGATCGGGTTTAAGAACAGGATGGTGACCATGTTCAACAACCAGATGTGCCAGTTCTGAGAAGATCTACGAGAGAAAGAAGGATACCTGAAAGACTTATGACCGACTTCGTTTGGTGCACAGATGCAGGAGAGCTCGAATCCCTTGAAGAAGCAACAAGCGATGGTGCAAGCAAGCAGTGGGAGCGAGCTATGGACGAATAAATGGATTCTTTGAAGAAGAACCGTACATGGGATCTAGTGAAGCTACCCAATGGTTGGAAAGCATTGCTTAATAGGTGGGTGTACAGGATTAAAAATGAGACTGATGGTGTGAAGCGGTACAAGGCTCGTTTAGTAGTCAAGGGATATGCACAAAAACAAGGTATTGACTATCAAGAGATTTTTTCCCCTGTAGTGAAGATGACATCCATTCGGGTAATCCTTAGTATTTTGGCAGTGGAGGATTTGCATTTAGAGCAGCTTTACATGAAGACTGCATTCCTTCATGACGATTTAGAGGAGGAGATCTATATGATGCAGCCACCGGGATATGAGGAGAAGGGGAAAGAAGATATGGTGTGTAAGCTGCGAAAGAGCTTGTACGGCCTCAAGCAAGCTTCTAGGCAGCGGTATCTCAAGTTCGATTGGTTTATGCTAGAGACGGGATTTGTGCGGAGTGAATCAGATCACTGCGCCTACGTTCAAACTTTCAAGGACAGAAACTACATTATTTTGTCGTTGTATGTGGATGACATGTTAGTAGCAGGTCCGAATTTCGAGAAAATTCAAAGTTTGAAGAAGTTGATGGCCGAGAAATTCGCTATGAAGGATTTGGGAGTGGCGAAGGAAATCTTGGGCATGAAGATCGTTCGAGATAGGAAGCGGCGGAAGCTGTGGTTATCGCAAAGGGACTATATTGAGAAGGTTTTGAAGTTGTTCAATATGGACAAGTCAAAACCGGTGAGTACGCTCTTAGCGAAGCATTTCAAACTCATGAAGGAGTTGTGCCCGACAACTCAAAAGCAGAAGGATGAGATGGCGAGAGTACCACATGCTTCTACAGTGGGGAGTTTAATATATGCAATAGTGAGTACGAGACCAGACATTGCACATGTAGTGGGAGTTGTTAGTAGGTATATGCAAAACCCTGGGAAGGAACATTGGAATGCAGTGAAGTGGATATTGAGGTATCTTAAGGGTACGTCTAGTCACTGCTTATGTTTTGGGGGTGACTCTCAGAAGGTGTAAGGGTACGTTGATGGGACTATTCGGGAGGTCGAGTTAGTGGGAAAAGCACAATGGGGTACGTATTCACGGTTGGAGGAACGGCAGTGAGTTGGGTCTCTCAACTGCAAAAAGTGGTGACATAGTCAACTACAGAGGCAGAGTACGTGGTGATCACGGAAGCCAGCAAGAAGATGATATGATTACAAGGGTTACTTGAAGAATTGGGCAAGAAGCAAGATTTCAACACCTTGTGGAACGACAGGCAAAGTGCGATACATTTGGCAAAGAATCCGGCATATCACTCTCGAACGAAGCACATAAAAGTGCGGTACCACTTCATTCGTATAGCGATTGTAGAAGAGAAGTTGACATTGCATAAGATCGCTGGAGAAAAGAATCTGGCAGATATGTTCATCAAGGGCGTAAACAGAGATAAGTTGAATCTCTGTTGCAGGTTGGTGAACCTTTCCATAAAAATCTGATGAGGAGAGAGCAGCAGCGGAATTGTGTGAAGTCTACTAGCGTTGGGAATTAAAGCGGAAGAAATCTCCAAGTGGGAGAATATTATGTTGTGGAGAATCTTCCTAAACATTATAATGAATTTGAATCAACTTAATTGGAATTGGTTGTATGGGATTTATGTTAATATTTACCTAAATTCCAAGTTATCTTTAAAAGCTTATGGATATATATATATATATATATATATATATATATATATATATATCATAGATTAATTGGATTTTGTGAAGATTTAAATTAATCTAAGTTTAAATTTCATATTATCTACAAGAAAGCCATTCACCTATATATATAATTGATTAGTAAATCAATTATGTATGCATCTACCAAAAAAAAAAGAGAAACCACGTTAATTTAACAGAGGCTTATTAAAGGGCGGCAGCTGTGATATTAAATTAATTTCACAAGGCCAATATGAATTAATTTGAGAGATCATTGTATTGAGAGGGTGACAGCTAATAGAGAGATTTGTAAACTTGATTCAAGAATTTAGTAGGTGTTTGCAGATTCCACTCTACCGGGAACTAGCCATACGGTAGGTGAACCCCGTCAACAAATCTTTGTGCCTCTCTGGTTTGCGATTCTATTTTATTCTCGCACTTATTTATTTATCTTTTGTTGATTAATTGCGTGATTGTTGTTATTGCGTGATTTGGCTTGTCGCGAGCATTGTTTCATGAATCGATTTTCTCCCAACAATTCGGATGCATAATGTTCATATTTCTTACAATTATGATATTGAACATGAGATTTGTTATCTTTCCATCCTCCATACGCTCCTCCTCTTCCTCGGTCTCTTGCAAAATGAGAATCTTGATCTCGCTCGACATTATTTGCGTTTCTTCCTCGTCCTCGTCCGCATCCTCGACCTTGATCTCGGCCGTTCTCTCCATTTGAATTTTCGCCATACTCTTTTATATTGAGTTTTTCATGCAAAACTTGCTCCACCGGTTCATTCTTCTTTAGGTATCTTTCTGCAGGGTTACCTAGGCGGCTGCTGGGTTTCGGGAGGTATCGTCCATACCATTTTCAAATTTTTGCCGTACTAAAGAACCCTAACCCTAGAATCTTAACTAGAGATTTAGACGATCTATCAATGCAAACAACTTTACATCTAAGTGAATGAGGAATACAACCATTGTAGACCGGTCCTTCACTTCTAAAACTCCATGTAGTAGTCCCTTCGCTCCAAGTAGTGAACACCCGAACTCTAGTAAGGGTTCACATGAAAAAATAAACAAGCTTGCTCGAAGTCTTTAAGGCCGAAGATGATCTACGTCGAGGAGACTCAAGCTCATGCTACATCTTCACTAATGGTAGATTAGAGAAGCAAACACTCTAAACTAAATGGCTAATATAGAAGAGGATAATGAAGTAGGAAATGGGCTCACTTTAGATTAATTTTTCCCACAATATTTCATCACCATTTCAAAAGCTAGAAAGCTTTTCCATGAGGAAGAAGAAGATGAAGTGGAGATGAGAATGAAACTCATGAACTGAGAATAGCAACCATGGGTGAGTTAGTGTCATACACTAACTCATGTAGAGAATAAACCATGGCTAACATATAATGGTTAGGTTAATAAATATTTACAAGTAAAACAAAATTAGTGGATTTGACCAATGGTTTCACAAGCTTCTACAAGTTTCAACAATGTGACTTAATTCCATCTAATTTTAATTAACTTTAAATAAATAAAACCCTTCATTATATCAAGCATGGTGTGAGTCTCATATACCCATGTCACATGTGGTATCAAGCATGACACAAATGTTGTACATTAATATATATCACATATATACTATATGCACACAAGTGAGAAAAAGAAATATTTAAGAGAGCTAATATTAGTTAATGTAAATTAATATATCACATATATAATTATACATTAAATTATCAAATCAACACTTGATTTAATAATCTGGCTATATCACATACAACTGACTAATATCAAATATAACAACTTATCGAATCAACACTTGATCCGATAACCCGGCTATATCACATATAACCGACCGATATCATATATCGCGAGAATAGAATGCGGTATCACATACGCGCATTAATCTCGGTCCCGCACATATCACATATATGCTCCTACTTCGTTTCGCATGAACCAGGAAAGCTCTATGTAGGACTCTAAAGACTCGTCAATACGCCGGCAGTAAGTGATGATCATATCAAACACCACAAGCCGCAAGCAATCTGCTAAACGTAACGGCCACCCGGGTATTGAGCGATCAGAAGATCAACAAGCAAGCATGGTCATACTCCTGCGAATCCAATCAGTAACACTATCGCACAGTCTGGTCTCTTCGTCAGATATGTCGCATATCGCGGCCTGGGGGTGGTATAATGCCAGACCCCAATACCCTGATAAGTCATGCCGATGCAAGGTCCATAACAGTTCGAAAAACTACTGATAACACTTACCAGTAAATCTCAGCAAGCCTGGCCAGGGATTTCCTGTTATGGCCAATCGAGCATAGCGCAACATCAACCCCCAATACCGGGAGACACGAATCCCCTCCTATCGCTCATTGCCTCCATGTGACTCGGGGCTGTACCCAAAATCACCTTTTTTCATGATCTCTTGAACGTGGTATGGTGGAAATCAAAGCACAGTGGGAATCACAAAAGACTCTATGACGATCTCGGGTCGACAGACTAACCTGTACCAGTGTCACCAGAGAACTGCTATCTGACGATAGGTATAATACCATCTAGGAGTTCTCGGCGAGTCCGTCCAGTGTACCCAGTCTCCACTGAGCACCGGTATATATTCTCTGATGTTAAACACCAATGGATATGGGATCATCCATCGCCCATCATATGGGTCAAGAAGCGTATACGCTACTCTACTCTTGAGTATCGATGCCTTGTCTCGATACATCCACGACTAGGAACATTTGAAGGATGTACTTACCGACTACCTCTTACCCACTAGTATGATCTTCATCATAGTCCTGGTAGTCAATTACTCATCCCGAGGGCTTTATCAACACGTAATAGAGAGACAATAAATGTACATGTTAAGATAAAGTGCAACCAGATAGTATACTATCATGTCAAGCAAGAAAGTCCTCCTTATATATGTCCAAGTATCCACTACAATATACATCACATGTACAGTAATGGCCTTTAGGACATACATATAACTAACACTTTCCACATGAATTTGGATATACCCCATCAACTCATCGATCGTCATGATATCCAAGTCATTGGATTCCTCAATGGCTACAACGATATAATTATACATCGGATCAAGAGATCGAATTATTTTCTCTATCACTCAAACATCATCAATATTCTCTCCATTTCACTGAAACCGGTTCACCATCACCAATACTTTGTCAAAATAATTCTCGACAGATTCTTCTTCTCTCATTTTTACCGTTTCAAATTCCCCTCGAAGAGATTGCAATCCTACTCTCTTCACTTTCAGCATTCCTTGATAGAATTTTTGCAGAATATCCCACGCTTCTTTCGCGGTTTTTACACCCGAAACATTTTCAAAGACCGATTCGTCAATCCCTTGAAAAATTATATAACGCGCTCTGCTATCTTTCTTCTCTCTTTCTCCGAGAGCTTCTTTATCGACCTCCGATAAGGCCGTAGCATCTTGCGGCTTTTCAAAGTCATTCACCACAATCTCCATCAAACATTGCGAACCCAACAACACCATCATTTGAATGCTCCAATTATCTTAATTATCTTTGTAAGCCGAGGAATTTGAAAGCTCACCATATTGTTATTTTCCATTTTGAAATCCCAATTGATCTGGGCTCAGATCTTAAACTTGATTTAATTGAAGTTATTTGGAGTAATTGATATTATTTAGTAGTAGTAATGAGAATAAACGGTATAAGTTATGAGTATGAAGAATCATGATCTTTAGTATGGTCAATAAACGATTTATTTGTTTTTAATTAGTTTTATGGTGAGTTAATGCATTTAGTGCATTGAATGTCATGGGTCATAAGTTATTATGATGCCTAGTATGTATATATATGTATGGGTTTGTTAATAATGAAAATGCAATTGATATAATGAAATATATATGAGTTTTTGTCTCCATCTTATTTAATTCCGAATTTCTTTTGATAATTGTATCATCCTCCACTACCATGAACATGGTCTGCCCCCGCGGTTGGAACCGTAGGGGAAAACCACTGTCCCTACGGTTCCAATTGTAGGAACAAAATCAGTAGGGGAAGATAAGTGCCTTACGGTTGTAAATTTGCTCTTACAGTTTCCAACATAGGGGCAATTATTTTTTTATTTTAAAAAAAAAATTATAATATCCTGTCCTTACGGTTTGAACAGTAGGTGCAAATTATTGTCACTACGGGTCTTACCGTAAGGGCATAATTTTATACATTTAAAAAAAAATATTTTGATATGGGGCAAAATTATTCCCTCCGGTGGAACCCGTAGAGGATTATGTTTCCTCTACGGTTGGAACCGTAGTATGAACCTTAATTTTTATTTTAAAATACTGCCTACTGTTTTTTGTCCGCCCTTTACATAATAATATATCACATGCCGTATGATATACCTAAATACAAAAATATATAAATGACATCCCACACATAATATATAACGAAATATAGAAATGTAAAAACACAAAATAAACAAACACAATACAAAATCATTCTAAAATCATGATCATAATTATAAGATACAACAATCGATATTCAAAATATACAAAATATCGCAAATATAATACAGACATCCTACAAAAATCTCAAAAATATTAAAAAAATCACTGCTGGCTCAATCCAGATACTCCTTCTCTAAGTATCTAGCGCATCTGGTGAAGCCGGTTCCTAAGTTGATCTTGGAAAAAGTAACTTGTAATGAATGAAAAAAGTAAAGAAAATACCCATAATAACACTCACCACACAGCAACGCCGACGACTTAGGTTACAAGACTGTATAATGAGCCCAAATCTCGCTTTGCATGAATCTTCCTTTTTCTCTTGATCATCTTTTCTTGTCTTAAAAGAAGGTTCCTCCATCATTTTATTAGACGATCAGCATCGACCATATTGATCTTCATCATTTGATGTGTTGATACACCAAATTTCATGTGATTCTAATACCTTTTCACCGTTGATTTAGTTAGTGCAAAATTAACGGTTTAGCGACAATATAACTTTTTTACATTGCTAAATCAACGATGGAAAGATGTTAGAATCACATGAAATTTGATGTATCTACATATTAGATGATGAAAAACAACGTAGTCGGTGCCAACCGTTGAATATAATGATGGATTGTGTATATTTTGCCGCCAGCTAACGAAAAAGGCGTCCTAGAGGCTCTTTCCTTCGTTATTCTCTTAAAAATGTGTGTTTGGATGGTGGTTTTGCGGTTATATCAACTTTGGAGTAACAGGAGTTTTCCATACTCCAAAATAAAAACCAAACATAATATGGTTTGAATTTTAAGTTAAGATAACTTTATAAAACTCATGTTATCTAAACTTCTTTCCGGAACATGATCTAAAACGGTACCATAACATCCCAGATTCAAATCACATTAATTGTGCATTGCAAAAAATAAAATAAAAATTTGGTGTTTCATATATCGTATACGGTCTATATGGCTATCTTGGTCTAAGGAAAAAAAATATCGGTTTTGTTATATGGCGTGAGATCTCGATACTATCGGATTTGCTGGATACGAATATCATATCGGATAAGAGTTTCTTATGTCATATATGGCTCAGATCGCAGAATGTGTTGATGAGATTATATGAGAAAGGCATGAATTCAATATGAATCAGTAAAGCAAAAGCCAAATCCAACCAATGTTTGTGATGCAGGAGTAAAACAATGTGTATGGGATTGAAAAAGGGAGCAATATTTCGAAGATGTGAATGATTTAATTCAGCCACAGTTGTTTGCTTTTGGTGAAGGTGTGTGGTTTAATTGATTTGAATTATTCTAGCCAAGCAAACAATATGAGTTCAGATTTCATATTCGCTCTTTTCTATATGCATGTCATGGATTTCAAAGATGCATAGATGATGAACAGAAATAAAAATCACAGCCAGGGAATTCAATATAAATAAATGCAGCAAGAAGTATAGGAAAAACAATTGAAGTTTCAAATTCTTTTAAAATTTTAAACACTAATCATGGTAAAAGAATAATTGAATAGCTATTAGAATTACTCATTGTTTACTACTCTATCTAGAATTACCTATTAGGATGTTGAGCCGCTTATCCCTTCAAGAATAGAAAATTGGATGTTGCTATGTCGGTCGTTAGAGTTTCTAAATATATATTAAAACAGTGTAGTGATACTTTTGGATATAAAATTGCTGCTTATAAATGAATATATATACCTCATATTTTACCCATTAATAATTCATTTAACATAGATGACTTGAGGCTTCATATAGAATAGAGGTGCCTTCTCCATCTGTGTTTCTATCTATATATTTATATGCATCATATTAATCGTGTTGTTATCTTAACGAAACATAGTCCACTAGGATAAGCCGACTTGTAAAATCTACGTGTCCTGGGCAAGGTAAATGACCTGTAATATGTGCACAAAGTCCATGTGGACTATATGAATACAACTCTCACTACATTTAGGCACAAAGGATATACTAAACCATACATTGAAACTGATACATGACACGAACTATTAAACAAAGAGGGGGAAAGAGGGGCAACGGCTCAGAGGAGGCTTATTTTGTGTGGTCAGGTGTCAGCATAACAAAATCATCCGTCTCGAGAGAAGAAATGGCAGCTTCGCTCTTGTTCAAAACCTGCAACTCCGGCTCTACTGTATCAAGCATGATCTGACAATGGAAAGCCGGAATTTAAAAGAATCAAATAATTTTTTTTCCTCCCATAATCAAACAACACCATCACAAAAGCAATAATCAATTGGGAAACCAGGAGACTTATGGCGCACGGATATTTTTGGTGCTCTTGACAGCAACCTTGGGTTTTTTCAGGTTTTTTCAGGGTTTCCTGGAATTTCCACATTATTCAATACCAAATTTCCACATTATCCAATACCAAATTTCCACATTATCCAATACCAATAACTTCCACAATATCAAATACCCAAATTTATATCCAATTATCGTTGATAAACAACTGGTTTTTTTTTTTAAAAAAAAATAAAATTGGGACTGGCATAGCTCTTGACTGCAAGAAGATTTACTGTTATTCTGAGAAACAAAGAATCTTGAAATTATTATGCCAAACTAATCCACGGAGCTCTGGACTTCTCAATTAAGCATCAAATGTATAATTTCTACTAAAATTCTAAAATTTCCAATAAGAAAACATGACTAAAATTTATTTTAAAAAAAACTGCAACCAAATCAAGTAAGCAAACTTGAACAAATAGAAAGGGATTCGTCCCGAAATTGCTCGAAAACCCCGCGTTCGTCGCCGATGCGCAGGTGAACACTGGATTCGCCACCGGCCAAGCCTCGCTCTCGTTCCTCCACACATTCCACTGCTCCGATCCCCAAACCTCAATCAATTCCGAAAAATAAAAAACCCTAAAAAATCAAAACTTTCAGATACTTGCATCATCGATCGGCCTCAAATCGAGCGGCGAAGGAGGAGCTCGGGTTTAGGATTCGAGGAGGCGGCGGCGGCGGCGGCGGCGGCAGTGGTGGAGGAGATGGGAGCGGACAGTGGAGAAGGGTGGGGAGGAGACGGTGGTGGTGGAGACGGCGAGGGAGCTGGATCGTGGCGCTGCTCCTGAGGTCGAGCTTGGTCGAGGAAGACGAAGATAAGAAAGCTCAGATGGTGGTGGTTTGAGGAGGGGGGGGGGGAGGAGGGGAGGAGGCGAAGGAGGGAGAGGAAGTGAGAGAGATCTAGGGTTAGGAGAGAAAGGGCTATGGAGTACGGTGCTTTATTTTTTATTTTTTAAATCCCGACTTTGCCACTACCGGTTCCCACAGCACAGGATTCTCTGCCGGTACCGCTAAAAGTTAATTTTTTTTTGTAAAGTTTGTCAATACGGTGGCAACCCCCTGGCAACCCAAAATTGGTCCTACGGTTTTTCCCACTCTTAAGGACAAACTATCATTACACTAGTACTCTCCACAGATCAAACCCGCCATCACAAATTAGACCTCTTTGGTCTCTGGATATGATATTCGTATCCAGCAAATCCGATAGTATCAAGATCTCATGCCATATAGCAAAACCGATATTTTTTCCCTTAGACCAAGATAGCCATATAGACTGTATACGATATATGAAACACCTTTCATATATGATTTCGATATCGTATCGCAATCCCTCATGATACTATAACACCTACATTCTTACACACACACATGACTAAGTATATGAAGGGCCTTCGTTTTTCCAGAGTTCTTTTGCCTAATATCTCTTCCCACTTGGTATGCTCCCACTAATTAAGCAAATTTTTATTTTATTTTTTGCAATGCACAATTAATGTGATTTGAATCTGGGTTGTTATGGTACCGTTTTTGATCATGTTCGGGAATGAAGTTTAGATAACATGAGTTTTATAAAGTTATCTTAACTTAAAATTCAAACCATATTATGTTTGGCTTTCATTTTAGAGTACCGACTCCAAATCTCGCAATCTCACTTGCTGTGATGGTATCCATCCTCTCTCTCTGAGTATTGGGCAATGGCGAACAAGCAATTAATGATATACAACAAGCTGTGAGTGAAATTGGTGTTTTTAAATGTGCGTTTTATTCTTTTAAAATTCTTTGTGCAATCTCAAAACACAAATTAATGAACAAGGATAAATCTTAAGACAATAAGTGATATCAAGTGTTATAACCTTGTTCTTAATAAAAAAAAATTTAGGAAGGACATGCTCCCACATTTTTACAAACACATTGGCTACATTATAACTACATTGCAAACTGAAACAAGAATTGTTTGCGTAGATTAAACTTATATTTTACCCACAAACTCATATTTAAGAATATAAAACTACATATAATTAAAGAAATTGATGTTTACAAATTCGTGGGTTGTGAATTGAGGTTCAAGACATATCCAGCACGAATTAAGAAACCACAGCATCTTAATTCCTCATAATAAAGCTGAAGTATATCAGAAGAAAGGAAAACAGGCAATAGAAAATTTCTTTCTCTTTGGCTGCCGGCAGGGAAACGAAATAGAAACATTATATAATAATTTAATCTTATGCAAGTAAGTTTAAAATAACTGGCCTATTAGCTCAGTTGGTTAGAGCGTCGTGCTAATAACGCGAAGGTCGCAGGTTCGAGACCTGCATGGGCCATTTATTTTTTAATTTTTAATATACTTTTGTTCTTAAAATTTAACCGAGGTCCAAAGCTGCAACTTTCATTTTATGCATTATGCAAGCAATACCTTATTCGAGTGGGTGGGCTTTCATTTTAACATTTTTGTCCTTCAAATTTAACCTAGGTCCAAAGTTGCAACTTCATTCTATGCAAGCAAGACCTCATTCTTGTGGGTGTGCTTTTGTGATATTGGAGCTGGCTGGATTCAATAGTGATCTGACCAAATTTTTCATAAAATATTTTCAAATTGTATTTGTAGCAATCAAATTATTTTTAAGGTATTAGTATAAGATAACTTACTCTTTTAAGATTTTGGTATAAGCAAAATTAATCTTTCTTCTATGAAAACGGATAATTTAATAGATTTTTGTGGTCACCTTAGAGGTTAATAGCTAAACGAAAAGGCTTATCATCAAAGTGAGACTAGTGTTTTGCCAAGGGCGTTTGTGTCTAAAATTATACACTAACAATTATGATAAGCATGCTTCTTGACCAGTTCATCAGCCGCTACATTTAGATATCCCACCTTATTCCCAAACCTGATGCCGCGGTTGATTGGTGTAGGATTCCTATCGACGGTAGCAAGGTTTCGGGAGGCATCGTCCATGCCATTTTTAAAAAATTGCCGTTAAAAGGAACTCCAAACTAGAATCGATAACTTGAAAATAATACGTAAGCTAATATGTAAACCATTTACATCTAAGTGAAATAAAAATACAACCTTTGTAGATCGGTCCTTCACTTCAAAAACTCCTTGTAGTAGTCCCTTCGCTGCGATCATGTTGCTCCCGGACTTTTGGACGGCTCCATGAGAAGAAGGCAGCGGTCTTGCTTGAAGTCTTCGAGGCCGAAAATAATCTACGTCGAGGGGATACGAACTCAAGCTATCACTTCACCAAAGTGAAGCAAACACCCTATACTAAAGTGCTAATCAAGTAGAGCATGGTGAAATAGGAAGTGAGCTCACTTTAGAATTTCTTTTCTCATAATATTTCCTCACTTGGATCAAACCCTACCAAGCTTTTCTTTTGGAGAAAGAAGATGAAGAAAGAAAGAAGAGAATAAATTAATCCAAAAATGAGATAGTAACCATGGGTGAGTGAGTATCATATACAAACTCATGTAGAGACATAATCATGGCTAATTATAGTGATTAGGTTAATAAATATCCTAAGTAAAACAAAATGGGTGGACTTTGTCAAAGCACTCACAAGCTTCTACAAGCTTCATGCTTTGAACATTTATCCACTAATTTTGTATTTACTTTGAATATTAAAACCCCCACCATTATAATTAAAATGGTGTATGTCTTATACACCCATGTAGTGTATATCAACAACCATGACACACAAAAAATAAACAATGCACATTAATATATATCACATATATATTACATGTACACACAAATGAGAAAAGAATGCTTAAGTGAGCCAATGTTAGTTAATGTAAATTAGTTTATCAAATATACAATTATACACTAAATTATTAAATCAATACTTGATTTAATAATCCAGCTATATCACATATAACCGACTAACACTTAATGTACCAACTTATCGAATCAATACTTGATTCGATAACCCGGCTATATCACATATAACCGGCCGATACAAAAGTTGCGAGAATAGAATACGGTATCACATACACGCATAATTCTCAGTCCCGCACATATCACATATGTGCTCCTATTTCATTTTGCCTGAGCCAGTAAAACCTCTATGTAGGACTCTAAAGACTCGTCAATACGCCGGCAGTAGGTGATGATCACATCAAGCACCCACAAGCCGTCAGTGGTACTAGCTGGACGTAACGGCTACCCGAGTATTGAACGATCAGAAGATCAGCAAGCAAGCCCGCTCCAACTCCTGCAAAAGCCTAACGGTAACACTACCGTACAGTCTGGTCTCCTCGTCTGATATGTCTCATATCAAGTCTAGGGTTGGTAAACGTCAGACCCCAATAACCGATAAGTCATGCCGATATGAGACTCATAACGGGTCGAGAAACTAATGGTAACACTTACCAGTAAATCTCTAACCCAGCCCTGGTCAGGGACTGTAGGGTTCCTATTTCTCTGTAGGGTTCCTTGGCACTTTAAGGAGGTCTCACAAGGCATCAACAATGCCAATTTCAAAAATTTCCGGTGCCGAGAAACCCTAATACGGATCGTTAACTAGATAATAAGGCGATGCAATGCGAGTTAACTACTTTAACTAAGAGGAAAGTGATTACAACCTTTGTAGATCCGGTCTTCCACCTCTCTAGCTCCGTGTTGACGACCCTCCGTTGTACCCTTCGGATCCCAGACTCTCGCGGTGGTTTCATCGAAGAATTGATCGGGCTAGGTCGTCGACTTCGATGCCGAAGATGATCTACGTCGAGGCAACTCAAGATCAAGCTCCAACTTCACCAAGTCATTAAACTTGTGAAGAGAACACCCTATACTACTTGGCAAGTGGTAGAGGATGAAGAAATAAAAAGTGGGTTCACTTTAGAATTGGATTTCTCACTCTTTTTCTCAAGTTACCATTGAAGCTAGCAAGCTTCTTTCTTCTTCAAGAAGAAGAAGAAGAAGAAGATGATATGATGAGTATTCTTTGAAAATAGAAAATAAGTGATACTTATCATATAGCAACCATGGTTAAGTGTAGAGAATAAACTAGGGTTAGGTTTAATGGTTAGGTTTAGGAAAAGAACAAGAATGGTCAAGCTTTCAACACTTCATGAAGTTTCAACAAAACAACAAAATAAGCCACCATTTTATTTATCTTTCCAAATAAATAAATAAATGAATAAGTAAATAAAAACCCCAACCATTAACATAACCATGGTTTAAACTAAACATACACCCAAACTTTCATGTATCATCAAACATGATACAATCAAGTGCACAAAAATATATCACATATACAATGTGCACATCAAGTGAGAAAATCCTTTTTAAGTGAACCAATACTAGTTAATGCAAAGTAATATATCAAATATATAATTATACATTAAATCATTAAATCAACACTTGATTCAATGATCCGGTCATGTTGCATATAACCGACTAGTATCCAATGTATCGACTTATCGAATCAATCCTTGATTCGATGACTAGGTTATATCGCATACAACCAATCGATACATTCATCACGAGAATGGAATACGGTATCACATACACGCATTATCCTCGGTCCCTCACATATCTCATATGCGCTCCTATTTCGTTTCGCTTGAGCCAGGAAACCTCTGTGTAGAACTCTAAAGACTCGTCAATACGCCGGCAGCAGGTAATGATCATATCTAACACCCACAAGCCGCAAGCGGTCTGTTAAACGTAACGGCCACCCGGGTATTGAGCGATCAAAAGATCGACAAGCAAGCCCGCTCACACTCCTGTGAATCCAACCAGTAACACTTACCATACAGTCCGGTCTGATCGTCTGATATGTCGCATATCTTGCCTATGGGTGGTAAACGTCAGACCCCAATAGCTCGATAAGTCGTGTCGATATGAGGTCTATAACAGTTCGAGAAACTACTGGTAACACTTACCAGTAAATCTCAGCAACCCTGGCTAGGGATTTCCGGTTATAGCCAATTGAACACAGCGCAACATCAACTCCCTATACCGGGAGAGACGAATCCCCTCCTATCGCTCATTGCCTCCATGTGATTCGGGACTGTACCGAAAAACCACCGTTTTGCACGCCCTCTTGGACGTGGTAAGGTGGAAATCAAAGCACAGTGGGAACCACACAAGACTCTATGACGATCTCGGGTCAACAGACTACTCCGTACCAGTGTCACCAAAGAACTACCATCTGACGTAAGGTATTATACCATCTGGGAGTTCTCGGCTAGTCCGTCCAGTGTACCCAGTCTCCACTGAGCACCCGTATAACATCTCTGATGTCAAACACCAATGGATATGGGATCATCCATCGCCCATCTGTATGGGTCGAGAAGGTATACGCTAGTCTACTCTGGTATATCGATGCCCCGTCTCGATACACCCACGACTAGGGACCTTGAAGGATGTACTTATGGACTACCATGTCCCCACTAGTATGATCCGCATCATAGTCCAGGTAGTCAAGTACACATCCTAAGGGCTTTACCAACATGTAACAGAGAGACAATCAGTGTACACGTTAAGGTAAAGATCAACCAGATAGCATACTATCATGTCGAGCAAGAAAGTCCTCCCTATATATGTCCAAGCATCCACTACAATATACATTCTATGTATAGTAATGGCCTCTAGGGCATACATATAACTAACAATCTCCCACTTGCACTAGGGCCATCTGATAGCAGTGGTTGTAGTATTTCATACTCAACCATCCCATAATAGTCTCTCTCTGGGAAAAGGCCTTTGTGAGTGGATCCGCCGTGTTGTCCTCTGAGTCTATTCTCCTAACCTCGATCCCTTGGAGATCAACCATCTCCATGATCAGGTGATACTGCCTTAGAATATGTCTGGATCACTGATGGGACCGACGTTCCTTGGCATAAGTCACAACTCCTTTGTCTCACAATGGTAGGAACGTAGTTCATCTTATGAACCAATATACACCCAAACAACCTCTTTGGTAGCATCTTAAGTAGCGATGTATCCAGCCTTTATTGTCTAGTTTGTCACGGTATCTACCTTGGAACTCTTCCAACATACCGTACCTCCATAGAGGGTAAAAACAATGCCTGTGACTGACATTCAGTCGTCCTTATCACCCTGGAACACTTCCAGTGATTCTCCCCAGGATCGATTGATACCAGCTTACTACAACTAGTGAGAATCCTAACATCCATTTAGATCTATCTCATGATCCAAAACCCAGAATTTAATAGGTATCAGTTTGATCCTATATGGAGAATCATAGTGATAAGCGGAGATTGATCGAGCGTAGCATAGAAAACTCCTTCCCTATCAAGAGTATGTCATCCACGTACTCTACGAGGATCACCACCATACTCCCTACTACCTTTTTGTATATACAAGGTTCATCTACCATTTTGATGAAGTCAAACTATTTGAATAATACATCAAAACAGATGTTCCAACTCCGCGATGCCTGCTTTATCCTATAAAGCATCTTGTACACGTTTCCGCTGCTCCCACTGTTTATGAAGCCCTCTGACTGTGTACTTATAGACTCTCTCTTCTAAAACATCATTTAGAAAAGCAGTCATGACACCCAACCGCCAGATATCGTAGTCATGGTATGTAGCCGTGGCAAGTAGGATCCGGATGGACTTAAGCATAGCTACTTATAAAAGGTTTCAACAAAATCCATACCTGGTCAATGATGCAAACCTTTAACAAGTCTAGCTTTGAAAGTCTCAACTTTTCCAAGTACACCAAGTAATCTTCTCAAGATATACTTGCTCCTAATGGGGATTTAACCCTTCAGATATAGCAACCAAAGTCCATACTTTGTTGGTGTACATGGATTTCATCTCAGATCGCTAAGCATCCAGCCATTCTTACAGAGTCACTACTCTCGATGGCCTGCTCGAAACTAGTTGGGTCATCATCCCATGATGCAATCCTCGCTCCCACTGTTATAGAGAAACATAAGTATCTCTCAGGTGGGTGAGAAACCCTACTAGATCGGCGGAGAGGCTGAGGTTCGTTGGTATCTATTGAATCCTTTGGTTCTACCAAATCATCTGCTGTAGTTTGCATAGCTGGAACCTTTCCAGTTGTACATAACAGATCTTGCCTCGAGTTTGTCCGTATTTTTCTTTTCAGACATAGGCTGGACAACCCCAAATCTTAACTAACTTAAGATATGGGCTCTTCCCTTTCCATATCACATATGAAGTGGTAGGCAACTGATTTGATTTGAACCCTATTCAATAGGTATGCAACTTCCCAAGTGCATAACCCCCCAAAAGGAAAAAGGTAACTCAGTAGTACTCATCATAGAGCACACCATACCAAATAGGGTGTATCTGCTCCGCCCCGATATACCATCGTGCTATGGTGTATACGGAGGAGTAATGCTGAGAGAGAATCTCATTCTCCTTTAGAATAGTCCAGGAATTCCGTGCTCAAGTATTCTCCTCCCTGATCGCATCAAAGGACATAATACTTATACCCGTTTTGGTTCTCTACTTCTAGCTTATATTCTGTGAATATCTCAAAAGGTTCGGACTTGTGTTTCAACAGGAACATATGTCTGAATCTTGAGAGATCATCAGAGAATGTAATGAAGTACAAAGAACCGGTCTTGGCATGTGTAGACAGGGGACCTTTATACATCAACATGTATCATTCCAAGAGTTCGCTAACTCTTTCTCTGTTTCCAATAAACAGAGCTGGTGTCATTACATCTTTGTGACATGATTGGTAAGTTTCATAAGATGTAAATTCAAACTGATTTAAATATGCATCTATATGTAACTTCAGCTAGTCGGGTCGCATTGATATGACCTTGTCTACAATACCTCAAGAAGGATTCATTCATTTTCGAACTCTTCCTCTTGTGTGTGTTCCGTATACTAAGAACTGTAGTTTGATTTAGAACATCAATACTTTTAGATAACGTGCCTGAACCGATCAACTTTTGATATAGGAAATGTTCAAAACATTATCCAACAACACAAAATTTTATCGTTTCTTTACTAATAAAGAGACTGATATGATTTTGTATATCAGGTTCGGTATCTAATAGAATTTGTTCAGAATCAATGTATTGGTAATACAGGGTGGCAGTGACCAACAGAGTTGGATGCAACACTTGCCCCGTTTTCTGCCTCATGAAACTTATCACCCGTTCTCAGTTCTCTACCTATCTGTAGCCCTATGTAACAGATTACATATCTGGGATCCTGATCCGGTATCAAATACCTAGGACGCAGAGGATATTGAGAAACAGTTCTTTGTAATGAACACACCCAAAAAAGATACATAATATGCACTTTCTTCGTTTGGGCGGCACGGGAAATCTGGTATTCCCCAATTTCCTGCTCTGTCTTATAACAATTATAAGTTGGAGCGGGACCAATGTTCCCGAGCACAGTATAACAAGCGGGTTCGGTCAATAATCCGTATTATTATCTTGATTAAGGCGTGATATGGTCGCTATCAGGAGAGAGAGAAGAAAACACTCAGCGTGCGCTCTTGCAAGATCAGATTGGTTATTATTTTATCTAATCAGGATGGCTCCCACTGTTTTTATCAAATCTTCCTTCAAACCCTAAAAGGAAATACTAGCCGGGATTAATTACACGCTACAAGTTCGCCAATCTTTCAGCCAGGCCAGTGTCGGTACTTTGAGGGAGGTTCCCCGTGCTTTCGCACGGACCTAATTACAGTAAACCTCGTTTTCCCAGAGGCGTAATCCCGTTGACACCTTTCTAGACACCTACTTGATCGGCTAATTGTAATGTGTAAAACTCTCCCAGGAGTAACAATTACTCGCAGTGGGTATCGGGATCCAACTATCTCATAGAAGGTATGCAATCTCATTGCAAATTTCAACACTTGAAATTCCCGATAATTTTTCTCCTAACCTCCTATGACCTTGACAAAGGCCAACAAACCATAGGATGCTAGTCAAGTTCAACCCGTCATTTCCTGATTGAATTAAACCCACCTGCACGACCCTTGACAAAGGCCAACAAGGTCGCACGACTACCCTAACCCAATCTGCATCATATGCATAAGCAGATAAGCACCAGTCAGCTACCGCACACTACGCCTTGACAAAGGCCAACAAACGCAGCACGGATACTAACTACTACTTATCTGAAATGACGGAGGGCTACGACAGGTTTTTCTGAAAACCTATTGCGTAATGAACTTGATATCGTTGTAGAATTAAATGATTTTAAAATGGAGTGTTTTTTAGGCTTTTCTAGTTTTGCTAAAGGAGTCACTCCCGGTGAAGGGATCGTCGGTCCTTTCCTCGTCGAATGAGGTGCGGGATATATCATATATATCACTGTGCAAAGCAAAAACTCTTAAAAGCAATCAAAAGACAAACCGAGTGTGTAGCATCTGCCAGATATTGCTAAAGGAGTCACTCCCGGTAAAGGGATCCCGGTCCTTTCCTTATCGAATAAGGTGCAGGATATATCATATATACCGCTGTGCAAAGCAAGAACTGTAGCTACCTGTTTTATTTTTGAAATTCGATTCCACAACATCTTAGGTTTCTTTTATTTCATTAATCTCATTAATGAAGTCCCATCATTTAAGTACCTAAACATCACAGATAAATACGACGTGCACTTATGCCATCCGCATTCGCCTCGATGTCCCCTTGTGCACCGTTAGGTTAGGTAACTAACGGCAGAGCGGGGCAGGGCTAGCGCGGGTGTAAAACATAAGTAACATCTATATAATATATCATATATACTATATACAGTATTTATCACAGAACATCACATGATCACATCACAGATATCGCAGCAGAAAATATCATATGAAATATTGGATATACTAGGACGTCCGTGTTTTCAATACGAGCCACTATAAAACACGGATTCCACGGTCGCGATGAATAGCCAAACCCACACCCCTAGACCCTTACGAGAGCGGCAAGCAACCCTACCAATTCTAGAGTTAGGAGACCCGGACTCGACTCCTCGAGTTGGTCTCCCACTGGACTCCAGAACCCGGTTACTTGTGCCCTCCTCCTTGGGTGTATCCTAGTGCGGAAAAGTAAATAATATACAAAGGGTGACATCTTCCGCAACCTGGAAGTGCCCCAATAAATGAATATTACATACAAGTTTTTACATGAATGAAAATGAAAAACACTCATCTCACATAAAAACCCCCCGGCTATTCAAACATGACGATCCAATATAACATATCCAGCAACACATAACATCACATGTCATTAACGTAAGTAAATATGCGCATCCCAATTATCGTTGACATATAGCAACGAAACCGGCGATATCACATATTACACTTACGGTCACAGAAAAGAAAGTGTAAAACTACAACAGTTGGAATCCGCAAACTCTTTAGACATCACATGCCTAACCAAATGAATTCCTTAGACATCACATGCCTAACAATTATAAACCCCGCATTTTAGTCTCATTATCGAAAACACTTTTCAATATCAAGTCGGGCAATTCAACAGGATTCCCGACATTCTGATCGAATGCTCGTCGCAAACTTTAGTAGGCGGCCGCACCCCCTGATACCGTCGACGAAGTGCACCAAGGCAGAACACCGCTACCGCGAGCACCCTAACGGATGCTTTCGGCGACGGGGTTCTCCTACAGTCACTTGGTCGGGGCTTTGGGGTGTGGCTGTCTATTAAGTTTACCCGGCGAGTATCCGCGTACGCTACGTGATTGCGACGGATTTTTGATCACATCAAAATTCCATGGCAACCAATCAAGTGAGACTAAACTGCTATGTTAACATTCAATTCAGTTATCTCATAACTACTTGTAGATTCCAAATATTGTATCCCATTCCAGATAAATAGAAAATGTTAAACTTTCCGATCGAACATTCAAACACCCAAGTTTTCCCAAAACAGCTCAACACATGAAACAAGTTTAAAAACATCCAGTTCATACCTCAGTACCAACGGTCCAGCCGTAGAAGGGTCAAGCCAACGCCTCACATGTGGCACGCCGTACTGCCCCAAACCATAGGGTTCAAAGGGCAGTTCAAGATGGTCACATAATCGAGTTAAGGTTTGTTGTCTTCTAGAGGGACCATCGCGTTACTTGCACTACTTAGAACGTGATTAAACTACGGAAAAATCCAACAATTGGAAATTTCCCGGCAGGGGAAAAAGTGGGTATTTATATCCGGTCGAACTTTTTTACATATTCTAAAATTACCCGGAAAAACACATAGACAATGTAACGTTTTGAAAATCGTTTCAGTGAAATGTCGAAAAAACGGTAAAATAAGAAGGTTTTCTGTAAAAAGTCAAAATGCAAATATCTTTATTATAAAATTAAATATACATATTCTAGCTATGTAGTTGCTAGTATTTGGTGTTTATTGAGCCACTGGTGAAATTTCAAATTTTCTGAAATTTTTTCCGAAATTAATTATTTTAATATTATTTTAAGCCGTCACTAATATATTTAATTAGGGAAAATTACAAATTGGAATGAGTTGAAACAAATTTCGTACATCATAAAACATTAAATAAAATTTTATCATGTGGTTTTTGAAATGAAATCGTTTGCCAAAACGGTTTAGAAAATATTGAAGAAAAATGCTTATTTTGTGAAAATAAAAGGGTTTTGGTGCATATTGTATTGGTGTTTGGTGTTCATTGCTCCACACACACACCCTCTCTTCTCACCCACTCACATGGCCGGGCCCACCACCACATGACAGCAGCCCTCCCTCCCTCTTCACAATTCTCATCACATTCTCTCATCATTTAATAGAAAAAGGGAATTGTAAAAAGGGTGTAATGAAGGGTTTATTTGAAAAGATGCATTAAATAAGGTGGTTCTACACATACACCCACATTTCCACTCTCTTTCTCTCTCCCATTTCCTGCAACATGGCCGAGCCTCCTCCATGATCAGCCCAAAAAAATTCTCCTCCTCATTTTGGCTCAAAAATCTTCTCATTTCCATTAAAATGCTTCCAAATTACCACTAATTCCTAGTTAACTCCTAACCCTTTATTTCCTTGGCCAATCAAGTGTGGATCTTGGGCAATGAAGCTAGATTTGGGAGGCTAAGTTTCTTGTAGATCTACAAAATTGTGAGGTATAAATCTCAACCCATGTTTTCATTGTTGATAAATTATCTAAATCTAGCCTAATTAGGTATTATTGTGGTTTAATTTCTAGATTTGGAAATTCTAAGAGAAGGGTTTGAATTTAATTAGGGTTTTTATCATTAGTTTATGATTTTAATATGGATATTAACATGTTAATAGAATGCTAAAACTAATCTAGTTGCTAGTTTGCAATTTGTTAATTTAAATTTGTAATAATTATATATATTGCAAACTAGGTTTTTAAAATATATGTATTTTGGTGAGATAAAAATTTCAATTAGTTTTTCATGACATCATTAACATTATAATGAGTGGTTTAATGATTTTGGTTCAGGCAAAACCAAGCTTAATCGATAAATTGTGAATTTTGCTTTAAAAGGTGTAAAAAACTGATATTTTTGCAAACAGGATTTTGGAAATTATGCAAATTTATGAGATTAAATTATGGAAATGGTTTTTATGACTTATTTAAGTTATTTAATAAGTATTATGGCCGCTAGAATTGTTTAAACGTCGAGTTTTGTACTAAAACGGGAAATTTTGCTTGCTAGTTTTTCGGAAAAACGGCTATTAAAGTGAATTTGGGGTTTTTGTGAGTTTTAACCTATTTTATATTAAAATTAGTGTTCGTGAATGTGCAAATGAGTGTATTTGGGTTTTTCTCGATGGTCTGGCGTTTGTACGCCGATGTCGAGAGTTTTTGAGTTAATTTGTGGAAGCAACAATAGGTTTTGACCTATGTGGGATTCGTGTGTCGTTTTGGTCATGAGTCAGATTTTAATGCGATGCGGTACGTTATGATATGTAGGTACCCCCATGTGGACTTCGAGACGGCAAGAAAGCGCATGGCGACGTCGGCACCGGCGAGCGAGGACCAGGTTAGTAGATTTATATCTACGGGGAGAAGTCGGGTGGATGGCGTATAGCACCCCCGCAGTCCGTGGTGGTGTATACGGATGCGTATACACACCAACAATTATTATATGTTATTTGGGATTAATAACGATGTTAGGATGGATATTGGTGTGTTGGATTACTTTAGTGTTGCGAACCCTAGGGTAGTGTTGCACTACACATACACACATACATACACACATACATACTTGCATACATTCCTATTTATATGTGCTCATGGGATTCTTTATAGTTATGTGTTCACATGGGTATGGGACTATGTGTTCACATACGGATATGAGGACGATACTTGGGATTGAGCTGAGTCGATGAGTTTTGTTTTGTGGTTGTGATATCGGTTTGTACGAGACTGTCGATCAGTAGTCAGATCATGACTATTCTGATGATATTAGTATTGTACTAGACATAGGTCAGTACCCTGGACTATGATCTTGGATAAAGAGGATACTAGATGAATAGTGTGATGAATATGATATTAACCCGTACCCAGATTTGGGGATGCCGTACGACGGATTTACGTACGAGCTAGATTTTGATGATTGATCCGCACTCTTGACTTAGGATGTCTGATTATAGATATGGTATCGGATATGATATTATTGAGGCAGGATCACCGACTAATATATATACAGTTATGTATATGTATCGACTCAGATGTTAGGCGGTTTCCTTACCTGTAGTCCAGCTGGTTAGCTTAGCCTTTAGTTTAGTTTAGTTGTTAGTTTAGATTCAATTCTTACCTATTTCAAAAACTAATGAATCGTGGGTATTTTAAAAGACAGCCCAAGGGATCCTACGGATATTTCAAAGGACGTATCTTTTCATAAAAACACCGTAGCCCCTATTTTCAAAACCCCATGATTCGTGTTATTTCAAAAAGGCACCATTTGTAGGACTTATATTAGATTAATGCAGATTAGTTATAGTTGCGTCTAGTATTCAGCTCCCGCTCATTATTGTGGTTCGCTTCGCATCGCATGCTTATATTATGTTTCATACTCCATTATTGATATCATGTTGTTAGGACACCAGCACCATTACCGATGATACGTATGTACCACGTACACTTAATTGCCGGCTCACACATATCTTCATCGGTAATTGCCATGTCACGTACACCTTAGAAAATATTATTGCTTGACATAGCCTGTTAGCTAATAGTTTAGACATTGTAGTTATTACCTGCTACTTCATGCATACCGTTATTCATTGTTATGCCGCATTCATGGATTCTCATGCATATATTCACTATTTTACGTGTTATTGAGGTTTTGGATTCGGATTTCCATGAGATTTTCTGGATTTGGAGTAAAACCGCAAAAACATAAATAAACCTTTTCTCTCTTTTAAAATAAAAAGTGCGGTTTTCCCATGATGTATGAGTCGTCCACCATGAGTTTGCTGGTGGATTTCGAGACCCGATTCGAGGAGTGGAGGAACCGTTTCGGGTACATGGTGGGCCCGGTGCGGTACCCCGGGGCAAGAGGAATGTGTTGTTGACGTTGAGCCCGGCAGGGGAGCACTACCGACCGGTGATATTACCCGACGCGTCGGATATCCGGAGGATACCGTCGTGGTCTTGAGATGGATGGTAGGGGCCGGTCTGGATTGACGGCACCCTAGATATTGATTTTGAGATATTGAGGTACAGAGATTGTGATACAGTGATATCGAGATATTTGGACACTTGTTTTGTGTCGATGCTGGGCACTGTTTTATGTTGATTTCATTTATGGTACCTCACTTTAAAAATACAGAAATCTCACTGATTTATGAAAGCAGTTTTCGTAAGTACATGCATTCTGTTCCGTACATTCATACCTTATTCATATGATATATTGCTACCTGAGGCACTGACACGGGCACATGAGATCACACTCGGGTTAAATATTACCCTAGCCATTTTTATAGGCTGCATGTTATACATATATTTGGGGATATATTATGATCATTGACCTAGGTTGCGTTATTTATGCGATTTCTGTGCGTAGATGTTTTTCTATTCACGAGTTGGCAACTCACCCCCGTTGTGCCCCAGTTTCTTGCAGGTTTGCCGTACAGGTTTCATTACGGCTTTGCGGGCATAGTTTCTTTCGGGTGATTTGCTAATAGGTGGGTTTACCTGTATCGTACCCCCATTATATATCTTGTATATCATTATTCTGTTGTATCTAGAAGTTCCATCAACCAAACATGTATTTATTTTTGAGATAGAGACCAGTGATGTTATTCTTTCGACCTTAGAGTCGCGCGTTTTATTTCTATGGATTTCTTGCTGTTTTGAGTTTCCTTTTGAGTTTTGATCCTCGCCCTTGGCGTTGTATATTATATTGCTTGCGTGGTTGTGACCGTCGATTGACGAAGAGCTAGCTCCCGCTTGGGGATGCCTTTTTATTGATTTCGTATACTATTCATGTTGTATCCCGTTTGGGGGCCAGTTTTACAAAGGAGACTCTGCCGAAATTTTCAGGAAATACTTGATGTTTTTAAAACCGCATAACTCGGCTTATGCTATTGAAACTACTTGCTTTAAGTTAGTTTTTCCTGCACTCTACATATTTTCTTGGTTTGGATTTCTGGGTTTTCGGTTTACTTAGATTACGTACGCCTCGAGACGTTCGTAGTTTAGGTGCCGGTCATGTTCCGTACTTTCGGGTCGTGACAAAGTTGGTATCAGAGCGTTAGGTTTTACCTTCGGAGCGTAGGATGACCCTTGGTTGATGGAATAGGTGACTAAAGTAGAGTGACGTACCGTGGGTATGTTCCGCGGCATATTTACGACACGCCACTCCACTTAAGGAGCCTTAGGATGTACATTTCTTTGCTCAGTATCATATTCATTCCTAATCTAGCTACATCGGTACCAGTTATGGTTTTGCCACCACGATTACGGGCAGGGAGAGCTACGGCTAGAGTTGCGGTCAGCATGAGCTCGTTACGAACGAGGACTGACCATGGCGTGATTCGGGCGACACACGATTGTAGAGATGTGCCTTTTGGATTGTGTTTTTGCACCACGAGCGTTGGATGGATCGCTGTATGAGACTTCTCGGACGTGCAGATTAGCACCAGAGGATTGAGCCACTGACAGAGGACAGCCAGACTTTGATGACCGTTGATGTGTGGCTTATTCATGATGATTGAGGCACGGTTCAGCATGCAGACGAGTGAGCCAGTTATTGCTGCGAACGACGAGATATCGCCCCAGATGTTGGAGCTATTGCAGTACAAGTTGTACTAAGAGATGATAGAAGGTCGCTAGTCATCGAGGATGAATGACTAGGACATGTGGATCATTCGCCTACCCCGATGCGAGGTCATCAGATAGAATGATTCCAGCTAGAGACGACTTCACGCGGAGACGTTGGGAGTCGACAGAGACGATCGAATGTCAGAAACCTATTATTCCAAGTTTAAAGTAGTCGGAAAGACATGCAGGAAATTCTATGGTCCCTCTAGAAGAATGAAACCCTAACTCGACTTAATGACCGTGTGAAAGCCTTTGAACCTTCGGGTTTGCGGCAGTTCTACGGCGCCATTAGTGAGGCTTGGGTTTGCCCTTCTACGGCTGGACCACCGATGCTGTGGTATGTACTTGATACTATTAAACTGTGCCCAAGATGTTGAGCTCTTGGGGGATTATGAGGTTTTGACGACTCGATCGGATGGCTCGACTTAATTCGGATGCTAGGTGGTGAGATGCATTTCTTGGGAGACTCCCGACACGAGGATAGCCGTTGGAGCTCAGTCCATGCAGCCACGACGAGACGAGTCCGAAGCGGTCGATATTAGAGAAAAATGGAGTAAGAGGTTCATACAAGATCTGGATATGATGACGTTCCCCTCCGCCGACATCAGAGATGCGATGCACATGCCGAGGCAGAGTACTGGATATACTTTCCAGAAGGAGTCGCGATGGGTATGCAGCCGTTCCAGAGCAAGATGCAGATATAGGAAAGGACGATGACTTCCGGACAGTTGGCAGAGACGAGACATGGAAGAGACCGTGAGCAGGATTCCTTCCAGGACACTGCTGCAATGATACTTGCACCCAGGATCAGATGTGTCATGTACATTCAGAGAGCCAGAGGCCGACGCCAGTGATATGCTGTCTTATGAGTGGTCGCGATGATTGACCGAGAGATGACCAGAGAAGTGCCAGAACGGGATCATCCCCGTTAGCACACCTGACAGGGCCGATGAGCCGATGGACCGAGAGATTGGTAATTCATAGTGAAGACCTTGACCCAGGAGTGGTCATTGTTATGCACACTAGCAGGCCAGAGTTCATGATCATCGACGAGACGTCCCACTAGTGACCACGAAAATTGGCCCGAGGTTCTTAGAGGATGCGCTTGAGCGGTACTATTCCGCCATTATTGATTTCGATGTTTTGGGTGATTTATTCGCATGATTTGATTTTGATGATTGAGGATTTACGATCTTTGCACAGTGTTGCACTTGATATCGTTTTCGTGCTTGGGTTTCACATGTTTGTGATTTTACCGTTTTAGACATTTGAGTTGATTTTGTGCGTATGCACGCACACGATTTGGTTCCTGCACTCTGTATAGTTTATTTATGCTTGCAGTGCAGTGATACGCCTTTTGTGCACTTAGATGCATTGGACTTTGATTTCGATGGTGATGTTCGATATTTGTTTTGTGCACCTTGTGCACCTGATTTGATTTTGCGCATGTTCGGCACTTGATATTGGATTTCATGATTTCGTGCACGATGGATGCACCTGATTGGATTTTCGCGCATGTTGGGCGCATGTTTTGAAGTGTGATTTTGGTGCACACCAGATGCACTAAATCGAGATTTTTCGTGCATGTCAGATGCACCTGATTTTGCTGTCAGGCACACATGTTGCATACGACAGATGTTTCGTGCACACCCGATGCACTTAGATATTGTTTCTGTGCATATGTATGGCACATATTTGGATTTTGATTTCCGTGCGCACAAGACGCGCGTAGTATTCATACGCGTATTTTGGGATTGATTTTTCTTATAGAGCATTACGTTTTTATGATATTACTATGTGTTTTCGTACTGAGCAGGACTAGTCAGAGGACAGTACCTGAATATATTGTACATGTATAGTTTTGAGTTATATCACATTGGTTTTGCTTTGGATTTGGTATTTATGTCTTCCCCATGACTCCGATGATTGCGGGATGCTTGACGGAGTTCTGATTTGAGTTATATGCTCATTTTTCATGCGCATGCGTTGCGCTACGATTTGTTTTATGTATTTATGATTTCGAAGCCCCGGTGATTTGATGGTTTTGGTTGAAATATTTTATTATTTGGGGGAAGTTTTAATTTAAATTCGGGGACCGAATTTCTTTAAGGGGAGAAGATTGTAACGTTTTGAAAATCGTTTCGGTGAAATGTCGAAAAAACGGTAAAATAAGAGGGTTTTCTGTAAAAAATCAAAATGCAAATATCTTTATTATAAAATTAAATATACATATTCTAGCTATGTAGTTGCTAGTATTTGGTGTTTATTGAGCCACTGGTGAAATTTTAAATTTTCTGAAAATTTTTCCGAAATTAATTATTTTAATATTATTTTAAGCCGTCACTAATATATTTAATTAGGGAAAATTACAAATTGGAATGAGTTGAAACAAATTTTGTACAACATAAAACATTAAATAAAATTTTATCATATGGTTTTTGAAATGAAATCGTTTGCCAAAACGGTTTAGAAAATATTGAAGAAAAATGCTTATTTTGTGAAAATAAAAGGGTTTTGGTGCATATTGTATTGGTGTTTGGTGTTCATTGCTCCACACACACACCCTCTCTTCTCACCCACTCACATGGCCGGCCCCACCACCACATGACAGCAGCCCTCCCTCCCTCTTCACAATTCCCATCACATTCTCTCATCATTTAATAGAAAAAGGGAATTGTAAAAAGGGTGCAATGAAGGGTTTATTTGAAGAGATGCATTAAATAAGGTGGTTCTACACATACACCCACATTTCCACTCTCTTTCTCTCTCCCATTTCCTGCAACATGGCCGAGCCTCCTCCATGATCAGCCCAAAAAAATTCTCCTCCTCATTTTGGCTCAAAAATCTTCTCATTTCCATTAAAATGCTTCCAAATTACCACTAATTCCTAGTTAACTCCTAACCCTTTATTTCCTTGGCCAATCAAGTGTGGATCTTGGGCAATGAAGCTAGATTTGGGAGGCTAAGTTTCTTGTAGATCTACAAAATTGTGAGGTATAAATCTCAACCCATGTTTTCATTGTTGATAAATTATCTAAATCTAGCCTAATTAGGTATTATTGTGGTTTAATTTCTAGATTTGGAAATTCTAAGAGAAGGGTTTGAATTTAATTAGGGTTTTTTTCATTAGTTTAAGATTTTAATATGGAGATTAACATGTTAATAGAATGCTAAAACTAATCTAGTTGCTAGTTTGCAATTTGTTAATTTAAATTTGTAATAATTATATATATTGCAAACTAGGTTTTTAAAATATATGTATTTTGGTGAGATAAAAATTTCAATTAGTTTTTCATGACATCATTAACATTATAATGAGTGGTTTAATGATTTTGGTTCAGGCAAAACCAAGCTTAATCGATAAATTGTGAATTTTGCTTTAAAAGGTGTAAAAAATTGATATTTTTGCAAACTAGGATTTTGGAAATTATGCAAATTTATGAGATTAAATTATGAAAATGGTTTTTATGACTTATTTAAGTTATTTAATAAGTATTATGGCCGCTAAAATTGTTTAAACGTCGAGTTTTGTACTAAAACGGGAAATTTTACTTGCTAGTTTTTCGGCAAAACGGCTTTTAAAGTGAATTTGGGGTTTTTGTGAGTTTTAACCTATTTTATATTAAAATTAGTGTTCGTGAATGTGCAAATGAGTGTAATTGGATTTTTCTCGATGGTCTGGCATTTGTACGCCGATGTCGAGGGTTTTTGAGTTGATTTGTGGAAGCAACAATAGGTTTTGACCTATGTGGGATTCGTGTGTCGTTTTGGTCATGAGTCAGATTTTAATGCGATGCGGTGCGTTATGATATGTAGGTACCCCCATGTGGACTTCGAGACGGCAAGCAAGCGCATGGCGATGTCGGCACCGGCGAGCGAGGGCCAGGTGAGTAGATTTATATCTACGGGGAGAAGTCGGGTGGATGGCGTATAGCACCCCCGCAGTCCGTGGTGGTGTATATGGATGCGTATACACACCAACAATTATTATATGTTATTTGGGATTAATAACGATGTTAGGATGGATATTGGTGTGTTGGATTACTTTAGTGTTGCGAACCCTAGTGTAGTGTTGCACTACACATACACACATACATACACACATACATACTTGCATACATTCTTATTTATATGTGCTATGTGTTCACATGGGTATGGGACTATGTGTTCACATACGGATATGAGGACGATACTTGGGATTGAGCTGAGTCGATGAGTTTTGTTTTGTGGTTGTGATATCGGTTTGTACGAGACTGTCGATCAGTAGTCAGATCATGACTATTCTGATGATATTAGTATTGTACTAGACATAGGTCAGTACCCTGGACTATGATCTTGGATAAAGAGGATACTAGATGAATAGGGTGATGAATATGATATTAACCCGTACCCAGATTTGGGGATGCCGTACGACGGATTTACGTACGAGCTAGATTTTGATGATTGATCCGCACTCTTGACTTGGGATGTCTGATTATAGATATGGTATCGGATATGATATTATTGAGGCAGGATCACCGACTAATATATATACAGGTATGTATATGTATCGACTCAGATGTTAGGCGGTTTCCTTACCTGTAGTCCAGCTGGTTAGCTTAGCCTTTAGTTTAGTTTAGTTGTTAGATTAGATTCGATTTTTATCTATTTCAAAAACTAACGAATCGTGGGTATTTTAAAAGACAGCCCAAGGGATCTTACGGATATTTCAAAGGACGTATCTTTTCATAAAAACACCGTAGCCCCTATTTTCAAAACCCCATGATTCGTGTTATTTCAAAAAGGAACCATTGGTAGGACTTATATTAGATTAATGCAGATTAGTTATAGTTGCGTCTAGTATTCAGCTCCCGCTCATTATTGTGGTTCGCTTCGCATCGCATGCTTATATTATGTTTCATACTCCATTATTGATATCATGCTGTTAGGACACCAGCACCATTACCGATGATACGTATGTACCATGTACACTTACTTGCCGGCTCACACACATCTTCATCGGTAATTGCCATGTCACGTACACCTTAGAAAATATTATTGCTTGACATAGCCTGTTAGCTAATAGTTTAGACATTGTAGTTATTACCTGCTACTTCATGCATACCGTTATTCATTGTTATGCCGCATTCATGGATTCTCATGCATATATTCACTATTTTACGTGTTATTGAGGTTTTGGATTCGGATTTCCATGAGATTTTCTGGATTTGGAGTAAAACCGCAAAAAAATAAATAAACCTTTTCTCTCTTTTAAAATAAAAAGTGCGGTTTTCCCATGATGTATGAGTCGTCCACCATGAGTTTGCTGATGGATTTCGAGACTCGATTCGAGGAGTGGAGGAACCGTTTCGGGTACATGGTGGGCCCGGTGCGGTATCCCGGGGCAAGAGGAATGTGTTGTTGACGTTGAGCCCGGCAGGGGAGCACTACCGACCGGTGATATTACCCGACGCGTCGGATATCCGGAGGATACCGTCGTGGTCTTGAGATGGATGGTAGGGGCCGGTCTGGATTGACGGCACCCTAGATATTGATTTTGAGATATTGAGGTACAGAGATTGTGATACAGAGATATCGAGATATTTGGACACTTGTTTTGTGTCGATGCTGGGCACTGTTTTATGTTGATTTCATTTATGGTACCTCACTTTAAAAATACAGAAATCTCACTGATTTATGAAAGCAGTTTTCGTATGTACTTGCATTCTGTTCCGTACATTCATACCTCATTCATATGATATATTGCTACCTGAGGCACTGACACGGGCACATGAGATCACACTCGGGTTAGATATTACCCTAGCCATTTTTATAGGCTGCATGTTATACATATATTTGGGGATATATTATGATCATTGACCTAGGTTGTGTTATTTATGCGATTTCTGTGCGTAGATGTTTTTCTATTCACGAGTTGGCAACTCACCCCCGTTGTGCCCTAGTTTCTTGCAGGTTTGCCGTACAGGTTTCATTACGGCTTTGCGGGCATAGTTTCTTTCGGGTGATTTGCTAGTAGGTGGGTTTACTTGTATCGTACCCCTATTATATATCTTGTATATCATTATTCTGTTGTATCTAGAAATTCCATCAACCAAACATGTATTTATTTTTGAGATAGAGACCAGTGATGTTATTCTTTCGACCTTAGAGTCGCGCGTTGTATTTCTATGGATTTCTTGCTGTTTTGAGTTTCCTTTTGAGTTTTGATCCTCGCCCTTGGCGTTGTATATTATATTGCTTGCGTGGTTGTGACCGTCGATTGACGAAGAGCTAGCTCCCGCTTGGGGATGCCTTTTTATTGATTTCGTATACTATTCATGTTGTATCCCGTTTGGGGGCCAGTTTTACAAAGGAGACTCTGCCGAAATTTTCAGGAAATACTTGATGTTTTTAAAACCGCATAACTCGGCTTATGCTATTGAAACTACTTGCTTTAAGTTGGTTTTTCCTGCACTCTACATCTTTTCTTGGTTTGGATTTCTGGGTTTTCGGTTTACTTAGATTACGTACGCCTCGAGACGTTCGTAGTTTAGATGCCGGTCATGTTCCGTACTTTCGGGTCGTGACAGACAAAATTAGACAATCCGGTCGAATCTCCGAACTCCCAATTCTACCCAGAAAACTCAACTCTTGAGTAAGATTTAAAAATTCCCAGAAAATACAGAACAACAATATAGGAATTGCAATTTAAAATGAAGGATGCCTCCGTACGGCCGCAGAACCGCCGCACGAGCCACGCTCGTGCCGCGGAACCGCGGCGGTTTAATCGATTTGGCCTCTCGAATTTCACAGTAACTCCTACAAACACCTGCTGATTTTTTTTGCATATTTTTAATTCTAAAAAAATCCCCAATTTTCAAAAATGTACACAGAGTGGTTGAAATCTAGGGTTTCGGGTTCGATCGGGTTTCTAACTCCGTCTACGCATCGCCTAAGGCTCTAGCTAGGCTCTGATACCACTGTAGGGTTCCTATTTCTCTGTAGGGTTCCTAGGCACTCTAAGGAGGTCTCACAAGGCATCAACCATGCCAATTTCAAAAATTTCCGGTGCTGAGAAACCCTAATACGGATCGTTAACTAGATAATAAGGCGATGCAATACGAGTTAACTACTTTAACTAGGAGGAAAGTGATTACAACCTTTGTAGATCCGGTCCTCCATCTCTCTAGCTCCGTGTTGACGACCCTCCGCTGTACCCTTCGGATCCCAGACTCTCGCGGTGGTTTCATCGAAGAATTGATCGGGCTAGGTCATCGACTTCGATGCCGAAGA
The DNA here is from genome assembly GCA_030015575.1 of Agapanthus africanus. Classification (NCBI taxonomy): domain Eukaryota; kingdom Viridiplantae; phylum Streptophyta; class Magnoliopsida; order Asparagales; family Amaryllidaceae; genus Agapanthus; species Agapanthus africanus. The sequence goes on along the minus strand of JASDDO010000006.1, from coordinate 54,946,288 downwards.
TGATCTACGTCGAAGCAACTCAAGATCAAGCTCCAACTTCACCAAGTCATTAAACTTGTGAAGAGAACACCCTATACTACTTGGCAAGTGGTAGAAGATGAAGAAATAGGAAGTGGGTTCACTTTAGAATTGGATTTCTCACTTTTTTTCTCAAGTTACCATTGAACCTAGCAAGCTTCTTTCTTCTTCAAGAAAAAGAAGAAGAAGAAGATGATATGATGAGTATTCTTTGAAAATAGAAAATAAGTGATACTTATCATATAGCAACCATGGTTAAGTTTAGAGAATAAACTAGGGTAAGATTTAATGGTTAGGTTTAGGAAAAGAACAAGAATGGTCAAGCTTTCAACACTTCATGAAGTTTCAACAAAACAACAAAATAAGCCACCATTCTATTTATCTTTCCAAATAAATAAATAAATGAATAAGTAACAAAAAACCCTAACCATTAACATAACCATGGTTTAAACTAAACATACACCCAAACTTTCATGTATCATCAAACATGATACAATCAAGTGCACAAAAATATATCACATATACAATGTGCACATCAAGTGAGAAAATCCTTTTTAAGTGAACCAATACTAGTTAATGCAAAGTAATATATCAAATATGTAATTATACATTAAATCATTAAATCAACACTTGATTCAATGATCCGGTCATGTCGCATATAACCGACTAGTATCCAATGTATCGACTTATCGAATCAATCCTTGATTCGATAACTAGGTTATATCGCATACAACCAATCGATACATTCATCGCACGAATGGAATACGGTATCACATACACGCATTATTCTCGGTCCCTCAAATATCTCATATGCGCTCCTATTTCGTTTCGCTTGAGCCAGGAAACCTCTGTGTAGGACTCTAAAGACTCGTCAATACGCCGGCAGCAGGTAATGATCATATAAAACACCCACAAGCCGCAAGCGGTCTGCTAAACGTAACTGCCACCCGGGTATTGAGCGATCAGAAGATCGACGAGCAAGCCCGCTCACACTCCTGTGAATCCAACCAGTAACACTTACCGTACAGTCCGGTCTGATCGTCTGATATGTCGCATATCTTGCCTAGGGGTGGTAAATGTCAGACCCCAATAGCTCGATAAGTCGTGTCGATATGAGGTCTATAACAGTTCGAGAAACTACTGGTAACACTTAACAGTAAATCTCAGCAACCTTGGCCAGGGATTTCCGGTTATAGCCAATCGAACACAGCGCAACATCAACTCCCTATACCGGGAGTGACGAATCCCCACCTATCGCTCATTTCCTCCATGTGATTCGGGACTGTACCCAAAAACCACCGTTTTGCAGGCCCTCTTGGACGTGGTAAGGTGGAAATTAAAGCACAGTGGGAACCACACAAGTCTCTATGACGATCTCGGGTCAACAGACTACTCCGTACCAGTGTCACCAGAGAACTACCATCTGACGTAAGGTATAATACCATCTGGGAGTTCTCGGCGAGTCCGTCCAGTGTACCTAGTCTCCACTGAGCACCCGTATATCATCTCTGATGTCAAACACCAATGGATATGGGATCATCCATCGCCCATCTGTATGGGTCGAGAAGATATACGCTAGTCTACTCTGGTATATCGATGCCCCGTCTCGATACACCCACGACTAGGGACCTTGAAGGATGTACTTATGGACTACCATGTCCCCACTAGTATGATCCGCATCATAGTCCAGGTAGTCAAGTACACATCCTAAGGGCTTTACCAACATGTAACAGAGAGACAATCAGTGTACACGTTAAGGTAAAGATCAACCAGATAGCATACTATCATGTCGAGCAAGAAATTCCTCCCTATATATTTCCAAGCATCCACTACAATATACATCCTATGTATAGTAATGGCCTCTAGGGCATACATATAACTAACAGGGACTTCCCTGTTATGGCCAATCGAGCATAGCGCAACATCAACCCCCAATACCGGGGCAGACGAAACCCCTCCTATCGCTCATTGCCTCCATGTGACTCCGGACTGTACCCAAAAACCACCGTTTTGCACACCCTCTTGGATGTGGTAAGGTGGAAATCAAAGCACGGTAGGAATCACACAAAGACTCTATGACGATCTCGGGTCTACAGACTAACCTGTACCAGTGTCACCAGAGAACTGCCATCTGACATGAGGTATAATACCATCTGGGAGTTCTCGGTGAGTCCGTCCAGTATACACAGTCTCCACTGAGCACCCGTATATCATATCTGATGTCAAATACCAATAGATATGAGATCATCCATTGCCCATCTATATGGGTCGAGAAGCTGTACGCTAGTCTACTCTGGTATATCGATGCCCCGTCTCGATACACCCACGACTAGGGACCTTAAAGGATGTACTTATGGACTACCATGGCCCCACTAGTATGATCTGCATCATAGTCTTGGTAGTCAAGTACACATCCTATGGGCTTTATCAACATGTAACAGAGAGACAATCAGTGTACACGTTAAGGTAAAGAGTAACCAGATAGCATACTATCATGTCGAGCAAGAAATTCCTCCCTATATATGTCCAAGCATCCACTACAATATACATCTCATGTATAGTAATGGCCTCTAGGGCATACATATAACTAATAATCTCCCACTTGCACTAGAGCCATCTGATAGCAGTGGTTGTAGTATCACATACTCAACCATCCCATAAAAGTCTCTCTCTGGGAAAAGGCATTTGTGAGTGGATCTGCCGTGTTGTCCTCTGAGTCTACTCTCCTTATGGAGTGCCGTCCATCTCGGTCGTGGTGTGTGGTGGGGAAAAAGAAGATGAAGACGTACCGACTTCGGTGTCGATAGCAGGAACGCGGACAAGACGGGCACTAGGATCCCGTGTCCAGCCGAGCATGCACTAAGCGGGTTTAGTGCAAGTGGCAGCGTGTGTGATTTTAAAATTGGCTTGTTTTTGAAAAAGTGGGACTCAAGACAAATCACCCTAAGATGCACAAGCAACCCTAGAACTAGTTTATTTAAGAGGAGAAAAAGAAAGGAGAAGACTAAGCACACTTTCGTAGGCAAACACGATTGCACTGAGCACGTGCAACAAGCCGTTAAACCTCTAGGTGTCCCTAGTAGGAGGAGTGTTGTCTCCTGAGGGTTTCAGCGGATTACACCCACAAAATCCTATAACAAAAGAGAGATGGTGAAATTTACATATAAAGATAAGAACCATAAAAGAAAGACTTTGAAAATAAGAGTTTCCAACTATACTAGCTTTTCAGTTGTCATGAGCCCTATCTTAATAGTCATGAAAAAATGTTAGAAATCACATCATCCCTCAATAAAACATCGTCTTTATTCTTCATTCCTACCTTTCGTCCAAACATTGATCATATAACCCCACGTGTGTGTAAAAGAATATCCCTACACTCGGAGAATTCAATAAAAGCTATCATACTCTTGTCCATCTGCCGCGGTACTTTTTAATTTGATGAATATTTAGATTTGCTCACACATTTTCATGCGACCGTTAATACTTCTTGAGGTACTAACCGACCGATTACTCATATGCTTGCTGATTAGGTGATAATATTTTCCTCGTCTTGCACCACCTAAGGCTTAGCAGTGACTCCCAGACCAGTTGGCCTTAGGGCACTAGGTGAAGAGACACCCTCGCTATATTTTTTTATTGCTGCCTTGGCGATACAAAACCAGTGTTCATTTTTTTCTTTCGCCATTTTTATATTTTCTTCTTTTTTTTTCTTCATACTTTGGCTTTTAGACAAGAGCATTTCAAGGTATCCTCTACTATCCCGAGTTTCAAGACGTGTGTAAGTGCATATAGTAGGGTATCAACATTCAAATGTTTGGCTTCCAGAATAGAAACTATTTTTCAGACTTATTTTTATTCTCAGATTAGTGACTTCCTTCATCTTACTAACCCTTGGGACAACAGCTCATAACTACTTATTACCAGTTCATTTAAGAAAACTTCTAATTTTCTTGGTTTTCTTAAACTATTCCTATCTTTTGGATGTAATTTTTCACTTTCTATTCTTTTGTTATAAAAGATTTTTTTTAAATTTTTTTTAAAAAAAATTTCGAAAATGTTGTGCTTATGCAAAAATATTTTTCAGATTGATGTGTAAATAAGTACAAACCTCCCCCAAACCTGTTTACAGCAGTGTCCTCACTGATGTCATCTGTTAAGCTCAAAACCTGTAGACTTGGGAGGAAATTATTAATGGCGGCAAAAATATATGAAAGTGAAAATCTTCCCCCAAACTTATTTTAGGCTCACAATTTTGTCAAAATCATTTTCTTTCAAGAGCCAAAATATACCACCCCCCCCAAAACTTGAGTTAAACTATTTCAATCTTTTTAAAATCACACTAGGGGGTCAAGGTTATTGGTCAATGCCAAGCTTTGCAAAGACCGAAGGTCAACACCAACCATTCAAAAATTTTATCGATGAAGCACAAAGGCTGGTGGAAGAACATGTCACCTTTCGACGTGAAGAAGTGGGGAGGTGATAAGAGGTGTAATGGAAAAGGATTGCGTCTCAATTTGGAGAGACGACACAGTGATAGTAATGATGGATTACTCGCATTATCATGATTGTCCAAAAGAAGGGGTGGAGGTCCAATTTCATCATCTTGGAGTTGATTCATCTCAACACCCGTGTCTTGTAAAAATGCGAGTTCATCAGCGAAAATTTTCTCAAAGCTTTCATCGATACCCCGAAGAATCACTACTACAAATAGGGGTTGCCCCTACGGATTTATCCGTAGGGGCAACCCACTGCCCCTACGGATATATACGTAGGGGCGAAAAAATACCCCGTAGGTGCAAAGGACGCAGGTGCAAGTTGAGGCCCTGAACTTGCCCCTACGGGCAAATTCTTGCCCCTACGGATATCTGTGTAGGTCCTGTTGCCCCTACGGCTTAAGCCGTAGGGTATAAGATTTTATATTATTTACGGTTTATTTTAATAAATTACTTTGCCCTACGGATAACGCCGTAGGGGAGAGTCAGTGGCCCCTACGGATATATCCGTAGGGGCTTTCCCAACCCCCTGGTACTGAGATCTGGGGGAAATATCAGTTACTGCTGATATTTTGCCCCTACGGCTATATCCGTAGGGGTAACGTGTTTGCCTACGGATTAATCCGTAGGTACATATTATCTGAAAAGTTTTTTTAAAAATGGTCTGTTTGATTTTTCCCGCCCTGTGCACAATAATATATACATCAATCAAATCATATATTGCAGTATTCATAATCACATCTCACGCATATATATAATATACAAAAGAAACACAAAAACTGAATATGATATAAATACAAACCAATATCAATATCGTTTCAAAATGTAGTACAATGTGTATGATATAAATAAATACATGATTCAAAAAAAAAGAACCAAAAATCTACCCTAGCTCGGTCCAGCTCCACCTCTGAATAACGATAGAATAATGCGCGCCTGCTCCTCGGTCAATAAACTATGCAATTTGTCGCGAGCGGGAGTCTGAGCGGCATGTGGTCTGCGCAGCCGCCGTCGAGGTAGTCGCTTGCGGAGCCGCGGCTGCGGGAGTCTGAGTGGGCGGTGGAGCTACATGAGCTGTCTGCGGAACCGCAGCCGATGTAGTGGCTTGCGGAGCCGCAGCCGAAGGAGTTGCGTGTGGAGGCTCGGCCGATCTACCCTGTCGCGTCTGGATATAACGTGTGTAAGAAGTGTGTAAGAACTGTTTATTATTCGAATTCGTATCATTATTAAGTTATTTCGAAACCCTGTTTGGATATCTAGTTTAGAAAAGCGTTGTTTATTTCAATTACATATGTATGTATGATTAATCAAACTTAAGTCTAAAACCAAATAAGCTCAAGCTACGTACTAATTATGGATATGTTGATATGTATATAATATGAAATGATATTTTACTATAAAGTAGTATACATACCAGCATCTCCTTCAACTCCTGAACGCTGGCCCTCAAGCTATCCAGTTCATGATGGATACGTCGCTCACTGGAGACGGAGGAAGTAACCACCGGGGTGGAGTCCAACCTCATATGGGCCCTGCTAGAGCCTAGTCCTCGGCCTCTCTCCCAACCTCCGTGGTGCCGTCCGTGTGCGGCGTCCAGGACTGGGGTCAGCAGCCTCGAATGTTGCCTTCCCCCTAGCAACTGTCAGAACATTATATTTAGCACATACTGGTCTATAAAATTGACAAGAAACACCAAAATCAACAAATTCAAAGCCTTACCTACAGAGATAGAAGATGTGCTCCTCTGGTATCTGCATGTATCAAAATTTGAATAATATTAATTAATTTCAGTACATACATACTAACAAGGTAAACTCGCATATAGCGCTGCTTACACATATGACAGGGAGTGAACAAGCTCTTGTAGATCATCAGGCGCAAATCTAATCTCATCAAGCAGCCCATGATAATGAGTTGGACGACTAAGAGCAAAAGAAATGTGTGTATATTTATGATATAGCATTCTAAATCAATATACATGCCCTATATAATATATAAACATACCTGGAGGAACAGGAGTGGCCTCTGTCCCTGATATGGACGCATCACCAACAACTAGACAATCAAACATTGACAATATAAGTAATTTTGACATAAACAGGCATGGATATCTATAATATTACATTCAAAATGGATATTAGAGAGCGCACCTGCAGTGAGAAGTGGTAAAAGTATCACCCAACTAGGGTGTAATTTACAGAATCAGTTGAGACTCTTAAAAGTCATAGAAGAACCCGACCTGCACAAATCTGATGTATGATTTCCATTGGACACTAAGAAGTCTCTAAAGGGAAAAGCCTATGTGAAAGCCATCATTAGTTCATATCAGAGGATTGATGCTGAAACAGAAAACGAGAAATGTCATTTTTTTCTTCTTTCGCCACATTACTGTCTTCTCCTTCTGCCACATTACTGTCTTCTCCTTCTTATTATGTGCGCGTGCAAATTCAATGACTATATTGAGAATATGGATTAATAGTGGGTAGGAAAAGTATTTCTCAAATGGCTTTTGCGTCTTAAAACCATAAACTACTAAGTAATGACATACATAATTTTTTTAGTATAAAGGTTGTTATTTTAAGTTTTCCCTTATAGAGATATGATCTAACTGCATCTATCAACTATAAGTGTGCAGAAAATTATGATAAGAAATCATAAGAAAGGGTCGTAGCCATGCATAACCTTGAATCTACATACCAAATCATGCAAAAGCATGCACTTATTGTCACCTTGCCTTGGAATATAAAATATCTTGGAAGACTATAAGCGAGCATTTAAATCTTGTTAGCTTTTGACTTCAACATATATTTTTCTCAAGTACCATGAAATATACTTGCTCCGTATAAACCGTTTTCAGGAAGATGGATTAATAATGACAAATTATCCATTGTGGCTCACTGGGTTAGCATTTTCTCTTCTATTGACCATCTTTCTAATCTGCTTGGTAAATTTATTCGGAACCGGCTGTGAATCATTAAAAGAGTAGCATAAGAACGAAAGCTAAAATACAGATATATAGCATACCGATACATCGAAACTTCATAGTTGCGATGGAAATCCAGAGATATTTATTTCTACACACGTGGTGCGCGTGCGAATGCGTCAGGCATCATGGACAAATATTTCAAAACATGGAAAGTATTATTCGTATAAAGTAATTAAAACTTTTAAACAGCTTGGGTAGAGATATTTTCTTAGGTGATGCAATCATATCATGAGGACTAAATTTAAGCTATTATATATATGCATATGTATTTTTCTAACCTAAAATATCACACACACACACAGAAAGAGAGAGAGAGAACACCTGGTAGGTAAAAAAATCAGGTAGCAGGATCCTGAAGAAATGGAGTCCATAGCATTGCTCATCATCATCATCCATGATCCCTTTGATAATATTTTTTCAAAGGGATCACGGATGATGATGATGAGCAATGCTGTGGACTCCATTTCTTCAGGATCCTGCTAACTGATTTCTCTATCTACCTGGTATTCTCCCCCCCTCTCTCTCTCTCTGTGTGTGTGATATATTAGATTAGAAAAATACATAAGCATATGTATAATAGCTTAAATTTAGTCATCATGATATGATTGCATCAACTAAGAAAATATCTACCCAAGGTGTTTAAAAATTTTAATTACTTTATACGAATAATACTTTTCATGTTCTGAAATATTTGTCCATGATGCCTGACGCATTCGCACGCGCACCACGTGTGTAGAAATAAATATCTCTGGATTGCCATCGCAACTATGAAGTTTCGATGTATCGGTATGCTATATATCTGTATTTTAGTTTTCTTTCTTATGCATGTCTTTTAATGATTCGCAGCCGGTTCCGAATAAATTTACCAAGCTGATTAGAAAGATGGTTAATAGAAGAGAAAATTCTAACCTAGTGAGTCACAATGGATAATTTGTCATTATTAATCCATCTTCCTGAAAACGGTTTATACGGAGCAAGTATATTTCATGGTACTTGAGAAAAATATATGTTGAAGTCAAAAGCTAACAAGATTTAAATGCTCGCTTATAGTCTTCCAAGATATTTTATATTCCAAGGCAAGATGACAATAAGTGCATGCTTTTGCATGATTTGGTATGTAGATTCAAGGTTATGCATGGCTACGACCCTTTCTTATGATTTCTTATCATAATTTTCTGCACACTTATAGTTGATAGATGCAGTTAGATCATATCTCTATAAGGGAAAACTTAAAATAACAACCTTTATACTAAAAAAATTATGTATGTCATTACTTAGTAGTTTATGGTTTTAAGACGTAAAAGCCATTTGAGAAATACTTTTCCTACCCACTATTAATCCATATTCTCAATATAGTCATTGAATTTGCACGCGAACATAATAAGAAGGAGAAGACAGTAATGTGGCAGAAGGAGAAGACAGTAATGTGGCGGAAGAAGAAAAAAATGACATTCCTCGTTCTCTGTTTCAGCATCAATCTTCTGATATGAACTAATGATGGCTTTCACATAGGCTTTTCCCTTTAGAGACTTCTTAGTGTCAAATGGAAAGCATACATCAGATTTGTGCAGGTCGGGTTCTTCTATGACTTTTAAGAGTCTCAACTGATTCTGTAAATTACACCCTAGTTGGGTGATACTTTTACCACTTCTCACTGCAGGTGCGCTCTCTAATATCCATTTTGAATATCGATAATATTACATTCAAAATGGATATTAGAGAGCGCACCTGCAGTGAGAAATGGTAAAAGTACCACCCAACTAGAGTGTAATTAACAGAATCAGTTGAGACTCTTGAAAGTCATAGAAGAACCCGACCTGCACAAATCTGATGTATGCTTTCCATTGGACACTAAGAAGTCTCTAATGGGAAAAGCCTATGTGAAAACCATCATTAGTTCATATCAGAAGATTGATGCTGAAACAGAGAACGAGGAATGTCATTTTTTTCTTCTTCTGCCACATTACTGTCTTCTCCTTCTTCTTCTGCCACATTATTCTCTTCTCCTTCTTATTATGTGCGCGTGCAAAATCAAGATATAATATAGCAAACTAGGATTGGTATTCAAATCCCAGTCCAGATTGGTATTCAAAATTTATTTAATTAGTTTGTGATCCACATCATTTGATTCGTTGCTTGAGGCATCAATGTAGGAACAAATATCGGCGACGAGGAACTCGACGAGGAAGAACGAGGGCGGTGGCGGGCTGAGAACGGAGGGCGCGCGGTGGCGACGAAGAGAAAATTGGAGACGCGGGAACGAGAGAAAATTTTGGGGACGAGAGGGAAAGATATCGAGGCGTAGGGCATTTCTGTGCCTTTTTTAATTAAATTCCCATTTAGGTGCCCGTAGGGCCAAACAACAAATTAAGATATAATATTTTTAAATTAAAATGTCGGGCACCGTAGGGACAAAGTGGCGCTTTTAGTTTCATATATGAGTATCGATGGGAATATGAAGGTTTCATATTATCATCGAGTATCATATATTGGATGTTATGCAAGCTCTGAACAAATCTTGAACGGAACTTTCATAAGAATTTACAATACCCGACCAGAATCCAATCCTGAGTTTGATGAAGCTTCAGGCCTTCAGCTTCCCCACAGAAAATAGTTAGGGCAAACCCTTTGCAAAACCATAGCTTTCATGCAGAGATGACGCTCAGAACATGCCAGCTTCCAAACACATTGAATAATACATAATCTCCCATACTCTCTCTCTCTCTCAATCAGACAGTTTATATTTGGATTTGAATTTAGGAAAAGAAATAAGATGGCTACAAACCAGCTTGCCTCGCCAATCTCATAACTATAAAGCTCATAAAAGTGGAAGCTTGAGGGCAAGCCATCATCGCCTCCATTCAATTGAAGCCAAATCATCCACAAAAAATAGAAATAAATATAATAATTGATCGATAGGCAAAATTGCAAGAAACCTATTCAGATTTTTGCATGAAAAAATAAGAGATGTAAAATAAGTAAAAGATTACCAAATGAAATTATCCCATCACTTGAACCCCCTCTCAAGACATTTTAGGAAAAATTCCCCCAGTAATTTTCCCAAACTCTGAAGGCTTCACAAAAATTTTAAATACAGATAATAATATGATTGAAGAGATCAATCACCAATTTTTTAATGAGGATCAACTGAAACCCCAAACAGAGCAAGCAAATTACAAAGATCCCAAAACCCCGCGTGGCCCAGCCCCAGCCCCCAGCCCCAGCCCCAGCCCCAGCCCCAGCCCCCAGCCCCAGCCCAACCCTAACCCCAGCGTGGCCAGCTAAACCCCAACACCAACCCTAAGGCAAACCCTAACCCCAGCCCCACCCCAGCAGCAGCCGAACCCCAACCCTAACCCTAAGGCAAACACCAAATTAAGAATTAATATTTTAATTCTTGAACGTCTGTACCCGTAGGGGTAACCCTTTAGGGTTACCCCTACGGATTAATCCGTAGGGCCAAGTTAAATCTGCCCCTACGGATTAAAAATTTTGTAGTCAAAATAGAGCCGTCTATTGGGAACGACATCAAACTACATACAGAAAAATTAAGGATCGCTAGAAATTTTGTCAAAATTTTATCACTAACAGTGAACCTGTATCCAGCCTACCCACATCCTGATGAAGGAAACTATGGACAAAAGGGATGAACCCCCAGCAAACCAATCAACAAAGAGGAAAGGATAATGCAGTTTAAGCTAGTGCAAAGAAAGGTACAGTCCCCCAAATACTCTCATAGCTCAGGAAAGCATCTTGATGAGGGGGGAGATAAAATGAGTTTTGCAATAGGGAATTGTGTCCCATTCCTGAGGTACGGCATAAGCCTAGTAGCCAAGTTGAAATGCACTGGCAAATAACCCCTCCACACACACGCATGCACATGCACACAGACACATACAGAGTTGTAAATCATATATGAGGATAATTACACAATGTAAATTCTTGATAATAGAAGCATCCTGCAAAACCACAAACCTTTTCAGTTATATGCAGTCATGAGGATCAAACTATAGCTAGGTATTGCAAAGATCACAAAATTGAGTAGATTTGTTATATTTGTTCATTCTAGTTTGGGTGTTCAAATTCCATATTCTCGATTCCAATATCACCTCTAACCCTAACCCAGCCCCAGCCGAACCCCAACCCAACACCAAACCCTAACCCGGCCTAACCCTAACCCCAACCCAGCCGCAGCCGAACCCCAACCCAATACCAAACCCTAACCCGGCCTAACCCTAACCCTAACCCAGCCCCAGCCGAACCCCAACCCAACACCAAACCCTAACCCGGCCTAACCCTAACCCCAACCCAGCCCCAGCCGAACCCCAACCCAACACCAAACCCTAACCCGGCCTAACCCTAATCCCAACCCAGCCCCAGCCGAACCCCAACCCAACACCAAACCCTAACCCGGCCTAACCCTAACCCCAACCCAGCCCCAGCCGAACCCTAACCCCAACACCAAACCCCCACCGAACCCTAACCCTAACCCTAACCCTAACCCCAACACCAGTCGAACCCCAACCGCCGATCGAACCCATACCCTAACCCTAATCCTAACCCTAACCACAACCGATACCTAATCCTAACCCTCATCGATCGCTACCCTAACATCATTATAATAATGTTTAACTAATTACCTGTAGGCGACGACGGAGAGGTAATCGGCGACGACGAGGGCGGTGGCGACGACGAGAACGGAGCACGGTGGCGACCACGAGATCACTGCAGGCGTGGCGACGATGATTCGGCTTGGATTCGGCGACGACGAGATCACTGCAGCGCGGCGGCGGCGACGATCTCGATTTGGGAATTTGGTTTCGCGCGAAAGAAAGAGATAGAATAAGAAATAATCGGCGTAGGGATCGATCACTTAAATCCCTATTTATATGTACCTACGGATATACCCGTAGGTGCTTGGTTTGCGGCTCCGTAGGGGCAAACAACACTTTAAAATTTAATATATTTTAAATAAATATTGAATGACCGTAGGGGCAACCGTTTAGACCTACGGATTAATCTGTAGGGCCAAACTTTAACTGCCCCTACGGATGTTGTTATCCGTAGGGGCAACCCCTTATTTTACTAGTGAATAATGTCATCAGAGAAAATGGGGTGATCGTCCGACTCTATAAAAAGTTCCTCATCAGTGTTAGATGTTGACCCGGACAACTCGGTGGAAGAGTCTGTGTCAAGCAACAACATATGAAAAGAGTCAGTATCATGAGGTTGATCAAATTCGCTGCTGTCGACATCCATTAATTCGACAGAACACACATGAGCATAGGGTTCAGAGGGTTCACTTCCCAACTTGTAAATGTTAAGCTCAATTGACTTCTTTCCAAAGGATAGGGTTATAGAGCCGTTTCTACAATTGATTACAGCGTTGGAAGTGGCCAAAAAGGGTCGACCGAGTATCACCGGGATTTGATTGCGTGGGTTTGCCACAGGTTGTGTATCAATAACGATAAAGTCCACAGGGAATATGAATTCCCCGACTTTGATTAACACATCCTCTAGCTCACCCCTAGGTTGGGTGATAGATCGATCGGCCATCTGAAGAGTGCAATGCACAGGTTTTAACTCTCCGATCCCTAATTGCTCATAAACAGAATACGGAAGCAAGTTAACACTAGCACCTAAATCGAGTAGAGCACGATTGATATTTTTACCCCCAATAGAAATTGAAATTGTTGGACTTCTGGGGTCCTTTCGTTTCTTGGGTAGTTGTTGTGTAAAAGCAGTGCTCACATTACTCGCAAGGAAAACTTTTTTAGGTACTTGAACTTTTCTCTTCCTAATGCACAAGTCCTTTAGGATTTTCGCATATGACGGAACTTGTTGAATAGCATCTAGGAGAGGAATGTTTATGTTAACTTGCTTAAAAATTTCCACAATCTTCTCCATTTGTGGACTTGGTCTGTTGCCCCTTAACCTGTTTGGATAAGGTGCTTTATCAATAAGGGTTTGGTCCAACATTGGAGAGGATTGTGGGGACGGATTCGATCCCAAAACTGGAGTGGGAATCGACTTAGATAGATTTGGCGAAATGGGCGAAGGGTTCGAGCCTTGGGGAAAACGGAGAATAGGCTCGGGTGAAGGTGGGAGACTAGACGAATTAGGGGAAGAAGAAGAAGCTGGGGTATCATTCGTGTCACTAACATCAAATTACTCACCCACTCGGTTATTCAGCACTCTCCCCGATCTCAACGTAGTAACGGCATTCACATTATGATTTTGTGAATGGCCAGGATTCGGTAGGGGTTGAGATGGGAGTTTCCCTTTCTCTCTCGCACTCATTGCGGCGTTTAACTGTGCGATTTGGTTTTCTAATGATTTAATACTCTCACCATGGGAGGCGGAGTTTTTCGTTATGGTATCAATAGAAGACCTCATCTCAGCCGAAATTTGCATGGATTGTTTCATGAACATATCTAAAGTTTGTGCAAGTGAGTTGTCAGTACCGGCCACTTGTGGTGTAGAAATGTTGGCCGGATTTTGGAAATTCTGTGACTGAAAGGGGGGCTGATTCTGTGGTTGTGGTTGCTGTGGAGGAGGTCTTTGATAATTGCTTTGTTGGTTTTGGTTCCAAGCAAAGTTAGGATGATTCCTCCATCCTTGATTGTACGTGGAAGAATAAGGGTCGTTTCTAGGTCGCTGCTGAAAAGCAGCATTAGCTTAGACGAAGCATTCATAGGACATTCTTCCGTTAAGTGTGAAGGATCCGAACAGTAACCACAGACGGTCTTAGGAAGCGTGACCTGATTTAGGGAGAATGATGAGAACTTGTTTTCAATAGCGTCGAGTTTCTTCTGTATCGCTGCCATTTCGGCTTTTACTGCGATAGAAACATCGAGCTGGTGAATACCTCCCTTAGTTGAAGGTGGTCTTACGCTTTCCCACTGCAACGTGTGTTCAGCAAGGTCTTCCAGATATTTCCAAGCTTCACCGTCATCTTTAGACATGAAATTGCATTGACACATTGTTTCAAGCATCTGCTTTGTCGCTGGATTAATGCCCTCATATATAATTCGGCATAAATCCCATCTATTGATTCCATGATGAGGACATTGGACAAGCAGATCTTTGAAACGTTCAAAGCATTTCCAAAATGGTTCATTGGGAAGCTGGGTGAACTGATTGATCTCGCTCCTAACACGGGCAGTCTTATGGTTTGGGTAAAACTTCTTAAGAAATGCTATTACGAATTCATCCCAACTAGTGATAGAGTGTGCGGCAGTATTATAAAGCCATTTTTCTGCCAAGTCGCACAGTGTGAATGGGAGAAGACGCAAGCGCATAGTATCGACAGTCAACTGTGAAGTACCCATCATTGCACATACGTTTTCGAATTTGGTGATGAAAACGTACACGTCTTCCGACTCAAGCCCGTGAAATTTGGGCAGCAGATTGATGTAGTGGGGTTTAATTTCGAAATTATCCCCGTTAGGTGGTGGAAGAGATAGACAAGTGGGAAGAGGACCACGGATATGATAGCATCTCTCTTGGAGAGAGATGCGCGGTGGATTCTGCGCACCTACGGGCGGTGGCAGCATGGTGTTATATTCTGATGGAGTGCCGTCCATCTCAGTCGTGGTGTGTGGTGGGGGGAAAGAAGATGAAGACGTACCGACTTCGGTGTCGATAGCAGCAACGCGGACAAGACGGGCACTAGGATCCCGTGTCCAGCCGAGCATGCACTAAGCGGGTTTAGTGCAAGTGGCAGCGTGTGTGATTTTAAAATTGGCTTGTTTTTGAAAAAGTGGGACTCAAGACAAATCACCCTAAGATGCACAAGCAACCCTAGAACTAAGGTCACCTAGGTCCAGTCTCTAGACCGCTCCTAGACTTCCAAAGGACAAGCCGCAGGATCAATCCTCTACCGCCTCCGTACTACCCTTGTAGCCAGGTAAGTGCCAGGTAAGTGGGAAGGAACCACGTCGTGGGCCTAATTAAAAACCACCAGCCTTTGTCACACTTGCCTAGGCACTACAAAAGTAATGCGGATAAACGATAGATTACCCACGACCTTCCTCTGTCCTTATTGAGCGCGACAGTCCTTAGAGTCTGGTCTAGATATTTTTTAAATTAATGAAGGGTTGATCTATATGCTCAGTCTGTGATTTGTAGGGCTTAGGAATGGTGATGAAATCCCCACCTAATCTGGATTTGGTCTTTGCCCCTTAGAGTCCGTATTGAAATATGCAAAACAAAACCAATCACAAAACTTTTGCAAAAAGACTTTTGAGCGGCGCTATTTTGCAAAGAATCCTGCAGAAGATAGATTTTATTGGATTTGAGAGGAGAGAGAAGGAGTTAAGAAAGATACCAGAGAAGTGTGAAACTCTAGATCTCCTATTTCCTCAAGTCCGTGACTCCAGATTCCCTCGCAAAATTCACACACAAATCGTTAAATATCCAATTTGCAGTTTTGTTAATGATATGAATCGTCTAAGAATTCAACACAAATAGTAAGAATATAAAAAATTACGCACGTATCCCCGGCAACGGCGCCATTTGATTGATACGAAAAAGTGTTTTTGTAGTTAACCGCAATCAATAACGGTGTCGTATGTAGCTAGACCGAGATGAGTACGGGTCGTCCTCAGGGAAACGTTGAACCTTTTACTTTTACTTTAGATGTGTTGTGAAAGAGAGGAGGAAGAAAGAATTTTATAGAATGGTTTCTAGATCTACGTTAAATAAGAATGTAAAATATAGATCTGGATTATTTTAGAGATGTAGATAATATAATAAGAGGGCTTGTAGGGTTCGTTAGGATTTAGTAGTTATGGACGATTAATTAAAAGTTACCCTTTTTATCCATTAATAAATTTAGAACTAGAGCGACGGTGATGCGTGTAGATTAGGGTTTCTGGAGGGAAAAGGAATCCCACTCTTAACCCTTATCTCGATACGGAACTCCGTTCATATCTAGCCTTTACCAAAACAATCATTAATCTAATCTCTAATCGCGGTCGGAACTAGCAAAGAATTGCTAGCGCGCCCGATTAGGATGTTAATGATTCTTTTGATAAAGTTCCTAAACTTTATAGGACTTAAAAAGGGTTTAGTTATTTTCATCATCCATTAGCCTACCCTAATCCTACGAACCCTAACAACCGGAGAATTACTCACGCATGTTGGGAGAAGAAGATGAAAAGACAGAGAGGGAAAACATAATGTAAAATGCAAAAAAGAATTAAATAAAATAACTACCTTTATTAATCAACTTGAACAATCTACACTTTTATTCCGTAGGAAATGATTACAAATACTAGTTTGCTTCTCGATCTTTCCTAAGGAGGTAGTCGAACAGTCGATGATCAGCCTGGATGCGTGAGCGTCTGGAGCTTCGTGATCTCTTTGACTTGATAAATTTTCCACGAGGCTCTCGGTGCCTTTTTATAGTGCAAAGCCAGAATCTTTTGGTTGAAAACTTGGTAAAATATAGCATAGATTCACTTCCTAAATTTTTAGCAATTGATCCCTCTAGAATGCCGCGGATCCGCGGCCAACATGGGGGTTTGGCCGCGGTTCCGCGGCCAATGGTGGAGATCTCCTCATCATCTTTTGGGTGCTCTGTCCTTGTGACATTTGGCGATCCTTGGAACCTTCAGAACTCAGAAATCTTCTCTCGGTTGCTTCCAGACTTGGTCTCCAAGTTTTGATTCTTAATTAGGCAAGTCTTTTTCAACAACTTGATTTCCTTGATAAATTCTGCATAACAACTTGGAAAATTCTGCACAATAATCTCAAATAATATTTAGTAGACTTAGTTCTACTAGGATTTGGTCAATGAATTTATTTGCATACATTTTCCTACCAAATGCTAATTAAAATATATTAACACCTGACATAAGCCCTCATATGTATAATATATTATAATAAAGTCCTTTTTTAATATGAAAATGGTAGGAAAAATGTAATACAAATGTGCAGTTTTATCAACTGAACATCTCCTAACCTCGATCCCCTGGAGATCATCCATCTCCATGATCAGGTGATACTGCCTTAGAATATGTCTGGATCACTGATGGGACGAGCGGTCCCAGGCATAAGCCACAACTCCATTGTCACACAATGGTAGGAACGAAGTTCATCTTATGAACTAATATACACCCAGACTGCCTCTTTGGTAGCATCTTTGGTAGCGATGCATCCAGCCTTTATCGTCTAGTATGCCATGGTATCTATCCTGGAACACTTCCAACTTACCGTCTCTCTACTGAGGGTAAAGACAATGCCTGTGACTGAGGTTCAGTCGACCTTATCACCCTGGAAGCTATCCAGTGATTCTCCCCAGGATCGATTGATACCCTCTCACTACATCTTGTGAGAATCCTAACATCCATTTAGATCTATCACATAGATCCAAAACCCTGGAGCTAGGAGGTATTACCTTGATCCTATATGGAGAATCCATGTGATAAGAGGAGATTGACCGAGTGTAGCATAGGAAACTCCTTCCTTATCAAGAGTATGTCATCCTACGTACAGTATGAGGATTACCACCATACTCCATACTACCTTTTTGTATATACAAGGTTCATCTACCATTTTGATGAAGTCAAACTCTTTGACTACCACATCAAAACAGATGTTCCAACTCCGCGATGCCTGCTTTAACCTGTAAAGCAACTTGAACACGTTTCCGCTGCTCTCATTGTCTACGGAACCCTCTAGCTGTGTACTTATAGATGCTTTCTTCTAAATCACTATTTAGAACAGCAGTCATGACACCCAACCGCCAGATATCGTAGTCATGGTATGTAGCAGTGGCAAGTAGGATCCGGATGGACTTAAGCATAGGCCCCAGAAAAGGTTTCATCATTATCCAAACTTGGTTGATGACGAGAACCTTTTACAATAAGTCTTAGCTTTGAAAGTCTCAACTTTTCCATGTACACCAAGTAATCTTCTCAAGATATACTTGCTCCTAATGGGGATTTAACCCTTTAGATATAACAACCAAAGTCCATACTTTGTTGGTGTACATTCCATCTCAGATCGCATAGCATCCATCCATTCTTACAGAGTCCCCACTCTTGATGGCCTGCTCGAAACTAGTTGGGTCATCATCTCATGATGCAATCCTCGCTCCCACTGTCATAGAGAAACCAAAGTATCTCTCAGGTGGGTGAGGAACCCTACGAGATCGGCGGAGAGGCTGAGATTCGTTGGGAGCTATTGAATCCTCCGGTTCTACCAAATCATCAGCTGTAGTTTGTATAGCTGGAACTCCTTCCAGTTCTACCACATGACCATAAAATTCTTTCCAAAATAAATTCCTTTCCTAAAAAGGTGGCATGCCGAGAAATAAAACACCTTTTGTTCCTCGGTGTGGTAGAAGATATTCCCTTGCGAATATTTGGGATATCCAACAAACTTCCACAGAACTGACCTTGCCTCGAGCTTGTCCGGATTTTGCTTTTAGACATAGGCCGGATAACCCCAAATCTTAACTTACTTTAAGACATGGGCTCTTCCCATACCATATCTCATATGGAGTGGTAAGCACTGATTTGATTGGAACCCAATTCAATAGGTATGCAGCTTCACAAGTGCATAACCTCAAAAGGAAATAGGCAACTCAGTAGTACTCATCATAGAGCACACCATATCACATAAGGTGCAATTGCTCCGCCCCGATGCACCGTCGTGCTGTGGTGTATACGGGGGAGTAATGCTGAGAAATAATCTCATTCTACTTTTTTATAGTCCATGAACTCCGTGTTCAAGTATTCTCCTCACTGATCTCATTAAAGGACATGATTGATAGAGTCTTTGCGTGCTTAGTTTATTACCGCAATCAAGACGGTTTCGCTTGTAGCTAGCCGGTTGAGTACGGGTCATCCGCAGGGAGATGGGAATCTTTTTCTATGTGCTTTAACGAGTTAATTCCAAATGTCCACGTTTGTTTGAGATTAACTATGTGCTAAAATGTTATATAAAGAGAGCTTGTTAGGGTTAGGATTAGGTTAGTTTGAGTTAGGAGTCGCTCACTTCTTTCGTTGCCACTCTTAATATCGGTGTTACGGTAATCGGCAACAACGGGGATTAGCACGACTAGGAAGGAACTTGCGAGTATAAGCTAGGCTTTCCAACGCTTAAGTTCTTCCTTTTAGTGCTTGTCCGTCCGTTCTTGGCTCTTAACCTTAACCTCCGGTTAATTCAACCACAACCGGTCTCACTAAGGAATCACCGCTATCATGTAGGATAGGGTGTCATAGGGAGCGGATTGTGGTTCAATTAACGGGAGTCCGAATTAAGATGTTAGGCAAGGAAAGAGTGGGGGAGATTTTCTTCTCTCAAACTTTCCTTATCCTACCCTAACAAGTAAGAAAACTACTCACCCATTAAAAGAAAAAGAAAATACAACAAAAGGAGGAAGATAGAAAGAAAGAGATTAGAAGATTACAACTAGCTATTTGAGACCTCACCTTGGAAAGGATCAAGCTTAAGCATCATTGTTGTTAAGGATAAAGAAAAAGAGAACAAGAAAGAAACAAACAACAAATAACAACAACTAGATTAGCAAATGAAAATACATGCAATTATAATTAACAACATAACAAGACAAGCATGATAACAAAAAGAACTCTTTTATTCATCACTTCACTCATGAAACCTCACTACAAGATTTTAATGGAGAAAAGATGAAAAGAGGAAGAAGAACTACAAAATATATCCTAAAATTTTACACAAGAATAAACATACTTGGCTTGGCAAGTTCTTGGCTATTTATAGGAAGGAAACTGAAACCCTAGGGCCACATTCTGACCCTTCATAAAAAGACCCAACTACCCCTGATAAAGTTCCATCTGACGAGCCCATATGGCCGCGGATCCACGGCCTAGACCCCATGTTGGCCGCGGATCCGCGGCCATCTAGGTGAGTTAGCTCCTCGGTTTTTGTGGGATTCCCTGGTTTTATATACTCTTCAGTGTGGTATATGTTGTTTCTGAGAAGCTCTTCACAATTTTTCCAGAATTTCAGCAGATCAAAAGGTGATGTGATGTGGATCTTTTGCCATGATTTTTCTTGAGCTCCGCGTAGACATGTTGGATCTTGTGTTGACATTGTGCTTTGTGTATGAAAATGACATCGATTTTCCATTTTATCCTTTAAACTGGTGTGCGGCAACATACGGATAGAGAGCGGAGACCCGTGTTTTATCTGTGGTTGGCAGTAATCCGGACTTTGTCGTGCTTTTCCATGAATTTTACTGTTTAGAGCTGAGAACCTGTATCCTGCAATTAACTAGCAAACACGGCTCAAGAGTACCTACCGATAAGCAATGTGATAAAAAATGGGCGGTATAAAAATGCAAAAATCTGATATGAACAAATACCCTCAAACTTATCATTTGCTCGTCCCGAGCAAAGCCAATTTATTCAAAAAAATTCCTAACCTCACTTTCGTAGGGAACGCGATTGTACTGAGCATGTGCAACAAACCGTTAAACCTCTAGGTGTCCCTAGTAGGAGGAGTGTTGTCTCCTGAGGGTTTTCAGCGGATACTACCAACAAAATCCGGTCAAGCTAGTTTTGCAAAATAACTATGATTCAAACCCTAAGGTTTTATTTCAGAAAATAACAATTCTATTATCCTAAGTCTAGACTTTCGAACCTTTATTTTTCACACCTCGCTTCTTATTTAACTGAAGATTTTATATGTCTTTACGTGCAGTGCAAATAGTGTCGTTAAGTTCCAGAAGGATCGATTAAAGTCATCATGTCACAAAATAAAGAACAGATAAAAATTTTAAAAGGATCACATAAGTTTTATAAGGAGTTAAGTATTTTTCAAGTTTCGTTTTCCAGCAAGGTTTCAATTTCAGAATTTCTATCTTCCTTAACAGGAAACTAGGTCTTATTTTTCACTCCACCTTTTTCTTGTTTTCATTTCATACATACCTCTGTGAACGTGCAATAGTCTTTATCATAGAATAAAACCTTCATATCTCCGCTAGAAATATTTTTTTATAAAAACCTGTCTTTTGTCAAGGTTATTCTCACACAAAGAACCGTTAGGAATTTTAACTCGGAGAGAACACTTGCTTGACTTTGTTTTAATCTGGACTTTCTAGGCTTCTTAACGAGCTTTGGGCCAATGCACCTAAACCAGTTGGCTTTAGGGCCTTAGGTGTAGAGACACCCCAGCGGACTTAATTACTCAAGTTACCTAGGCCCAAAAACAAAAGACAATTTAGTGTGAAAATCATGATAATTCAATGCGAACGGAGATATAACCAGTAGTTCAGTTATTTTTTTGGATAAAAGACGTGTTTAGTGGGTTTGGTGTGTAATCATTCCAATCAAGTTTCAGATGGATTATTTTTTCAGAATTAGTTCCAATTAAGGCATCAATAACATCCCTTCATATTCACTTCACTTCATAAACTATTCTTGATATTACTTATTTCAGAACAAACCTATTTGATCCTCAGAAAATAATTTATCCATTTAAAAGTTTTTAGACATTATAGACTTGTCATCTAATTTCTAAAACTCACGATACGTGTAGTGTGATGTAAAGACGTATATTAGCTATAGTTAACTTCAAAGGAGAGTTATCTTTCAGGTTTTCAAATTTAAAATAAGATTTAGTTATTCTTATCTTATCAAACAAAACCGTCGAAATGTTGAATCTGAGTTCTCCCACTAGCTAACTTGACAGAAAAGTTTTTATGTTTTTAGAAAATTTTCTGATTTTTATGGATTTTATGGATTTTAGTATGCAGATACAAAAATATACATATGAATGCGAAGGTTAGAAATGCGTACCGAGCGTACCCCCAAACTTAAACTGGACAGTTTCCTTACTGTCATTGCATGAAGAGATCATTGAAGGGTCAAAATTGTCGGTTAGATATACACAATTTTTTTGGTTTTTGATTTTAAAGAAAAGAAAAATAGTAAAAATGGAAAAGAATATCCACAAATATATACAAAATGGTATATACATACCCCCAAACTTATTTGGAACAGTGTCCATTGTTTTGGCTGGATAACCGAAGTTTGGTGGTAGGCAGAGGAAGATTATGCAGAGTAAACCGGCTCCTGTAAGACCAGGAGCTCCTCTGTTGGTTTGGCGCTAAGGTACGGTTTTAGTCTGTGTCCGTTTACTTTGAAAAATGAACCGTCCTTTGGATTCTCCAAATCCACAGCGCCATGCGGATACACATTCCGCACAAAATATGGCCCTTTCCAGCGAGATCTGAGCATACCTCGATGGAAATGTAGCCGGGTGTCGTAAAGCAATACCTGTTGACCAGGTGCGAATGTTTTACGCAAAAGGTGTTTATCGTGAAACACCTTCATTCGGTTTTTAACGACAACCGCGTTTTCGTAAGTCTCATCCCGAAGCTCGCTCAATTCATTCAACTGCAGCTTCCGATGGCTGCCCGCATCTTCGAGAGACAGATTCAGCTCCTTTATCGTCCAAAATGAGCGATGCTCTATTTCCACAGGGAGGTGGCAAGCCTTTCCGTACACAAGCCGATAGGGAGACATGCCAAGATCGGTCTTATAAGCAGATCGAAATTCCCAAAGGGCATCAGTGAGTTTTAACGACCAATCTTTACGGTTCATGGAAACCGTCTTCTCCAGTATCTGCTTGATTTGCTGATTTGAAACTTCGGCTTGCCCACAGGTTTGGGGGTGGTAGGGCATAGATAGCTTATGATTAATGGAATATTTCCACATCAAGGCCTCGAAAGTCTTACTGCAGAAATGAGTTCCATTGTCGCTAATGATCGCTCAGGGGTGCCCAAACCGGGAGAAAATGTTTTCCTTAAGAAATCTAACGACAACCTTGTTATCGTTAGTCCGGCTGGGCACAGCCTCGACCCACTTAGAGACATAATCAACAGCGAGAAGGATGTACAAGTTCCCAAAAGAGCTGGGAAACTGCCCCATGAAATTGATCCCCCAAACGTCGAAAATCTCCACAACTAAGATTGGTTGGAGCGGCATCTCGTTCCTCTTGGATATCCGGCCCAAGTGTTGGCACCGGGAGCAAGTCTTGCAATAGTCATGAGCGTCTTTGAAGAGTTGTGGCCAGTAGAAACCATAGTGCAAGATCTTCTCGGCTGTCTTTCTGGGGCCAAAATGCTCGCCACATGCTTGATCGTGGCAGGAACGACAGCACACTCTTGAATTCATTGTCAGGGACACACCGAAGAATAATCTGGTCGGGACAGTACTTGAACAGATAGGATTCGTCCCAGTAAAAGTGTTTTACTTGGGATAAGAATCGAAGTCTGTCCTGACTTGACCATTCAGTCGGTAGTAATCTTGTGGCCAAATAGTTCACAATATCTGCGAACCAGGGTTCGCAAGATACTGTCAAGAGCTGTTCATTCGGAAAAACATCGTTGATCGGAATTTGAAGCGACGGTGAAGAAGGAAGTCGTGAGAGATGGTCAGCGACTACATTTTCACATCCTTTTTTGTCCTTGATGACAAGGTCAAACTCTTGAAGCAAGAGGATCCAACGTATCAGTTGAGATTTTGCATCTTTCTTCGCAAAAAGATGGCGCAGAGCAGAATGGTCCGTATAGACGATGACTGGAGAGCCGATGAGGTAGGGCTTGAACTTTTCTAAAGCAAATACAACAGCCAAGAATTCCTTCTCAGTTGTTGTATAATTCAGTTGGGCGTCGTTCAGGGTTCGGCTAGCATAATAGATTACGTGCGGCATCTTGTTGATGTGTTGTCCAAGGACAACACCGATGGCAAAGTCGGATGCATCGCACATAATCTCAAATGGGTGCGTCCAGTCAAGAGAAGAAAGAACGGGAGCAGAAGTGAGTGAGCTTTTTAATGACTCGAACGCAGTCATACAGCTCGAGTTGAAGTCGAACGTCATGTCCTTGGCCAGCAAAAGAGTCAAGGGCCTAGCAATCTTGCTAAAGTCCTTGATGAACCGTCTATAGAAACCGGCATGGCCAAGGAAGGCTCGGATATCTCTGACGCATCGGGGAGGAGGGAGATTGGAAATGACTTCAATTTTCGCTTTATCTACCTCAATGCCATTTTGCGAGATGATATGTCCTAAGACAATACCTTCGCACACCATGAAGTGGCACTTCTCCCAGTTCAAAGTGAGATTCTTGTCCTTACACTGGGTAAGGACAGCGTCGAGATGCAGTAAACACTCATCAAAGGAATCGCCGAAAATGGAGAAATCGTCCATGAAGATCTCCAAGAATTTTTCCACCATGTCTGAGAAGATTCCCATCATACACCGCTGGAAGGTAGCGGGCGCATTGCATAACCCAAAGGGCATGCGACGATATGCAAACGTGCCAAAAGGACAAGTGAATATGGTCTTGTCTTGGTCTTTTTCGGCGATGGGAATCTGATTATAGCCGGAGTAGCCATCAAGAAAGCAGTAGTACTCGTGTCCGGCTAATCGTTCAAGCATCTAATCAATGAAAGGTCGCGGAAAGTGGTCCTTCCGCGTTGCGGCATTGAGTTTTCTGTAATCGATGCATACTCGCCACCCAGTCTGGGTACGAGTAGGGATTAACTCGTTCGCCTCGTTGGTTATGACCATTATGCCTGATTTCTTAGGGACAACATGAATGGGGCTCACCCACTGGCTATCAGAGATAGGGTAAATGATACCACTATCCAGACACTTTACGATCTCCTGTTTTACAGCCTCCTTCATGACTGGGTTGAGTCGCCTTTGTGGATCCCTGGCTGGTTTGGTATCATCCATCAGATGAATGTGATGTTCAATGATCAGGGGACTAATCCCCTTTATGTCCGCCATTGAGCAGCCAAAAGCTTGCCTATTGCTGTGCAAGACCGCAAGAAGGGCTCTCTCTTGCTCTGGAGCTAGAGAGGCCGAGATGATAACAGGGAGGGTCTCGTTCTCACCCAAGTAAGCGTACTTAAGGTGAGACGGCAAAGGCTTGAGTTCGAGCGTTGGAGGTGAAACGATAGAAGGCAAGATTGGTGAAAAGGTCTCGAACTCAAAGGATTCCAGCAAAGGTTCAAAATGAGTGTAAGCGACTGAGTTGGATGGTTCAGGTTACTCATCCGGAAATTCAAAAGATTCCAACTCGGGTGGTGACTGGCTAAGATCGGTCGAGAAAGTGAAACACTCATAGTCATTGTCGGGCGTAGAAGCAGCAGCAGGTTCGAAGAGGAACGCACTAGTGGCGTTAAGGTTGTCGTGATCGAACAAAAACTCATCGAATTCACATTCCTCCGGGGTGATCTCCTGGATTGAGAAAACGTCTAGTATATGAGCATTAGATTCGGAGGGCTGATTCCCCAACCTAAAAATGTTGAGTTCAATTGTCATGTTTCCAAAAGATAGGTTCATCGAACCATTTCGACAATTGATCACAGCATTTGAGGTTGCAAGGAATGGGCGACCGAGTATCACCGGAATTTGATTCCGGGGGTTAGCTACAGGCTGTGTGTCTAAAACAATAAATTCAACGGGGAATATGAAGTCCCCAACTTTGATTAACACATCCTCTAGCTCACCCCTAGGATGGGTGATCGATCGGTCGGCCATTTGGAGAGTACAGTGTGTGGGTTTCAGCTCTCCTACACCTAGTTGCTCATATACTGAGTACGGAAGCAGGTTAACACTAGCACCAAGATCTAAAAGTCCGCGATTGATGTTCTTATCCCCAATGGTAATAGAAATCATAGGACAGCCAGTGTCCTTCCGTTTTTGAGGTAAAGATTGGGTAAGAGCGTCACTCACAGCACTAGCCAAGAAAACTTTCTTGGGTACCTGAGATTTCCTCTTTTTCGTGCACAAGTCCTTTAAGATTTTCGCGTAGGACGGGACTTGTTGGACAGCATCTAAAAGGGGAATGTTGATGTTAACCTGCTTAAACAACTCCAGAATCTTCTCCATTTGTGGATTTTGTTTATTGGACTTCAACAGGTTTGGAAATGGAACGTTTTTAAAATTGGTTGAGTCCAATGCTTGTGGAGGAGATTGTGGAGTTAGAACGGATCCCAGAGCTGGTGTTTTCGTGGAGTGAGAAATGGGTCCGTTTAGAGCAGAAGAAGAGGAAGAGCCTTTTGAAGAATGGAGAATAGGCTCAGAAGACGAAGAAGAAGAAGAAGAGGCGGCCGGGGTGTCATCGTCGATTCGTGTGCCAATGTTGTTTTGCAGTATCCTTCCCGATCTCAATGTAATCACGGCACTCACATTATGGTTCTGTTGTTCAAGAGCAACATGTACATTATGTGGGTGACCGGGATTTGGGAGTGGTTGAGATGGAAGCTTCCCCTTCTCTCTCTCGCTTAAGGCCGCATTCATTTGTGCTATCTGGGCTTCGATGGTTTTGATGCTTTGCCCGTGAGCGGCAGTGTGTTGCACCAAGGACTGAATGGAAGACTGGATGTTGGCGGTGGACTGAGTTGATTGCTTTACAAACGCCTCCAGACTTCATTCGAGCGAGGAAACCTTATCGTTGTTTGACGGAACAAAGTTGTTTTGGGAAAAAGAATTGTTGGGTGCAAAGTTGTTCGTCTGATTTTGAAAAGGTTGGGATTGGAAGGGCTGCTGAAATTGATGTTGAGTTTGTTGTTGCGCTTGTTGTTGCGGAGGAGGGGGCTTCTGGAAATTGTTGCCTTGGAATTGATGCCGGTTCTGATTCCAGGCGAAGTTGGGGTGGTTCCTCCAACCGGGATTGTAGGTGGAAGAGTATGGATCGATTCTTGGTCTTTGCTGAAATGCAGCATTAACCTGATCCTGTCCTTGAGATGGTGGATTGTAAGGACACTCTTCAGTTAAGTGAGAAGGATCGGAACAACAAGTACAAATGGTACGAAGGGGAAGAACAGGGGCAGGAGCAGGAGATGAAAATTTGCTCTCTATCGCTTCATGTTTTCTCGTTATAGCAGCCATTTCAGCTTTCATCGCAATAGAGACATCGAGTTGGTGAATGCCTACCCTAGACTGACCAGTAGAAGTGGAGGAAGAAGAAGAAGAAGTTGGTCTGGTGCTCTCCCATTGAAGCGTTTGTTCCGCAAGGCCGTCGAAGAATTGCCACGCTTCCTCATCAGATTTCGATAGGAAGTGGCCCTGACAAATGGTTTCCAACAACTGCTTGGTTGCTGAGTTCAGGCCCTCATATTAGGTTTGGCAAAGTTGCCATTTCTCAATACCGTGGTGAGGGCACTGAACAAGAAGGTCTTTATACCGGTCAAAACACTTCCAAAAGGGTTCAGTAGGAAGCTGAGAGAATTGGTTGATTTCGTTACGGATCCTCACGGTTTTATGATTCGGATAGAATTTCTTGAGAAACGCTTTCACAAACTCGTCCCAACTGGCTATGGAGTGGGAAGCAGTGCTATACAGCCACTTTTCAGCAAGATCGTAAAAAGTGAACGGAATGACCCGTTGCCGTATAGCATCGTCCGACAGCTGGGTCATTTTCATCATGGCACAAACATTCTGAAACTTGTTGATGAAGATATAGGCATCTTAAGATTCAAGCCCATGAAATTTCGGAAGCATGTTAATGAAGTGGGGTTTAATTTCAAAATTATCCCCATTAGCCGGTGGAAGGGAAAGACAGGTGGGAAGTGCAGAACGGGTGTGATAGAAACGATCCTGGAGCGCGATTCGCTGTGGCGCTACAACAGGCGGTGGTGGTGGGTTATTCACATCCATAGGAGGTGGAATCAATCCCGGGGGAGTCAAAGGGATGTTTGGATTAAATCCTGACATCGCAGAAGAAGAGGTTGGTGATGGAGAAGGTGAGGATGTATGAACAGAATTCCGGTCAACGTCGGAGTTCGCCGGCAAATGTAAGGGTGAAAGAGGCGTAGACGGAGTTTCGACGTCTGAGTCGATCGCGTAGTCGGTAGCGACTAACGTAACGCGGACTAGACGGGCGCTAGTGTCCCGAGTCCAACCGGACATACACTAAACTAGTTTAGTGTAGTCAAAGCGGAGAAGGTGAGGGTAAGAGAACGTCAATGGAGAAATACGATAGGAGGTGGGTGAAAAAATGGATTCTGGCGACAAAGGGAAAGTTTTTATAAAAGTTTTTGGTTTTTTTGTTTTTTTTTCTTTGTCTTTTTAGAAAGAGCTTTACAGAAATATGTACGGACTTACGGCTTCAAGCAATCACAGACAAAATATGCGCAATCACACCTAGATCTAGGGTCAGCTAGACAGCTCCTAACTGTTCCAAAGGGCTAAAAATAGGACCTCAAACCGCCTCTTCTCCGCCAATTGCGGCCAGGTAAGTGCCAGATAAGTGGGAGGCTCCCCACTACGTAAGTAGTGGTCCTAATTAAGTAACCACTTGCCTTGGACACACTTTCCTAGACACCGCAAAGTCAGGATAGGATAAACGGCCGATGCCTACAACCAGTCCTCTGTCTTATTGAGTGCGACGTCCTTAGGGCTGAGTCTAGTATTTTTTAATTAAACAATGGTCAATGCATATGCTTTTTATGATTTCTGGGGTCCTGGAAAGGGTGATGAAATCCCCACCCAATCTGGATTGGTTTCAAGCCCCTTAAAGTCCGATTAAAATATGCAAAGCAGTAACAATCAACTGCAATCAATTTTTTTATTTTTTAGCGCGGTGCAAAGAATCTTGCACAAAAACAATTTATTGGAAGGGAAAGAGTGTTTGCGCAAAGAATGCTGCAGAAAACACAGTTCAGTGGAGTTCAGAGGAGTGGGGAGGAGGTTAGAGACACTCACAGAAAAATTAAAACCCTGAAGGCACCAAATGGCCGCGGTTCCGTGGCCAAACACGTGCTTAGGCCGCGGTTCCGCGGCAAGAAGGAGGAATTGGGCCTCCAATTTTCTTGTGTGTGCTTTATGGGGTGTCCTCTTCTTGTCTGGAGCTCCTGAATCTTGATTTGCTTACTGGATCTGCTCCAGAATCTTTCAGTAAACCGTTTGTTCTGTCTTGATCACCCGCGGTGTAGCCGCAAGATATGGGTCTAACTTCCCACGTCTTTGGCATTGAACTTGACCTTTCCTTTTTATCCTGCACACTTGCACAAAAACTAATCAAAAATAACAAGATGATTTTTTTTTACAATGTATATATTTTTTTTGTTTTTTGTTTTTTCGGTTATATTCACAAATTAACCCGAAATTACACAAAGAAATAAACGACCGTCTTCCCGGCAACGGCGCCGTTTGATTGATAGAGTTTTTGCGTGCTTAGTTTATTGCCGCAATCAAGACGGTTTCGCTTGTAGCTAGCCGGTTGAGTACGGGTCGTCCGCAGGAAGATGGGAATCTTTTTCTATGTGCTTTAACGAGTTAAGTCCAAATGTCCAGGTTTGGTTGAGATTAACTATGTACTAAAATGCTATATAAAGAGAGCTTGTTAGGGTTAGAATTAGGTTAGTTTGAGTTAGGAGTCGCTCACTTCTTTCGTTGCCACTCTTAATATCGGTGTTACGGTAATCGGCAACAACGGGGATTAGCACGACTATGAAGGAACTTGCGAGTATAAGCTAGGCTTTCCAACGCTTAAGTTCTTCCTTTTGGTGCGTGTCCGTCCGTTCTTGGCTCTTAGCCTTAACCTCCGGTTAATTCAACCACAACCGGTCTCACTAAGGAATCACCGCTATCATGTAGGATAGGGTGCCGTAGGGAGCGGATTGTGGTTCAATTAACGGAAGTCCGAATTAAGATGTTGGGCAAGGAAAGAGTGAGAGAGATTTCCTTCTCTCAAACTTTCATTATCCTACCCTAACAAGTAAGAAAACTACTCACCTATTACAAGAAAAAGAAAATACAACAAAAGGAGGAAGATATAAAGAAAGAGGTTAGAAGATTACAACTAGCTATTTGAGACCTCACCTTGGCAAGGATCAAGCTTAAGCATCATTGTTGTTAAGGATAAAGAAAAAGAGAATAAGAAAGAAACAAACAACAAATAACAACAACTAGATTAGCAAATGAAAATACATGCAATTATAATTAACAACATAACAAGACAAGCATGATAACAAAAAGAACTCTTTTATTCATCACTTCACTCATGAAACCTCACTACAAGATTTTCATGGAGAAAAGATGAAAAGAGGAAGAAGAACTAAAAAATATATCCTAAAATTTTACACAAGAATAAGCACACTTGGCTTGGCAAGTTCTGGGCTATTTATAGGCAGGAAACTGAAATCCTAGAGCCACATTCTGACCCTTCATGAAAAGACCCAACTACCCCTGAAAAATTTCCATCTGACGAGCCCATATGGCCGCGGATCCGCGGCCTAGATCCCATGTTGGCCCCGGATCCGCGGCCATCTAGGTGAGTTAGCTCCTCGGTTTTTGTGGGATTCCCTGGTTTTATGTACTCTTCAGTGTGGTATATGTTGTTTCTAAGAAGCTCTTCACAATTTTTCTAGAATTTCAGTAGATCAAAAGGTGATGTGATGTGGATCTTTTGCCATGATTTTTCTTGAGCTCCGCATAGACATGTTGGATCTTGTGTTGACATTGTGCTTTGTGCATGAAAATGACATCGATTTGCCATTTTGTCCCTTAAACTGGTGTGTGGCAACATACGGATAGAGAGCGGAGACCCGTGTTTTATCTGTGGTTGGCAGTAATCCGGACTTTGTCGTGCTTTTCCATGAATTTCACTGTTTAGAGCTGAGAACCTGTATCCTGTAATTAACTAGCAAACACGGCTCAAGTATACCTACCGATAAGCAATGTGATAAAAAATGGGCGGTATAAAAATGCAAAAATCTGATATGAACAGGACATAATACTTATACCCGTTTTGGTTCTCTACTTCTAACTTATATTCTTTGAATATCTCAAAAGGTTCAGACTTGTGTTTCAACAGGAACATATGTCCGAATCTTTAGAGATCATCATAGAATGTAATGAAGTACAAAGAACCGGTCTTGGCATGTGTAGACAGGGGACCTACATATATCATCATGTATCAATCCCAAGAGTTCACTAACTCTTTCTCTGTTTCTAATAAACGGAGCTATGGTCATCTTATCTTTGTGACATGACTGGCATGTTTCACAAGATGAAAATTCAAACTGATTTAAATATGCATCTAAATGTAACTTAGTTTGTCGGGTCGCATTGATATGACCTAGTCTACAATGCCTCAAGAAAGATCCGTTCATTTCTGAACTCTTCCTCTTGTGTGTGTTTTATACGTTAAGAACTGTGGTTTGATTTAGAACGTATATGCTTTTAGATAACGTGCCTGAACCGATCAACTCTTGATATAGGAAATGTTCAAAACATTATCCAACAATACAAAATAATATTCTTCTCTACTAAATAAAGAGACTAATATGATGTTGTATATCAGGTTCGGTATCTAATAACATTCGTTCAGAATCAATGTATTTGGTAATACAGGATGATAACTGCCAACATACTTGGCTGCAACACTTGCACCATTTCCAACTCTTGAAACTTTATCACCTGTTTTCAGTTCTCTACCTATCTGCAGCCCATGTAATATATTACATATATGGGATCCTGATCCGGTATCACATACCCAGGACGTGGAGGATACTGAAAAACAGTTCTCTGTAATGAATACACCCGAAGAAGATGCATCAACATGCACTTTCTTCGTTTGGGCGGCACGGAAATTCTGGTAATCCCCTATTTCCTGCTCGGTCTTATAACAATTATAAGTTGGAGCGGAACCAACGTTCCCCAGCACAGTATAACAAGCGGGTTCGGTCAATAGATCCATATTATTATCTTGATTAAGGCGTGACATGGTCGCTACCTTGAGAAAGAGAGAAGAAAACACTTTGCGTGCGCTCTTGCAAGATCAGATTGGTTATTATTTTATCTAATCAGGATGGCTCCCACTGTTTTTATCAAATCTTCCTTCAAACCCTAAAAGGAAAGACTAGCCGGGATTAATTACACCCTACAAGTTTACCAATATTTCAGCCAGACCAGTGCCGGTACTTTGAGGGAGGTTCCCCGTGCTTTCGCACGGACATAATTAAAATAAACCTCGTTTTCCCATGGTCATAACCCCGTTGACACCTTTCTAGACACCTACTTGATCGGCTAATTGTAATGTGTAAAACTCTTCCAGGAATAACAATTACTCGCAGTGGATATCGGGATCCAACTATCTCATAGAAGGTATGCAATCTCATTGCAAATTTCAACACTTGAAATTCCCGATAATTTTGCCCCTTGCACCCTATGACCTTGACGGAGGTCAACAAACTATAGGCTACTAGTCAAGTTCAACCCGTCATTTCTTGATTGAATCAAACCCACCCGCACGACCCTTGACGGAGGTCAACAAGTTCGTACGACTACCCTAATCCAATCTGCATCATATGCATAAGCAGATAAATACTAATCAGCTACCGCACACTACGCCTTGACGGAGGTCAACAAACGTAGCACGAATACTAAGTAGGACTTATCTGAAATGACGGAGGGCTACGACAGTTTTTTCTGAAAACCTATTGCGTAATGAACTTGATATCATTGTAGAATCAAATGATTTTTAAATTGAGTGTTTTTAGGCTTTTGCTAGTTTCGCTAAAGAGGTCACTCCCGGTGAAGGGATCTCGGCCCTTTCTTTATCGAATAAGGTGCAGGATGTTCTACAAGGAACACCGCTATGCAAAGCAAGAATAGTAGCTACCTGTTTTTGAAAATTCTATTCCACAATATCTTTAGGTTTCTTTTCTTTCATTAATCTCATTAATGACGTCCCATCATTTTAAGTTACCTAAACATCACAGATAAATACAACGTACGCTTATGCCATCCACATTTGCCTCGATGTCCCCTCGTGCACCGTTAGGTTAGGTAACTAACGGCAGAGCGGGACAGGGCTAGCACGGGTGTAAAACATAAGCAACGTCTAAATAATATATCATATATTATATATACAGTATCTATCTCAACATATCAAATGATCACATCACAGATATCGCAGCAGAAGAAACATATGAAATAATGGATATACTAGGATGTCCGTGTTTTATTTTGAGCCTGTATAAAACACGGATTCCACGGTCGCGAAGAATAGCCAAACCCACACCCCTAGACCCCTACGAGAGCGGCAAGCAACCCTACCAATTCTAGAGTTAGGAGACCCGGACTCGACTCCTCGAGTTGCTCTCCCACTGGACTCTAGAACCCGGTTATTTGTGCTCTCCACCTTGGGTCTATCCTAATGCGGAAAAGTAAATAATATACAATGGTGACATCATCCTCAATCTGGAAGTGCCCCAATAAAAGAATATTACTGTCACGACCCGAAGTTTGGCCCGTGACCGGCACTTAACCACGTAACGTCTACAGGCGTAACGCAGCTAAGTGAACCGAAAACCCAGAAATCAAACCAGTGAAAGTATAGAGTGTTAGAAGTTTTTTTTTTAAGGAAAGCACTAACTAAAAGATGATAAGAAATCTAAGTAAGCAATCTCCAAGAAAGCAATATACGACGCCGTAGCGAAGATCAAGATCCACAAGTGGGAACATCACAGATAGGATAAACTGCAAGTACAGTCGGCTCACAACGAGCTCGACACCAGAAAACAAATATAATACAACATCGTCCTCACACTGTCTTTAAGTCAAATACATACATGGTAGATAGAGAATACTAGATACAACAATGTACATACTGAAAGATAAACAGATACCGCACAAAACCCACCTATCAGCAAAAGAGCTAGTACACCAACTATGGGGGTATCTGTGTCAAAAGATGCAAAGCAGCCTGCCGCGACTACTCCGAAGGGCAACCTGCAAACACTGTGGCACAACGGGGGTGAGTTGCCAACTCGTGAATAGAGATAACATATAAAGGTAATCACGAGCATGCACGTTGTCACGCCCCGCTTCCCAGAGTACGCAAGATTGGGCACGTGATATAGCCAACCATGCTACCTGTGGGTAGGAAGTATCCATCCACAGTCACATTACGGTTGTAAGGTTATCAAGAACAAGATAATAAACTAAACTAATATATGTCCAAATCCATAATAATGAGAATCAATAAACAATAAGTGCGGAAGCAAATGATCCAATACAATAAATAAACAGTATGTCCCATAATGCGGGCTCACATCTGGAAATGAAATGAAATAAATAAACTAAACCCTAAGGAACTCACAGTTCAGCCTGCTGGCTGAAGTACTCCTGCTCGGTCGTCGACAGTGGTACGGAATCTGGGCCATGCAAAACCCAGACGTCAGCGCGTCATGACATCAAGTATATAATATAAACATGGTAATAAGCAATGTAAATATGAACATGAATAAAGCAGTACTAAGAAATAACAGAGCAGGGTAATGTGCAATGGTGACTAAACTATCCTGTCAGGTTTCTACTCTATAGTCTTTGAAATCAATTGATGAATCGTAGATGTAACTCAATAGTATCCCGTGCGTGCCCGGGACCACGATCAAGATCCTCGGGGCTGAATCCGAGACGTGCCGCTAAGCAGTAAAAGGTAGTAGGATGGGCGAGTGATGTCAGCATCAACACTCCGGGGCTGGCCAAGCCCGTAAGAATGATCAGAATATGTATCGAACTGTTGAGTTACAAGTCGGTTTCACCTTTGATTTCCCCATACCCCCAAGCTATGTATGGCAGGTCAGGTATTCAGTAGTCAAGGACTAATGCCAACACAAAATCCGGTAAGAGTAGGTCCGTCTGGATAGACAGCAGGGAT
The DNA here is from genome assembly GCA_030015575.1 of Agapanthus africanus. Lineage (NCBI taxonomy): Eukaryota > Viridiplantae > Streptophyta > Magnoliopsida > Asparagales > Amaryllidaceae > Agapanthus > Agapanthus africanus. Next base: position 54,911,115 of record JASDDO010000006.1, on the reverse strand, counting down.
GGTCGGGTTTGTCGGCATTAGGCATGAAATCATGAAACAAGTAATGTCATGGTACAACAGGATGAGTCGGTATGTATGTATATGTCATGTGTAGCAGGGTCAGGCCAATATGTAGTGCAATCGGGTATGTGCTCACAACAGGTATACAATCAAATAATGAACAGCAGCAGGAAACAGTAAATAACCATATTATTCCATGTAAACATAATGATGTTTTGTATTCTCTTATTAACAGGTTCACGCACCTTTGGGGTGCAATAGCCACAAGGTGAAAGTAATGAAGCTACATGAATTTACATTAAGTATAATAATTGTCTCGTGAATGATTTAACAATTAAGCAGATATGATCCAATTGTTTTATTTAGTTGAAATATGGATTGATAGTGGGTTGATTAATTACGAGAAACTATTATAACGATTCCATGTTAAAGATAACTGCAACTGTCAATTCTAACTTATAATATAATATCAATTACCATCATTAAGTTGGTGTATTATAGTATGATATTCAACTGCATAACAAGACTAGATCTCGTATGCTAGCATGTTAAAGCAAGTATTCAGATACTTGCCTCGACGGTTTCGCAAACCGGAAAACACGGATGCAAAGTCGGCAGAAAACACGATATGGTAGCACGGGCCACGGATCGAGTCCCAACAGAGAACAACGGGATCACACGGACCAGGGTACCTCGCTGGAGCGTCGGGTTCACAAGACGGCACGGTCGGATTCCGGCAAAAGTCACTGCAACGAAGTTAGCAACACGATAATCTTAATACGATCAGCGGGGTGTTATTGCACAAAAGGAAAGATGAGGAAGCTTACAGAGAGATACCAGGGTAACCCCGGCGGGCTCGACGGCGCTGGAACGCCGGCGAGGCAGCGACGGCGGCTGCGAAGACTTGAACGGCCTCGGGTTCGCTGGAGAGGGTAGTGCGACGAGTAGCGGAGGGTGGTGGTCGGCTCTGGTGATCGAGGGGGAAAGGAGGTGGTCGGAGGTGGCGCGGGTGACGTCGACGAGGGTCGACGGCGCGTTCTCCGGCGAACTACAGAGGGTAGGTGATGGGGCTATGGGCTCGGGTCTGTTGATGGTCCGGCGAGGGGAGAGGGAAGGCGACGACGAGGTTGTGACGAGGAGGAGGAGAGGGAGTCGCGTGCGTCGTCGGTGGCTGGAGGCGACGTCGACGGCGGGATCCGCGGCCGAGTGATGGCGTCGGGGGTTGGGTGCAGGCTCGGGAGATGAACGGAGGAAGGAGGAAGAGGGTGCGGCTGGGCTCGTGGCGGCAAGGGCGGCGACGGCGAGGTCGCGGGGAGGTCGGCGGCGCGAGTACGAGGGCTAGGGTTTGAGTCCTCGTGCGTGTGTTCTCTCGTAATGGAGAAGAAGGAGGCGGCTGCATGGTTTAAATATAGGAGGAGAGAGAAAAAGATTTGAAGAGAGACAGATAGAGAGTTAGTTAGAGGGAGAGAGAGAATGAGGGAAGAGAGAGATAGAGCGAGACGGAGAGAGAGAGAGATGGGATACGGGGCCCACGAGGGTACAGTCCCTCGCGCTGATTGGCTGGAAGGGAAATAAAAGGAAAATTTGAAATGATTTTGAAAGGATTTTGAAAGGTTTACAGTGAAGAATATATATATTCGTATAATATATAGTTTTATGATATTAAATTAAATGGGCCTTTTTGGCGCGAAATGAAACATTTCCAAATCGAGCCCGGGTTGCGCCCAAATGTTCCAAATTCAAATTATAGGATTTTAAGCGGTTTCCAAATTTTGAAAAGAGGTGTTTACTGATTAAAATGCATGCTCCCAAGTCGGACACTTGCACGCGCGCGTAGTCGTCCAAACTTGCCCGTTTAGCCGAACGGGATGGAATCTCGACCAGCGGACACTACCATGCGACCAGTGACGACGAGTAGGCCAACATGGATATTTTAAATTTCATTTTAGGAGTTAAAATTTGTTATGTGCCAAAATGACTTAGCCGGTTAAAATTCAGCAATAAACACCAGAAAATCAGGATAATTGGAAAGAGCAATATATAACCCTCAACCAGTAATATAAATAGTATTATTGGGCTCGGGTGTTACACACGTACTACGCTACTCTATCATTTGCCAACAAATGATATCAATATGGGATGAGCAGTATGTGCAATAATCATGCAAGTGCTCTATAGGGTACTGTACTACCGGATGAGGTACAAATGCTCTAACAGGTAATGCATCTACAGGATGAGGTACAAAGTAATGCTCTATCAGGTAATACACCTACAGGATGAGGTACAAAAGTAATGCTGAGCAGGGGCAATATAATATCTACACGGAATGTCAACGTGGAATATATAATCGGTTTCTCAATGCACCCAGATCTCCCAAAAATAGCTCATGCGCCGGCACTCTCCTCGGCCCTCAAATCATGTATATCTCTGAGAATCCCGAGTGCCCAACATCGGCACCCAAATATCATAAATACTCGTGTCTAGCATCGACACGCAAAACATCCTGTATCGGGCATCCGTCAATCCGGGTCAGCCCTCTCTCAAGGTATATATCGGGAATCCGTCAGTCCGGGTCATCCCTCTCTCAATATATCGGGCATCCGTCAGTCCGGGTCAGCCCTCTCGCAATATATCGGGCATCCGTCAGTCCGGGTCAGCCCTTTCGCAATACATCGGGCATCCGTCAGTCCGGGTCAGCCCTCTCGCAATATATCGGGCATCCGTCAGTCCGGGTCAGCCCTCTCGCAATACATCGGGCATCCGTCAGTCCGAGTCAGCCCTCTCGCAATATATCGGGCATCCGTCAGTTCGGGTCAGCCCTCTCGCAATATATCGGGCATCCGTCAGTCCGGGTCAGCCCTCTCGCAATACATCGGGCATCCGTCAGTCCGGGCCAGCCCTCTCGCAATACATCGGGCATCCGTCAGTCCGGGTCAGCCCTCTCTCAATACATGCCTCTAGCACCGAGAAAACACGGGGTGACGCCCCAAAATATCATATCAAGGGAACCGGGTTTTTAAATGATTACTTATTTGAAAAGGCCACGGTTCCCAAATCCAGAAATCACATGAAATCTCAACCAGTGATACAAGTAATTGTGATGTGATATTTGCACCAAGTATGTATATCAAGTCATGTCACATCTAGATGAACTACAATGCAATGATCCAATGTGATATAGGTATCAAGTGTGAATATCAAGTCATGTCACATATAGATGAGCTACAATGCAATGATCCAATGTGATATAGGTATCAAGTGTGAATATCAAGTCATGTCACATATAGATGAGCTACAATGCAATGATCCAATATGATATATGTAGTAGGTATGCAATGCACTAGATGGTACCCATGAACATGCAATATATATAAAGGAACACTATAAGGTCCTATCAGCCCTGACGTAGAACGCCATGCGGGCGATATCCCCGTAGATGTGAAATCTACTCACCGTAGTCTCTCGCTAGGTGTAGCCAACAACCTGCTTCCCTTTCTTCGCGGCGTCCGCCGTACTCGCCTGCGAACCTAGAATTACACAATATATCATATGTAACCTTGAAGTCACACAAACGCGACATTAAAGCCGAACTAGTAACTCGTGTCGCGAACCAAGCGCGCGTGTGCGCGATACGCTAAAACGTGTGGTTACGCGTCTGAAATCACTCCGACGCGTCGCGATACGTAGAAACCCAAAACCCACACACACGTATCACGCGTGTCGCGAAGGGTTGAAAATACGGGAAAATAGGTGTTCTACCCCAGATTTTGATACAGGAAAGATATTGAAAAACTATACATGCCAAAACAACACAAATAGCAGCAGACACCTACACCCCAAACCCCAACCCATGGCTCCCCCATCTGGCCGCAATTTGCGGCCAGAATGCAATAATTGGCGGCCCCAAATGGGAATTGGGCTCCCAGGTTGGGTGTGTGCACTCTATACCCCCCACACATACTACAGTAACATCTAGATTTAAACTAAAAAGTCTCGGGTAACAGCAGATCCTACAGTGCCCAAATTCTAGTTAAAATCCACACTTTGCGCTAAAAATGGAACTTTAGGGTATTTTTGTGCAACCTGAGGTATAACCTAGTTAAAATAGCTCTAATAACACTTAAAGGAGCTAACTAAACTATGAGAACACCAATCTAACATGTGAATCACAAATATCCCCTAATATCACTAAAAATGCACAAAAATGAGATTTTTACTAAAGAATACAACAAGTCTAAGGAAAAGAAGTGCAAATATGAGTTAATACCTTCTAAGAGCCTTAGAAAGACTAAAAGTTCCAGCTTTTTCCCTCAAGTATGCAGATTTGTTTCAAACACCTCAAAAGCTCACTTTTTCTAAGGTTTTGTAAAGGAAATGTGTGGATTGTGTGGGGGTTTTTGTGTAGGGATCAAAGGAGAATGAGAAAGGAGAAAGAAAGATGGAGGAAAAGGGGTTTTCTCTGCTGGAATTCTGCAGGAAATCTGAATGAGTAGAAGAGAGAGAGAAGAGCAAGGAGACGGGGTCAAAAGTCAACATCTTTACCTAACACCATGCTCTTAATTGTTTAATAGGATTTGAATTTGTGAAAAGGGGTTAAGATATGAATAAATGGTGGGGAAAACTAAAAAGAACCATGCACAAAAGAATGGTTAACAAGTCACCAAAACCCTAAGTCTCAAAAATGGCTAAGTGTGCATGTGTGCACTAGCACAAGAAAATTCCCAAAATGCAACCACTAATAAAAGTGACTAATAAACCTAGGAACACATATATAATAACACGTACGATCACTAATTATCACAAAAGACAATCAAACGGAAATCCAAAGAGTTACAATCTACCCCCTTAAAGAAATTCGGTCCCCGAATTTAAAAATCTAACTATACGCACCTTCAAAAAGATGGGGATACGTCCTCCTCATCTCGCTCTCGGTCTCCCAAGTGACTTCCTCGCCGCTCTGGCCACGCCAAAGCACCTTGACGAACGGTATCTCTTTCGACCTCAATTTCTTCACTCGTCGATCTAAGATCATCACCGGCTGCTCTGCGTAGGAAAGGTCGCGCTCAAGCTGGATCGTCGGGTGCTGAATCGCATGCGAAGGATCATGAAGATATCTGCGGAGCATCGTAACATGAAATACGGGATGCACGTCTGGAAAACTGGGCGGAAGGGCTAATCGATATGCAACTGCACCAATACGCTCAAGGATTTTGAAGGGACCCACGTACCTGGGACTAAGCTTCCCCTTCTTCCCAAACCTCATCACGCCCTTCATTGGGGAGACCCTCAAGAAAACGTGGTCACCAACAGGAAACTCAAGTCTGCGTCGCCGACGGTCCGCATAAGATCTCTGCCTACTCTGGGCTGCTCTCATCCTATCGCGAATCAACTGGATCTTCGCTGTCGTCTCCTCCACAATCTGTGGCCCTAGATACTGCTCTCACTGAGCTTCGTCCACAGGTGGGTGATCTGCATCTTCTCCCATAAAGAGCCTCAAATGGTGCCATCTAAATGGTCTCCTGGTAGCTGTTGTTGTAGGAGAACTCTACTAAGGGCAAATGATGATCCCAGCTACCTCCGAAGCCTAAAACGCATGCTCTGAGCATGTCCTCGAGAGTCTGAATAGTCCGCTCTGACTGTCCATCGGTCTGCGGATGGAATGCTGTGCTGAAACTCAAGCGAGTGCCCCAAGCCTCCTGAAGCCTCTGCCATAACTGGTTGGTAAACTGGGTGCCTCTATCGGACACGATGCATGCCGGAACTCCATGCAGTCGTATAATCTGATCAATGTAAATCTGGGCGATCGTGGATCGCTTGACGAAAGCGGCTCACTTTAGAGTCATACCCTCGACTAGTCCTGGGTAGACTCACAATGAAATCCATAGATATCTGTTCCCATTTCCACTCCGGAATGGGTAACGGCTGTAGCTCTCCCGCGGGCCTCTGGTGCTCAGCCTTGACTTGCTGACAAGTCAGGCATCTCGACACAAAATCTGCAATGTCCCTCTTCATACCGTCCCACCAGTAAACATCTCTCAAGTCATGGTACATCTTGGTGGAACCGGGATGAACACTATATACCGATCGATGTGCCTCCTCAAGAATCTCGCGCCGCAATCCCTCAGCATCTGGTACGCACAGTCTAGCTCCAAATCGTAGTATCCCCTGATCATCGATCACGAACTCGGAAAATCCGCCCTGTCCCGTCTGTGTCCTGATCTATGAACAGCGGTCAACACTGTGCTGTGCCTCTTGTATACGGTCAAGCAACTGTGGGCGTGCACGAACATGCGCAATCTGTCCCCCGATCGGCGTAAACTCGAACGGTACCCGGCTGTCGTATAAGATCTGCTAATCTGCCAACGACTGCCTCTGTACTGCGCTCAAACAAGATAGACTACCCCCGAGCCTCTTGCTCAAGCATCTGCCACTACATCCGCCCTGTCCGGGTGATACAAGATCTCACAATCGTAGTCCTTCACTAACTCTATCCATCGGCGCTGTCTAAGGTTCAGGTCTCGCTACTGAAATCTGTACTTTAAGCTCTTGTGGTCGGTGAATATCTGGCACGACTCTCCATACAGATAATGTCGCCAGATCTTGAGTGCGAAGACCACTGCAGCCATCTCCAGATCATGAGTAGGGTAATTCTGTTCATGTTTCTTTAATTGCCGTGAAGCATACGCAATCCCCCTGTCATGCTGCATCAAAACGCACCACAACCCTACTCGTGAAGCATCGCAGTAGGCCACAAATCCGCCTGATCCCGAAGGCAATGATAGCACTGGTGCCGTAGTCAGTAGAGCCCGTAACCGCTGGAAACTGTGCTCACACTCCTCCGTCCAATCGAAGCGAACTCCCTTCCGGGTCAACCCGGTCAAAGGTGTAGCAATGCGAGAGAAGTCCTGCACGAATCGCCGGTAATAGCCTGCCAGCCCTAGAAAGCTGCGAATCTCCGTCACTGACGTGGGTCTAGACCAACTCCGAACTGCCTCGATCTTCCTCGGGTCGACACATATACCATCTCGTGTAATCACGTGCCCCAAGAAGTCCACGCTGTCTAGCCAGAAGGCACACTTGGAGAATTTGGCGAAAAGCTGATGCTCCCCCAAGGTCTGCATTGAAATCCGCAGGTGCTGCTCGTGCTCCTCTCTACTCCGAGAATACACCAAGATAGCGTCAAAAAACACTATAATGAACAGATCAAAATACGGCAGGAGAATACGGTTCATCATGTCCAAAAATGCTGCTGGCGCGTTGGTGAGTCTGAACGACATCACCAAAAACTCATAATGGCCGTAACGAGTACGGAAAGCTGTCCTAGGAATGTTCTCCTGTCGAACCCGCAGCTGATGGTAGCCCGATCGCAGATCGATCCTCGAAAAGTATCCTGCCCCCTGAAGCTGGTCGAACAAATCGTCGATGCGTGGCAAAGGATATCTGTTCCGTACTGTCACCTTGTTCAGCTGGCGGTAGTCAATACACAAATGCATGCTGCCGTCCTTCTTCTTGACGAACAGGACTGGAGCACCCCAAGGAGAAACACTGGGTCGAATAAGTCCTTTATCCAGCAAGTCCTACAACTGACCCTTCAACTCTCTAAGTTCCGCCGGGGCCATCCGATACGGCGGTACAGAAATAGGCCCCGTGCCAGGAACCAAGTCAATACAGAAGGAAATATCACGCTCGGGCGGTAACCCAGGAAGCTCGTCAGGGAACACATCAGGGAACTCGCGAACAACCGGAACCTGATCCAAAGGAACCTCTATAGCCCTAGTATCGCAAACAAATGCGAGAAATCCCTGACATCCCTTCCGCAAAAGCTGTCCAGCACGAACAGAAGAAAACACACTGTGAAGGGCGGCACCACGGTCCCCCAACCCAACAACAACCGAATCGCCGGGAAAACAAAATCGAACTGTCTTCTCGCGGCAGTCAACAAAAGCATAGCACGTGGCTAACCAATCCATGCCCAAAATAACGTCGAAGTCCAGCATCTCAAGAAGAATCAAATCGACCGGCAACTCTCTCTCGCCGATACGGACGGTACAGGATCGGAACACGTGCCTAGCAACAAACGACTCTCCCGCAGGAGTAGTCACAACTAGCGGTTGACCAAACAAACCGGACTCTCTACCCAAACTCGGCACAAGGTGTGGGGATACGTACGAGTGCGTGAAAACATAAGAGCACAAGGATCCGGATCAAACAATACGTGTGCAACAAAGGGCAAACGGAAAGAGTACCTGAAACCACAGCATTGGCTACCCGCGCGTCCCGATGAGTCGAAGCGAAAACTTGTGCCTGTCCTTCATTTGCGACTAACCGAACTCCTCCTCTACTAGCCTGACCCCTCTGTGCAAACCCTCCGCGTCCACGACGTCTCAGAACACGACCCTGACGTACTGTGAAGAAACACTGCCTGATGAGGTGTTGAAGGCTTCCGCATCGTAAACACCTACGCACTGAATGCTGTCCTGCCTGGGGATGGAAGCCAAACGACTGTCCTCGTCCTAAGCCTCTGCTCTGGGCTGGTACACCAGTATGATTCCACAACTGTTCCGGAATTCTCACGGTCTCTGGAAGACGTGTCTCGTAAACGGGGGCTGCCTCCACCGGTGCTATGTAGGGGACGGAATACTGCATGATGATCGCAAGGAACAACTGGGTAACAGGGGTGGCGACCATCTGTCGCTGCGCTCGAACGACCTCTACCAATGAGCTCATCGCTTGGCGTAGGTCCTGCATCTCTACCACTAGTCTAGCGATCTGAGCTGTCGTAGGGGAAACAATCTGTCCTGATACAACAGGAGTACTACTCGGATTAGTCCTCGTCTCAGATGAATCAACTCGAACCTCGGCCCTCGCGGCCGCTCTCTGCGCCCTCGTAGTCCTTGGCGGTATATTGGCTATCAGAAACAACAGGATTCGATAAGGATACGGAAATCGAATCGCAAGAATGTATATAATCAAGGAGGAATTTAAATCAACAAGTCCTAAGGTCGCGTAGGCGGAGTACCGTGTCGTGAGTATGCCGCGGAACATACACACGCTACGCTACCCTGCTGCAGCTACCTACTCCATCATACCAGGGTCATCCTACACTCCGAAAGGTAAAACCTACGCTTTGATACCAACTTTGTCACGACCCGAAGTTTGGCCCGTGACCGGCACTTAACCACGTAACGTCTACAGGCGTAACGCAGCTAAGTGAACCGAAAACCCAGAAATCAAACCAGTGAAAGTATAGAGTGTTAGAAGTTTTTTTTTTAAGGAAAGCACTAACTAAAAGATGATAAGAAATCTAAGTAAGCAATCTCCAAGAAAACAATATACGACGCCGTAGCGAAGATCAAGATCCACAAGTGGGAACATCACAGATAGGATAAACTGCAAGTACAGTCGGCTCACAATGAGCTCGACACCAGAAAACAAATATAATACAACATCGTCCTCACACTGTCTCTAAGTCAAATACATACATGGTAGATGGAGAATACTAGATACAACAATGTACATACTGAAAGATAAACAGATACCGCACAAAACCCACCTATCAGCAAAAGAGCTAGTACACCAACTATGGGGGTATCTGTGTCAAAAGATGCAAAGCAGCCTGCCGCGACTACTCCGAAGGGCAACCTGCAAACACTGTGGCACAACGGGGGTGAGTTGCCAACTCGTGAATAGAGATAACATATAAAGGTAATCGCGAGCATGCACGTACTACGCTACTCTATCATATGCCAACAAATGATATCAATATGGGATGAGCAGTATGTGCAATAATCATGCAAGTGCTCTATAGGGTACTGTACTACCGGATGAGGTACAAATGCTCTAACAGGTAATGCATCTACAGGATGAGGTACAAAGTAATGCTCTATCAGGTAATACACCTACAGGATGGGGTACAAAAGTAATGCTGAGCAGGGGCAATATAATATCTACACGGAATGTCAACGTGGAATATATAATCGGTTTCTCAATGCACCCAGATCTCCCAAAAATAGCTCATGCGCCGGCACTCTCCTCGGCCCTCAAATCCTGTATATCTCTGAGAATCCCGAGTGCCCAACATCGGCACCCAAATATCATAAATACTCGTGTCTAGCATCGACACGCAAAACATCCTGTATCGGGCATCCGTCAATCCGGGTCAGCCCTCTCTCAAGGTATATATCGGGAATCCGTCAGTCCGGGTCATCCCTCTCTCAATATATCGGGCATCCGTCAGTCCGGGTCAGCCCTCTCGCAATATATCGGGCATCCGTCAGTCCGGGTCAGCCCTCTCGCAATACATCGGGCATCCGTCAGTCCGGGTCAGCCCTCTCGCAATATATCGGGCATCCGTCAGTCCGTGTCAGCCCTCTCGCAATACATCGGGCATCCGTCAGTCCGAGTCAGCCCTCTCGCAATATATCGGGCATCCGTCAGTCCGGGTCAGCCCTCTCGCAATATATCGGGCATCCGTCAGTCCGGGTCAGCCCTCTCGCAATACATCGGGCATCCGTCAGTCCGGGCCAGCCCTCTCGCAATACATCGGGCATCCGTGAGTCCGGGTCAACCCTCTCTCAATACATGCCTCTAGCACCGAGAAAACACGGGGTGACGCCCTAAAATATCATATCAAGGGAACCGGGTTTTTAAATGATTACTTATTTGAAAAGGCCATGGTTCCCAAATCCAGAAATCACATGAAATCTCAACCAGTAATACAAGTAATTGTGATGTGATATGTGCACCAAGTATGTATATCAAGTCATGTCACATATAGATGAACTACAATGCAATGATCCAATGTGATATAGGTATCAAGTGTGAATATCAAGTCATGTCACATATAGATGAGCTACAATGCAATGATCCAATGTGATATAGGTATCAAGTGTGAATATCAAGTCATGTCACATATAGATGAGCTATAATGCAATGATCCAATATGATATATGTAGTAGGTATGCAATGCACTAGATGGTACCCATGAACATGCAAATTATATAAAGGAACACTATAAGGTCCTATCAGCCCTGACGTAGAACGCCATGCGGGCGATATCCCCGTAGATGTGAAATCTACTCACCGTAGTCTCTCGCTAGGTGTAGCCAACAACCTGCTTCCCTTTCTTCGCGGCGTCCGCCGTACTCGCCTGCGAACCTAGAATTACACAATATATCATATGTAAGCTTGAAGTCACACAAACGCGACATTAAAGCCGAACTAGTAACTCGTGTCGCGAACCAAGCGCGCGTGTGCGCAATACGCTAAAACGTGTGGTTACGCGTCTGAAATCACTCCGACGCGTCGCGATACGTAGAAACCCAAAACACACACACACGTATCACGCGTGTCGCGAAGGGTTGAAAATACGGGAAAATAGGTATTCTACCCCAGATTTTGATACAGGAAAGATATTGAAAAACTATACATGCCAAAACAACACAAATAGCAGCAGACACCTACACCCCAAACCCCAACCCATGGCTCCCCCATCTGGCCGCAATTTGCGGCCAGAATGCAATAATTGGCGGCCCCAAATGGGAATTGGGCTCCCAGGTTGGGTGTGTGCACTCTATACCCCCCACACATGCTACAGTAACATCTAGATTTAAACTAAAAAGTCTCGGGTAACAGCAGATCCTACAGTGCCCAAATTCTAGTTAAAATCCACACTTTGCACTAAAAATGGAACTTTAGGGTATTTTTGTGCAACCTGAGGTATAACCTAGTTAAAATAGCTCTAATAACACTTAAAGGAGCTAACTAAACTATGAGAACACCAATCTAACATGTGAATCACAAATATCCCCTAATATCACTAAAAATGCACAAAAATGAGATTTTTACTAAAGAATACAACAAGTCTAAGGAAAAGAAGTGCAAATATGAGTTAATACCTTCTAAGAGCCTTAGAAAGACTAAAAGTTCCATCTTTTTCCCTCAAGTATACAGATTTGTTTCAAACACCTCAAAAGCTCACTTTTTCTAAGGTTTTGTGAAGGAAATGTGTGGATTGTGTGGGGTTTTTTGTGTAGGGATCAAAGGAGAATGAGAAAGGAGAAGGAAAGATGGAGGAAAAGGGGTTTTCTCTGCTGGAATTCTGCAGGAAATCTGAATGAGTAGAAGAGAGAGAGAAGAGCAAGGAGACGGGGTCAAAAGTCAACATCTTTACCTAACACCATGCTCTTAATTGTTTAATAGGATTTGAATTTGTGAAAAGGGGTTAAGATATGAATAAATGGTGGGGAAAACTAAAAAGAACCATGCACGAAAGAATGGTTAACAAGTCACCAAAACCCTAAGTCTCAAAAATGGCTAAGTGTGCATGTGTGCACTAGCACAAGAAAATTCCCAAAATGCAACCACTAATAAAAGTGACTAATAAACCTAGGAACACATATATAATAACACGTACGATCACTAATTATCACAAAAGACAATCAAACAGAAATCCAAAGTGTTACAATTTCATACATTGAATTTTACATGAATGAAAATAAAAACTCTCATCTCACATAAAACCCCCGGCTATTCAAAATACGATGATCCAATATAACATATACAGCAACACATAACATCACATGTCATCTACGTAAGTAAATATGTGTATCCCAATTTTCGTTGACATATAGCAACGAAACCGGCGATACACCACATATTACACTTACGGTCGCAGAAAAGAAAGTGAAAAAATACAACAGTTGGAATCTGCAACCACCTTAGACATCACATGCCTAACCGTTTGAATTCCTTAGACATCACATGCCTAACAATTATAAACCCCGCATTTTAGTCTTAATATCGAAAACACTTTTCAATATCTGGTCGGGCAATTCAATAAGATTCCCGACATCCTGATTGAATGCTCGTCAGAAAATTTAGTAGACGGCCACACCCCCCCCCCCGATGCCGTCGACGAAGTGTACTAAGGAGGAACACCGCTGCCGCGAGCACACGAACGGATGTTTTTGGCGACGGGGTTCTCCTACAGTCACTTGGTCGGGGTTATAGGGCATGGCTATCTATTAAGTTTACCCGGCGAGTATCCGCATACGCTACGTGATTGCGACGGACTTTTGATCACATCAAAATCCCGTGACAACCGATCAAATGAGACTAAACTGCTAGATTTATAACATTCAAACTAGTTAACTCATAACAACATGTGGATTCCAAATATTGTATCCCATCACATAATATCCGGACGATGATAAACTCTTCGATCGATTCATCAAAGTCCCACAATTTCCCGACAGTTCAACACTTGAGCACAGTTTAATAATACCCAGAAGATGCCACAGTACCTATGAACCAACCGTAGAAGGGTCAAACCAACGCCTCACATGTGACAATGCTAAACTACCACAAACCCTAGGGTTCAAGTGGCGGTTATGACGGCCACATAATCGAGTTAAGGTTTACGTTCTTCTAGAGAGTCCAAAGAATCACTTGCATATTTTTCCGAATACGTTAAACTTGGAAAAATGGGATTTTGACATTCGATCGAACTTTTTAACTTCGCCTAGACAATATGTGAAAATACCCGAAACAATGCTAAAACTACGAATACGAAACACTCCGAGTTTCCTTTGCATTGAGTTAATCATCACATGAAAAAGTAGCAAAAATAAACAACACCTGAAATACCAAAACCTTAAGCACAGAGCATGAAAAAAATTTGGGACCCTGAATCCACCCCCAGGTTGGCCTCCTTGGTTTTGGTGGCCATGTGCTCGGCCAAAATCCGAGCACATGGTCACAAGTTTCTTCCATGCTCCTATATTTGCTCATAAATGATTCTGCACTTGTTGGAAAAAATTTTGGAGCTCATTTTAAAATCGAAAGAAACATCATTTTAGTATTTCAAGTTTCAGAGTTCGTTTCGTTTTCGTAATCTAACATTATCCGTATAATTCTCTAGCTAGGCTCTGATACCACTGTAGGGTTCCTATCGACGGCAGCAAGGTTTCGGGAGGCATCGTCCATGCCATTTTTAAAAAATTGCCGTTAAAATGAACTCCAAACTAGAATCGATAACTAGAAAATAATACGTAAACTAATGTAAACCATTTACATCTAAGTGAAATAGAAATACAACCTTTGTAAGTCGGTCCTTCACTTCAACAGCTCCTTGTAGTAGTCCTTTCGCTGCGATCATGTTGCTCCCGGACTCTTGGACGGCTCCATGAGAAGAAGGCAACGGTCTTGCTTGAAGTCTTCGAGGCCGAAGATGATTTACGTCGAGGGGATATGAACTCAAGCTACCACTTCACCAAAGTGAAGCAAACACCCTATACTAAAGTGCTAATCTAGTAGAGGATGGTGAAATAGGAAGTGGGCTCACTTTAGAATTTCTTTTCTCATAATATTTCCTCACTTGGATCAAACCCTAGCAAGCTTTTCTTTTGGAGGAAGAAGATGAAGAAAGAAAGAAGAGAATGAATTAATCCAAAAATGAGATAGTAACCATGGGTGAGTATCATATACAAACTCATGTAGAGACATAACCATGGCTAATTATAGTGGTTAGGTTAATAAATATCCTAAGTAAAATAAAATGGGTGGACTTTGTCAAAACACTCACAATCTTCTACAAGCTTCATGCTTTGAACAATTATCCACTAATTTTGTATTTACTTTGAATATTAAAACCCCACCATTATAATTAAAATGGTGTATGTCTTATACACCCATCTAGTGTGTATCAACAACCATGACACGCAAAAAATAAACAACGCACATTAATATATATCACATATATATTACATGTACACATAAATGAGAAAAGAATGCTTAAGTGAGCCAATGTTAGATAATGTAAATTAGTATATCAAATTGTTGGATATATGTATGCCCTAGAGGCCATTATGAGATAGTGTATGTACTGATATGTATATATAAATATATTCAGAGGACAGTCTTGCTCGACATGATAATATGCTATATGGTTTCACTTTATCATATGTTCACTTGATCATGTTTATATTCATTTGGTACATGTTGATAAAGCCCTAAGGATATTGTCTTGACTACTGAGATTATGATGCGGATCATACTAGTGGGACATCTTTAGTTTATAAGCATATCCTTGAAATGTTCCTAGTCGTAGGTATATCGAGACAGGGCATCGATATTCCAGTGTAGACAAGTGTATACCATTCTTGTTCCATATGATGGGCGATGGATGATCCCATATCCGTCTGGTGTGTTCACACCCAAGATAGTATACGGGTGCTCAGTGAGACTGGGTACACTGAACAGACTCACAGAGAACTCCTATGTGGTATTATATCATACGTCGGATAGCAGTTCTCAGGTGACACTGGTACAGGTTAGTCTGCAGACCCGAGATCGTCATAGAGTCTTGTGTGTCCTCCCACTGTACTTTGATCTCCACCCTACTATGGCTCTAATGAGTTGTACAAACAGGTGGATTTTGGGTATAGTCCCGAGGCATATGGAGGCAGTGAGCGATAGGAGTGGTTTCGTCTCTCCCGGTATTGAGGGTTGATGCTGTGCTGTGCACGATTGGCTTTAACGGGAAGTCCCTAGCCAGGGCTGCTGAGATATTACTGATAAGTGTTATCAGTAAGTTTCTCGATCTGTTATAGACCATATACCGGCATGACTAATTGAGTTATTGGGGTTGACGATTCCATCCCTAGACTCAATATGCAGCATATCTGACGAAGAGACCGGACTGTACGGTAAGTGTTGCCAGTTGGATTGACAGGAGTTTTGACAGGTTCACTTGTTCTTCTTCTGATCGCTCAATACCCGGGTGGCCGTTACGTTTAGCTGACCGCTTGCAGCTTGTGGGTGTTTGATATGATCATCACCTACTGCTGGCGTATCGACGAGTCTTGGAGTCCCACAGAGAAGTTTCTCGGCTCAGGTGAAACGAAGTGGTGCGCATATGAGATATGTGCGGAAGCTCGATTAAATACGAGTATGTGATACTGTATTTTAATCGGGCGTTTTATACTAGTAGGGTCGTATGAGATACGACCGGTTTATTAAATCAAGTGTTGATTTAATATTGACTTTTATCTCATTTATTTAAACCCTTTTCTTTTAATGGATGCATGCATGTATATGTACTTGATGATGTGCATACACACATACATACATGCAAACGTATCATGGTTGATGATACAAAATAGATGGCAATATAAGAATCACATGGTAAATAATTATATATATGGATATTTTTGGATTAAGTAAAAGATAAAGAAAAATAGATAATGACTCATTTCTTTTTCATGACTCATTTCTTCTACATTCTTCCATGGTTGACTTTGACCTAACCATGGTTTATTTTCCTTTGCCTTTAACTCAAGAAGAAATATCTAGATATTATTTATTAACTATGGTTATTCTTTTGATATTTATCTCTCTCTCTCATTTTCTTTTTGCATTATTCATTCCAAAAGAAAAAATATCAAGCCATCTTCTTCTTCCTCTCTCTAGCTCTCTCTTGAGTGATATATTGAGTTAGATAAATAAAAAGAAAGGGTATTAAGTGAGATTAGCAACCACTTCATCATCCTACACAACCCTTGCTACTTTGTGTAGGATGTTTTGCTTCAAGGTTTTCAAAGATTAAGTGAAGCAACAAGCTTAGGGCAAATGACTTCGGGTGGATCGTCATGGACTTGGAGGTGATCTAGCGAGCCGTTCCAAACCAAAGAAGATCCAAGGAGTCATCCTAGGAGGTCTACAAAGGTTGTAGTCTCTCCACTTAGTATAAATTATCTTTTAGATATGATACTTTTAATTGTTACTTCATAATTCTAGTTCGATTCCTAGTTTAGTTTACTTAGCACCTCATAAATCAAAGTTATGGCATGTGTGATGCTTCCAAACCCTAAATGATGTGTTAAGGAAACCCTACAGTGGTATCAGAGCCAAGCTAGAGCTTTGGAGTAACCTAGACGACGTTAAAAACCTCGAACGAACGAAACACGACGCCCGGGGCTGCTCTCTGGAAATTTTTTAAAAACCTGGATTTTTCCAAATTAAAAATACTTAAAAAATTCAGCAGGGTATTTTATGGGCCCACAAGAAGTACGACGCCCTGACTCATCCGTACGACCGCGGAACCGCGGCCATAGTGGCCTTTCTGCGGCGGTTCCGCGGCGCAGTAGGAGAGTTATGGGCCGTATTTTCTTGTGCAGGCCCGTATGTATTTTGTGCAGTTACTCGTATTTTTTAAAAAACTGCTCATGTGTTGAGCTTTCTGAGAAGTCTGTGGGTGTTTAATCGTTCGATCGAATTTTTTAACTGCGCCTAGTTTATTAGTATGTGATACAATAATTGGAATCTACAAATTTGTTTGTTGCGTGTAAATCTAGCAGTTCAGTCTCGGGATAAACGGAAATCTTGTTGAATTATCCGGTTTGTTTTGAAAAGGTGTTTTCTTGGATGAGACCCAAATGCGAGCTTTACATTGTTAGGCATGAAATCTTGTATATGTGATATTCCGGGTTTGTGTTGTCTAAAGGCAGTTACGATTCCAATAGTTGTAGTTTTTCATTTTATTTCTCTGTGACCGTAAGTGTAGTATGTAGTTGTATTGCCGGTTTTCGTTACTATACATCAACGACGATCAGTGTATGCATACTTACTTACGTTGATGATATTTGATATTATGTGTCGATGAGATTTGATGAGCAGGATTTTCGTGAATGATAGCCAGGGGTTTTATGTGAGATGAGAGTTTTCTTTTCATTCATGTAAAATTAAATTGTATGTAATATTCTTTTATTTGGGACACTTCCGGGATGAGGTTGCTGTCACCAGTGTTGTATATTATTTACTTTTCCGCATTAGGATAAACCCAAGAAGGAGGGCACAAGTGACCGGGTTCTAGGGTTCAGTGGGAGGCCATCTCGAGGAGTCGAGACCGGGTCTCCTAAACTCTAGAATTGGTAGGTTCGCTTGCCGCTCTCGTAGGAGTCTAGGGGTGTGGGCTTGGTTATTCATCGCGACCGTGGAATCCGTATTTTTATTGCTGGCTAAATACAAAATACGGACCTCCTAGATATCCTATATTAAATGTGCTTCTGCTGCTTTTATTATCTGATGTGATCATTTAATAAATATCTGAGACAAATGCGATATTATATATATGATATATAATAGACGTTACTTATATTTTGCACCCGCGCTAGCCCCGTCCTAGTATGCCGTTAGTTAAGTAACCTAACGGTGCATATCAGGACACTGTGGCGAATGCGAGTGGCATAAGTGTACGTTATATTTTCGTTTCTTTCTGTAATGGCTTAGGATTTAAATGATAGGACTACATTAATGAGATTAATGTAAAAGATAAATGAACCTAAAAAGATGTTGTAGAATTGGATTTGAAACACACTCGGCCTTTTATGAAAAAGCAAGTTTCAAATTGCGGAGCTTAAGCCACTCCTTTTAAACCCATTAGATTCTACAACGATATCAAGTTCAATGCGTTAAAAGTTTTCTTAAAAACTATCTGCAGCCCTCCGTCATTTTAGGAAGTACAGTACTTAGTATTCGTGCTGCGCATTTGGACTTTAGTTAAGGCGCAGTGAACGGTAGCTAAGTGATGTCTTCCTACACTGCATATGATGCAGATTAGTTAGGACATTCATATGATTATGTTGACTTTAGTTAAGGGTCATATGGGTGGGTCTAGTTAATCACGAAATGACGGGAAGAACTTGACTAGTACTTATGATATGTTGACTTTAGTTAAGGTCATGAGTACTAGGGGTAAAAATAATATCGGGAATTTCAAGAGTTGAAAATTACAATGAGATTGTATACATTCTATATGATAGAAGGATCCCGATCCCACTGCGAGCAAATGTTGCTCCCGGGAGAATTTTGCACTTTACAATTAGCTAACTCAGTAGATGTCTAGAAAGGTGTCAAACGGGGCTACGCCTCTAGGAAGATGAGGTTTATTTTAATTAGGTCCGTGCGAAAGCACGGGGAACCTCCCTCAAGTACCGGCACTGACCTGGCTGAACGGTTAGCGAAGTTGTAGAATGTAATTAATCCTGGCTAGTTTTCTTTTTAAAAGGTTTTAAAGAAAATTTGATAAAAACAATGGGAGACATCGATTAGACAAGATAATAACCAATCTGATCTTTGCAAGAGCTTTCGCTAAGTGTATTCTTTTCTCTCTCTTAATGGCAGATACCTATGACAGGACTTAAGCTTCTATTAGATAAAAACAAGATGAATGGGACCAACTATAAAGACTGGCTGAGGAATCTAAACATTGCCTTGACTTATGATAAAGTATCATATGTCCTCACGGCTCCAACCCTGCCCACCCTAGGTCCTAAACCTTCAGTTGTGGATAGGGAAATCCGCAAGACATGGGACGCTGACTATGCCACGGCTAAATGCCTCGCGCTTGCATCAATGGATAACACACATCAGAAGCAGCACAAGAATATGGACGTACAAGCCATATTCCTCCATACAAAAGAGTTGTATGGAGAGCAATCTCGCGTATTACGATATGAAGCATCTAAGAAACTGTTTCAGATGAGAATGACCGCTGGCACAGTAGTAGGAGACCATGTTCTGAAGATGATAGCTCTCATAGAAGAGCTTGAGGACCTTGGGTGGACAATGGACAATGAACAATATACGGATATTATTTTGCAGTCTCTCCCCTCCACCTTTGCTCAGTTCATTGTTAACTTCAACATGCACAACATGGAGAAGGAACTGCCTGAACTCCTTAATATGTTAAGGAGTGCAGAAAGCACACTGAAGTAAGTGAAGACTCCCGTTATGAGTGTTGGGCCATCCTCCTCCTCTTACCCGAAGGCTAAGGCCAAGGGAAAGATGAAGAAGAAACCCACCAAACCTAAGGGTGGAGTCAAAAAGTTTAAGGGAAAAGGCAAGTCCAAGGTTGGGGAATCGGGGAAAGGAGAATGTTTCCACTGCAAAAAGACGGGACACTGGAAGCGGAACTGTATTGAGTACCTAGAACTGAAGAAGAAGCATGGTGATGCTTCAACTTCAGGTGTGTTCGTAATTGAAAACTGTTTTTCTATTAACTCTGCTTCCTGGGTATTGGATACCGGTTCGGGTTCTCATATTTGCAATTCTGTGCAAGCGTTGAGAAATAGCAGAGTTCTGAAAAAAGGTGATCATACTCTCTAAGTTGGAAATGGTTCCAATGTAAATGCAGTTTCAGTGGGAGAGTATAACCTAGGGTTGACTTCGGGTTGTATATCGGTTTTGAACCCGTGCCAAGTATGCTTTGTAATATTATATCTGTTTCCTTGTTAGACCATGAAGGGTATCATTTTGCTGTGCAACACAATGTTATGAACATTAGACTTAATCAAGAGTTGATTGGTTGTGGTACATTAAATAACGGGATATACGTCCTTAATCAGCACACAGTTTTCAACGTACAACACACAAATAAAAGAAAATTTTCAGATATAAATGAAACTTTTCTTTGGCATTGTAGACTTGGTCATATTAATGAAACAAGACTAAACAAGCTTCATAAAGATGGATATTTAAATTCATTTGAGTATAAATCTTATGCAACTTGTCAGTCTTGTATCAAAGGTAAAATGACCAAAACTCCGTTTACAGGACACGGAGAAAGAGCTATTGAGCTCCTAGGCCTCATACATAGTGATGTATGCGGGCCAATATCTATACATGCAAGAGGCGGTTTTTCTTACTTCATAACTTTTACTGATGATTTCTCAAGATTCGGTCATGTGTATTTGATAAAGCATAAGTCTGAAGCTTTCGAGAAATTCAAGGAGTATAAACATGAAGTAGAAAACCAAACAGGAAAGAGTATCAAGATACTTCGATCAGATCGAGGTGGAGAGTACTTAAGTACTGAGTTCTTGGACTTCCTAAAAGAGAATGGGATTCTCTCTCAGCTCACTCCACCTTACACACCACAGCACAACGGTGTGTCAGAACGGCGGAATCGTACCCTGTTGGATATGGTACGATCAATGATGAGTGATTCTGAGTTACCTCTCTCGTTTTGGGGGCATGCATTGGAAACAATAGCTTTTCTGTTAAACAAAGTTCCAACCAAGACCATGTCTACCACTCCATATGAGATATGGCATGGGAAGAAACCATCTCTTAAGAGAGTTAAGATTTGGGGTTGTCCGGCTTTTGTCAAAAAGCAGAATCCAGACAAACTCGAGACACGATCAGTCAAATGTATATTTGTAGGATATCCTAAGCATTTGTTTGGGTATCTTTTCTACCACAAGGAGGAACAAAAGGTGTTTGTTTCTCAGTATGCCACCTTTTTAGAAAATGAGATTTTTTCAAATGATGCTGATGACAATGTGGTAGATCTAGAAGAGGTTCTAGAGACACAAGTTACAAATGACGACTTGGCTGAACCTGAAGTTATAACAGAATCTAATGAGCCTCAGCCACTCCGTAGATCTGGTAGGACTTCTCGTCCACCAGAGAGATACTACGGTTTTCTCATTGATGGTGATAGAGAAGATTGCATCATGGATGATGATGATCCTGCCAGTTTTCATCAGGCTATCACGAGTGGTGACTCTGTGAAATGGCTGGATGCCATGAGATCCGAAATGGAGTCCATGTACACCAACAAAGTATGGACTTTGGAAGATGTACCCTCCGGGATAAAACCTGTGGGTTGCAAATGGATCTTTAAAAGAAAGATCGGTGTAGATGGACAGGTAGAGACCTATAAAGCAAGGTTGGTAGCGAAAGGTTTTCATCAAAGACCAGGTTTAGACTATGATGAGACTTTCTCTCCGGTAGCCATGCTTAAATCCATTCGGATCCTACTTGCTATTGCTGCTCACTACGACTATGAAATCTGGCATATGGACGTTAAAACTGCATTCCTAAATGGTGATTTAGATGAATGCGTTTATATGGATCAGCCAGAAGGCTTCATTGATAGTGGGAGCATCGGAAAAGCATGTAAGTTGCTTAAATCCATTTATGGATTAAAGCAGGCATCACGGAGTTGGAACATCTGTTTTGATGATGTTATCAAAGAGTTTGATTTCATCAAAAATCCAGATGAACCTTGTGTTTATAAGAAGGCTGTAGGGAGAAATGTCACGTTCCTCGTATTGTACGTAGATGACATACTTCTGGTAGGGAATGACATTCCTATGCTACAGTCGGTCAAATCATTCTTATCACAAAGATTCTCCATGAAGGACCTGGGTGATGCCACATACATATTGGGTATACGGATCTATAGGGATAGATCCAAACGGTTATTAGGATTGTCCCAAACCAAGTACATTAACACCATCCTAAAGAGGTTTAGTATGGAAGACTCCAAGCAGGTGCCTTACCCGCTTGCCACGGAGTCACTCTCTCAAAGGGCGATTGCCCAAAATCTGATATAGAGAGAGCTCGCATGAGCATTATTCCCTATGCTTCGGCAGTAGGATCGATAATGTATGCGATGTTATGTACACACCCTGATGTTGCTTATGCACTTAGTGTAGTAAGCAGGTATCAGTCAAACCCAGGGGAGAATCACTGGATTGCTGTGAAGAACATTCTTAAGTACTTGCGAAGGACTAAAGAATTGTTCTTGGTGTATGGTAACGGGGATCTCCAAATGGAGGCCTTTACCGATTCGAGCTTCCAGAGTGACAAAGATGACAGCAAGTCTATCTCAGGATTTGTATTTACACTCAATGGAGGGACGGTGAGTTGGAAGAGTTCCAAACAGGATACAGTTGCAGACTCAACGATGGAAGATGAATATATTGCTACAAATGATGCTGCCAAGGAAGCCGTCTGGATGAGGAAGTTCATCGTGGAGCTAGGAGTAGTTCCAACCATTATTGATCCAATACTTTTGTATTGTGACAATAATGGGGCTATGGCGTTAGCCAAAGAGCCCAGGTCCCATCAGAAGTCCAGACACATCCTGAGGCGATATCATGTGTTCCGGGAGATAGTTGATCGCCGCGAGATCGAGATTAAGAGAGTAGACACAAAGAACAACGTTGCGGATCCATTCACCAAAGCCCTCCTTCAGCCGCATCATGAGCGACTTTTTGAGATGTTGGGTATGAGATACGCCAATAACTGGCCTTAGTGCAAGTGAGAGATTGTTGGATATATGTATGCTCTAGAGGCCATTATGAGATAGTGTATGTACTGGTGTGTGTGTGTGTGTGTGTGTGTGTGTGTATTCAGAGGACATTCTTGCTCGACATGATAGTATGCTATCTAGTTTCACTTTATCATATGTTCACTTGATCATATTTATATTCATTTGGTACATGCTGATAAAGCCCTAAGGATATTGGCTTGACTACTGAGATTATGATGCGGATCATACTAGTAGGACATCTGTAGTTTATAAGCATATTCTTGAAATGTTCCTAATCGTAGGTATATAGACACAGGGCATCGATATTCCAGTGTGGACTAGCGTATACCATTCTTGTTCCATATGATGGGCGATGGATGATCCCATATCCGTCTGGTGTGTTGACACTAAAGATAGTATACGGGTGCTCAGTGAGACTGGGTACACTGAACGGACTCACCGAGAACTCCTATGTGGTATTATATCATACGTCGGATAGCAGTTCTCAGGTGACACTGGTACAGGTTAGTCTGTAGACCCGAGATCGTCATAGAGTCTTATGTGTCCCCCCACTGTACTTTGATCTCCACCCTACTACGGCTCTACTGAGTCGTACAAACAGGTGGATTTTGGGTATAGTCCTGAGGGATATGGAGGCAGTGAGCGATAGGAGGGGTTTCTTCTCTCCCGGTATTGGGGGTTGATGTTGTACTGTGCACGATTGGCTATAACGGGAAGTCCCTGGCCAAGGCTGCTGAGATATTACTGATAAGTGTTATGAGTAAGTTTCTCGATCTGTTATAGACCATATACCGGCATGACTTATTGAGTTATTGGGGTCGACAATTCCATCCCTAGACTCGATATGCAGCATATCTGACGAAGAGACCGGACTGTACGGTAAGTGTTGCCAGTTGGATTGACAGGAGTTTTGACAGGTTCGCTTGTTCTTCTTCTGATCGCTCAATACCCGGGTGGCCGTTACGTTTAGCTGACCGCTTGCGGTTTGTGGGCGTTTGATATGATCATCACCTACTGCCGGCATATTGACGAGTCTTAGAG
This sequence comes from Agapanthus africanus, assembly GCA_030015575.1. Classification (NCBI taxonomy): domain Eukaryota; kingdom Viridiplantae; phylum Streptophyta; class Magnoliopsida; order Asparagales; family Amaryllidaceae; genus Agapanthus; species Agapanthus africanus. The sequence continues at coordinate 54,886,952 of JASDDO010000006.1, read as the reverse complement.
TACCACATAGAAGTTTTTCGGCTCAGGCGAAACGAAGTGGTGCGCATATGAGATATGTGCGGAAGCTCGATTAAATACGAGTATGTGATACTGTATTTTAATCGGGCGTTTTGTACTAGTCGGGTCGTATGAGATATGACCGGTTTATTAAACCAAGTGTTGATTTAATATTGACTTTTATCTCATTTATTTAAACCCTTTTTCTTTTAATGGATGCATGCATGTATATGTACATGATGATGTGCATACACACATACATACATGCAAATGTATCATGGTTGATGATACAAAATAGATGGCAATATAAGAATCACATGGTTAATAATTATATATATGGATATTTTTGGATTAAGTAAAAGATAAAGGAAAATAGATAATGACTCATTTCTTTTTCATGACTCATTTCTTCTACACTCTTCCATGGTTGACTTTGACCTAACCATGGTTTATTTTCCTTTGCCTTTAACTCAAGAAGAAATATCTAGATATTATTTATTAACTATGGTTATTCTTTTGATATTTATCTCTCTCTCATTTTCTTTTTGCATTATTCATTCCAAAAGAAAAAATATCAAGCCATCTTCTTCTTCCTCTCTCTAGCTCTTTCTTGAGTGATATATTGAGTTAGATAAATAAGAAGAATAGGTATTAAGTGAGATTAGCAACCACTTCATCATCCTACACAACCCTTGCTTCTTTGTGTAGGGTGTTTTGCTTCAAGGTTTTCAAAGATCAAGTGAAGCAACAAGCTTAGGGCAAAGGACTTCGGGTGGATCATCGTGGACTTGGAGGTGATCTAGCGAGCCGTTCCAAACCAAAGGAGATCCAAGGAGTCATCCTAGGAGGTCTACAAAGGTTGCAGTCTCTCCACTTAGTATAAATTATTTTTTAGATGTGATACTTTTAATTATTACTTCATAATTCTAGTTCGATTCCTAGTTTAGTTTACTTAGCACCCAATAAATCAAAGTTATGGCATGTGTGATGCTTCCAAACCCTAAACGAGGTGTTAAGAAAACCCTACACAAATATACAATTATACATTAAATTATTAAATCAATACTTGATTTAATAATCCGGCTATATCACATATAACCGACTAACACTTAATGTACCAACTTATCGAATCAATACTAGATTCGATAACCCGACTATATCACATATAACCGGCCGATACAAAAGTCGCGAGAATAGAATACGGTATCACATAAACGCATAATTCTCGGTCCCACACATATCACATATGTGCTCCTATTTCGTTTTGCCTGAGCTAGTAAAAGCTCTATGTAGGACTCTAAAGACTCGTCAATACGCCGGCATTAGGTGATGATCACATCAAGCACCCACAAGCCGTCTGTTAGTGCATGCTGCATGCTCCCACAACTCTTGTCACGCGGCGGAAGCGATGAACGAAAATTTTCTTAGCATACAACATGCACTTAACCGAAGATCTTGTCTAAACCACAACTAGAAACCCTAACTAGAGATCTTATCTACTATGTTAGGAATTATACCTCGATGATATGGTCCTTCGGGTCTTCTCTTTGATGCAACTCCTTTACTCCTTGTCTTCTCTTTTGATGATGTTGCCGATGACTTCGATCTCCGGCCACCCAAGACCTAGATGATCCACCCGAGAGTTATCGTGCAAGCTAGAAACACTTCACAAGAGTTTAACCTAGAGACCAATTTTGCTAGAAGAGGTCACTAGGATTGTGTAGAGATTAGTGTATTGGATTAACTTAAGGTCCTAAGCTTTGGATTCATATCTCATGTGAAGGTTAAAGCTAGGAAGAAGAAGGAGGAGAGAGAAAGTGTTTGTCATAATGAAAGAGTTCAAGCATGAGAAGAAAGGATATAGCACTAAAAGAAATAATTGAAGCATGCATTATAAAATTAGCACCATGTAATAGTAACTCCAAAACAATATAAAATAAAACAACCCATTCTCTTAACCATGCTTGTACTTTTTAATTTCCACCTCATTTATTTATTTTCATAAAATAAATGATGTCATTATGAGGTGGCACCTTCTAGAAGGTATTCTTGTAGCAATTACAAGAATACCCCTCCTCCGTATACCGTATACCGTATACCCGTATTCGAATTCCGAAAAATACGAATACCATTAATCCAATAATATAATACCGGTATCCGGCTTAAAACAAAGCCCACCAGTATTATCCTTCCGATTATTATTCATGTAACAATTACACGAACATAATTGAAACCCAGCCGTAACAGCTTACGGCTGCCATAACAACTTACAGCCTCTACATCTTTCGCCTGAACGAGGGAACCCTCTGTGTGGGACTCTAAAGACTCGACAGTACGCTGGCAGTGGGTTTAACCACAAGCATGTCAGCGGCACTAGCTGTGCGTAACGGCTACCCAGGTACATGATGAAAAGGTGGCCGACGAGCGAACTCATCACAACCCCTACGAGCCTGCAAGCAACACTTACCGTACAGTCCGGTCTCTTCGTCTGATACGTCGCATATGAAGTCTAGGGGTGGTAAATGTCAGACTCCAGCAACTTTATAAGTCATGCTGATTTACGGCTCATAACAGTTCGAGGAACTACTGATAACATTTATCAGTAAACCTCGAGAACCCTGGCCAGGGATTTAGGTGTTATAGCCGATCAAACATAGCGCGACATCAACTTCCTATACCGGGAGAGACGAAACCCCTCCTATCGCCCAGTGTCTCTATGTGATTTGGGACTGTACCCAAAGTCCACCTGTTTGCATGACTCAATAGAGCCGTGGTAGGGTAGAAATCAAAGTACAATAGGAATCACACAAGACACAATGACGATCTCGGGTCTACAGACTAACCTGTACAAGTGTCGCCAGAGAACTGCTATCTGACAATAGGTATATATACCATGTAGGAGTTCTCGGCTAGTCCTGTTCGGTGTACCCATTCTCCAATGATCACCTGTGTATAATCTTTGATGTTAAACACCAATGGTTGTGGAATCAACCATCGCCCCCAGGGTCAAGAAACGTACACACTAGTCTAATCTGGTAATACCGATGCCCTGTATCGATATACCCTCGACTAGGAACTATTAAAGGATATGCTTGTAGACTGCCCAGGTCCCACTAGTATGATCTCATCATAATCCTGGTAGTTAAGCATAGTCCTATGGGCTTCATCAACACAACAAATCACATGTTAAGATGAAGATAAACCAGATAGCATACTATCATTTCGAGAAAAAATTGTTTCTATACATATACATGCCTAGCATCCTATACAATACAGGCCTCTAGGGCATACATATCTAACAATCTCCCACTTGCACTAAGGCCTGTAGTTGATTCAATAAGTACCGACTGTCTGCACTAGAACCAGTTGCCGGCATACCGCATGCCCAACGGCTCAAACAGTTTCTCAAACTGTACTTGAGGGATGGCCTTGGTGAATGGATCTGTCGTGTTGTCTTTCGTGTCTACTCTCCGTACCTCGATATCCTGGCGATCCACTATCTCCCTGATGAGGTGATACCGCCTCAAGATATGTCTGGATTTATGATGGGACCTCGGTTCCTTTGCCAAAGCCATGGCTCCATTGTTATCGCAATACAGAAGTATTGGATTAGCAATGGATGGAACCACTTGAAGTTCGAAAATGAACTTTCGCATCCAGACTGCCTCTTTTGCGGTATCATTAGCAGCAATATACTCAGCTTTCATCGTGGAGTCAGCGACGGTATCTTGTTTGGAACTCTTCCAACATACCGCCCCTCCATTTAGGGTAAATACAAACCCTGAGATGGACTTACTATCATCCTTGTCGCTCTGGAAGCTGGAGTCGGTAAAGCCCTCCATTTGGAGATCTCCGTTACCATACACCAAGAACATTTCTTTAGTTCTTCTCAAGTACTTCAAAATGTTCTTCACAACAGTCCAGTGTTTCTCCGCTGGGTTGGATTGATACCTGCTTACTGCACTCAGTGCATAAGCTACATCTGGGTGAGTACATAACATCGCATACATTATAGATCCTACTGCCGAAGCGTAGGGTATAATGCTCATGCGAGCCCTCTCCTCATCAGTCTTTGGAGACATATCTTTGGAGAGGGTGATCCCGTGACAAGCGGGTCAATTACCCATCTTGGAATCTTCCATACTAAACCTCTTTAGTATGGTGTCAATGTATCTCGATTGGGACAATCCCAATAATTTCTTAGATCTATCTCTATAGATCTTAACCCCCAGAATGTACGAGGCATCGCCCAGGTCTTTCATGGAGAACCTCTGCGATAAGAATAGTTTGACCGATTGTAGCATAGGAATATCATTTCCTATCAAGAGAATGTAGTCCATGTATAATACGAGGAATGTAACAGTACTCTCTACAATCCTTTTATAAATACATGGTTCATCCACATTTTTGATAAAACCAAACTCTTTGATTGTATCATCAAAGCAGATGTGTTAGTGTTTATGCCCTAGAAGGCCATTACTGTATCATACTAGTTTGTATATTACTTAATGGAAGCTTGGGATATTCACATGTATATAACAGTCTTGCTAAACATGGTAGTATGCTACTTGGTTTTTCTATCTTAATATGTGAGTGTACGTATTGATAGAGCTCTTGGGATCTTGCTTGTCTACCAGCGTTGTGATGGCAGTCATACTAGTGGGGGCTGGGTAGTCTACAAGCACATCCTTATTCTGGTCCCTGGTCGTTGGATTATCGAGACAGAGCATCGATACTCCGGAGTAGACTGGTGTGTGCGCTTCTCATCCCAGTTGGGGAGATGGTCTGTCCCACAGCCGTCAGTACGTCGTACTGGAGATAGTATACAGGTGCTCGTTAGGTTACGGGTACACCGGACAGGACTCACAGGGAACTGTTGGTTGGTTTTATACCAGTCGTCAGTGAACAGTTCCCAGGTGACATGAGTACAGCGTAGTCCACAGACTTGACACTGCTACTTCGCCTCGAGTGTGTCCCACTGTTCTTAGATTGCTACCCTACCACGGCTCAAAGGAGTCGTGCAAACAGGTAGCAGTTGGGTGCAGTCCCGAGCACTTGGAGGCAGTGGCGGTTAGACAGGATTCGTCCCTCCCGGTATTGGGAGTAGATATCGTGCTGTGTCAGAGAGCCATTACGCAAAGTCCCTGGCCAGGGGAAGCGAGATTTGCTGGTAGGTTCTAGTAGTTTCTCAGGGTGTAATGGGCTTCCCTCCGACACGACTTATACCGCTATTAGGGGACTGATGCTTGCCGCCCCCCTAGGCCCGATATGCGATGGTCTTGGACGAACGGACCGGACTGTATGGAGATTGTCACATCAGACTCAGTAGGAGTTCAGATGGGTTTCCTCATCGGCCTTCTTATCGACAACTACCTGGGGACCGTTACGTACAGCTAGTGCCGCTTGCGGTCTGTGGTTAAACCCACTGCCAGCGTAGTAGTCGAGTCTCTAGAGTCCCACACAGAGAGTTTCCTATTCCAGGCGAAACGATTTAGAGGTCGTATGGTTTTACGACAAGGGTTCGGACGCATACGTGCGTTTACGCGCGTACGACTTTCGGACAGTTTTTACCAGTCGGCTTTGGTTTAAGCCAGTTACTGGTATCCGGTTATTGGATTTTTACAGTCTAAAGTTTTTCCGTATTTTTGCGGAAAGGAGGGGCGTTCTCGTAATTATGCGGGAAGCTTCTAGAATGTGGTGACTAAGGAGGTTAAGGTGGCATATGAAATGATTGTGATTAGTGAGTCACCTTGATGATTCATAGAAGTCTTTTGTCATTCTAATGAATCATCACAAGATATTTTCTAGCATGGTTGCTAAATTCTTTTCTTATTCTTTTCTTGTAAAAAGAAATGCTAGATATATATCTTCTTGACTCACTATTCTCTTATCATTATTATTATCATCTTCTCTCTCCTCAAGCTCTCATCTTCAAACCCTAATCCTTACACCTCATGTGTTGAGATCAAAGGATAAGAAAGACTAATCAATCCATAACCATCACTCTATCTCAATCTATCTTCTTTGATTAGCAATCCAAGAAGGTTAGTTGCCTCAAGATTAGAGGCTAAGCTTGGAGTTTTGCTCTCGGGTGGATCGTCTACTACTTCGAGAAGGCCGAGGAGAACAAGGAGTTCGTAAAGACGAAGGAGTTGGTTCATTAGGTATAATCCCTAAACACAGTAGTTTAGAAACACTTTGTGTTTGGTTGTTTATAGTTTAGCTTCGATTCAAGCGGTTAGTCGATGTTCGTTCACTAAACAAGTTCGTTTTTGAAAATTCCGCCTCCCCACAAGTATTGGGGTGTACTACATCGACTTACAGTGGTATCAGAGCCTCGCTAAACAATAAATAACTTGATTGCAAATTTGTACGAATTTCGAACGGAAAAACGAAGCCGGAAAACCCTAAAAAATATCAGTTTCTGTCGAATTTAAAATGATGTCCTAAAATTTTTCAGGGTTGCTCAGAAAGCTTGAAAAGGGTCCAGAAGAACACCCATGAAATTTGAGCCCATGAATCGGCTAAAGCGCCGCGGAAGAGCGGCGGATCCCACCGATCCGCGGTTCCGCGGCCGAGTTGCCGAGTCATGGACTCATCTTTCATGTGTGGGTCCTCTCTGGTGTTTGGGGTTTTCTCGAATATTTTAATTTTGCTCAGGTTTCCAGTTTACAGAGCAGTTTTTGGAGCAATATTAAAGATGTTTAATCGATCGAAATTGTACAGTATTTGCATATTGGATTATATCTGTGATTGTTTAATGTGTTCGTAAACCTCCCCTAACTGCTAGTATGTCGGTTGGCAGGGGGTTGCACATTTCTGAAATGGTTATATCTGTTTGTGCATATAAACTGTATTGGACTGTTGTGGTGTTTAGCCGGGGTTTAGCAATGGGTTATTGTTTAATTCATTTGTTGTAAATGTAATTTGTTGTAATATTATTTTTGCGGGGCACATCCAGGTTGCGGTTGTAGCCACCGTTGTATTATTTCATTTTACTATTTTTGCTCCTAGGACTGACCCAAGGTGGGGTACACAAACTGCCGGGTGGGTAGTTTGCCGTACCCGTAGGGGTCGAGGGTGGGGTAACGGCTATTCATCACAACTGTGTAATCTGTCTTTTCTTGCAGGCTCAAAAGAAATACAGATTGCTTGCAAATCCAATATTGTTTATCTGTGTTCTGGAATGTATATCATTGCGTCAGACGAATGTAAAATATCTATATATATTATAGCTATTTAGACGTCACTTATGTTTTACACCCGCGCTAGCCCAGCCCCCGCTCTGTCGTTAGTTAAGTAACCTAACGGGTGATGACGGGACCCCGTGGCGAATGCGGATGGCATAAGAGGACGTTGTATTTTCGTTGTTTTCTGCAATGATAGGTTAATGATGGGACGCATTATCTATAATGCAAAGAAAATAAACCAAGTTTAAATCGTTGGAACAATTTAAAAAGAAACCACTCGGTTAATTTTTAAAAAAAAAACAGATATTTTAAATGCGGAGCTTTAACCACTCCTTTTAAAGCTATCAGGTTCCTTCGGTTATATCAAGTTCACTACGTTCACGGTTTCGCCAAAACCAGTCGTAGCCCTCCGTCATTTCTTATGGATGGTCAGTAGTATTCAAGCTATGCTTGTTGGCATACGTCAAGGCATAGTGTTTGGTAGCTGCTGGGGTATTCATTTGTTGCATAGATAAATGTGTTGATTTGGGACAGTCGCATTACCTTGTTGGCATACGTCAAGGGTATATACGGGTGGGTTCAAATTAACAAAATAATGATGGGCAGAACTTGACATGTGACTTATGATTTGTTGGCATACGTCAAGGTCATAAGAGCATGGGGCAAAAACTTATATCGGGAATTTCTAAAGAAACTGAAATTTGCAAAGAGATGCATACCATTTGGAGTTTGATGAATGTTGGTAGGATTCCTTCAACATTATCATACGATGATATTTGGATCCCGATCCTACTGTGAGTATATGCTACTTATCAGGATATTCGTCACTTAACGATCAATGCTATAAACCTAGTAGGTGTCCAGAAAAGTGTCAGCGGGGTTACGCCCCCAGAGAAAAGAGGTTATTTAATTAAGGAACTTCGCGAAAGCGTTGGAAAACCTCCCTCGAAGTACCGACACCAGTCTGGCTGAACGGTTAAGCAAGTATTATATGGTGAGAATAGTCCTGGCTAATTCTTCTTTTATGGTTTGAGGAAGGATTCGAGAAACAGTGGGAGCCATCCAGTTTAGATAAACTAAAAACCACTCTAAACTTGCAAGAGCATCATGCTAAAGAGTTTTCTTCTCTCTCTCCTAATTGCAGCGACCCTGAAAATGACTGGACTTAAGTTACTTTTAGAGAAAAATATACTGACAGGGCCAAACTATAAAGATTGGCTGCGGAATGTCAAAATGGCTTTGACCTATGACAAACTGGGGTACGTCCTCACCGCTACGGCACCTGCTGTCCCTGGTCCCAAATCCAGCAATGCGGATAAGGAAATCCGCAAAACCTGGGATTTAGATTGCGCGAAAGCCAAGTGCATCGTGCTTGCCTCGATGAACAATGAACATCAGAGGAGGCACGAGGATATGGACCTTGATGGCATATTTCTCCATACAAAGGAACTTTATGGAGAGCAATCTCGTATAGCAAGATACGAGACCTCAAAGAACTTGTTTCGAGCGAGGTTGGCTGTCGGGTCATCGGTAGGAGAACATGTCCTAAACATGATCGGCTATATAGAAGAGCTTGCAGACCTTGGGACGACTTTGGATAATTAGCTCTATACAGACCTTATTCTCCAGTCCCTTCCTCACACCTACGCCCAGTTTATCCTGAACTTCAATCTTCAAAGAAAAGAAGTTGAACTTCCGGAACTCCTGAACATGTTAAGGAGTGCAGAGGGCACCTTGAAGAATTCAAGGGAAACACCCGCTATGTTTGTTGGCGGTACATCTTCTTCCGGGTCCAAGGCTAGGGCCAAAGGAAGGAAGAAGAAGGCCGCACCCAGACCTAGAGGAGGTGTTAGTAAGGTGGGAGGGAAGGGAAAGAAAAAGACTGCAGTACCGATAGTTGGCCAGGATGAGTGCTTCCATTGTCACAGGAAAGGGCACTGGAAGAAGGATTGCAAGGCGTGGAACGCCAAGAACCAGGAACCGAAGCAAGCTGTGGCTTCGACTTCAGGTGTGTTTGTAATTGAGAATTGTCTGTCAATCAACTCTACTTCCTGGGTATTGGATACCGGATCAGGATCTCATATTTGCAATTCATTGCAGGCACTGAGAAACCGTAGAGTGCTGAAGGAAGGTGATATGACCCTAAAGGTTGCTAACGGAGCTAGCGTGGGAGCTGCGTCCGTCGGGGATTATCACCTAGGATTGACGAGTGGACACATTTTGGTTTTACATAACTGTTATTTTATGCCAAGCTTAACGTGTAATATCATATCAGTTTCCTTGTTATCAAATAAAGGTTATGATTTCACGTTTGTAAGAGATGTTGTCAACATCTACCTTAATCATGGTTTGATTGGGTCCGGTACATTAAATAACGGAATATATGTTTTAAACCAACTCCAAATTTTCAATGTCCAGAACACACTAAAAAGAAAGTCTCCAGATTTGAATAAAGCTTTCTTATGGCATTGTAGACTGGGTCACATCAATGAGAGAAGGTTGACTAAGTTGCATAGAGAAGGATATTTAGACTCGTTCGAATATCAATCTTATGACACTTGTCAATCTTGTCTCAAAGGAAAGATGACAAAGACTCCATTTACTGGACAAGGAGTAAGAGCGAGCGAGCTCTTAGGACTCATACACAGCGATGTATGTGGTCCAATGTCTACACATGCAAGAGGTGGTTATTCCTACTTCATTACTTTTACAGATGATTTCTCTAGGTTTGGACATGTCTTCTTAATGAAGCATAAATCCGAAGCCTTTGAGAAATTCCTGGAATACAAGAGTGAAGCGGAAAACCAAACAGGCAAAAGTATTAAGACACTGAGATCTGATCGAGGTGGAGAATACTTAAGTGCCGAGTTCCTAGGTTACCTAAAAGAGAAAGGAATTCTCTCTCAGCTTACTCCTCCATACACTCCACAGCACAACGGTGTATCGGAGAGAAGGAATCGAACCCTATTGGATATGGTACGATCCATGATGAGTAATGTTGAGTTACCGCGATCTTTCTGGGGGTATGCGCTAGAATCAGCGATACATCTTTTGAACAGAGTTCCAACCAAAACTGTGCCTACCACACCATATCAAATGTGGAGTGGGAAGAAACCCTATCTTCAGTACCTGAAGACATGGGGATGTCCAGCTTTTGTAAAAAAGCAGCATCCGGACAAGCTCGAGGCACGCTCAGTAGAGTGTAAGTTTGTGGGATATCCAAAGAACTCTACAGGATATTGCTTCTATTACGCAGAGGAACAAAAGGTTTTTGTTTCTCGTCATGCCCGCTTCTTAGAAACTGAATTTTTAGAAAATCAGAAGAGTGGGAGCGTAGTAGAACTGGAAGAAATTCCAGAACCACAAGCTACTACTGAAAGTTTGGTAGAACCAGAAGTTCAAGAAGAACAGAACATTCCCGCACCCCTCCGCAGGAGTAGTAGGCCGTCTCATCCGCCTGAGAGATACTACGGTTTTCTCATAGACGGGGATAGAGAGGATTGCATCATAGATGATGATGAACCTACTGACTTCCAGCAGGCCATCCAGAGCGGCGACTCGGTACGATGGCTAGATGCAATGCGGACCGAAATGGAGTCCATGTACACCAACAAAGTATGGACTTTGGACTTTGCTCCAGATGGGGTAAAACCCAGAGGATGCAAATGGATCTTCAAGAAAAAGATTGGTGTAGATGGACAGGTGGAAACCAATAAGGCTAGACTTGTTGCAAAGGGTTTTCGTCAAAGACCTGGTTTGGACTATGACGAAACTTTTTCTCCAGTGGCTATGCTCAAATCCATTCGGGTCCTTCTTGCTATTGCTGCCTTCCATGATTATGAAATCTGGCAGATGGACGTAAAGACGGCTTTTCTGAATGGAAATTTAGAAGAGAGCGTCTATATGGATCAGCCAGAGGGTTTCAATCAGAGTGGGAGCAGCGGGAAAGTATGCAAGCTGCTTAAGTCTATTTATGGACTAAAGCAGGCATCGCGGAGTTGGAACATCTGTTTTGATGAGACAGTCAAAGAATATGACTTTATCAAAAATCCAGATGAGCCGTGCATATATAGTAAAGTTGTAGCCAGAAGTGTCGTATTCCTCGTCTTGTACGTGGATGACATTCTATTGATAGGAAATGACATTCCTATGCTACAATCTGTCAAAGGATTCTTGTCACACAGGTTCTCCATGAAAGACCTGGGTGATGCCTCTTACATTCTGGGGATCCGGATCTATCGTGATAGATCCAAGAGGATGTTGGGACTTTCGCAGTCCAGGTATATCGACACTGTACTGAAAAGATTCAGTATGGAAGATTCTAAGCGTGGTAATCTACCGGCTTGTCACGGAATCACCCTCTCCAAAGAGATGTCTCCCAAGACTGATTTGGAAAGGGAACGCATGTCAATTATACCCTACGCTTCTGCGGTAGGCTCTATAATGTATGCGATGTTGTGTACCAGACCAGATGTAGCTTACGCACTAAGCGTGGTGAGCCGGTATCAGTCAGACCCAGGGGAGAAACACTGGATAGCAGTAAAGAACATTCTCAAGTACCTGAAGAGGACTAAGGAGATGTTCTTGGTTTATGGCGAAAAAGACCTCAGGTTGGAGGCCTTTGCTGATTCCGGCTTCCAGAGTGATAAGGACGATTCCAAGTCCATGTCGGGTTATGTCTTTACCCTCAATGGAGGGGTGGTGTGCTAGAAGAGCTCCAAGCAGGACACTGTTGCTGACTCGACGATGGAAGCGGAGTATATAGCTGCTTGCGATGCCGCAAAAGAAGCAGTCTGGATGAAGAAGTTCCTAACAGAACTTCAGGTGGTTCCTACCATAGTTGATCCAATACCTCTGTATTGCGACAACAACGGAGCTATAGCTTTAGCGAAGGAACCAAGGTCCCATCAGAAGTCCAGACACATCTTGAGGCGGTATCACCTAATCAGGGAGATCATTGATCGTCAGGAGATCGAGGTTCGGAGAGTTGCTTCAGAAGAGAACATTGCTGATCCATTCACGAAGGCCCTTCCTCAGATTCAGTTCGAGAGGCTACTCGAGATCATTGGTCTTCGATATGCCAGTACATGACCCTAGTGCAAGTGGGAGATTGTTAGTGTTTATGCCCTAGAAGGCCATTACTGTATCATACTAGTTTGTATATTACTTAATGGAAGCTTGGGATATTCACATGTATATAACAGTCTTGCTAAACATGGTAGTATGCTACTTGGTTTTTCTATCTTAATATGTGAGTGTACGTATTGATAGAGCTCTTAGGATCTTGCTTGTCTACCAGCGTTGTGATGGCAGTCACACTAGTGGGGGCTGGGTAGTCTACAAGCACATCCTTATTCTGGTCCCTGGTCGTTGGATTATCGAGACAGAGCATCGATACTCCGGAGTAGACTGGTGTGTACGCTTCTCATCCCAGTTGGGGAGATGGTCTGTCCCACAGCCGTCAGTACGTCGTACTGGAGATAGTATACAGGTGCTCGTTAGGTTACGGGTACACCGGACAGGACTCACAGGGAACTGTTGGTTGGTTTTATACCAGTCGTCAGTGAACAGTTCCCAGGTGACATGAGTACAACGTAGTCCGCAGACTTGACACTGCTACTTCGCCTCGAGTGTGTCCCACTGTTCTTAGATTGCTACCCTACCACGGCTCAAAGGAGTCGTGCAAACAGGTAGCAGTTGGGTGCAGTCCCGAGCACTTGGAGGCAGTGGCGGTTAGACAGGATTCGTCCCTCCCGGTATTGGGAGTAGATATCGTGCTGTGTCAGAGAGCCATTACGCAAAGTCCCTGGCCAGGGCAAGCGAGATTTGCTGGTAGGTTCTAGTAGTTTCTCAGGGTGTAATGGGTTTCCCTCCGACACGACTTATACCGCTATTAGGGGACTGACGCTTGCCGCCCCCCTAGGCCCGATATGCGATGGTCTTGGACGAACGGACCGGACTGTATGGAGATTGTCACATCAGACTCAGTAGGAGTTCGGATGGGTTTCCTCATCGGCCTTCTTATCGACAACTACCTGGGGACCGTTACGTACAGCTAGTGCCGCTTGCTGTCTGTGGTTAAACCCACTGCCAGCGTAGTAGTCGAGTCTCTAGAGTCCCACACAGAGAGTTTCCTATTCCAGGCGAAATGATATAGAGGTCGTATGGTTTTACGACAAGGGTTCGGACGCATACGTGCGTTTACGCGCGTACGACTTTCGGACAGTTTTTACCAGTCGGCTTTGGTTTAAGCCAGTTACTGGTATTCGGTTATTGGATTTTTACAGTCTAAAGTTTTTCCGTATTTTTGCGGAAAGGAGGGGCGTTCTCGTAATTATGCGGGAAGCTTCTAGAAGGTGGTGACTAAGGAGGTTAAGGTGGCATATGAAATGATTGTGATTAGTGAGTCACCTTGATGATTCATAGAAGTCTTTTGTCATTCTAATGAATCATCACAAGATATTTTCTAGCATGGTTGCTAAATTCTTTTCTTATTCTTTTCTTGTAAAAAGAAATGCTAGATATATATCTTCTTGACTCACTATTCTCTTATCATTATTATTATCATCTTCTCTCTCCTCAAGCTCTCATCTTCAAACCCTAATCCTTACACCTCATGTGTTGAGATCAAAGGATAAGAAAGACTAATCAATCCATAACCATCACTCTATCTCAATCTATCTTCTTTGATTAGCAATCCAAGAAGGTTAGTTGCCTCAAGATTAGAGGCTAAGCTTGGAGTTTTGCTCTCGGGTGGATCGTCTACTACTTCGAGAAGGCCGAGGAGAACAAGGAGTTCGTAAAGACGAAGGAGTTGGTTCATTAGGTATAATCCCTAAACACAGTAGTTTAGAAACACTTTGTGTTTGGTTGTTTATAGTTTAGCTTCGATTCAAGCGGTTAGTCGATGTTCGTTCACTAAACAAGTTCGTTTTTGAAAATTCCGCCTCCCCACAAGTATTGGGGTGTACTACATCGACTTACAAGATGTTCCAACTCCGTGATGCCTGCTTTAATCCATTGATGGATTTAAGCAGCCTACATGCTTTTCCGCTGCTCCCACTATCAATGAAGCCTTCTGGCTGATCCATAAATACGCATTCTTCTAAATTACCATTTAGAAATGCCGTTTTAACATCCATCTGTCAGATCTCATAAACATAGTGAGCAGCTATAGCAAGCAGGATCCGAATGGATTTGAGCATCGCGACTGGTGAAAAGGTTTCATCACAGTCTAAGCCCGGTCTTTGACGAAATCCTTTTGCTACCAGCCTAGCTTTATAGGTCTCCACCTGACCATCCACACCGATCTTTCTTTTAAAGATCCCTTTTCACCCTATGGGTTTTACTCCAGAAGGTGCAGCCTCCAAAGTCCATACTTTGTTGGTGTGCATGAATTCCATTTCAGATCTCATGGCATCCAGCCACTTCACTGAGTCACCACTCGTGATAGCTTGCTGAAAATTAGTAGGGTCATCATCATCCATGATGCAATCTTCTCTATCACCATCAATTAGAAAACCGTAGTATCTATCAGGTGGGCGAGAAGTTCTACTAGATCTACGGAGTGACCAAGGTTCGTCAGGTTCTATTGAAACCTCGGGTTCAACCAAATCATCAGTAATTGTTTGTATATCTGGAATTTCTTCCAGTTCTACCGTATTGCCAACAATATCATTTGTAAAAGATTCATTTTCTAAAAATGTGGCATTTTGAGAAATAAACACCCTTTGTTCCTCTTTGTGGTAGAAAAGATATCCATACGAGTGTTTTGGATATCCCACAAATCTACACAAAACCGATCATGTCTCAAGTTTGTCCGGATTCTGCTTTTTCACATAAGCCGGACAACCCCATATCTTAACTCTTTTAAGAGATGGTCTCTTTCCATACCATATCTCATATGGAGTGGTAGACACGGTTTTGGTCGGAACCCTATTCAATAGATAAATCGCAGTCTCCAATGCGTGCCCCCAGAATGATATTGGTAACTCAGCATCACTCATCATAGATCGTACCATATCTAATAAGGTACGATTCCTTCTTTCCGATACACCGTTGTGTTGTGGTGTGTACAGAGGAGTGAGCCGAGAGAGAATCCCATTCTCTTTTAGGAAATCTAGAAACTGTGAGCTTAGATACTCACCTCTTCGATCTGATCGAAGTTTCTTGATACTTAAGCCTGTTTGTTTTTCTACTTCAGATTTATACTCCTTGAATTTTTCGAAGGCTTCGGACTTATGTTTCAACAAGAACACATGTCCGAATCTCGATAAATCATCAGTGAAGGTTATGAAGTACGAAAAATCACCTCTCGCATATGTAGACATTGGTCCACATACATCACTATGTATGAGGCCTAAGAGTTCTATAGCTCTCTCTCCGTGTCCAGTAAACGGAGTTTTGATCATTTTACCTTTGATGCAAGACTGGCAAGTCGTATAAGATTTATATTCAAACGAGTTTAAATATCTATCTTTATGTAGCTTGGTTAGTCTTGTTTCGTTAATATGACCAAGTCTACAATGCCAAATGAAAGCTTCATTTATGTCTGAAACCTTTCTTTTGTTTGCGTGTTGTATATGAAAAACTGTATGCTGATTTAGGACGTATATCCCGTTATTTAATGTACCATACCCAATCAACTCTTGATTAAGGTTAATGTTCATAACATTAGATTGCAATACAAAATTATATCCAGCATTGTCCAACAATGATACAGATATAATATTACATAACATCGAAAGTACAAAATAACATGGGTTCAAAACCAATATACAACCCGACGGCAAACCAAGATGATACTCTCCCACTGCAGTAGCATGTACCGAGGAACCATTCCCAACCCGGAGAGTGTGATCACCTTTCTTCAAAAACCTGCTATTTCTCAGCCACTGCAGACAATTGCAGATATGAAATCCTGACCCAGTATCTAATACCCAGGAAGCAGAGTTAATTGAAAAACAGTTTTCTGTTACAAACACACCTGAAGTGGAAGCATCACCATGCTTCTTCTTCTTGAGGTCGGCCAAGTATCCAACGCAGTTTCTCTTCCAGTGCCCAGTCAGGCGGTAGTGGAAACATTCCCCTCGTCCTGTTGCAGCAGCCCCTTTCTTGTCCCTTCCCGGTGCCTTTTTCACTCCGCCTCTCTGCTTGATGGGATTCTTCTTCTTCTTTCCCTTGGCCTTGGCTTTTGGGACGGAGGAAGAAGATGGCCCAGCAATAAGAGCGGGAGTTTTCGCTACCTTTAGTGTGCTTTCTGCACTCTTCAACATATTGAGGAGTTCAGGTAAAGACTTCTCCATGTTGTGCATGTTGAAGTTTACAATGAATTGAGCAAAGGCAGAGGAAAGGGACTGTAGAACAATATCAACATACTGCTCATTCTCCATGGTCCAACCCAGGTCCTCAAGTTCTTCGATAAGTCCAATCATCTTCAATACATGGTCACCTACAGACGTGCCAGCAGCCATCCGCATCTGAAACAACTTTCGAGATGCCTCGTATCGGAGAGTACGAGTTTTCTCTCCATATAACTCCTTTGTATGGAGAAAGATGGATTGAACATCCATCTTCTCATGCTGCTTCTGATGTTCATTGTTCATAGAAGAAAGCGCGAGACACTTGGCTGTTGCGCAGTCTATATCACATTTCTTGCGGATTTCTTTATCCGCAACTGAAGAATCAGGGCCTGGGCTAGGAGGGGCTGGAGTAGTCAGGACGTATCCGACCTTATCATAGGTCAGGGCAATATTCACGTTCCTTAGCCAATCTTTGTAATTCGGTACCGTAAGTTTATTTTTGTCTAATAAAAGCTTAAGATCCGACATAAGTATCTGCTATTAGGAGAGATAGAAGAAGACATTCAGCGATTGCTCTTGCATAATTAGATTGGTTATTAATCTTATCTAATTGATGTCTCCCACTGCTTTTTATCAAATTTTCCTTCAAACCTTTTAAAAAAGAAAACTAGCTAGGATTAATTGCAATCTACAAGTTCGCTAACCGGTCGGCCAAGCCAGTGTCGGTACTCTGAGGGAGGTTCCCCGTGCTTTCGCACGGACCTAATTAAAATAAACCTCATTTTCCTATAGGCGTAACCCCATTGACACCTTTCTAGACACCTATTGGATTAGCTAATTGTAAAGTGCAAAATTCTCCCGGGAGTAACTTTTACTCACAGTGGGATCAGAATCCAACTATCATATAGAAGGTATGCATTCTCATTGCAAATTTCAACTCTTGAAATTCCCGATATGATTTTTACCCCTATTGTCTTATGACCTTAACTATGGTCAACAAATCATAAGCACTAGTCAAGTTCTACCCGCCATTTCGGGATTGATTTAGACCCATCTGCATGACCCTTAACTATGGTCAACAAATCATAAGCACTAGTCAAGTTCTACCCGCCATTTCGGGATTGATTTAGACCCATCTGCATGACCCTTAACTATGGTCAACAAAGTCATGAGAATGTCCTAATCGATTGCATCAAATGCTTTGTAGAAAGACATCACTTAGCTACCGTATACCACGCCTTAACTATAGTCAACAAACGTGTTACAAGTACTAAGTACTCTGCTTCCTAAAATAGCGAAGGGCTACGAATGGTTTTTATGAAAACCTTTAACGTTTTTGAACTTGATATCATTGTAGAATCGAGTGAGAAGGAGTGGTTTAAGCTCCAGCTTATTAAAAATCGAATGGTTTTATAGCATTTTTCCAATCTTGCTAAAGAGGTCATTCCCGGTGAAGGGATCTTGGCTCTTTCCTTATCGAATAAGGTGCTGGATATGTAAATACCACGATGCAAAGCAAAATTAGATCAACTATAAAATCAAATCGAGTTCTTTGTAACATTTGCCAGTTTCGCTAAAGGGGTCACTCCCGGTGAAGGGATCTCGGCCCTTTCCTCATCGAATGAGGTGCAGGATATTCAAGAGTACCACTATGCAAAACAAAAGCTAGAGTTACCCATTTTAAAAAGTTTGATTCTACAACATCTTTAGGTTTCTTTTTCTTAACATTAATCACATTAATGCCGTCCCATCATTTACGTTTCCTAAACATCACAGAAAAGAAACGAAAATAGAACGTACGCTTATGCCATCCGCATTCGCCACGGGGTCCCGTCATGCACCGTTAGGTTACTTAACTAACGGCAGAGCGGGGGCTGGACTAGCGCGGGTGCAAAACATAAGCAACGTTTATTATATATCTCATATATAAATATAACAATTTCAGATCACAGATGAATACATTGGATATACTAGGAATTCCGTATTTCATTCAAGCCCTTAATGAAAGACGGGTTCCACGGTCGTGATGAATAGCCAAAAACCCCACCCTAGGCCCCTACGGGTGCGGCAAACTACCTGCCAAATTCCCGAAGTGAACCAACCTCTCTCAACAAAGTGAGTAGGCCACTAGGCACTTCGAAAACCCGGTAGTTTGTGCACCCCACCTTGGGTCTATCCTAGGAGCAAAAACAGTAAAAAGAAATTATACAACGGTGGGTACAACCTTATCCCGGATGTACCCCGCAAAATAATATTACATTGCATTTTACAAATAACATTGAAAGAATGAAAAGGAAAAACGCTCTTCTCACATCCCCCAGCCATTCATCACGACGATCCAACACATTCATATACACATACCATCTCATGATATACATATGTGCAACCCCCACTAATCGCCATATAGCAATTAGTGGACGTTTCAAACACATATCGAAAAACAGCAAACCCGATTGGCCAAACACTTAGAATTTCGATCGATAATTTTAAACCATGCCAACACTGGACATGTTCCAGTATACAAACAACTTTGTAAAAATTCCAGATATCCCAGAAACACAATTTCCTTAATCTAAGAAAACTGCTGAAAAACGAGTCGACTCGGTCACGACTCGGCCGCGGATCGGCGGCCAAACACTGAGTTTGGCCGCGGATCCGCGGCGTTCCTGGCGAGTTAGAGTCAGGTTTTTCTACAGTGTTCTTAGAAAACCCTGCATGTATTTTTAAGGCCTCTGAAAAGATTTTTTTAACACTTTCAAAAATTGACAGCAGCAGAGGCAGAAAACATGTTTTCGGGAGAAAAAATTGTCAATCGAGGTTCTAACTTTTGGCTAACAATCTAATTATGGTTTAGTTAGGCTCTGATACCATGTTAGTGCATGTTGCATACTCCCACAACTCTTGTGACGCGGCGGAAGTGATGAACTAAAATTTTCTTGGCATACAACACGCACTTAACCGAAGATCTTGTCTAAACCACAACTAGAAAACCCTAACTAGAGATCTTATCTACTATGTTAGGGATTATACCTCGATGATACGGTCCTTCGGGTCTTCTCTTTGATGCAACTCCTTTGCTTCTTGTCTTCTCTTTTGATGATGTTGCCGGTGTCTTCGATCTCCGGCCACCCAAGACCTAGATGATCCTCCCGAGAGTTATCGTGCAAGCTAGAAACTCTTCACAAGAGTTTAACCTAGAGACCAATTTTGCTAGAAGAGGTCAGTAGGATTGTGTAGAGATTAGTGTATTGGATTAACTTAAGGTCCTAAGCTTTGGATTCACATCTCATGTGAAGGTTAAAGCTAGGAAGAAGAAGGAGGAGAGAGAAAGTGTTTGTCATAATGAAAGAGTTCAAGCATGAGAAGAAAGGATATAGCACTAAAAGAAATAATTGAAGCATGCATTATAAAATTAGCACCATGCTTCAATAGTAACTCCAAAACAATATAAAATAAAATAACCCATTCTCTCAACCATGCTTGTACTTTTTAATTTCAACCTCGTTTATTTATTTTCATAAAATAAATAATGTCATTATGAGGTGGCACCTTCTAGAAGGTATTCTTGTAACAATTACAAGAATACCCCTCCTCCGTATACCGTATACCCGTATCCGAATTCCGAAAAATACGAATACCATTAATCCAATAATATAATACCGGTATCCGGCTTAAAACAAATCCCACCAGTATTATCCTTCCGATTATTATTTCTGTAACAATTACACGAACATAATCGAAACCCTGCCGTAACAGCTTACGGCTGCCATAACAACTTACAGCCTCTACATCTTTCGCCTGAACGAAGGAACCCTCTGTCTGGGACTCTAAAAACTCGACAGTACGCTGGCAGTGGGTTTAACCACAAGTACGTCAGCGGCACTAGCTGTGTGTAACGGCTACCCAGGTACATGACGAAAAGGTGGCCGACGAGCGAACTCATCACAACCCCTACGAGCCTGCAAGCAACACTTACCGTACAGTCCGGTCTTTTCGTATGATACGTCGCATATGAAGTCTAGGGGTGGTAAATGTCAGACCCCAGCAACCTTATAAGTCATGATGATTTACGGCTCATAACAGTTCGAGGAACTACTGATAACATTTATCAGTAAACCTCGAGAACCCTGGCCAGTGATTTAGGTGTTATAGCCGATCAAACATAGCGCGGCATCAACTCCCTATACCGGGAGAGACGAAACCCCTCCTATCGCTCAGTGTCTCTATGTGATTCGGGACTGTACCCAAAGTCCACCTGTTTGCACGACTCAATAGAGCCGTGGTAGGGTGGAAATCAAAGTACAGTGGGAATCACACAAGACACCATGACGATCTCGGGTCTACAGACTAACCTGTACAAGTGTCGCCTGAGAACTGCTATCTGACAATAGGTATATATACCATCTAGGAGTTCTCGGCAAGTCCTGTTCGGTGTACCCATTCTCTAATGAGCACCTGTGTACAATCTTTGATGTCAAACACCAATGGTTGTGGAATCAACCATCGCCCCCAGGGTCAAGAAACGTACACACTAATCTAATCTGGTAATACCGATGCCCTGTATCGATATACCCTCGACTAGGAACTATTAAAGGATATGCTTGTAGACTGCCCAAGTCTCACTTGTATGATCTCATCATAATCCCGGTAGTCAAGCATAGTCCTAAGGGCTTCATCAACACAACACACCACATGTTAAGATGAAGATAAACCAGATAGCATACTATCATTTCGAGCAAAAATTGTTTCTGTACATATACATGCCTAGCATCCTATACAATACAGGCCTTTAGGGCATACATATCTAACACCGTCAGCGGTACTAGCTGGACGTAACGACTACCCGAGTATTGAGCGATCAGAAGATCAGCAAGCAAGCCCGCTCCAACTCCTGCAAAAGCCTAACGGTAACACTACCTACAGTCCGGTCTCCTCGTCTGATATGTCGCATATCAAGTCTAGGGGTGGTAAACGTCAGACCCCAATAACCAATAAGTCATGCCGATATGAGGCTCGTAACGGGTCGAGAAACTACTGGTAACACTTACCAGTAAATCTCTAACCCAGCCCTGGCCAGGGACTTCCCTGTTATGGCCAATCGAGCATAGCGCAACATCAACCCCCAATACCGGGACAGACGAAACCCCTCCTATCGCTCATTGCCTTCATGTGACTCGGGACTGTACCAAAAAACCACCGTTTTGCACGCCCTCTTGGACGTGGTAAGGTGGAAATCAAAGCACAGCGGGAATCACACAAGACTCTATGACGATCTCGGGTCTACAGACTAATCTATACCAATGTCACCAGAGAACTGCCATCTGACGTGAGGTATAATACCATCTAGGAGTTCTCGGCGAGTCCGTCCAGTGTACCCAGTCTCCACTGAGCACCCGTATATCATCTCTGATGTCAAACACCAATGGATATGGGATCATCCATCGCCCATCTATATGGGTTGAAAAGTTGTACGCTAGTCTACTCTGGTATATCGATGCCCCGTCTCAATACACCCACGACTAGGGACCTTAAAGGATGTACTTATGGACTACCATGGCCCCACTAGTATGATCTGCATTATAGTCCTGGTAGTCAAGTACACATCCTAAGGGCTTTACCAACATGTAACAGAGAGTCAATCAGTGTACACGTTAAGGTAAAGAGTAACCGGATAGCATACTATCATGTCGAGCAAGAAAGTCCTCCCTATATATGTTCAAGCATCCACTACAATATACATCTCATATATAATAATGGCTTCTAGGGCATACATATAACTAACAATTGGCCCTCCTGTAGGCTTATCTTGCATACAAATTTTGTCAGGTTATGCATCCAACAAGAACATTTCATATGGTTAACATTGCGTTAGGCCTGATAAATGAGATGAGCAGTACCTGTTCGCCTCGCGTGACTCGCTTGTCATGCGAGATGAGTTTGATTGGCCTTGCCAAACAAGCGATGCGAATTGCCAAAGCCTATAACCCAAAAACGATTCGTGAGTCGAGACGAGGTGAGGCGAATCAAGTGAATCATGCGAGTTACTTGTCTGATTTTAATTTATTTTTAAAAAATAAAATTTGACTAAAAAAATAAATAGACTAAAATAAATGAAATATAAACTAAAATTTTCAATTTTGGGGGTGGGGTGAGGGGAGGGTTGGATGGACGAGTTTGGGTTCGAGACGAGACAGAGCGAGATGAGACGAATTCGACCGTTGGCGCAGGAAATCAAGACGAGGTGAGTCGACTCGTTTATAGCTGTAGGAACTCGTGAATGACTGCTTAAACGAACCGACTCGTGAGTCAGGCGAGTCGAGTCGTAACTACACAATATTAGATTTTTCCCAAACCCACTCGCCTCGCCTAACTCATCTGGACGAGGCGAGTTGACTCGCCAACTCGTCCATATCACAACGAGGCGAGCAAAACTCGCCTTGTGGCGAGGCGGAGCGAAGCGAGCCGGCGACCGCTTCATTTCCCAGGCCAACATTGCGTATTATCCAGATTTTGCAATCTCTTTTGGATGAGAAAGGTCCTTTCCATATCCCAATTCATCTTTTTAAAGAACAAATAGAATAAGACCTTTTTCAAATTTTCAGAATTGCACCAAAAACAACTGCACATTTTAAGACACGTATTTTACTCATCTGCGTAAATGTAATTGCTATTTTCGCAAAAAAAACATATTACTATTTTAAGAATAACTCTAATTTCTACCATTTCCTCTTTTGATCAATGTTTCCAAAATGACTTGTAGTTAATATTTTTATTTATTGAGAGGTACTTCAAGGATAAAGGATTGCGAAATCAAAAGAGGGTTAGTCGAATACGTTATGTAAATCCTTAATCAAATCAAAATATATAATAAAGACCAATAGCTAAGTTGTATGGCACTTTTTTTTTTATATTGGCATTAAATATTTGTGCCGTTTTCTAAGGGCAACTCTGAATTTTCCCCATGTGTTGTTGAGGTTGAGAGAGAAAGAGAGAGACCACATGAACATTTGCTCAGGTGTACACTTGAGAAAGAAGCATTGGATGTAGAAGTTTTCTTAGTTTTTTGATTTTTTTTTTAAAAATTGCCATGTCAAACCCTTAGGCTTCTGGCTATCAGTATTAGTCTTTTTGCATGTATATTTTGAACAACATATACACATCATACTGAATGTATGTGTAAATCTTTTTTTATTTTGGACATCACATGAAAATTTCTAAAAATATTTATAGTTTTTAAAATTTCAATTAAATGAATACGGTTGGTGGTAATATTAGAATTGAGAAATTTATGGGCTATACAAAATGAGTTTTATTGGGTTGTGAACGTTCACAACCCTATTGGCTGTGAATAGAGGCTTAAAACATAGGGGAGCTGGGTCCTAAATTTACGTTGTGGAGGGACCCACCTTCTGGGCCGTGAGTGTTCATATGCAAGGCTGACTGTGACATTAATAATTCTATTTTTCTCATACAAAATAACAAAGTTAGGGCTTATGTATAAATTTATAAGGCATATGTTTTTTTGGGATTTACAGTATTAGAAAGAATGTGTAATGAATGAAAGATAGAAAGAAGGTTGTTGATTTTTCAAATACTTATTTTTGTCTTTTGTGGTGGAGAAAGTGAACATCTCTAAATCTCAATTTTGGCCATTGAAATTAGTCATTTTTTTATTTTTTATTTTGTTGATGGATAATATTATCTAAAGTCTTCTGGTTATAAAAATAAAGATAATAATAATAGGAAAGATGTTATTTTGACTGAAGTCAATTTTTTAATGAGAGGAGATCTGCTAAAATAATTTGGTTGGGTGACTGGAAAAAGTTGAAAATGGCGACTTTGCATGAATTGCTACTAAATATACAAGGATGATAAATACATGAATTGAACATTGAAAACTCTATCTCTCTCCGTGGTTTGTAGCAGCCGTCGTTGTCAGGGCTTACCATCGTGGCCTTCGACTTGAGATAGGGGATGAGGGTCTCTCTCCTCCACCGTGGGCTTCCCCCTTTCTCTCACTACCTCTCTCTTCTTCGAAAAAGAGAATTATTAGTGTTGAGGATTTTTTTTCCTCGTTTTCTTTTATTTTGTTTGGATTTTGAATGCTTTATTGGAGATTTTACAGGATCGAAGAGTTAGATTTGACCAAGAAGCCGCGGATCTACAAAGGCAGTCGGAGATCCGGCCATGGAAGTGGTCCTGACTAAGAAAGGACGTGGATTCGACGATTACTAAGAAGAGGATATGGAGGTGTAGATGTCGGATCCGACAATGAGGATACCGGATTCGGCTATTGAGGAAAGGGTTCATGGTATGCTGTCGGCTTCGGCAGTGGAGATGCCGTATTCGACGATGGAGGAAAGGTTTTGGAGGTGTGGAGTGGATTCAACGATTTAGGAACAAGTGTGATGTTGTGGGGTTAGATCAGGCGCATGAATGAGGATGAATGACTCATAAGAGTGCAAAATCCGATCCCGCAAAGAGGAAGGATGTCCAATGAAGTATATGGAGAAGATGGATGCCCGATCGACGACGTGGAGTCTGATCTGTCCAAAGGGAGGGATGTCGACTCAGCTAAAAGAATAGATATTTGATAGAAAATGTAGAGTTCAATCCGGAGAAAGGGAAGAATGCACCCATCGAAGGCGTGGAGTATAATCTGACGAAGAGGATGGATGCCCAATCCAAGACGCGGATTCTGATTTAGCAAAAAGACAGGATGCCTGATATATGAGATTTGGGAGGCCGAATGTTCAGTCGATAAAACAGCACATTTGTAGTATATTTTTCCTACCATTTTTATATTAAAAAAGGACTTTATTATAATATATTATACATTTGAGGGTTTATGTGTAAAAACATTATTTTCCATGTGTTAATATATTTTAATTATCATTTGGTAGGAAAATGTATGCAAATAATATTATTGATCTAATCCTAGTAGAACAAAATCTACTAAAATCTTATTTGAGTTGTTGTGCAGAATACTTCCAAGTTGTTATGAAGGATTTAACAAACAAATCAATTTATTGAAGAAAACTTGCCAAATTAAGAAGCAAACTTGGAGACCAAGTCTGGAAGCAACAGAGAAAAGATTTTCAGATTCTGAAGATGCCTAGGATTGCCACATGTCACCAGATGAAAGCCCAAGAAAAATAAGCAATTGATCACATCCCTTGAGCACGGATCCGCGGCCAAACACACCTTTGGGCCGCGGATCCGCCGCAATAATGATGAGTTGGAAGGCAATATTTTGGGAGATTGACAACTGCTGAATTTTACCAACTTCTCAACAATAAGATTCTGGGTTTGCACTATATAAAGGCACCGAGAGGCTCTTGAAAAAGTCATCAAGCCGACGCGATCACGAAGCCCCAGACGCTCACGCATCCAGGCTGATCATCAACTGTTCGTCTACCTCCTTGGAAGAGATCGAGAAGCAAACTAGTCTTTGTAATCATTTTCTAAGAAATCAAAGAGTAGATTGTTCAAGTTGATTAATAAAGGTAGTTATTTTATTTAATTCTTTTGCATTTTACATTATGTTTTCCCTCTCTGTCTTTTCATCTTCTTTTCCCAACATGCGCGAGTAATTCTCCGCTTGTTAGGGTTCGTAGGATTAGGGTAGGCTAATGGATGATGAACATCCCTAAACCCTTTTTAAGTCCTATAAAGTTTATGAACTTTATCAAAAGAATCATTAACATCCTAATCGGGGGCGCTAGCAATTCTTTGCTAGTTCCGACCGCGATTAGAGATTAGATTAATGATTGTTTTGGTAAATGGTAGATATGAACGGAGTTCCGTGTCGAGATAAGGGTTAAGAGTGGGATTCCTTTTCCCTCCAGAAACCCTAATCTACACGCATCACCGTCATTCTAGTTCTAAATCTATTAATGGATAAAAAGGGTAAATTTTAATTAATCGTCCATAACTACTAAATCCTAACGAACCCTACAAGCCCTCTTATTATATTAATTACATCTTTAAAATAATCTAGATCTATATTTTACATTCTTGTTTAACGTAGATCTAGAAATCTTTCTATAAAAATTCTTTATCCCTCCTCTCTTTCTCAACACATCTAAGGTAAAAGTAAAAGGTTCCGCGTTTCCTAGAGGACGACCCGTACTCATCTCGGTCTAGCTACGCGCGACACCGTTCTGATTGCGGTTATTCTACAAACACACTCTTTCGAACCAATCAAATGGCGCCGTTGCCGGGGATACGTGCGTAATTTTTTATCTTACTATTTGTGTTGAATTCTTAGACGATTCATATCATTATTAAAACAAAACTGCAAATTGCATATTTAACGATTTGTGTGTGAATTTTGCGAGGGAATCTGGAGTCACGGACTTGAGGAAACAGGAGATCTAGGGTTCCGAACTTCTCTGGTAAGATTCTCAACTCCTTCTCTCTCCTCTCAAATCCAATAAAATCTATCTTCTGCGGGATTCTTTGCAAAAATCGCGCCGCTCAAAAAAAAAAATTCTTTTTGCAAAAGTTTTGTGATTGGTTTTGTTTTGCATATTTAATACGGACTCTAAGGGGCAAAGACCAAATCAAGATTAGGTGGGGATTTCATTACCCTTCCTAAGCCCCACAAATCACAAACCGAGCATATAGATCAACCCTTCATTAATTTAAAAAATATCTAGACCAGACTCTAAGGACTGTCGCGCTCAATAAGGACAGAGGAAGGTCGTGGGTAATCTATCGTTTATCCGCATTACTTTTGTAGTTCCTAGACAAGTGTGACAAAGGCTAGTGGTTTTTAATTAGGCCCACGACGTGGTTCCTTCCCACTTACCTGGCTACAAGGGTAGTACGGAGGCGGTAGAGGATTGATCCTGCGGCTTGTCCTTTGGAAGTCTAGGAGCGGTCTAGAGACTGGACCTAGCTGACCTTAGTTCTAGGGTTGCTTGTGCATCTTAGAGTGATTTGTCTTGAGTCCCACTTTTTCAAAAACAAGCCAATTTTAAATCACACACACGCTGCCAGTTGCACTAAACCCGCTTAGTGCATGCTCGGCTGGACACGGGATCCTAGTGCCCGTCTTGTCTGCGTTCCTGCTATCGACGCCGAAGTTGGTACTTCTTCATCTTCTTTTCCCCCACCACACACCACATCAACCGAGATGGATGGCACTCCATCAAATTATAACACCACGCTGCCACCGCCCGAAGGTGCGCAGAATCCACCGCGCATCTCTCTCCAAGAGAGATGCTATCCTATCCGTGGTCCTCTTCCTACTTGTCTATCTCTTCCACCACCTAACGGGGATAATTTCGAGATTAAACCCCACTACATCAATCTGCTGCCCAAATTTCACGGGCTTGAGTCGGAAGACGCGTACGTTTTCATCACCAAATTCGAAAACGTATGCGCAATGATGGGTACTTCACAATTGACCTTAGATGCTATGCGCTTACGTCTTCTCCCATTCACACTGTGCGACTTGGCAGAGAAATGGCTTTACAATACTGCCGCGCACTCTATCACTAATTGGGATGAATTCGTCGTAGCATTTCTTAAGAAGTTTTACCCAAATCATAAGACTGCACATGTTAGGAGCGAGATCAACCAGTTCACCCAGCTTCCCAATGAACCATTTTGGAAGTGCTTTGAACGTTTCAAAGATCTGCTTGTCCAATGCCCCCATCACGGAATACAAAGATGGGATTTATGTCGGATTATATATGAGGGCATTAATCCAGCGACAAAGCAGATGCTTGAAACAATGTGTCAATGCAATTTCATGTCTAAAGATGACGGTGAAGCTTGGAAATATCTGGAAGACCTTGCTGAACACACGTTGCAGTGGGAAAGCGTAAGACCACCTTCATCTAGGGGAGGTATTCACCAGATCGATGTTTCCATCTCAGTGAAAGCCGAAATGGCGGCGATGCAGAAGAAACTCGATGCTATTGAGAACAAACTTTCATCAGTCTCCCTAAATTAGGTCACGCTTCCTAAGATCGTCTGTGGTTGTTGTTCGAATCCTTCACACATAACAGAAGAATGTCCTATGAATGCATCGTTTCAAGCTAATGCTGCTTTTCAGCAGCAACCTAGAAACGACCCTTATTCTTCCACGTACAATCAAGGATGGAGGAATCATCCTAACTTTGCTTGGAATCAAAACCAACAAAGCAATTATCAAAGACCTCCTCCACAGCAACCACAACCACAGAATCAGCCCCCCTTTCAGTCACAAAATTTCCAAAATCCGGCCAATATTTCTACACCACAAGTGGCCGGTACTGACAACTGACTTGCACAAACTTTGGATATGTTCATGAAACAATCCATGCAAAATTCGGCTGAGATAAGGTCTTCTATTGATACCCTAACGAAAAACTCCTCCTCCCATGGTGAGAGTATTAAATCAATAGAAAACCAAATCGCACAGTTAAACGCCGCAATGAGTGCGAGAGAGAAAGGGAAACTCCCATCTCAACCCCTACCGAATCCTGGCCATTCACAAAGTCATAATGTGAATGCCATTACTACGTTGAGATCGGGAAGAGTGCTGAATAACCAAGTGGGTGAGCAATTTGATGATAGTGACACATTTGATACCCCTTCTTCTTCTTCTTCCCCTAATTCGTCTAGTCTTCCACCTTCATCCGAGCCTATTCTCCGTTTTCCCCAAGGCTCGAACATTTCGCCAAATCTATCTAAATCGATTCCCACTCCAATTTTGGGATCGAATCCATCCCCACAGTCTTCTCCACAAACGTTGGACCCAAAACTTATTGATCAAGCACCTTATCCAAACAGGTTAAGGGGCAACAGACCAAGTCCACAAATGGAGAAGATCGTGGAAATTTTTAAGCAAGTTAACATAAACATTCCTCTCCTAGATGCTATTCAGCAAGTTCCGTCATATGCGAAAATCCTAAAGGACTTGTGCACTAGGAAAAGAAAAGTTCAAGTACCTAAAAAAGTTTTCCTTGCGAGTAATGTCAGCACAGCTTTTACACAACAACTTCCCAAGAAACGAAAGGACCCCGGAAGTCCTACAATTTCAATCTCTATTGGGGGTAAAAATATCAATCGTGCTCTACTCGATCTAGGTGCTAGTGTTAACTTGCTTCCGTATTCTGTGTATGAGCAATTAGGGATCGGAGAGTTAAAACCTGCGCATTGCACTCTTCAGATGGCCGATCGATCTATCACCCAACCTAGGGGTGAGCTAGAGGATGTGTTAATCAAAGTCGGGGAATTCATATTCCCTGTGGACTTTATCGTTATAGATACACAACCTGTAGCAAACCCACGCAATCAAATTCCGGTGATACTCGGTCGACCCTTTTTGGCCACTTCCAACGCAGTAATTAATTATAGAAACGGCTCTGTGACCCTATCCTTTGGAAAGAAGTCAATTGAGCTTAACATTTACAAGTTGGGAAGTGAACCCTCCGAACCTTATGCTCATGTGTGTTCTGTCGAATTAATGGATGTCGACAGCAGCGAATTTGATCAACCTCATGATACAGACTCTTTTCATATGTTGTTGTTTGACCCAACCATTTACTCTTCCACCGAATTGTCCGGGTCAACATCTAATGAGAAACTTTATATTGAGTCTGACGATCACCCCATTTTTTCTGATGACATTATTTTTCGGGGTATCGATGAAAGCTTTGAGGAAATTTTCGCTGATGAACTCGCATTTTTACAAGACACGGGTGTTGAGATGAATCAACTCCAAGATGAAGAAATTGGACCTCCACCCCCTCTTTTGGACAATCATGACAATGCGAGTAATCCATCATTACTATCACTGTGTCGTCTCTCCAAATTGAGACGCAATCCTTTTCCAATACACCTCTTGTCACCTCCCCACTTCTTCACGTCAATAGGTGACATGTTCTTCCACCAACTTTGGTGCTTCATCGATAAAATTTTTGAATGGTTGGTGTTGACCTTCGGTCTTTGCAAAACTTGGCATTGACCAATAACCTTGACCCCCTCATGTGATTTTAAAAGATTAAAATTGTTTAACTCAAGTTTGGGGGAGGGGTGGTATATTTTGGCTCTTGAAAGAAAATGATTTTTACAAAATTGTGAGCCTAAAATAAGTTTGGGGGAGGATTTTCACTTTCATATATTCTTGCCCCCATTAATAATTTCCTCCCAAGTCTACAGGTTTTTTGAGCTTAACAGATGACATCAGTGAGGACACTGCTGTAAACAGGTTTGGGGGAGGTTTGTACTTATTTACACATCAATTTGCATCATATTTTGTATAAGCACAACAAAAAAAATTAAAAAAAAATTATAACAAAAGAGTAGAAAGTGAAAAATTACATACAAAAGATAGGAATAGTTTAAGAAAACCAAGAAAATTAGAAGTTTTCTTAAACGAACTAGTAATAGGTAGTTATGAGCTGTTGTCCCAAGGGTTAGTAAGATGAAGGAAGTCACTAATCTGAGAATAAAAATAAGTCTGAAAAATAGTTTCTATTCTGGAAGCCAAACATTTGAATGTTGATACCCTACTATATGCACATATACACGTCTTGAAACTCGGGATAGTAGAGGATACCTTGAAATGCTCTTGTTTAAAAGCCAAAGTATG
This sequence comes from Agapanthus africanus, assembly GCA_030015575.1. Taxonomy (NCBI): domain Eukaryota; kingdom Viridiplantae; phylum Streptophyta; class Magnoliopsida; order Asparagales; family Amaryllidaceae; genus Agapanthus; species Agapanthus africanus. Next base: position 54,855,873 of record JASDDO010000006.1, on the reverse strand, counting down.
AAGGAAATGAAAAAAAATGAAAATGGTGAAAAGAAAAAAAAAATGAACACTGGTTTTGTTATCGCCAAGGCAGCAATAAAAAAATATAGCGAGGGTGCCTCTTCACCTAGTGCCCTAAGGCCAACTGGTCTGGGAGTCACTGCTAAGCCTTAGGTGGTGCAAGACGAGGAAAATATTATCACCTAATCAGCAAGCACATGAGTAATCGGTCGGTTAGTACCTCAAGAAGTATTAACGGTCGCATGAAAAGGTGTGAGCGAATCTTAATATTCATCAAATTAAAAAGTACTAAGGTAGACGGACAAGAGTATGATAGCTTGAATTGAATTCTCCGAGTGTAGGGATGTTCTTTACACACACGTGGGGTTCTATGATCAATGTTTGGATGAAAGGTAGGAATGAAGAATAATGACGATGTTTTATTGAGGGATGATGTGATTTCTAACATTTTTTTCATGATTATTAAGATAGGGCTCATGACAACTGAAAAGCTAGTATAGTTGGAAACTCTTCTTTTATGGTTCTTATCTTTATATGTAAATTTCACCATCTTTTTTTTGTTATAGGATTTTGTGGGTGTAATCCGCTGAAAACCCTCAGGAGACAACACTCCTCCTACTAGGGACACCTAGAGGTTTAACGGCTTGTTGCACGTGCTCAGTGCAATCGTGTCTGTCTACGAAAGTGTGCTTAGTTTTCTCCATTCCTTTTTCTCCTCTTAAATAAACTAGTTTGCTCGGGACGATCAAAGATAAGTTTGGGGGTATTTGTTCAGTCGATAAAACTGCACATTTGTAGTACATTTTTCCTACCATTTTTATATTAAAAAAGGACTTTATTATAATATATTATACATATGAGGGTTTATGTGTAAAAACATTATTTTCCATGTGTTAATATATTTTAATTATCATTTGGTAGGAAAATGTATGCAAATAATATTATTGATCTAATCCTAGTAGAACAAAATCTACTAAAATCTTATTTGAGTTGTTGTACAGAATACTTCCAAGTTGTTATGAAGGATTTAACAAACAAATCAATTTGTTGAAGAAAACTTGCCAAATTAAGAAGCAAACTTGGAGACCAAGTCTGGAAGCAACAGAGAAAAGATTTTCAGATTCTGAAGATGCCTAGGATTGCCACATGTCACCAGATGAAAGCCCAAGAAAAATAAGCAATTGATCACATCCCTTGAGCGTGGATCCGCGGCCAAACACACCTTTGGGCCGCGGATCCGCCGCAATAATGATGAGTTGGAAGGCAATATTTTGGGAGATTGACAACTGCTGAATTTTACCAACTTCTCAACAATAAGATTCTGGGTTTGCACTATATAAAGGCACCGAGAGGCTCTTGGAAAAGTCATCAAGCCGACGCGATCACGAAGCCCCAGACGCTCACGCATCCAGGCTGATCATCAACTGTTCGTCTACCTCCTTGGAAGAGATCGAGAAGCAAACTAGTCTTTGTAATCCTTTTCTAAGAAATCAAAGTGTAGATTGTTCAAGTTGATTAATAAAGGTAGTTATTTTATTTAATTCTTTTGCATTTTACATTATGTTTTCCCTCTCTGTCTTTTCATCTTCTTTTCCCAACATGCGCGAGTAATTCTCCGCTTGTTAGGGTTCGTAGGATTATGGTAGGCTAATGGATGATGAACATCCCTAAACCCTTTTTAAGTCCTATAAAGTTTATGAACTTTATCAAAAGAATCATTAATATCCTAATCGGGCGCGCTAGCAATTCTTTGCTAGTTCCGACCGCGATTAGAGATTAGATTAATGATTGTTTTGGTAAAGGGTAGATATGAACGGAGTTCCGTGTCGAGATAAGGGTTAAGAGTGGGATTCCTTTTCCCTCCAGAAACCCTAATCTACACGCATCACCGTCATTCTAGTTCTAAATCTATTAATGGATAAAAAGGGTAAATTTTAATTAATCGTCCATAACTACTAAATCCTAACGAACTCTACAAGCCCTCTTATTATATTAATTACATCTTTAAAATAATCTAGATCTATATTTTACATTCTTGTTTAACGTAGATCTAGAAATCTTTCTATAAAAATTCTTTATCCCTCCTCTCTTTCTCAACACATCTAAGGTAAAAGTAAAAGGTTCCACGTTTCCTAGAGGACGACCCGTACTCATCTCGGTCTAGCTACGCGCGACACCGTTCTGATTGCGGTTATTCTACAAACACACTCTTTCGAACCAATCACCGAACAAACTTTATCCTCTTAAACTTTTTTGACAACCTAACCTTTAAATTGTCTTACACTATAAGAAAACTACAAATTTGAAAAACTAAATCAATAAGGAAACATTAATGACTTATAAAAATTCAAAACCTGAAGGGGAAGATTTAACCTAAATGCACCCAAACTAGAAAACCCTTGAAGAAAATATAGGGGAGATGGACGGCGACCCCCAGTTCTCACTTTTAAATCACGTCAGTAGGGAGCAGGAACCGACCTGAACCGTCCATCACGAACTGTTAGATTATAAGTTATTTGAATATAACTGTATTACATATTATGGTTATCAGAAATCAGACAAGTTCTTATTTATGTTGTTGAGATTATGATTAGTGTGTTAGATTGTTAAGATTATTAGTTATCATATTGTTATGTTATGAGGTGTATAAATTGAGATGGTTTATCTCTTAATAAGATTGATCGAGTTTATTATTTTCTTAATATGGTATTAAAGCTAGGTTTAGTTATACTTTAATTGCACCGTAGAGAAAACCGATTGGGCTCTACATGTGCTTGCACCGTAGAGAAAACTGATTGGGTTCTGCGTGTGTTGCCGTGCACGTTTGAAAGATCCTATTAGCCTCAAAGAGTGTGGCCGTACTTTTCACCTGACATCCACGTTGCACATGAGGGGGATTGTTAAGATATGCAGATAACATAGTCTCACATAGGAAAAACTATTAGAGGTACATGAGTATAAAATATAAAATTAGACAAATCTCAACAGGTTTTGAGTCTTATTGATGGAACATATTTATATCAAAAATCCGTGTATACTCATATAAATATAAATATTTAACTTCCCCCTCGTTCGTGTATAATTAAATTTAACATTGTATCAGAGCTATCCTAACCCTAACCATTGATTGATCCTCGTCGGTCTCATCATCGATCTTCTTGTTGACTTCAGCTGACTTCACGATATCTTGTTGCTTCCGCTACCCTCTCTGTCCTCATGTTCCCTCTGAAATCTAGGGATCGTTTGATATATATAATTTTTAGGATACCTGCATTAGCCACTTCAATTTAATGCATTGTCCCTTATTAGTATATTAAAATTACCTCATCAGCCACTTCAATTTAATGCATCGTCCCTGGTGTATTAAAATCACCTACCAACTTCAATATACCAAATTCAAAATCACCCAAAAAAGCCTTTAACCAAGCCAAGCCGTTCAATCCAACCAACCCAAGCCGAGCCGCCGAGCCACGAGCCGAGTCAAGCCACCCAAACTGACTTGAGCTAAGTCGAGCCGACTCGAGCCAAGTCAAGACGATCCGAGCCGATCGAGCCTGCCCGAGCCGACTCGGAGCCAAGTCAAGACGATCCGAGCCCATCCCGAGCCAAGCTCGTTTTTAAGCTGTTTTTGGTTGATTTTTAGACTATTTTGAGCTATTTTCGAGCTTATTTTGTGATATGGATAAGCGTGAACTCTATTCGTTTCCCAAAATTGACACTCTTATCACCAAGTCTACCGATTATACTGGATGAGCTCTTACTATGCAGTATAATCTTTGAGGTTTGATATTATGGGGTTACATTGATGGCTCACACATCTGTCCTTCTACCACCACTTCTTCCGCTACGCCTGTTACTCCAACCGATCACTTCAATCTTCCACCGATAGTTCAGGTCTCTACACTCTTACTCTTGATCAATGGATACAAAATGATCAGCAGATTATGACATATATTTTACGTTCGGTGGTGAATTCTATTCGTCTGTCTATTGGACGCCTGACTACCTCTTGTTAGCAGTGGATTTCTCTTAATCGCATGTCCATTCAGAAATGTGCCGCTTGTGAATACCAACTGCATCAGGCCCTTAAGGATGTTCGACAGGGAAATCGTTATGTTCAGGAATTTTACTCTCTTCTATTAGGGTATTGGGAGGAATTACATCTGATGGAGGTTCAGATTCAAGCATTATTGGAGAATGTCTCTATCGAGTACTACAAGCAGTGTGATCTTTAGCATTTGTACCACTTTGTTATGCATTTTCGACCGGAGCATGAAGGACCACACAGTCAGATACTACATCGTGTTCATTTGCTAAGCCTTGAGGATGCAGAAGTTGAGTTTATCTCTGAGGAGACCTGACTCCAGATGTTGACAGATATATCTACCAGTACTCATGATACATGCTCATCTATGGCACCATCGGCCATTGTTTTGGCTGCACAAACTAGACCAGTCACAGCTCCACCACCACCTCCTTCTCCTTCTACCGAATGAGTTTGTGCATACTGCAAGAAACTTGGACATAATATTTCTCAGTGCTCGATACTTAAGAACAAGTCAAAAAATACTCAAACTTATTCAGCTTCTCGCTTCCCCAATCGCCATCCAGCTGTATCTACTACCATGTCATCGGCAATCTCTACAGCAACTTCATGTTCATTCTCCCCCGCACAGATAACAGAGATTGCGAATATTGTTCAACAGAGTTTTTGTATCAGTGGAACTCCCGCACCTTCTACCTAAACTGCCTTAACTGCTAATTCTAGTATTTCTATTCCTTGGATATATGACTCATGTGCCTCACATCATATGACCTTTGATAAATCCTTTCTTACAATCTGTTCTGCTATTCTTTTGTTATACATACATACATACTGCTGATGGCTCTTCACTTGCAGTAAATCAATGTGGTGACATCACATCTACCAATCACTCTCCAGGCAATTTTATTCTTTCATCTATATTACATGTGCCTAAATTAATAATGAATCTTTTATCTGTTAGTCAGATTGTTGATTCTGGCTGCACCATTACTTTCTCATCCATTTCTTATATTGCGCAGGATTAAAACATCGGTCAAAAGATTGGGGCAGGTCATAGAGTAAATGGACTGTAACAACTCCATTTTTAATATACAAAGAATTGATTTAAATTCAATGTATACTTGGAGTATTTATTGCGGCTGATATCTATTTAAGTATTTATTTCACTCCATAATTACAAGAAGGAGCTTATAGCTCATTGGTAATACCTTGCATTGCTGAACCAAGCCACCAGAGTTCAAATCCCATGCCCCACATTATTTTTGTATTTATTTGGCTTTAATTTCTTTTGGAAGTCAACAGTCAAAATGCCATAACTCACAAAATTTTGTACATCCACGTTGCCCACCGCGGTGCTTGCGGGGAGGCGGAAAACGGAATAAAAATCGGATTTTTATGAGCTTAGGCAACATGGACTAAACTATGAAAGGATCTTTGCTAAACAAAAACAAGCTAAAGCTAACTTGAAACTAGCTAAGTGCTAGAAAGGTTATACCTTGGGCTTTATGTCCTTCTCTCCTTGCTCCTTGGAGTGGTGGAAGGAGGTCACCTTAGTCGTCTTCTCACGTCGAAGAATGATCCACCCGAAAGCCTCGACCTTTGGCTTCAACTCCAAGCTAGAAGTAACTAGGGTGCAAGAAGTGCTAATCCTTGAACCCTAGATGAGAGTAAAGATTATCAAGAAAGGATTTTTCTCAAGCTCAAGTGTTTCTCAACACATGAGAGGGGAGAGCTTGAGGGAGAGGAAGAACAAGAGAGAGAAAATAAAATGATAGAATGAGAGAATAATAACCATTCTCACATATATGTATGAATTATCATAATTAGATAATTAGCTAGATAATTGTCATGGTTAATCAAGACATGACCATTATCATTTCATTTTTAATGCAATTTGCAAGGATCAAAGAGCATCTTCCAAATGAAATGATGATGGTCAAAGTGTCAACAAGGTCAACAAGTCAAGATAGGTCAAATGGTCAACAACCATAACCATGCACAATTATTAAACTAATATCAATTAACAATAATACACACATAAGCATTAGGGTTAATAAAATGACAATAGTCATTAACCCTAATCAAAGTCCTCTCCCTCTGCCTCAAGCAACTGTGCATACGCACCCGTATTCGTGATCCGAGGAACATGAATACAATGAGAAAAACCAATCCCAAATCATATACTAGGATCCGGCTTAAACCAAAGCCCGCTAGTATAAGCTGTCCGGACAGCAAACGTGCATAAGTGCGCGGATGTGAACGAACCCTGTCGCAAAACCATGCGACCTCTACTCATTTTGCCTAAAGGCGAATAGCTCTCTGTGTGGGACTCTAAAGACTCGACACTACGTTGGCAGTGGGTTTAACCACAGACCGCAAGCGGCACTAGCTGTACGTAACGGTCCCCAGGTAGATGTCGATAAGAAGACTGACGAGGTGAACCCCATCTGAACTACTACTGAGCCTGTATGTGACAATCTCCGTACAGTCCGGTCTGTTCGTCTGATACATCGCATGGCGGGCCTAGGGGGTGGTGAACGTCAGTCCCCTAATAGTGGTACAAGTCGTGTCGGAGTGTAGCCCAAAACACCCTGAGATAACACTGGAAACCTACCAGTATATCTCGCTTGCCCTGGCCAAGGACTACTCGTGTGATGGCTCTCCTGGACACAGCGCGATGTCAACCCCCAATACCGGGAGAGACGAATCCTGTCTAACCGTCACTGCCTCCAAGTGCTTCGGGACTGCACCCAAAAACTACCTGTTTGCACGACTCCTTTGATCCGTGGTAGGGTAGCAATCAAAGTGCAGTGGGAACACACTCGAGGCGAAGTGACAGTGTCAAGTCAGCGGACTAAGCTGTACTCATGTCACCTGGGAACTGATAACTGACGATAGGTATAATACCAACCAACAGTTCCCGACGAGTCCTGTCCAGTGTACTTGTAACCTAACGAGCACCCGTATACTATCTCAAGTACGACGTACTGACGGCTGTGGGACAGACCGTCTCCCACACTGGGATGAGAAGCGCATACGGTAGTCTACTCCGGAGTATCGATGCCCTGTCTCGATAGTCCAATGACTAGGGACCTGTATAAGGATGTGCTTATAGATCACCCAGCTCCCACGAGTGCGAGCGCCATCACAACGCTGGTAATCAAGCAAAGATCCTTAGGGCTCTACTAATATGTATATCAGCAATATGCTAAAAGAAACACATGCACATATTAAAGCAGAGACAAACCAAGTAGCATACTACCATTTGAGCAAGATTGTATATACAACTGTGAATAGCCCAAGCTTCCATCAAGTAATATACAAACTAGTATGATACAGTAATGGCCTCTAGGGCATATACACTAACAATCTCCCACTTGCACTAAGGCCATGTACTGGCGTATCGAAGACCTATCATCTCGATCAGCCGCTCGAACTGAGTCTGGGGCAAGGCCTTGGTGAATGGATCTGCTGTGTTATCTTCTGATGCAACTCTCCGAACCTCGATCTCCTGGCGATCCACGATCTCCCTGATCAGGTGATACCGCCTTAAGATGTGTCTGGATTTCTGATGGGACCTGGGTTCCTTCGCTAAAGCTATAGCCCCGTTGTTGTCGCAATACAGAGGTATTGGGTCAACAATGGATGGAACCACCTGATGTTCTTTCAAGAACTTCCTCATTCAGACAGCTTCTTTTGCGGCATCAGATGCAGCGATGTATTCCGCTTCCATAGTTGAGTCAGCAACGGTTTCCTGTTTGGAGCTCTTCCAACACACCGCCCCTCCATTGAGGGTGAAGACAAAACCCGACATGGACTTGGAATCATCCTTGTCACTCTGGAAGCTGGAGTCAGCAAAGGCCTCAATCTGCAGGTCTTTTCCGCCATACACCAAGAACATCTCCTTAGTCCTTCTCAGGTACTTGAGAATGTTCTTTACTGCTATCCAATGTTTCTCCCCAGGGTTTGACTGATACCTGCTTACCACACTCAGTGCATAAGCCATATCCGGTCTGGTACACAACATCGCATACATTATAGAGCCTACCGTAGAAGCGTAGGGTATAATAGACATGCGATCCCTCTCCAAATCAGTCTTGGGAGACATCTCTTTGGAGAGGGTGATCCCGTGACAAGCTGGTAGACTACTGCGCTTGGAATCTTCCATACTGAATCTCTTCAGTATGGTGTCGATGTACCTGGACTGTGAAAGTCCTAATATCCTCTTGGATCTGTCACGGTAGATCTGGATACCCAGAATGTATGAGGCATCACCCAGGTCTTTCATAGAGAACCTGTGTGACAAGAACCCCTTGACAGATTGTAGCATAGGAATGTCATTTCCTATTCAGAGAATGTCATCCACGTATAAAACGAGGAATACTACAGTTCTCGCTACAAATCAACAATAGATGCATGGTTCATCTGGATTTTTGATAAAGCCAAATTCCTTGACCGTCTCATCAAAACAGATGTTCCAACTCCGCGATGCCTGCTTTAGTCCATAAATGGACTTAAGCAACTTGCACACCTTTCCGCTGCTCCCACTCTGAATGAAACCTTCTGGCTGATCCATATAGACACACTCCTCTAAATGTCCATTTAGAAAAGCTGTCTTTACGTCCATCTGCCAAATCTCATAATCGTGGAAGGCAGAAATGGCAAGAAGGATCCGAATGGATTTCAGCATAGCTACTGGAGAAAAAGTTTCGTCATAGTCCAAACCAGGTCGCTGACGAAAACTCTTTGCAACCAGTCTAGCTTTATAGGTCTTAACCTGTCCATCTACACCAATCTTCCTTTTGAAGATCCACTTGCATCCTACGGGTTTTACCCCATCTGGAGCAATGTCCAACGTCCATACTTTGTTGGTGTACATGGACTCCATTTCGGTCCGCATTGCATCCAGCCATTTTACCGAGTCGACGCTCTGAATGGCTTGCTGGAAGCTAGTAGGCTCATCAAAGTCTATGATGCAATCCTCTCTATCCCCGTCAATGAGAAAACCGTAGTATCTCTCGGACGGATGAGACTGCCTACTACTCCTGCGGAGTGGCGTGGGAATGTCCTGATCTTTCGAACCCTCTGGTTCAACCAAGCTTTCAGTAATAGCTCGTGGTTCTGGAATTTCTTCCAGTTCTATTGCGCTCCCACTTAATTCTTTTTCTATGAACTGGTTTTCTAGAAAGTGGGCATGGCGAGAAACAAGGACTTTTTGTTCCTCTTCGCAATAGAAGTAATATCCCTTGGAGTTCTTTGGATATCCCACAAACTTGCACTGTACTGAGCGTGCCTCGAGCTTGTCCGCATGCTGCTTTTTTACAAAAGCTGGACATCCCCATGTCTTAATGTGATTAAGATAGGGTCTCTTCCCACACCACATTTGATATGGTGTAGTAGGCACAGTCTTAGTTGGAACTCGGTTCAAAAGGTATGCAGCTGATTCTAGCGCATATCCCCAAAACGATCACGGCAACTCAGCGTTACTCATCATGGACCGTACTATATCCAATAGGGTTCGGTTCCGTCTCTCCGATACACCGTTATGTTGCGGAGTGTATGGAGGAGTAAGTTGAGAGAGAATTCCATTCTCTTTTAAGTAACACAGGAACTCGGTGCTCAAGTATTCACCACCTCGATCAGATCTCAGTGCCTTGATACTTTTGCCTGTTTGTTTTTCTACTTCATTCTGATATTCCTGGAACTTTTCAAAAGCTTCGGATTTATGCTTCATTAAGAAGACATGTCCGAACCTTGAGAAGTCATCCGTAAAAGTAATGAAGTAAGAATAACCGCTTCGTGCATGTGTAGACATTGGACCGCACACGTCGCTGTGTACGAGTCCCAAGAGCTTGCTCGCTCTTACTCCTTGTCCAGTGAACGGAGTCTTTGTCATCTTTCCTTTGAGACAGGATTGACAAGTTGCATACGATTGATATTCGAACGGATCCAAATATCCTTCTGCATGTAACTTAGTCAACCTTCTTTCATTGATGTGACCCAGTCTACAATGCCATAAGAAAGTTTTATTGATTTCTGGAGACTTTCTTTTGTGTGTATTCTGGACATTGAAAATCTGTGGTTGGTTTAACACGTATATACCGTTGTTCAATGTACCTGACCCAATCAAAACTTGATTAAGATGAATGTTCACTACATTACTTACAAATGCAAATTCATAACCTTCTTTAGATAATAAAGATACAGAAATGATATTACAGGTTACATTTGATACATAATAACAACTACGCAAAACCAAAAGTGTCCATCCGACAATCCCAGGTGATAGTCCCCCACGGCCTCAGCATCCATGCTAGCACCGTTTGCAACTCTGAGGGTCATGTCACCTGCCTTCAAAACTCTACGCTTTCTCAATGCCTGCAAAGAATTACAGATATGAGATCCTGATCCGGTATCCAATACCCAGGATGTAGAGTTTATTGATAGACAGTTTTCAATAACATACACACCTGAAGCTGAAGCAGCAACTCGCTTCAAATCATGTGTTCTGGCCTTCCAAGCCTTGCAATTCTGTTTCCAGTGACCACTTTTGTGACAATAGAAGCATTCTTCCTTCCCCACCAGTTTTCCCGCTACCTTTGTTGCTTTTCCTTTTCCCTTCGTATCCACTTTACCGACACCGCCTCTTGGTTTGGCGGGGGCTTTCTTCTTCTTGCCCTTGGCTTTCGCCCTGGACCTAGAAGAGGAAGATCCTCCTACAAACAAAGTGGATGTCTCCCTACCCTTCTGTAGGGTGCCCTCAGCACTCCTCAACATGTTCAGAAGTTCGGAAAGTTCAACCTCCTTTCCTTGCATGTTGAAGTTAAGAATAAACTGGACGTAAGTGGAAGGAAGGGACTGGAGAATCAAATTAGTATAGAGTTCATTCTCCAACGTGGTCCCAAGGTCCGCGAGCTCCTCAATGTAGCCAATCATCTTAAGCACGTGTTCTGCTACCGATGATCTGACGGCCAACCTTGCCGAAAACAACTTCTTCGACACTTCGTATCTTGCGATACGAGACTGCTCTCCATACAGTTCTTTTGTATGATGAAATATGCACTCTAGGTCCATATTCCCGTGCCTCCTCTGATGTCTGTTGTCCATCGAGGCTAGTACGAGGCATCTGGCCTTCGCGCAATCTATTTCCCAGGTCTTGTAGATTTCCCTATCTACGACACTGGTTTTGGGACCTGGGACAGGGGGTGCTTTGGTGGTAAGGACATACCCCAACTTGTCGTAAGTGATTGCCATCTTGACATTCCTGAGCCAATCTTTGTAGTTTGGCCCTGTCAATATGTTTTTATCTAGTAATAACTTAAGTCCGGTCATGTTGAATGGTCGCTGCAATTAGGAGAGAGAAAAGAAACACTTTAGCATGATGCTCTTGCAAGTTTAGAGTGGTTTTTAATTTGTCTAAACTGGATGGCTCCCACTGTCTCTCGAATCCCTTCTCAAACCGTAAAGAAAAGATTAGTCAGGATCAATCTCACCGTACAATACTTGCTTAACCGTTCAGCCAGGCCAGTGTCGGTACTTCGAGGGAGGTTTTCCAACGCTTTCGCGAAGTTTCTTAATTAAAGAACCTCTTTTCCCTGGGGGCGTAGCCCCGCTAACACCTTTCTAGACACCTACTAGGTTTATAGCATTGATCGTTAAGTGAGAGTTTTCCCGAGGAGTAGCATATACTCACAGTAGGATCGGGATCCAAATACCATCGCGTGATAAAACCGAAGGAATCCTACCAGAATCATCACACTCCAAATGGTATGCAGCGCTAGCAAGTTTCAGTACTTATGAAACTCCCGATGTGGATTTTTGCCCCATGCTCTTATGACCTTGATTTTGGCCAAAATATCATAAGTCACATGTCAAGTTCTACCTGTCATTCTTCTGGTTAATTTGGACCCACCCGTACCTACCCTTGACTTTGGCCAAAATGGCAGCACGACTGTCCCAAACCAACGCATCTATCTATGCTGCACATGACTACCCAATCGCTACCAATCACTATGCCTTGACTTTGGCCAAAATACATAGCTTGAATACTTTTGACCATTCATGTGGAATGACGGAGGGCTACGAATGGTTTTGGCGAAACCGTGAACGTAGTGAACTTGATATAATCGATGGAACGAGATAGCTTTTAAAAGGAGTGGTTCAAGCTCCGCGTTTAAAAGTTTAGTTTTGAAAAGAACCGAGTGGTTTTCAAAGTGTTCCAATCGACTTTTACTTGGTTTATTTTCTTGCATTAGTTCTTTTAATGCGTCCCATCATTTAATCCTACCATTGCAGAAAACAACCAAAATATGGCGTACGCTTATGCCATTCGCATTCGCCACGGGGCCCCGTCATCACCCGTTAGGTTACTTAACTAACGACAGAGCGGGGGCTGGGCTAGCGCGGCTGTAAAACATAAGCAACACCTAAATAGTTATCATATATAAATATGTAGCAATGATAGACATTACAGATCACAGATGAATACATTGGATATACTAGGAATCCGCAATCCGTTCGAGCCTGCAACGAAAAGCGGATTACACGGTCGCGGTGAATAGCCAATACCCCACCCAAGACCCCTACGGGTGCGGCAAACTACCCGCCAAGTACCCGAAGCGAAGCAACCTCCCTCACCACCGTGAGTAGGCCACTCGGCACTTCGAGATACCCGGTAGTTTGTGCACCCCCTCCATGGGTCTATCCTAAGAGCAAAAACAATAAAAAGAATTATACAATGACGGCTACAACCCCGACCCGGTTGTGCGGCCAAACAAATAATAATATTACATCAATTTACATATTACAATGAATGAAAGAAAAAGCAACACTCATCTCACATCCACCCCGGCTATTCATCTGCGACAATCCAACCCATTCATATACACATACCAGCATCAATCACAGATCATAGATATGTATAACCCCGACTAATCGATATATAGCGATTAGCCGACGTTCAATACATATAAACATCACAGATATAACCTTTTAGTCAAAGTGTATTGAAGTTCGAAAAAAAATACGGATTTATAGGCCCCCAAAAATAAATTTCTATTCTTGAAAATCTGGGCACATATAAACCATCTTAAAATTCCTAAAACCAATCCAAAAATACACTGCACCAAACTCGACCCAGTGAGGAGCCAAGACGGCCGCGGTTGCGCGGCAATAGCTTGCTATTGCCGCGGAACCGTGGCTCTTTGGTCGAATCACTGGATCGTTTTTGGTGGCTTTCTTCACAAAACCCTGAGATGATTTTTGGAGTATAACAAATTTTATTTTGACCAGAAAAAATTTTAACAGAAACTTAGGGTTTTGAAAACTCCGTTTTTCGATTTTTCCGATTCGAACTTCGATACACTTTACTATCTAGCTAGTTTATGTTTAGTTAGGCTCTGATACCATTGTAAGTCCACGTTGCCCACCCCGGTGCTTGCTAGGAGGCGGAAAACGGAATAAAAATCGGATTTTTATGAGCTTAGGCAACATGGACTAAACTATGAAAGGATCTTTGCTGAACAAAAACAAGCTAAAGCTAACTTGAATCTAGCTAAGTACTAGAAAGGTTATACCTTGGACTTTATGTCCTTCTCTCCTTGCTCCTTGGAGTGGTGGAAGGAGGTCACCTTAATCGTCTTCTCACGTCGAAGAAAGATCCACCCGAAAGCCTCGACCTTTGGCTTCAACTCCAAGCTAGAAGTAACTAGGGTGCAAGAAGTGCTAATCCTTGAACCCTAGATGAGAGTAAAGATTATCAAGAAAGGATTTTTCTCAAGCTCAAGTGTTTCTCAACACATGAGAGGGGAGAGCTTGAGGGAGAGGAAGAACAAGAGAGAGAAAATAAAATGATAGAATGAGAGAATAATAACCATTCTCACATATATGTGTGAATTATCATAATTATATAATTAGCTAGATAATTGTCATGGTTAATCAAGACATGACCATTATGATTTCATTTTTAATGCAATTTGCAAGGATCAAAGAGCATCTTCCAAATGAAATGATGATGGTCAAAGTGTCAACAAGGTCAACAAGTCAAGATAGGTCAAATGGTCAACAACCATAACCATGCACAATTATTAAACTAATATCAATTAACAATAATACACACATAAGCATTAGGGTTAATAAAATGACAATAGTCATTAACCCTAATCAAAGTCCTTTCCCTCTGCCTCAAGCAACTGTGCATACGCACCCGTATTCGTGATCCGAGGAACATGAATACAATGAGAAAAACCAATCCCAAATCATATACTAGGATCCGGCTTAAACCAAAGCCCGCTAGTATAATCTGTCCGGACAGCAAACGTGCACAAGTGCGCGGATGTGAACGAACCCTGTCGCAAAACCATGCGACCTCTACTCATTTTGCCTAAAGGCGAATAGCTCTCTGTGTTGGACTCTAAAGACTCGACACTACGCTGGCAGTGGGTTTAACCACAGATCGCAAGCGGCACTAGCTGTACGTAACGGTCCCCAGATAGATGTCGATAAGAAGACTGACGAGGTGAACCCCATCTGAACTCCTACTGAGCCTGTATGTGACAATCTCCGTACAGTCCGGTCTGTTCGTCTGATACATCGCATGGCGGGCCTAGGGGGGCGGTGAACTTCAGTCCCCTAATAGCGGTACAAGTCGTGTCCAAAACACCCTGAGATAACACTGGAAACCTACCAGTATATCTCGCTTGCCCTGGCCAGGGACTACTCGTGTGATGGCTCTCCTGGACACAGCGCGATGTCAACCCCCAATACCGGGAGAGACGAATCCTGTCCAACCGTCACTACCTCCAAGTGCTTCGGGACTGCACCCAAAAACTACCTGTTTGCACGACTCCTTTGAGCCGTGGTAGGGTAGCAATCAAAGTGCAGTGGGAACACACTCGAGGCGAAGTGACAGTGTCAAGTCAGCGGACTAAGCTGTACTCATGTCACCTGGGAACTGATAACTGACGATAGGTATAATACCAACCAACAGTTCCCGACGAGTCCTGTCCAGTGTACTCGTAACCTAACGAGCACCCGTATACTATCTCAAGTACGACGTACTGACGGCTGTAGGACAGACCGTCTCCCATACTGGGATGAGAAGCGCATACGCTAGTCTACTCCGTAGTATCGATGCCCTGTCTCGATAGTCCAACGACTAGGGACCTGTATAAGGATATGCTTATAGATCACCCAGCTCCCACGAGTGCGAGCGCCATCACAACGCTGGTAATCAAGCAAAGATCCTTAGGGCTCTACTAATATGTATATCAGCAATATGCTAAAAGAAACACATGCACATATTAAAGCAGAGACAAACCAAGTAGCATACTACCATTTCAAGCAAGATTGTATATACAACTGTGAATATCCCAAGCTTCCATCAAGTAATATACAAACTAGTATGATACAGTAATGGCCTCTAGGGCATATACACTAACAAATTTGTACTGGACAAATAAAACTAAATATACCATAAATCCCCCAGGAGACCCCCTACCCAATGCCACCTCGACTCAGCCAAGTCGGTCGGCGGACCGGCCGACTCGGGCCGGCGCCGCCGGCCGGACTCGGCCGGATGGCCGAGTCGTCAACACGGAAAAATTCCGTGTTGACCTGGTCTTCTCACCTGCATACACTAAATTCTTAGATCGGTTATCAAATGCCCATTAAACCTCTTTTACTCCCAATTTTTAATGAATTTAATGATTTTTTATATATTTATATATATTTTTTAATTAAAACCCTAACCCTAGCCTAACCCTATATAAACCCCCCATACCCTCTACCTTCTCATTACTTTTCTAAGTCCACTCTCTCAAAATTCCAAGAGAACTTGGTACGTTAGAAAACGAGCGAAAGGCGAAGCGCTGACGAAATCGATGGCGAAATCCCGGCGATTGTGCTAGGACCTCTCAACGACGATTCGACGCACCGACAAACCCTCTACCTTCCTCTCACTCTCTAACGTTGTCCTAACCCGTAAGTTTCCCTTTTCTACCTTTCTTTTCTTCCATTAAAATACGACTTTTCAAACCCGACGGAAATCGGAACAAACCGATTTCCGATTCGGTTTTCTATCAAATCTCACTTATCACCAATTCCATAATGCTTAAACATATTCATGTTGACTACTAATCACTTAAAAATTAATTTGAACAAGTTTTCACACATGAAATGATAGCTTTTGCAATATATCGTATTCTTTCACTTAAATACCACCATGTTTAGTTTATCACATTTAACCCCTTAACATTGCTATACTTTAAAGTAGATCACGAGGTAATGACCTACCTCCACACACACTCATATGTAATCATAACACGCTACCTTGAAAACTTAGAATACGATAAAATAAGATTTTACATTAAAATACCATTTTCTTAATAGAACCTTTTTCTAAAAGTTCTAAGTTATATACAATTTTAAAACAATATCTTTTAATAGGAAAATACGATATGTCGTGGACATCGATCGTTTATCTAAACCTGACTTTGTGGTGTTTAGGCTAGGCAAGTGAGAAAAGGTAATTTTAAAAGACCCGTCTCACGATTCGTGAGCGGATCCCTCCTTTTCTCATTTTGTACTTACCTGGCCACAATTGGCGGTGAAGAGGCGATTTGAGACTTCTAATGACTTATCGTTTAGACCATTTAGAAATAGGCTAGTTGGCTTAGGAAACCATAAAATCTAAAATACGGAAATTTACACCTTTTACAAATAAATACCTTATCTTTATAAAATCGTTTTCTAAATGATTAGTAATTATTAAATCTTTAGAAAACGCCACTACAACCCACCTTTGGGGAACTCGTTAAGGATAGTACGGTTTATCGTGCACCCTCGGGCTTAGTAGTGAGAGATTCAGACCTCCGCAAGGAGCATTCGACCTCGAAAGGTTTAAAATACGACATTTAAGAAAAATGAGATTTTTGGAAAATAAAATATTTATTAAAAATTATTCTTGTATAAAAATATGTATATTTATCATTTAAACACCTATTTTATTATAAGATAAAGTTTCCACCTTTTCCTAAAAAAAGCACAAGATTAAAAGTTACATTAAAATACCATGAATTTCAAATAAATCAATATTACAAATTAACACCTTTATTTATGTAATTAGGATATTTTCACTAGAAATAAGACAAAATAAAATCACACTCATTATAACTATAAAGACAAATAATAAATACTTGAGGTGTACCTTAAAAACTATACAAAAGTATTTTTACATAAAACCCCCTCAAGTTTTATAAATTACAATAACGACCCTAACAAATATAGAACTCCGACTTACATTTCTTTTAGTCTGACTCGGGGTTGAGTCTGATTATTTCTGACTTGAATATGATTCAAGTCAATCTACATTATTTAATATTCCAACTCAATATGAACACATGAATCCCAGAATCCAGTTAACAATCTATATAACTTGACTGAATCGAACCATGGATATACATCCATTATTCCGTTATTCCATTTAACTGATTATGCAGTTACAATATATTTACTGATATCATAGTTTTGGTCATTCATTCAACTTACACAATACAATACAACAATACAACCAAAACACTACGGGGTTTAAGCGGTAGATTGGTACGGAAGGTGTTAAAGGTGGCACGAGGTGGTCAGATTAAGACAACTAACCTATATTTCGTTGCTGTTGTACCGTGGCTTAACGGTTCCTTGTACATTCCGTTTGCCCTGGTCTCTAGCATATAGAGACCCCTCTCGTATACACTGGCATCCTTCTGTACTAAGCTACAAACAACAACGTTAACACAATATTTTACAATCTCTTAGAAAATACCTTTTATTCTGTCTTTTCTAATTCTTCTTTATCTTTGGGACATACCGAGCGACCTGTTCGCTGACGACATTCTATTTCTTTCTTCTTTGAATGTCGTCAGGTGTTTTGGACCCAGCAGAGATCGAGCCCACCGGTGAAGACTTGGAACAGTTTCACGAAGATCCCGAGCTCTAGACAATGTACCTTGTTCTATTCAGTATTTTTATTTCCTGTTATGCCACTGTTTAGGCATCGCTTTTCATTCCAGTTGTATTTACTTTTCATGCATTGTACAAAAGAATGTTATTAATAAAGTTATTTCTATATCTCTTGTCTCTTGTGATTTACTTTATATTGCTTAGATATGCTTAGCGTATGTACTTCGAAGTACATACGTAGCGGACCTCGTCGTGTCCACTTCGCCGTACACCGGGAAGCGAGGCGTGACAGGTTTTGTTGGTGGCCCATGCAGGTCAGAGTTGTATTGTAACATTTTCAAAAAGGTAAAATATTAATTTTGGGTATTTTTATAATTTAATATTATTTTATTGAATATTTTAATATTTTGGAATTATTAAATGCAAATAAATAGGAAAAATTTGAGAAAAATTATGGAAAATTCTAAAATAGGGTAAATTAGAGAATTATGACATTTTTAAGTTTTTGTGATTAGTTTGACACTAATTTAGTGCTAATCGCGATTAAAAATCGCTAATCGGTTTTTAGCATTTTTGAGCAAAACATGCACACATCATTTTTTTCTACACTTGTGCATTTTTCTTGCCATGGTTCCTCATTTGGGTTTACTATTTATGTGAGAAGGATTTTGAGGGTTTAAAAGAAAAGAAAATAGAAAAGAATAAAGAAAATGAGGGTTGGTGGGAATGAGAGGCATGGGGCACCATTGACCAAAGGACTTAGCCATTTTTATCCCTCATTTCTCTCCCTCTCCCTTGGCTTGCTGCTGCTGCCTCTCCTTCATCTTCCTCCCCTCTTCAACTCCTCACTTCACCTCTAAAACAACCCCAAAACCACACATCCATTTCATTAAAAACGTGCACAATCCCTAGATCTACACATGGAGCTAAAGAAGCAAGGATTTTGGCCACTAGGGGCAACTCAAGAAAATTCTTGAGTTGCCAAATGAGGTATTTTTCTGAACCATTAGCCTAGTTATAGCTTTCCCTTTACCCTATGTTTAGTTTTGAATCGATAATGTGCGATATTATGGACTTGAGGATAACCAAGTTAGGGTTTGAGGAAATTGGTGTTGTATTATGAAATTGAGCTCAGTAGAGGTTTTACCAACACCCTAGTGTATGAATTGGAACCCAAAACCTGAAGATTAACCAAGAATACGGATTTTAGAAATCGATATCGGGGAAATTATGAAATCTGTGAAGGTTAACTTGAATCTGCTATCACCCGAGACACCCTAAAATAATATTGAGTGGACAGTGAGATGTGCAGGCACCAGAGAACCACCACACCAAACCCTAGCTCCCCACTCCACTGTGAGGCCGCCGATTTCCCCATTCTGGCCGCAATTTGCGGCCAGAGCAGAGGGGATCCTCCTCGTTTTCTGTGCACAGCCCCAGTTCCTCTAGTGTTGACCCTGGGTATGTCTAGTTTTGACTGATTCCATCTAGGGTGAAATCTGGGACATATATCCTAAGTTGCTATTTTGGATTCGTGTTTCCGTATTCCGATTGGTGGTTTTGAAGGCGTGCCATAGGTTCTCACCTATAAGCCCCCTTATCGTATCGTTTGGGTTTCGTGTTCCGTTTTAGCTTTGAATTGGTTTTAATGCGCATATACGATATTTTGATATGTAGGTACCCATGAAGACCTCGGGACGACAAGCAAATGCGTGGTGACGTCCGCAAATGATGATGCAGGTGAGTAGATTATATCTACAGGGGAAGTCGGGTGGATGGCGTATAGCACCCCCGCTGTCCGTAGTTGTTATTTTATATGATAGTTAGGTGTATTATGGATAGTGTAGGTTTAGAAGTGACTAGTGTAGTTTATAGTCGCGAACCCTAAAATAGAATTACACCTACACGCACACCCTTGCATATTACTTATACTTGCACTGTGTTTGATGATATGGGATGACTTTGGAGATGAGTCGATGATGTGGGCTTGGTGTCGCGAGATCGGTGATTTGATATGATTCATATTTGGGATATGACTTGTGATTCTTGCGGGCTTGGGATGTGTGTTTACCCCCGCATGCATACTTTATTGATGGTATCGATTTGTACTAGACATAGAGTAGTACCCCAGATTATATGATCTGATGATAGTGATACCTGTTATGTGACGAGATAGTGAGATGTTGACCCGTACCCAGCTATGGGGATGCCATACGATGATTTACCGTACGAGCCGATATTGATGATAGATCCGCACTCATAACTCGAGGATGTCCTACGATATGTTGTTGAGGCGGGATCACCGACTATATATCTATATTTATCGACTCAGATTTAGGTGGTTTCCACACCTACCCCTCCTGATTGACCTGATACTTAGATCTGTAGTTTGCATAGTAGATTCTTCACTGTGGTGTTGATTATTTGATTTCCGCATATTCATGTTATTCGCATTGCTGGCAGATGTTTATTGCTATATTATTATCATGCTGTTAGGACACCAGCACCATTATCGATGATGCGTATGTTCCACGTACACTATTTGCCGGCTCACACACTTCATCATCGATAATTGCCATGCCACTACACTGTAGTACTGTTGCATGACTTCTGACATGATTACCTTTCTTTACATGTCGCATACATCATGGATTGATTGCATAGCACATCACATTGGATTTACTTCTTGATGTTGGATTTTCATGTGATTTCTGATTTTGAGGACCGTGGGATTATTTAAGAAAGGATGCTCTATTTTGAAAAACCCGGTACCTCGTGATATGATATTTTAGTACGTCCACCACGCGTTTTCTCGGTGCTGAGACGTGTGCTTGAAACCCGATTCGAGGAGTGGATGATCCGTTTGCGGGTTCGTGGTGGGCCCGGTATGGTTCCCCTCGGCAAGATGATCGATGGGTTTTGCCGATTGAGCCTGGAGGCGGGCGAGTACCTACCGGTGATTGTATTTGAGCTCGGCGGATATCTGGAGGATACCGACCGGAGTCGAGAGATGGGCGTACTGCCGGGGCCGAGGGCCGATTCCGCAGACATAGCCCGCGGGCCGATCCGGACTGACGGAGCCCGATGGATGAGGATTTACGTGTCGATGCTAGGCACGGGTTTCATGATGTTTTTCCATGCTTTTGTTTATATCCTCATATTGCATACATGATGCTTATTGTCAGTGGGTGACGGGTGGACGGGTTCCACATATATACAGACATGGATTATATACAGACATGGATCATATACAGAATGGATTTACACTGATCATACTTCATTTGTATATATAACAGGGTATGAGGGCACTGTTATATATACCCTTACACCAATATTAGTGGTATGGGACGCTAATATATGTGTATTGATATCATTGATACTTCATCATATTTACTTCATGCAGACATACCTTATACTGATGACATGTTATTACCTGAGTACCTGGCACTACATACATATTTAGATGTTACCTTGCCACCTTATCATACTTCAGATGTACTCTTGTGGTTATATTACTGATTGTTGACCTAGGTTTATGTCTTGCATTCGGTTTCTGCTTGTAGATATTTCTATTCACGAGTTGGCAACTCACCCCCGTTGTGCCACAGTTCTTGTAGGTTCTGCCGTACAGGTTTCATTGCGGCATTTCTGGCACACTACCTTCTTGCGGGTGAATTGCTTTGGTAGGTGGATTCTTTTGCATCAAGAACCACCATTGTATTTATTTTATTCATTGTATCTAGAATTTCCATCAACCAAAAACTTGTATATTGTTTCAGACCCAGACTTTAGTGATGTATTATTCGACCTTAGGGTCGCGCTTAGTAGTATTGCGGTTTTCTTGTTGCTTTTGAGTTCTTTGGGTTTGACCCTCGCCTTTCGGCGTTGTATATTTTTATTGCTTGTGTGGTTGTGGCCGTCATTTGACGAAGAGCTAGCTCCCGCTTGGGGATGCCTTTATCATTGCATATATTGTTATCCTTGTTGTACCCCATTCGGGGCCAGTTTTACAAAAGAAACTCTGCCGAAATTTTTAGAAAAGACTGTACTGTTTTAAAATGCATATTCGGCTTAGTTATTTAAAAACCTTGATTTCAAACATGTAGTTCTTCACTTCTTTAAACCAGTTTCTTTACTTATTCTTAAAAATGGTTTTAGATTTCTGGGCTTTTGGCTTACTTGGATCAGATGGAGTCCTATAGACTTTATATGGTTCAATGGCCAGTCACGTGCTCTTTCGGGTCGTGACAAAGTTGGTATCAGAGCGCTAGGTTGACCTTGGTTCGAGTCTAAGTTTGACTATGTAGAGCCTAGGGCGTTTATATATATACGGAACTTAGGCTTGACCTTACGGAACTTAGACTTGGTCGGGGGGGTATTAGACCCGAACTTTCGTCGCGTAGGATGACCCTTGGTTGATGGAATAGGTGACTAAAGTAGAGTGACGTACCGTAGGTATGTTCCGCGGCATACTTACGACACGCCACTCCGCTTAAGGAACCTTAGGATGTACATATTTTCGAGATCTGTGATTCTCTTTATATCCAGGATTATGCATCCATTTGAGATCCCCGATTCTATTAGTTTCATGATCATACCCTTATTGATGCTGTTCCTTCTTATGATCATGTATTCCCTTTGGATCTGTTGTTCTCTTCCTTACCATTGATGTGCCCTCTTTGATACTCGATTGAGGTTCCTGTCACCATGTTTGAGCGCAGTTTGGGCTGCTGTTAGGGTTACGGCCGGTGTGAGCTCGTCTGGTACGAGGGCCGACCATTGTGTTTTCTGGTGACATGGGAACGTCTCGAGTTAGTATTGGTGATTGTGACCTCTAGTGGAGGCGAGTGCTTGGTTTTGCACCGGATGATCGGGCCATTGTTAGAGCTGCCAGTTGAGAGAGGACTGTTGATGTACAGCATACCTCAGAGATTATGATGTCGCCTACCATGCAGACAGATGGACCAGCTGTTGCTGAGATTGACAGGATGTCGCTTCCGAAGCTTACGAGCTGAGATTGCCGGAGCTTTCAGGCAGATATGAGACAGATGATAGCTAGTCTACCCGATTTGAGAGACGAAGGTGATTCGTCCGATTTATGCGCCGGAGCGGGCCCAGATGAGTTGAAGATTTCCAGTGTGGAGAGTCTTACTCAGATCTAGAGCAGACCGACTCAGAGATGACCGCCTATGTATTTCCTTTCCTGGAGGATTGAGGCGCTGTTCGGCGTACAGTCGAATGAGCCAGTTGCTGCTGCAAATGACGAGATATCGCCCAGATGGTTGGAGCTACTGCAGCGTGAGCATATACTTAGAGAGATGATAGCGAGTCGCTAGTCACCTGAGGATGAATGACTAGGACATGTGGTTCGTTCGTTTACCGATGCGAGGTCATCAGATAGATTGTTTCCAGCCAGAGACGACTTCACGCAGGTTCGTTGAGAGTCGATAGAGACGATCGAATGTCAGAAGCCCATTTTCCAAGTTTAAAGTATACGGAAAGACATGCAGGTGATTCTATGGACCCTCTAGAAGAATGAAACCCTAACTCGACTTAATGACCGTGTGAAAGCCTTTGAACCTTAGGGTTTGCGGCAGTTCCGCGGCGCCATTAGTGAGGCTTGGGTTTGCCCTTCTACGGCTGGACCACCGACGCTGTGGCGTGTACTCGATGCTATTAAACTGTACCCATGATGTGATCTCTTGGGGGATTATGAGTTTCTGACGAGTCGATCGGATGATTCGACATCATTCGGACATTATGTGATGGGATGCGTTGCTTGGGATACTCCAGATACGAGGATAGCCGTTGGAGCACTGTCCATGCAGTCATGATGAGATGAGTCCGGATCAGTCGACATTGACGCAGAGTGAAGAAAAGAGTTCGCAAGATATTTCGACGAGATGACGTCCCACTCCGCCGACATCAGAGATGTGATATGCACCCAGAGGCGTTGCATACGGATATATCTTCCAGAAAGAAGCGCGATAAGTATGGAGTCGTTCCGGAATAAGACCTAGCTTCAGCAATGGATGATGACTTCCGGGCAATTCGGCAGGAATGAGATTTGAGAGAGGAACCTCGACAGGACCCTTCTGGAAAACGATACGAGAAGACCTAGACCCAGGAGTGGTCGTATTGCGCACACACAGCAGGACAGAGTTCGGCGCCGTTGACGAGGTAGTTGACCAGGCTCGAATAAGGAACTTACCCAGATACGTTGCGAATTGATCAAGGACGGACGAGTGACGAGTATTCCTCCGATGGTTGGGACGTGTTCCCGAGGACCTGTTCGGCCTGACATCTTCTATAGAAGGATGAAGCTACAGAATACGTGATTTCGAGTCCGTGTGAGAGACTTCAGATTGACAGTGGCCGAGAACAGTGCAGTGCGTAGATATGCATGGCGTGACGTCATAGTGAATGACGATAGAGACAGGTGAAACCAGATATTCGAGCGAGACGCTGACGAGCTGTCATTACTTCCCGTCAAGACTAGAGACCGGATATGCTTACAGAGACGTTGGAATGTGACCAGTTTCCGAGAAAATATTGTGCTGAGGACACACATGTCTCTCGAGTGTGAAGAGATTGTGCAAGAGAGCCAGCCTCTGTACAGATCGGCATAGGCATGATTGGAAGAGACCCTGAGCAGGATTCCTTCTGGGACATTGCTGCAATGATGTTTGCACCCAGGATCAGATGTGTGACGTGCATTCAGAGAGCCAGAGGCCGACGCTAGTGATATGCTGCCTTACGAGTGGTCGTGAGTGTAAGTGCACGGCGGCGCCCCGGCCGTCAATCCGACGGCCAAACGCGGAAACGGTGATAAACTTAAATTTTTGCGGACTTGGCAAAACGGCACCACCGCGCACTAAAACCGGATCGGGCCATTAAACTAAATCTAGCTAACTACAAAGAGAAGGGGAAGAGATATACCGACGATCCAAGTCCTCCGGTCTTCATCTCCACTCCGATCTCCTCGCGGGATCTCCGTCCGTCTCCTCCTCGTCGGAAAGGGCACCACGAAGCCGGGTACTTTTACGGGCTCCCACCTCAATACCGAGGCAACTCGCGCATGAAGCCGGCTACTCGACATGCTCAAGATATACTGTATGGAATGTAATGTAGAATGTATGTCTCACATTGGGGTTGGTTGCCATTGAAGATGATGGAGGAATCAAGACTAGAAAAATGGTGCTTGCATTTTTCTAGCATGGAAAGAAGATCAAGAATGAAACTCTCATGGTGAAGCTCTCATCTTTTTCTTTCTCTCTTTTCTTTTCTTCTTTCTTTCTTTCTACCATTTTTCATCAAGTGAGAGCAAGAAGGTGGAGGAATGAATATGATAGCATCAACATGAAGGGAGGTGAGTGTAGGAGATAATGAAGGGTGACCACAACCAAGACATAATCATCACAAAACTCACATCAACTCTTCTTATCAAATCTAATCACATAAAGCAAATGAAAAGACTAAGAAAGAATCAAATGATGGTGGAAAAAGAAAAGATGCTTTCATAATTAAATCATATGCAAATAAAACCTCCACAAAGTGTAATTTGCAAAACTGCAAATTACCCCCTCCATCAGAAAAGTCCGGCCGGGAAAGAGCAAAGGAAAACCGGCCGGAACGGAAAGCAAAATGGCAACTCTAGAAAACTGGTCCCGTAATAAATTACAGGAAAACCCCACACTGTGCATACACACCCGCATTTGTATTCCGTCCGGATACAAATGCAAAGAGACAAAATCTACACTGTACTAAACTAGGACCGGCTTAAACCAAAGCCGGCTAGTAATATCCGTCCGATCCTGATGCGTGCAATACCGCACGTATCTGATCGAACGCTGCCATATAACTATACAGCCACTAGTACAAAACCGTCCGATCCTGATCCGTGCAATACCGCACGTATCTGATCGGACCCTGCCATATCTCCATACGGCCTCTACAGCGTTTCGCCCGAAAGCTTGAGTAACTGTAAGTGTGGTGGACTCTAAAGACTCGTCAATACTATGGCTGTGGATTTAACCACTAGCACGTCAGAGGTATAAGCCAATACGTGACGGGCCACCAGCTATTGACTAAAAAGGGACGTCGATGAGGAAGCTCACCCCGACACCCAACTGAGCCTGTCAGTGACAATATCCGTACAGTCCGGTCCGTTCGTCTATGAGCATCGCATGGCGGGCCTAGGGGGTTGGTAAAAGTCAGACCCCCAAAAGCGGTACAAGTCGTGTCGGAGTGTAGCCCAGAACACCCTGAGATACTACTGGAATACCTACCAGTAAATCTCCTGCCTTGGCCAAGGTCTTTGTGTAATGGCTCTCCTAGACACAGCGCGACCTCACCCCCAATACCGGGAGAGACGAAACCCCCGAAGATCCGCTCACTGCCTCCATGTGGCTCGGGACTGTACCCAACTAAAACCTGTTTGCACGACTCCTTTGAGCCGTGGTAGGGTAGTAATCAAAGTACAGTGGGAACTCACACGAGACAAATGACGATCCCCAGGTCGATGAACTAACCTGTACACATGTCACCTGGGAACTGCTATCTGACGTCAGGTATAAGACCAACTAGCATGTTCCCGGCGAGTCCTGTCCGGTGTACTCATAACCCAATGAGCACCTGTATACATCTTAGGTGAACCAACTGACACCAGTGGCTTGTGAGACCGGCCACCGCCCCTCGTCGGGGTCTCGACTGTATACACTATTCTACTCTGGAGAATCGATGCCCTGTCTCGAAACTCCCACGACTAGGGACCTATTAAGGATGTGCTTGTAGACTCCAGCTCTCACTTATATGATCGCCCTCATACTGCTGGCAGTCAAGCATGAATCCTAGGGCTCTATCAACGTGCAATAGCGACATGTCAGGTCACCTAAAGCAGTACATGATGATAAAGGTAAACCAGATAGCATACTATCATCTCGAGTAAGACTGTCCTACCGGGATAGGTGCTCCCTCAATCATTGCAATCACGTGCCTGTGATCCAATAATTGACTCTGAGGGCACTATCTCCAACAATCTCCCACTTGCACTCAAGGCTAATTATTGCAATGTCGCATACTCACAGCCCGTGTGATACCGAACACCCAACTCCTCTACTTGTCAGTTTCACAAAATCCGTTTGCGAAACTATTGCGTTCGAGAAATAGCCTCAGTGAGTGGATCCGCCTTGATGTTTCTTTCTATGTCTCTCTATATCTCAAGTTCGCGGAGAAAGCCATCTCCCGAAATGAGCAATACCTGTCTTAGAATGTCTGGATGTCTGATGGGACCTAGCTCATAAATGAACTCCAAATCCAAACTTCTTAGACTGTATCGTCAACTGAACTTAATCAGTATCCTGCGCCATGCCACCCTCAGTATTGCCTTGGACCACCTGTCCAAAATACTGCCCCTCGTCAGAGGGAAAAACTATAACTCTGACAACCTCCTTGTCGTCCAGGTCACCTTGGAAGCCTGGAATGATAACCGTCTCCTAAAAGAGGCAGCCGTTATCATATCCCTAGAACAGCCACTTATGTTCTAAAACTGCTTCCGACTGTTTCTCCAGGATTGGATCAATATCAACTTATTGCATCTAGTGCAAGAACAACATCTGGTGTGGTACTTGACATCTCATGATTGACTCAATTGCCTAAGCAAGTGACCTGCCAATCATGCACATCCCTCTCTACTTTAGTCTAAAAGACACTTTTAGAGAGGGCGACTCCATTACTTGCAGGTACACTACCGTGCCAGGAGTCGTCCATTCTAAATACTCATAGAATGCTGTCAAGGTACCCAGATTAGGAAACCACCCAAATCTAGATCTAAAACTATAGATCTAGTAACCAGAATGTCTGATATAATGTCCAAGTCCTTTGTGGAGAAACCACTGTGTGACGACCAAAGTATAACCGATCGTAGTATAGGAATATCACTTCCTACTACCTTCTCAACAGATCCATCCCCTATTCTGATGACGTCAAACCTATGACTGTCACATCAGAAATAGATGATCTATCTCCGCTACATCTGCTTTAGTCTATAAATAGACATAAGCCTGATGTCCACCAATGCTTCCGCTGCTCCCACTGACTACGACAACCCTCTGGCAGAGTCATATAGACGTACACTTCTAAAGCTAGTTTAGAACGACGCTATACTCATCCTCCCACCGGGTCTCGCGGCCTGGAACAACAACAATGGCAAGTGTGGGTAAACAAGAATTTCCCTGTCACCGTCCTTGAGGCTACCGAAGTACCTCTCGGGTGCCTGAAGTTACCCACCTTATCTGCGGAGTGGCCAATGGAATGTCAAATCAGATTGAATCTTCAGGTTCCTTATCAAATCTTCAGTAATCGTTTGCCGTTCTGGAATCACTTCCAGTTCTACCATACTCCCACTACTGTTTTTGAAAAAATCCATTTTTAATAAAACTGTGGCGAGTCTTGAACAATATTTCTATTGATCTCCCAGATGGTAGAAAATCAACCCTCGTCATAGCCTGGGTCAACCCACAAACAGTCATTACAGAAACGTGCCTATGAGTTATCCAGAGTCTGGTTTTAAGCATAAGCCGGACAACTCCCCCTACCTTAACATCGTTAAGATATGAACTGTTCTATATCCAATATAGAACCAGAGGCACTGATTTAATTGAACCAGATTCAAATCATGCAGCTGTCTCCAGTGCATGTCAACTAAATGGAAAAAAGGCCGATCAGCGTTACTCAACTTAGGAATGCTTCCAATTATGAGTAACCCGAAAGAGAAGCAAGTTCTCTTAATCATTACTATCAACTGAATACCATACACAAGTATCTACATCTTCGATCACTTTGAAGAATCCCGATACTTGCAACACCTGGTTCTCTACTTTATTCTTATACCTATAACTTCTCAAAACTTCGACCTTGTGTTTCTACGAAACACCTGTCTAAGAACTAGAGAAGTCATAAGTAAACAGAATACAGTACGAGGACCAACCCCTCTGTCCTAGTGGACACTGGACAATATACAATACTCTGTATAAGTCCCCTGAGTCTTGCGACTCAATCACTGTGTGTCGTAGGTTGAAAACTGTACTTTTGGTTAAGAAGAATTACACCGCTGTTTAATGCTCCTTACCTAACCATCCACTCATATAGGTAAATGTCATCGACATAATATCAAAAGGTATATCTCACTCTATGAAAATAGACGTACAGATATATCAATTTGAAATTGGTGCATAACCGCGGATATTCAAAACCAAATAATTGCCAACTGGCAAACAACCCAGGTGACTTCCTCAAAAATGAGGATGATCACCCAATTCCCAATAACTCACTCCCACTCATCATCTGTAAAACCATACAGATGTGAGAATCATACCTGGTAAATACATACCCTGGAGTAAGTGTCTAATCGGGAAATCAGTTTTCCATTAACAGTACACAGTGAAACTGAAACATTGAAATGTTTCGTTGGGGTACCCTGGTATTCCTAGTAATGCCTCATCCATTATCCAGATTCACAACTATAACCGTATAATTCTTTGCCACCTCTCCAAATCCTTTCATATGTCTTTAGTCATTACCTTCTGTACACCCTTTTAGGCCAAATGGTTTTCTTCCTTCCCTACCGTTCGGCACCAGCCTATGGTTTGGAAGAAGACTATCCAAAAAGCATAAAGGGTGTACTGTCCTAAACCTAGGAGCACTCGCAACGCGAGAGAAGGTGAAGATAAAAGACACCTGAATGTACTTTATTCCTATTTCTCCTGAACCAGGATCCATCCCCGAACTGGAACGAGTTCCTTTCGAGTTCGTATATAACCATACGATGGATTATCCAATAAAATGGGATCTTCGTAGTGATACGGAGTGTCCTGGAGAAATACAAAGGTGATTTAGGATTGGCGAAGAAATATTTGGTTTGGTCGTGAATATCAGTCGCAATTTACTTTGCCCTCTTACTAATCCCTTGCTTTGTCTTAATCTTAATACCTTCTGTACACCGTTTAGGCTAATTGGTTTTCTTCATTCCCTACCGGTCGGCACCAGCCTATGGTTTGGAAGAAGACTATCCAATTTGCGTAATAGGTGTACTACTCCTAAACCAAGGAGTACTCGCAACCTGAGAGAGGGTGAAAAGAAAAGACAACTGAATAATCCTATCCGTTTTCTCCAGAACCAGAAACCATCCTCGAATTCCTTCGAGTTCGTATCTAACCATACGATGGTTTTGTCCAATGGAAGTGGACGTTCGTAGTAAAACGGGGTGTCCTGGAGAAAAGGGTAAAAGCAGGAGTGGCAATGAGGTTTGCAACTCTGACAATCCAAAAGCCAGTGTTCAGAAGGTTCGGTCAACTTGGTCACTGAGTCAAAATCTTAGGGTCGGGTCAATGGTCGCTGCCAAAGAGAGAGAGAAAAGAAACACTCAGCGTGCACTCTAACCTAGATCAGAATGGTTACCAATTTATCTAATCAGGAATCCTCCCACTGTACCTCAAATTCTCCTCCAAACCTGAAAGAAGAATTAGTCGGGGTCACCCGAGGAGTATACTAACTCATCAGTGGGAATCGGGATCCAACTCTCATCGCATGACAACGTGACGGAATCCGCTCACGGTATCACACTCCAGAAGGTATGCGCATATCTGGCAAGTTTCAGTACTTTTGAAACTCCCGATGTGATTTTTGCCCCATGCTCTTATGACCTTGACTTTGGCCAACATATCATAAGTCACATGTCAAGTTCTACCCTTCATTCTCCAGGTTAATTTGAATCCACCCGTACATACCCTTGACTTTGGCCAAAATGGCAGTACGACTGTCCCAAACCAACGCATCTATCTATGCTGCATATGAATACCCAACAGCTACCAAACACTGTGCCTTGACTTTGGCCAACATACACAGCTTGAATACTATTGACCATCCATATGAAACGACGGAGGGCTACGAATGGTTTCTGGCGAAAACCTTTAACGTAATGAACTTGATATCGTTGAAGGAACGGATAGCTTTTTAGAAAATATAGTGACGAAAACCTTTACTAAAGAGGTCACTCCCGGTGAAGGGATCTCGGCTCTTTCCCCGTAGAATGGGGTGCAGGATATTCCAACTGAATACCACGGTGCAAAGCAAAAGTAATCGGCTATAGTGAAGTTAATGCCCTGACGCAAACTTCTGTCCAAGGGGTCACTCCCGGTGAGGGGATCTCGGCCCTTGCCTCGTCGACTGAGGAGCAGGATATTCCAAATGAATACCACGATGCAAAACAAAAGTGAACGTCCTTGCAATAACAGCTTTTTGAAAAAGTGTTCCAACAACATCAGATTAGGTTTGTTTTTAACTTGCATTGATCCGAATCAATGCAGTCCCATCATTTGATCACACCAAAAAGAACGAAAATATACTGATGTACGTATATGCCATCCGCATTCGCCACTGGGTCCCGTCATTACCCGTTAGGTTAGCTAACTAACGACAGAGCGGGGACTGGACTAGCGCGGATGTAAAACATATACAACATCTACTAATATATATACCAATATATTATATTTCGCTCAAGGCGTGAAAAGAAATGCAACATCACAGAAATGTACAGCATCACAGAACAATACAGATATCTGGGATCCCCGGGTTTCACAGAGCCACTACTGAAACCCGACGTTCCCCTGGTCGTGTGGATAGCCTGTGCAATGAAATCCTAGACCCCTACGGGCGCGGCAAGTCACCCGCCAAAACCTGAAGCGAGACAGCCCCCTTCAGCGCCGTGAATGGACCACCCAGCACTTCACGGAATCCGGTAACTTGGGCACCCCTCCTGGGTCAACCTGTACCCCCTACGAGTGCGGCGAATAGCCCGCCAATCCTAGAGTGAAGCCCCCTCCGTCTCAATGCCATGAGATGCGGGCTTGTTGCCCTCTAGAACCCGGCTATCCGTGCACCCCACCGCGGGGTAATCCTAGTACAGAAAGTAAAATATACATACACCGGGTACATCGACCGCAACCAGGTCGTGCCCCAAAAGAATAATACAAACAGGCAGTGACGGCAGTCCACATATCGGACGCTCGCCCCGCAATATCAAATGTACATAATACAACAACACAGTACTAGCATTGCAACCAGGCTATCCCCACGACCGATCCGCAACATCACAGCATAAACATAGAACATCAACGTGAAAGTCACGTTCGCAAATCCGTCTAACCGGGCTATAGCAGTTAGACAGGATTTACCGATCGAGTGACATTCACGGTCGCAGATATAATGTAAATACTGTGAAAAATGTGTTTAAAATTTTCCGATTGATCAAACAATTAACAAGTGGGCCCCAAACAAAACTGTAGCACTCACAGAAAACCTGGGCCCAATTTTAATATTCCAAAAACCACATTTATCACTCAGGAACACACTGAAAAAATTTGGAGGTATGAACAGTTAAAACCGCCGCGGAAGCGCGGCCCAAGCAGGGGTTTGGCCGCCCTTCCGCGGCGGAATAGTGAGATCATGGTACCAATTTTTTTCAGCATGCTTAAAAGTCCCTGCACATCACTCTGAGACAACCTGAAAAATTTTTAGACTCAAAAAAAATTCGACAGAAACTGATGTGCTTGAAATACGTGTTTTCGGGATTTTGTTCGATCGGAAACGTAAAACACATTACACAAAAGCTAGACTATGTTAATGGCGAGGCTCTGATACCACTGTAAGTGCACGGCGGCGCCCCGGCCGTCAATCCGACGGCCAAACGCGGAAACGGTGATAAACTTAAATTTTTGCGGACTTGGCAAAACGGCACCACCGCGCACTAAAACCGGATCGGGCCATTAAACTAAATCTAGCTAACTACAAAGAGAAGGGGAAGAGATATACCGACGATCCAAGTCCTCCGGTCTTCATCTCCACTCCGATCTCCTCGCGGGATCTCCGTCCGTCTCCTCCTCGTCGGAAAGGGCACCACGAAGCCGGGTACTTTTACGGGCTCCCACCTCAATACCGAGGCAACTCGCGCATGAAGCCGGCTACTCGACATGCTCAAGATATACTGTATGGAATGTAATGTAGAATGTATGTCTCACATTGGGGTTGGTTGCCATTGAAGATGATGGAGGAATCAAGACTAGAAAAATGGTGCTTGCATTTTTCTAGTATGGAAAGAAGATCAAGAATGAAACTCTCATGGTGAAGCTCTCATCTTTTTCTTTCTCTCTTTTCTTTTCTTCTTTCTTTCTTTCTACCATTTTTCATCAAGTGAGAGCAAGAAGGTGGAGGAATGAATATGATAGCATCAACATGAAGGGAGGTGAGTGTAGGAGATAATGAAGGGTGACCACAACCAAGACATAATCATCACAAAACTCACATCAACTCTTCTTATCAAATCTAATCACATAAAGCAAATGAAAAGACTAAGAAAGAATCAAATGATGGTGGAAAAAGAAAAGATGCTTTCATAATTAAATCATATGCAAATAAAACCTCCACAAAGTGTAATTTGCAAAACTGCAAATTACCCCCTCCATCAGAAAAGTCCGGCCGGGAAAGAGCAAAGGAAAACCGGCCGGAACGGAAAGCAAAATGGCAACTCTAGAAAACTGGTCCCGTAATAAATTACAGGAAAACCCCACACTGTGCATACACACCCGCATTTGTATTCCGTCCGGATACAAATGCAAAGAGACAAAATCTACACTGTACTAAACTAGGACCGGCTTAAACCAAAGCCGGCTAGTAATATCCGTCCGATCCTGATGCGTGCAATACCGCACGTATCTGATCGAACGCTGCCATATAACTATACAGCCACTAGTACAAAACCGTCCGATCCTGATCCGTGCAATACCG
The DNA here is from genome assembly GCA_030015575.1 of Agapanthus africanus. Taxonomy (NCBI): domain Eukaryota; kingdom Viridiplantae; phylum Streptophyta; class Magnoliopsida; order Asparagales; family Amaryllidaceae; genus Agapanthus; species Agapanthus africanus. Next base: position 54,822,038 of record JASDDO010000006.1, on the reverse strand, counting down.
CACGTATCTGATCGGACCCTGCCATATCTCCATACGGCCTCTACAGCGTTTCGCCCGAAAGCTTGAGTAACTGTAAGTGTGGTGGACTCTAAAGACTCGTCAATACTATGGCTGTGGATTTAACCACTAGCACGTCAGAGGTATAAGCCAATACGTGACGGGCCACCAGCTATTGACTAAAAAGGGACGTCGATGAGGAAGCTCACCCCGACACCCAACTGAGCCTGTCAGTGACAATATCCGTACAGTCCGGTCCGTTCGTCTATGAGCATCGCATGGCGGGCCTAGGGGGTTGGTAAAAGTCAGACCCCCAAAAGCGGTACAAGTCGTGTCGGAGTGTAGCCCAGAACACCCTGAGATACTACTGGAATACCTACCAGTAAATCTCCTGCCTTGGCCAAGGTCTTTGTGTAATGGCTCTCTTAGACACAGCGCGACCTCACCCCCAATACCGGGAGAGACGAAACCCCCGAAGATCCGCTCACTGCCTCCATGTGGCTCGGGACTGTACCCAACTAAAACCTGTTTGCACGACTCCTTTGAGCCGTGGTAGGGTAGTAATCAAAGTACAGTGGGAACTCACACGAGACAAATGACGATCCCCAGGTCGATGAACTAACCTGTACACATGTCACCTGGGAACTGCTATCTGACGTCAGGTATAAGACCAACTAGCATGTTCCCGGCGAGTCCTGTCCGGTGTACTCATAACCCAATGAGCACCTGTATACATCTTAGGTGAACCAACTGACACCAGTGGCTTGTGAGACCGGCCACCGCCCCTCGTCGGGGTCTCGACTGTATACACTAGTCTACTCTGGAGAATCGATGCCCTGTCTCGAAACTCCCACGACTAGGGACCTATTAAGGATGTGCTTGTAGACTCCAGCTCTCACTTATATGATCGCCCTCATACTGCTGGCAGTCAAGCATGAATCCTAGGGCTCTATCAACGTGCAATAGCGACATGTCAGGTCACCTAAAGCAGTACACGATGATAAAGGTAAACCATATAGCATACTATCATCTCGAGTAAGACTGTCCTACCGGGATAGGTCCTCCCTCAATCATTGCAATCACGTGCCTGTGATCCAATAATTGACTCTGAGGGCACTATCTCCAACAGTGAGGATTGACCAGAGAAGTGCCAGGACGGAATCGTCCCCGTTAGCACACCTGACAGGGCCGATGAGCCGATTGACTGCGAGATAGAAAATCCGCAAAGAAGATAAGGACCCAGAGTCAGAGGACGCCAGACCGTGAGCAAGAGGCAAGTAGATATCCTGCGCTGCTAGCAGTGGATGCACCGACTCCTTCTCGACCTTGAAGGAGGAACTACCGACGACGGTATTTATGATTTGTGATTTTGTGATTCGATTATCACGTATCCGTCATTTTGGATTTTGGTATTTTGGGCGTTCTGTTTGCATGATTTAGTTTTGATGACTGAGTTTCATGATATTGGTTTCATGCACCCACTGGATATTTATATATTTTGCGCAGAGTTATTACATTGAGATATTGATTGAGATTTCACGCCTACCGTATGCAGTGATTTGATTTGCACTTCCAGCATAGTTTTCATGCACTTTTAGTGTTTTGATATACGATTTTGGTGCACGCCAGATGCACTAAATCGGGATTCTTCGTGCATGTCACATGCACCTGATTTTTTTCTGTCAGGCACACACGTTGCCTACGACAGATGTTTCGTGCACACCAGTTGCACCTAGATGTTGTTTTGTACACCTGTTTGACACATATTTGGATTTTGATTCCTTGCGCACCAGACGCATAGGATATTCTTATATATGCATTTTGGGGATTGATTTCTAGTAGAGCAGTACATTTTTTTGATATTCTCTATGTATTGATGTTTTCGGAGCCCCGACAAATTGGATTATTACTGAAATTGCTTTAGTATTGGGGGTTTAAATTTAAATTCGGGGACCGAATTTCTTTAAGGGGGGTAGATTGTAACATTTTCAAAAAGGTAAAATATTAATTTTGGGAATTTTTATAATTTAATATTATTTTATTGAATATTTTAATATTTTGGAATTATTAAATGCAAATAAATAGGAAAAATTTGAGAAAAATTATGGAAAATTCTAAAATAGGGTAAATTAGAGAATTATGAAATTTTTAAGTTTTTGTGATTAGTTTGACACTAATTTAGTGCTAATCGCGATTAAAAATCGCTAATCGGTTTTTAGCATTTTTGAGCAAAACATGCACACATCATTTTTTTCTACACTTGTGCATTTTTCTTGCCATGGTTCCTCATTTGGGTTTACTATTTATGTGAGAAGGATTTTGAGGGTTTAAAAGAAAAGAAAAGAGAAAAGAATAAAGAAAATGGGGGTTGGTGGGAATGAGAGGCATGGGGCACCATTGACCAAAGGACTTAGCCATTTTTATCCCTCATTTCTCTCCCTCTCCCTTGGCTTGCTGCTGCTGCCTCTCCTTCATCTTCCTCCCCTCTTCAACTCCTCACTTCACCTCTAAAACAACCCCAAAACCACACATCCATTTCATTAAAAACGTGCACAATCCCTAGATCTACACATGGAGCTAAAGAAGCAAGGATTTTGGCCACTAGGGGCAACTCAAGAAAATTCTTGAGTTGCCAAATGAGGTATTTTTCTGAACCATTAGCTTAGTTATAGCTTTCCCTTTACCCCATGTTTAGTTTTGAATCGATAATGTGCGATATTATGGACTTGAGGATAACCAAGTTAGGGTTTGAGGAAATTGGTGTTGTATTATGAAATTGAGCTCAGTAGAGGTTTTACCAACACCCTAGTGTATGAATTGGAACCCAAAGCCTGAAGCTTAACCAAGAATACGGATTTTAGAAACCGATATCGGGGAAATTATGAAATCTGTGAAGGTTAACTTGAATCTGCTATCACCCGAGACACCCTAAAATAATATTGAGTGGACAGTGAGATGTGCAGGCACCGGAGAACCACCACACCAAACCCTAGCTCCCCACTCCACTGTGAGGCCGCCGATTTCCCCATTCTGGACGCAATTTACGGCCAGAGCAGAGGGGATCCTCCTCGTTTTCTGTGCACAGCCCCAGTTCCTCTAGTGTTGACCCTGGGTATGTCTAGTTTTGACTGATTCCATCTAGGGTGAAATCTGGGACATATATCCTAAGTTGCTATTTTGGATTCGTGTTTCCGTATTCCGTATTTTTGATTCTGAAATTGTGGATTGTGTTTTGCCTCGACTATTTGGCGTTTATACGACGATATAGAGGATTTATTGGTGGTTTTGAAGGCGTGCCATAGGTTCTCACCTATAGGCCCCCTTATAGTATCGTTTGGGTTTCGTGTGCCGTTTTAGCTATGAATTGGTTTTAATGCGCATATACGATATTTTAATATGTAGGTACCCATGAAGACCTCGGGACGACAAGCAAATGCATGGTGACGTCCGCAAATGATGATGCAGGTGAGTAGATTATATCTACAGGGGGAAGTCGGGTGGATGGCGTATAGCACCCCCGCAGTCCGTAGTTGTTAATTTATATGATAGTTAGGTGTATTATGGATAGTGTAGGGTTAGAAGTGACTAGTGTAATTCATAGTCGCGAACCCTAAAATAGAATTACACCTACACGCACACCCTTGCATATTACTTATACTTGCACTGTGTTCGATGATATGGGATGACTTTGGAGATGAGTCGATGATGTGGGCTTGGTGCCGCGAGATCGGTGATTTGATATGATTCATATTTGGGATATGACTTGTGATTCTTGCGGGCTTGGGATGTGTGTTTACCTCCGCATGCATACTTTATTGATGGTATCGATTTGTACTAGACATAGAGTAATACCCCAGATTATATGATCTGATGATAGTGATACCTGTTATGTGACGAGATAGTGAGATGTTGACCCGTACCCAGCTATGGGGATGCCATACGATGATTTACCGTACGAGTCGATATTGATGATAGATCCGCACTCATAACTCGAGGATGTCCTACGATATGTTGTTGAGGCGGGATCACCGAATATATATCTATATTTATCGACTCAGATTTAGGTGGTTTCCACACCTACCCCTCCTGATTGACCTGATACTTAGATCTGTAGTTTGCATAGTAGATTCTTCACTGTGGTGTTGATTATTTGATTTCCGCATATTCATGCTATTCGCATTGCTGGCAGATGTTTATTGCTATATTATTATCATGCTGTTAGGACACCAGCACCATTATCGATGATGCATATGTTCCACGTACACTATTTTCCGGCTCACACACTTCATCATCGATAATTGCCATGCCACTACACTGTAGTACTGTTGCATGACTTCTGACATGATTACCTTTCTTTACATGTCGCATACATCATAGATTGATTGCATAGCACATCACATTGGATTTACTTCTTGATGTTGGATTTTCATGTGATTTCTGATTTTGAGGACCGTGGGATTATTTAAGAAAGTATGCTCTATTTTGAAAAACCCGGTACCTCGTGATATGATATTTTAGTACGTCCACCACGCGTTTTCTCGGTGCTGAGACGTGTGCTTGAAACCCGATTCGAGGAGTGGATGATCCGTTTGCGGGTTCGTGGTGGGCCCGGTATGGTTCCCCTCGGCAAGATGATCGATGGGTTTTGCCGATTGAGCCTGGAGGCGGGCGAGTACCTACAGGTGATTGTATTTGAGCTCGGCGGATATCTGGAGGATACCGACCGGAGTCGAAAGATGGGCGTACTGCCGGGGCCAAGGGCCGATTCCGCTGACATAGCCCGCGGGCCGATCCTGACTGACGGAGCCCGATGGATGAGGATTTACGTGTCGATGCTAGGCACGGGTTTCATGATGTTTTTCCATGCTTTTGTTTATATCCTCATATTGCATGCATGATGCTTATTGTCAGTGGGTGACGGGTGGACGGGTTCCACATATATACAGACATGGATTATATACAGACATGGATCATATACAGACTGGATTTACACTGATCATACTTCATTTGTATATATAACAGGGTATGAGGGCGCTGTTATATATACCCTTACACCAATATTAGTGGTATGGGACGCTAATATATGTGTATTGATGTCATTGATACTTCATCATATTTACTTCATGCAGACATACCTTATACTGATGACATGTTATTACCTGAGTACCTGGCACTACATACATATTTAGATGTTACCTTGCCACCTTATCATACTTCAGATGTACTCTTGTGGTTATATTACTGATTGTTGACCTAGGTTTATGTCTTGCATTCGGTTTCTGCTTGTAGATATTTCTATTCACGAGTTGGCAACTCACCCCCGTTGTGCCACAGTTCTTGCAGGTTCTGCCGTACAGGTTTCATTGCGGCATTTCTGGCACACTACCTTCTTGCGGGTGAATTGCTTTGGTAGGTGGATTCTTTTGCATCAAGAACCACCATTGTATTTATTTTATTCATTGTATCTAGAATTTCCATCAACCAAAAACTTGTATATTGTTTCAGACCCAGACTTTAGTGATGTATTATTCGACCTTAGAGTCGCGCTTAGTAGTATTGCGGTTTTCTTGTTGCTTTTGAGTTCTTTGGGTTTGACCCTCGCCTTTCGGCGTTGTATATTCTTATTGCTTGTGTGGTTGTGGCCGTCATTTGACGAAGAGCTAGCTCCCGCTTGTGGATGCCATTATCATTGCATATATTGTTATCCTTGTTGTACCCCATTCGGGGCCAGTTTTACAAAAGAAACTCTGCCGAAATTTTTAGAAAAGACTGTACTGTTTTAAAATGCATATTCGGCTTAGTTATTTAAAAACATTGATTTCAAACATGTAGTTCTTCACTTCTTTAAACCAGTTTCTTTACTTATTCTTAAAAATGGTTTTAGATTTCTGGGCTTTTGGCTTACTTGGATCAGATGGAGTCCTATAGACTTTATATGGTTCATGGGCCAGTCACGTGCTCTTTCGCGTCGTGACATGTATGAATCCCTATCATGCAGTTCTGGTCTGCGTGAACAACCTAAGCAATATAACACAAGAACCGGCAACTAAAACATTCTTTACAATTCATGTTTCTTGAATCTTATAAATTTCTATTCCTTGAATCTTATAATTTCTTGTATTTGAATCTGTCCTAACCCAAAATTTTCTTCTACGTTATGGATTCCCCGAACAACACCAGCACCAACGTCAACAACACACCTCCAGCACTACCTCTCGCACCAGCTGTTCCTGCACCACCCATCGAGAAAACAGTGCTACTTGAGGCGATTCACAGCCTTCTTGAGGGACAGCAACAACTACTGAACCGTCCTGAGACCGACGCACCAGGAGTAAAGAAATTCAGGGCTTTACATCCCAAGCAGTTCTCTGGTAAAGGAAGCCCACTTGAAGCTGAAGAATGGGCACAAAGCATCGAAGACAATCTGACAGCAGCTCAAGTGCCAGACATCGCTTGGTTCCTTGTGGCGAAACTACAGCTCACGGACAATGCTCGCAACTGGTGGAAGGCGGAAGAAAGTCGTCTGGTACAGCCGATTGAATGGAAGACTTTTCGTAAGAAGTTCGACGCGAAATACTTCCCTGTGACTGCCAGGTTTGCAATGGAGCAGTAGTTCATTCATCTACAATAGGGTTCAATGTGGGACAAATTAGTAGATGAATACGACGCTGAATAGACCATGTTAAGCCGGTAAGATATGTCACAATAGTTCAATTTTTAAATATCACATACTACACAGCTAACACAATCCTTAAACAGATTCGCGGCACACTTGATACCGACGGACGAAATCAGAGCCCGTCGCTTTCAACAAGGACTGGACACGGAGATTCAGGCTGCTCTAGCCACGAGAAAATTTTTGACTCATGAGGATGCTCTAGAAGCTGCCCGCAGTTATGAGGCAGTGATAAAAGCAAGGGGCAGTCCTCAGTCTGCAGGAGTCAAGCGCCCTGCCAATCAGATAGCAGGTGGAGCCTCGTCCAGGCCACCTTTCGTGCCAAGGCGACCCGGAGTACCAACCCATAGTCCCAGCCCAGCCTTTTGCACCAACTTCAAGAGAACTGGACATATGATGAAGGACTGTCGTCGAGCCAACTGCCTTTGCTTAGTCTGCGACTCAGCTACTCACGATATTGGGTCTTGTCCCTAAAGACAGAACCTAGTTGTTGCACCCAGGCCAGCAATTACTTATCCGTAGCGACCAGCTCTTCAGGCACCTGCTCCCAGACCTGCACTACCCAGAGGACCACAAGCTGCACCACCTCCTCGTCAGTTCCATCAAGCTCAAAGGAACGTTCCGAGGAATGCTCCTCAGGCCAGGAGGAATGTACCAAGGCGCCAGGCTTTCACGATGTCCGTGGAAAAAGCTGAGGCCACTGGCCAAGTCATCACTGGTAAACTTTTCTTTTCAAACTTTTCTTTTCTATTCCGCTACTTAGTTACATATTTCTTATACCTAAAACAAATCCCGCATACCTTAGGTACAATCTTAGTATCCTCAATCCCTGCACTTGCACTGTTTGATACTGGAGCATCATACTGCTTTATGTCGCAACTGTTTGTACGAACCCATGCGATTCCAGTCTCACCGCTTGTATCCAGCTGGAATGTCAGTTCAGGAAATGGCGTTCTAAAGGCAATTATGGGATACAGCTTGTGTCCAGTCGTCGTCTGCAGCAGAGAATTTTATGCTGACTTTAAGGTGCTGGACATACCGAACTTCGATGTGGTTCCAGGAATGGATTGGCTTGGAACTTTTTATGCTACCATCGACTGTCGTCAAAGGAGGGTAGTATTCGAGATTCCAGACCATCCGGTCTTCTATTTCAAAAGAGGAGACCGTACACTGGAACTAAGTACCTACAAAGCGAAGCCAAGAGAAGCAGTAGTTGCAGCTGCTCAAGCAGAGGAAGAATCAAGACCAGATGTGGTTCGAGAGTTTGACGATGTATTTCCTGACGATATATCAAGTTTGCCTCCCGATCGAGCTCTTGAATTCAGTATTGATTTAGTACCAGGAGCACAACCGGTGATCAAAGCACCCTATCGTTTAAGTCCGGAAGGTTTCAAGGAAGTCCGAACACAGTTGGACGAATTACTGGCGAAAGGATGGATTCGTCCCAGCACTTCAAGTTGGGGATCACCTGTACTACTTGTGAAGAAGAAGGAAGGTTCATACAGAATGTGCATCGATTACAGAGCCTTGAACGAAATCACTATAAAGAACAAGTATCCACTCCCGCGCATCGATGATTTATTCGATCAGCTTAGTGGATCTTGTGTTTTCTCTAAATTGGATCTTCGTTCAGGTTATCATCAAGTGAAGGTCAAGGAAGCTGATATTCACAAAACAGCTTTCAGAACTCGCTATGGACATTACGAATTTCTAGTGATGCCATTTGGAGTGACCAACGCACCCGCAATATTCATGAACCTAATGAATCAAGTTTTCCGGGAGTACTTAGACAGGTTTGTTGTCATCTTCATCGATGACATCCTAGTGTATTCTAAGAGTCGGAAAGAACATGCAGAGCACCTACGAATTGTCCTAGAAACTCTTCGACAACATCAGCTTTATGCCAAGTACAGCAAGTGCGAGTTTTGGTTAAAGCAAGTTGTTTTTCTTGGATATATCGTATCAGGAGAAGGAATCTTTGTGGATCCAGCGAAAGTTTCGGCAGTTAGCGAATGGCCTACACCAAAGTCAGTGAAGGATATTCGAAGTTTCTTGGGTTTAGCAGGATATTACAGAAGGTTTATTGAAGGCTTTTCGAAGATAGCAACGCCCCTGACCAAGCTCACACGTAAAGATGAAGAATTTGTGTGGTCAGAAGCATGCGAACAAGCTTTCGTAGAACTCAAGACAAGGTTGACATCAGCACCTATTCTCGTCATATCGGATCAATCTGGAGGATTCGAAGTGCATTGCGATGCATCCGGTAAGGGATTGGGATGTATTCTACATCAGCATGGTATGGTTGTGGCTTATGCTTCAAGATAGCTGAAGATTCATGAGCGCAATTATCCGACGCATGATCTGGAGTTAGTAGCCGTCATCTTTGCTCTCAAGATTTGGCGTCATTACCTACTTGGGGAGCGAGTGAACATCTACACAGATCATAAGAGCTTAAAGTACGTGTTTACTTAGAAGGAATTGGATATGCGACAGAGAAGATGGTTAGAACTCACGGCAGACTTTGACATCAACTTGCAATATCACCCAGGGAAGGTGAATGTAGTACCTGATTCTCTTAGTCGCCAACCATTATCGATGAATCTCACCGCTCAGTGGAAGCTTCAACAAGACTTGCATCAGATGGAGATTGAAGTAGTCATGCCAGGTAATGCTTCAAGTTTGATGAATATACAAGTTCAATCAACCATTGTCAATCAGATCAAGGCAGCTCAAGCAAGCAATGCAAAGTTGCAAAAGATCAGAGAACAAGTGGAGAATGGACTCAGAACAGACTTCATCATCCATGAAGACGGATCTTTGAGATACGGCAGCAGATTATGTGTACCAAAAGGTTCTGTTCGGGAAGAGTTAATGAAAGAAGCTCACAGCTCTCCCTATTCAGTATACCCTGGAGGTACCAAAATGTACAAAGATCTACGTCAGAATTATTGGTGGCATGGAATGAAGCGTGAAGTAGCCAGAAGCGTCGCAAAATGCTTGGTGTGTCAGCAAGTAAAGGCTGAACATCATAGGACTGCTGGATTACTTCAACCGTTACCAATCCCAGAATGGAAGTGGCAACACATCACGATGGATTTTGTGACTGCTCTTCCTCGTAGCACAAAGGGTAACGATGCTGTATGGGTCATTGTTGATCGACTCACAAAGTCGGCTCACTTCATCCCATTTCGAGTTGGCCAATCAACTGAGATACTAGCGAAGAAGTACATGGAGGTAATAATCTACTTAAGATTTAAACTCTTCATAATGTACTATCTCTGATACCCATGAACTCATACAGGAAATTATGAGACTTCATGGAGTACCGGTCTGCATTGTCTCCGATCGTGACACCAGGTTCTGATCGCAATTTTGGCAGAGTCTGCAAGCAAGCTTGGGAACAAGTCTGAACTTCAGCACGGCTTATCATCCACAAACAGATGGTCAGTCGGAACGAACTATTCAGATCTTGGAGGATATGCTCAGAGCGTATATGCTAGACTTCAAAGGATCGTGGGAAGATCACCTACATCTTGTGGAGTTTTCGTACAACAACAGCTACCAAGCAAGCATAGGAATGGCACCTTTTACAGCACTGTATGGAAGGAAGTGTCGATCGCCATTAAGTTGGGACGATATCGGAGATAGGGAACTTCTTGGACCAGAAATGATAGTAGCAACTGTTGATGTGGTTCGTACTATCAGGGAAAGGATGCGCATAGCCCAAGATCGACAGAAGCACTGGGCTGATGCAAAGAGACGACACTTGGAGTTTCAGCCAGGAGATCACGTATTCTTGAAGATATCTCCGAACCGTGAAGTGATCCGATTTGGAAGACGGGGTAAGCTAAGTCCGAAATACATTGGACCGTTCGACATGCTTTGCAGCGCCATGGGCTGTAGCCACAGCACACACTCCTTCTTTCTTCTCCTTCTCCGTGTTTGTGAGGTTCCTAGGGGGTTTAATTCCTAGACTCTCTCCATGTTGCTTAGATTATGTGTTTGTTTAACTATTTTAGTATTTTAATGGAGTTTTAGTGCTAGAATTATGTCGTGATGTTAGATCTAGTTACATTAGAGTGCTTGTAGCTTAATGAACCCTTTTTGGTGTTAATTAGTCTGTTTTAGCCTAGTAGTGTCGTTAAAATTAGATAGGTAGCCTTAAATTACTAAAATTATGGTTATCTAGCTTAGTTGGTGTTTATTGCATACTTTAGTGGTAATTTTGGATGAATTAAGAGAATTTTGGCTAAGAATTGGTTGTGATGGTTAGAGTAGCCCTATTAGGTGCTGTGGAGACTAGAACACCCAAGTTTGGTCTTAGATTTCATAAGATACCCGATTTATCCGACTTGGCGTAAATTGGCAGTTTTAGCGACTTTTAGCCTTTTTGAGATCTGCTTTTGACCCAATCCACTCAGGTAAAAATTGTGAAGACTGTAGCATGGTGAGACTAGCAGGGACACACATACAGAGCACGGGGACCCACCTCCCCTTCTCGGCCGCCGGTTTAATCATTCTAGCCGCAAATTGCGGCCAGAGTAGGGGGTAGGGTGTGGGGATTTTAGGTATAGGGTCCTGCTGGGTAGTCTAGAGTGTTGGTACCTGCAACTTTTTTTTGTTGGGTCCAGAGGCAAAATCTGGAGCTAGTAGCGTGTTTTTGATGTTTTAAGTCTCGTGCGACGCGCGTGTGATACGCGTGGTTCTGTGGCGCGCTGCGCGACACAGCGCGTCGGTATAGGTTCTGGTGGGTTTGTGCACGTCGCGTCGTGTGCACGCGCGTTTAGTTTCACGCACGCGTATCCATTTATCGATATATCGTGTTTTTGCAGGATTTTCCTGATATATGTGACTTTGTAAATTCTAGGTTCGCTGGCGGGGACTGCAAACGCAGCGGAGAAAGGAAAGCAGGTGGTCGGACACACCTAGCACGGATCACGGGTGAGTAGATTTAACATCTACGGGGGACGATCGTTTGGATGGCGCGAGTCGCCCGATAAATTTAGTAAACTTGAAAATAGTAAACTTGATAATTACTTGTGACATTAGAATAAGAATACTTGCAAGATAATTGCTGCAGTTAGGATCTATATGTTGTTCCGTATACGCAAACCCATTTGTAGGACACATGCACCATTACCAGGTTTTTATATGCAGCAAAAGCACCATTCATGTGAACACACACACCCTGGTAATTGCCATGTCACGACACTAGATAACTATAAATCTGAGACATGTTAACTGCTTAGACCTGTGCTATTGCAATAAATATTTAAAATGAAATCATAAAAATTGCTATTCTTGTGCATATGTATTATTATATCATTTGCTCATGCCTAGTATAAATCATACATTGTACATTGATACCATAGGCATTCATTATCATTGACATATGCATCCATAGTTGGGTGGAAGAGCCAAACGATATGCAAAAGTATCAAGACCGTGAAAATTCCGAACCCTTAATTGCCGAGTTCCTGGATTACTCAAAAGAGAATGGAATTCTCTATCAGGTTACTCTTCCATACACATCACAACTCAACGGTGTATAGGAAAGGCGGAACAGAACCCTATAAGATATAGTTCATTCCATAATGAGTAATGCTGAGTTGTCACGATCCTTCTGAGGTTGTGCACTAGGATCAGCTGCATATCTTTTGAATAAGGTTCCTACTAAGATTGTTCCTACCACACTATATGAGATGTAGAGTGGGAAGATACCCTATCTTCAGTATCTGAAGATATAGGGATATCCAGCTTTTGTTGAAAAGCAGTATGTGGACAAGCTCGAGGAACACTCAGTATTGTATAGGTTTGTGGGATACCCAAAGAACTCCAGGTGGTATCTTTCCTATTACGCAGAGGAACAAAAGGTTTTTGTTCCTCGTCATGCCTATTTTTTAGAAAATCATTTTTTTGTAAAATGAAATAGTGGGAGCGTAATAAAACTGGAAGAAATTTCAGAACCACAAACTATTACTGAAAGTATGGTAGAACCAGAGGTTTCAAAAGAACCGGACATCCCTACACCAATCCGCAGGACTAGTAGGCAGTCTCATCCGCCAGGGAGATACTAACGGTTTTCTCATAGATGGGGATCGAGAGGATTGCATCATTGACAATGATGAGCCAACTAGCTTCCAGTAAGCCATTCAGAGCGACGACTCGGTAAAATGGCTGGATGCAATGCGGACCAAAATGGAGTCCATGTACACCAACAAAGTATGCACTTTGAACATTGCTCCATAAGGGGTAAAACCCGTAGGCTGCAAATGGATCTTCAGAAAGAAGATTAGTGTAGATGGATAGGTTGAAACCTATATGGCTAGACTTGTTGCAAAGGGTTTTTCGTCAAAGGCCTGGTTTGGACAATGATGAAACCTTTTCTCCAGTGTCTATGCTCAAATTCATTCGGATCCTTCTTGCTATTGCTGCCTTCTAAGATTTTGAGATCCGGCAGATGGACATAGAGACGAATTTTCTAAATGGTGATTTGGAAAAGTGCGTCTATATGGATCGGCCAGAGGGTTTCAATCAGAGTGGGAGCAGCGGGACAGTGTGCAAGTTGCTTAAGTTCATTTATGGACTAAAGCAGGCATCGCGGAGTTGGAACGTCTATTTTTATTGAGACAGTCAAAGAATTCGAATTTATCAAAAATCCCGAAGAACAAAGCATTTATAGTAAGATTGTAGCAAGAACTTTGGAATTCCTCGTTGAGTAGGTAGATGGAATTCTCTTGATAGGAAATGACATTCCTAGGATACAATCAGTTAAATGATTCTTGTCGCAGAGGTTCTCCATGAAAGACCTGGGTGATTCTAACTACATTTTGGGGATCCAGATCTATCGTGATAGATCAAAGAGGATGGTAGGACTTTCACAGTCAAGGTACAACAACACCATACTGAAAATATTTAGTATGGATGATTCTAAACACGGTATTCTACCAGCTTATCACTGAATCATCCTCTCCAAAGAGATGTGTCTAAAGACTGATTTGGAAATGGCTCTCATCACATCTATACCCTACGCTTCTGCGGTAGGCTCTATAATGTATGTGATGTTGTGTACCAGACTAGATATTGCTTACGCACTTAGCGTGGTAAGCCGGTATCAGTCAAACCCAGGGGAGAAACACTGGATAGCAGTAAAGAACATTCTCAAGTACGTGAGAAGGACTAAGGAGGTGCACTTGGTGTATTGCAGAAAAGACCTCCAGATCGAGGCCTTTGCTGAATCCAGCTTCTAGAGTGATAAGGATGACATCAAGTCCATGTCGGGTTATGTCTTTACCCTCAGTGGAGGGGAGGTATGTTGGAAGAGCTCCAAGCAGGACACCGTTGCAAACTCAACGTTGGAAACAAAGTAGCTCGCTGCATGACACGCCGTAAAAGAGGCAGTCTGGATATAGAAGTTCTTAACTGAACTTCAGGTGGTTCCTTCCATTGTTGGACCAATACTTTAGTATTGTGACAACAACGTCATTATAGCTTTAGGGAAGGAACCCGGGTCCTATCAGAGATCCAGACATATCTTGAGGCGGTACCACCTGATCAGGGAGATCGTTGATCCCCAGAAGATCGAGGTGAGGAGAGTAGATATGGAGAACAACACTACAGATCTACTCACAGAGGCCATCCCTCAGACAGTGCTCGAGAGGCTATTCGAGATCTTAGGTCTACGATATGCCAGTATATGACCTTAGTGTAAGTGGGAGATTGTTAGTGATATATGCTCTAGAGGCCATTATTGTATCATACTGGATTGTATATTACTTAATGAAAGCTTGGGATATACACAGATATAGTAACAGTCTTTCTTGAAATGGTAGTATGCTACCTGGTTTGTTTCTACCTCAATATGTGCATGTGTTTTCTTAGCATACCGCTTATAATTATTGGTAGAGCCCTTAGAGTCTTTGCTTGATTACCAGCGTTGTGATGGCAGTCACACTAGTGGGGGCTGGGTAGTCTATAAGCACATCCTATACAGGTCCCTAGTCGTAGGATTATCGAGACGGGGCATCGATACTCCAAAGTAGACTAGTGCATACGTTTCTCATCCCAGCAGGGAAGATGATATGTCCTATAGCCATTAGTACGTCGTATTAGAGATAGTATGCAAGTGCTCATTAGGTTATGAGTACACCAGACAGGACTCGTCGGAAACTGTTGGTGGGTAATATACCTATCGTCAGGTAGCAGTTCCTAGGTGACATGAGTACAGCTTAGTCCTTCAACTTGACACTACTACTTCACCTCGTGTGTGTTCCCACTGTACTTTTATTACTACCTTACCACGGCTCAAAGGAGTCGTGCAAACAGGTAGTAGTTGGGTGCAGTCCAGAAGCACTTGGAGGCAGTGGCAGTTAGATAGGATTAGTCTCTCCCAGTATTGGGGGTTGATATCGCGCTGTGTTCGGAAGGCCATTACACAAAGTCCTTGGCCATGGCAAGAAAGATTTACTATTAGGTACTCCAGTAGTTTCTCAGGATGTTTTGGGCTACTCTCCGACACGACTTATTGCACTATTAGGGGTGTGACGATTACCGCCCCCTAGGCCCGATATGCGATACTCTTAGATGAACAAATTGGACTGTATAAAGATTGTCGCATACATGCTCAGTAGGAGTTCGGATGAGTTAGCTCATTGGCTTTCTTATCCACACATACCTGGGTAGCAGTTATGTGTAGCTAGTACCGCTTGCGGCTTGTGGTTAAACCCACTGCCAGTGTAGTGTCGAGTCTTTCGAGTCCCACATAGAGAGTTTCCCTACACCGGGAAAGGTGTAGAGGCCGTATGGTTTTACGGCAGGGCTTCGATCACCTACGTGTACTTGTGCACGTATAATTATCGTGCGGATAATACTAGTGGGCTTTGGTTGAAGCCGGATCCTAGTATTATATTGATGGATTATTTTTGTCTATTTGTGTTCGTATTCTTCGGAATGCGGATGCGGGTATGTATATACGGATGATGGGTGTTCTCGTTATTTTGCGGGAAATCTTCTAGAAGGGACACCTCATTAGGGTTTCTTTTTTCTTTTAAGAATTAAAGAATAATGTGGTGGAGATATTTTCTTTGGATGGCTATGAGTCATCACTTAACAAAATAGATATTTTTGAACCATGGTTAATTGTTGTGAGTGAGATATTTATCTCAACAATAAGTCATTTGGTTCAACTATTCATCACAAATGAATGGTCAAGCTTCATCCAAGCTCTCTTCTCCTCTCTCATTTTTCTCAAGCCTCTTCTCTTCATCACAAACCCTAGACCTCTCATGAGTTGTGAAACCTAGGGTTCCAAAAGACAAATCTCTCTATCTTCTCACTCTACACAACCTAGGACTTCTAGTTTAGCGAACTAGAAGCCGTAGTTACCTCGGATTTGAGGTAGGAGCTCGGACTATAGACTCTCGGGTGGATCGTCTTTGACTCGAGGAGGTCGTCGAGGTTGCGTCGATCCATTCCGATCCTTAGAGCCTACAAAGACGAGGAGGACAACGATGAAGACCCGAAGGAGATGTATCGTGAGGTATTACTTCATATCAGAGTAGTTAAACCTCAAGTAGTTTGCTAGCTATGGTTTATGTTCGATCCTTGGTTCTAGTCGGTCTTGCGAAGCCCATAAAAATCTTTTTTTGCAATTTTCGCCTCCCCACGAACACGTAGGGTGCGCGACATCGACTTACACATTTCACCTTGTGGAGCCTTACTAGAGTCTGGGAGATCACTACTTGGAGCGAAGGGACTACTACACGGAGCTTTTGAAGTGAAGGACCGGTCTATAAAGGTTGTATTCCTTTTTCACTTAGATGCAAAGATGTTTACATGCTTGGTTACGTCTAATTCTCTAGTTAAGATTCTAGGTTAGGGTTCTTCAGCGCGCCAAATTTTTAAAAACGGCATGGTTGATGCCTCCCGAAACCCAGTAGTCGTGCTAGGGAACCCAGCAATGTAGAAGCGAGCCCCGATCGTGGTGAGCTCGTCCACATTCCTCAGGAGGGAGGGCGCATCGTGAGCATTCCTAATGCGCGCTTTAGGTACCCATCCCATCGCCTGACCATGGGCGGCACGGGTAACCCTATCTCTATGAGGGGAATCCGACTTAGATGGGGGAAGAGGAAGAAGCAGTGGAAGACTCACCAGACTCTACCTTAGCTATCTCAACAGACTCCTCAAAGAAAGACATCTAACCTGAGTCAAAGAAAGAGTCCTCCGAAGAAAGGGCGCGAGAGATCCGACCTAAAGGAAAGAGCTCCGAGCTAACTCTCGCACAAATAGAGAAATGATAGCGAAGTGTGGACCTTGGGAGGGATCCTGTAGGGTACCTAGAATGATAGCAAGGTTTCGGGACGCATCGTCCATGCTATTTTCAAAAAATTGACATGCTATATAACCCTAACCCTAGAATCTTAACTAAAGAATTAGACAATACAACATATAAACTACTTTACATCTAACTGAATATGGAATACAACCTTTGTAGACCGGTCCTTCACTTCAATAACTCCGTGTAGTAGTCCCTTCGCTCCAAGTAGTGATCTTCCGGACTCTAGAATAGCTCTACAATATGAAAGGAACAAGCTTGTATGAAGTCTTCGAAGCCGAAGATGATCTACGTCGAGGAGTGTAATACCATAGATTGTGATTAGTGGCTAATTATACTTTAATGTATGGTTTTTAGTAAAAAGTTTACTAAAACGATTTTCAAATATTTTATCAAAATTAATGAATATTTTATTAGAATTTAATTAGGCTTGCACACACATGTGCATGTAAACTAGGGTTAAGTTTTGGGTTAAGCAATGTTTAAGTAACCATGGTAGAGTAATCCATTTTTATTAAGTTAATTTGAATTTAGTGAGTGTATTAGTTTTTTTTTTCTAATGGTGTTTTGGTAATTGACTTGGAGAGAGAGAGAGAGAGAGAGAGAGCATGATGGGGTGAGCCATGCTTGCATTTAATGAGGAGAGAGAGGGGGTTTGACTCTCTTGTTCTCTCATTTCTTTTCCAAACACTCATTTTCCTCACATTATCACACCTCTCTCCCTCTCACTCAGCTGCACACAGCAGCAGCAGCACCAAGCAAGCAACAGCAGCATCAACACAAGCAACAACAGCAGCACAAGCAGCAGTAGTACCAAGCAACAGCAGCAACAACAGGCAATAGCAGCAGCATCAGCAACAGCAGCAGCAGTTGCAACACCTCCTCCCCCTTCTTCTTCTTCTCCTTCTTCTTGCACCTAGGATCAAGTGAGGTATAATTTCATAAGTCCAACTTCTTTGCTTGCTAAACTTATAGTTAGTTAGCTTAAATTAGTGTTTAGTGTGGTCATTAGTGCTAGAAATGGTGATTTGAGTGTAGAATTGGCCAAGTGTGGATCTTTATGGGTAGTATAGCTTGACTAAGTATTTTAAGGCCATGTAAACCAAGTTTTGCACCAGATTTCACTAAAATACCATAGGGTTTCATTTTAGTGTAAATTAACGTTTTAATGTAAATTTTAGCATTTTTATAATCTACTGTTGACCCGATTGCTTCAGGCAAAAACTGAGTTTACTGGAGCCTGAACACTAGGTCTAGATCACACACACGAAGCACGAAGCCCTAATTCCCAACCTGGGCCGCAAATAAATTCGTTCTGGCCACAATTTGCGGCCAGAGGGGGGAGTTAAGTGCTTGGGTTTGGTCTGGGGAAGTCTGTTGTATATTAAAGGGTTTTGGCATATGCAACTTTTTATTTTATCATTCGAGTCAAAATCTGGAGCTAAATACCGTATTTTCAATACTTTAAACTTGCGCGACACATGCGATATGTGAGTGGGTTTAGTGTTTGCTGCGTGTCGCAGCGTGTCGAGGTAGTTTCAGACTCGTATACACACGTTTTAGCGTATCGGATACACACGCGTTTAGTTCGCGAAGTGAGTTTCTCGTTGGGTTTTGATATCGCATTTTTGCAGGATTTTAGCTTATGGGTATTCTTTTTGTAAATTCTAGGTTCACAGGCGGGTACGTCGGACACCGCAAAGAAGGAGAAGTAAGTAGTCGGCTACATCTAGCACGAGACCACAGTGAGTAGATTTAACATCTACGGGGAAATCGCCCGTATGGCGTTAAGCGTCAGGGTATGATAGGATATTGTAGTCGCGTATATATTTATATGTATATTGCTCGTGCATATGTACTATTGTAGCGTACCTATCTTTTGTTGCATATAGAAATAGTAGTTATGTAATACTGCACTGTCACCAACGGTTCAAGCTGCACGAGCACTATTTGTATGTTACACTCACACCGTTAGTGATTGCCATGACACTCGCACTATAGGATTGCTACGAACTATACATAATTTTGATTACCACATCATTGATGATTAGACATGATTCTGTCGCACATTGGCACACATACACATTGTATATTCTGTTAGTTATATGTATGCCCTAGAGGCCATTACTGTACATACGATGTATATTGTAGTGGATGCTAGGATATATATAGGGAGGACTTTCTTGCTCGACATGATAGTACGCTATCTGGTTACTCTTTATCTTAACATGTACTCTGATTGTCTATATGTTACATGTTGATAAAGCCCTTAGGATGAGTACTTGACTACCAGGACTATGATGCGGATCATACTAGTGGGGACAGTGTAGTCGCCAAGTACATCTTTCAAATATTCATAGTCGTGGGAGTACTGAGACAGGGCATCGATACTCCACAGTAGACTAGCGTATACACATCTTGACCCATATGATGGGCGATGGATGATCCCATATCAATCGGTGTTTGACATCAAGGATGGTGTACGGGTGCTCAGTAGAGACTGGGTACACTGGACAGACTTACCGAGAACACCCAGATGGTATTATACCTCACGTCATATGGCAGTTCTCTGGTGACACTGCTACAGAGTAGTCTGTACACCCGAGATCGTCATAGAGTCTTGTGTGATTCCCACTGTACTTTGATTTCCATCATACCACGTCCAAGAGGGCGTGCAAAAAGGTGGCTTTTGGGTACAGTTCCGAATCACATGGAGGCAATGTGCGATAGGAGGGGATTCGTCTCTCCCGGTATAGGGAGTTGATATTGTGCTGTGTTCGATTGGCTATAACTGGAAATACCTGGACAGGGTTGCTGAGATTTACTGGTAAGTGTTATCTGTAGTTTCTTGAACTGTTATAGACCTCATATCGACACGACTTATCAAGCTACTGGGGTCTGACGTTTACCACCCCTAGGCGAGATATGCGACATATCAGACGACGAGACCAGACTGTACGGGAGTGTTACTGATTGGATTCGCAGGAGAATGTACAGGCTTGCTTGTTGATCTTCTAATCGCTCAATACCTGGATGGATGTTACGTTTAGCTGACCGCTTGCAGCTTGTGGGTGTTTGATATGATCATCACATACTGCCGGCGTATTGACGATTCTTTAGATTCCTACACAGAGGTTTCTTGGCTCAGGAAAAACGGAGTAGGAGCACATATGTGATATGTGCATGACCGAGGATAATGCGATATGTGATACCGTATTAGATTCTCGCGATATGAGATATCGGCCGGGTATATGAGATATAGCCGGGTCATCGGATCAAGTGTTGATTCGATGAACTGATACAGAATATATTAGTCGGTTATTTGTGAAATAGCCGGATTATCGGATCAAGTGTTGATTCGATAATTTAATGTATAATTATATTTGATATATTAAATTACATTAACTAATATAAGCTCACTAAAAGATTCTTTTTCTCACTCGGGTAATACATTGATATATATGAGATATATGTTAATTGTATTATTTTATTTTGTTATAATAAATATTATATATGTGATGTATAATATTGTAACATGATATGGTTATTAATGCAACATGTTTTGTGGAGTTTAAACATGATTAGGGTTTGGATTAAGGTTAAGACTTCTAGAAGTTTCTAGAAGCTTTGCTTTTGTTTTCTTGTAAAGATATTTTGTGTAGATATTTCCTTAACCAAACCCAAACCCTTAACCATGATTCATTCTCTACAATGGTTAAGTCTTCTCTTTCTTAACTATGGTTGCATTTCTAACCTCACATATGAGTATTCATTATTCATCACAAAAGGATTGATGACAATAATGCTTCTTCTTCTTCTTCTTCCTTCTTTCATGAAAAGCTTACTAGCTTTTTATGAAGTGATGAAAATGAGTGAGTTAATGAAAATAAATGAGAGATAAAATCCTACTTAATCATCCTAATCTATCCTAGCCATTTAGATTAGGGTGTTCACTTCATTTATAAGTGAGAGCTTGTTTTAATGAAACTTCAAGGTAGATCATCTTTGTTATCGAAGATCGGAAGCAAGCATTCATCTTTCTCTTCGTGGAACCTCTCTAGAGTCCGGGAAATCGATGATCGCAGCGAAGGGACCTCAACACGGAGCTTATGAAGTGAAGAACCGGACTACAAAGGTTGTAATCCTAAACTCTAAGATGTTAAAGTGTTTAACAAGCTTTGTTTCGCCTAATCTCTAGTTTAAAGATCTTGGTTAGGGTTGTTCGGCACGTCTAAATTTTAAATCGGGCATGGTTGATGTCTTATAGACCCTTGTGAGAGTGCCTAGTAACCCAACAGTGGTATCAGAGCCAAGCTAGAGCTTTAGGCGAAGTCTAGACGAAATTTAAAGTCCGATCGAACCCCGGAACCCCGATACGAACCCCTTCTCCGGAAATTTTCTAAAAATGTTGATTTTTTCATATTAAAAAAACTCAGAAAAATAAGCAGGAAAATCTAAGAATTACTGTGAAGTACGGACCACCAAGTCGATCACGTGACCATGGAACCGCCGCTAAACCACGCACGTGGCGGCGGTTCCGTGGCCGAACAGTGTCGTTGGGGCCCACTGCTTCACAGTATAATTCCTGGGTTCTTTTTCATTATTCTGGGAATTTTTAATTCCACTCAAGTGTTGAGTTTTTTGGGTTGTATTGGGAACTAGTTGATTCGATCGGAAAGTATAACTTTGTTTAGTTTGTCCGGGTAATCTTTAGAACGCGTTAAATAGTTCGAACGGATATCAATAACTCACTTTTTCCCTGCCTGAAAATTTCCAAGCGTTGGATTTTTCCGTAGTTTAAGAACGTTCTAAGTTGTGCAAGTAGCGTGGTGGACCCTTTAGAAGACAACAAACCTTAACTCGATTATGTGACCGTATTGAACTGTCTCTAAACCTTAGGGTTTGGGGCAGTACGGCGTTGCCACATGTGAGGCGTTGGCTTGACCCTTCTACGGCTGGACCATTAATACTGTGGCATGTGATGGATGTTTTTTAAACTAATCTCAAGTGTTGAGCTATTTAGGAAATCTTGGGTGTTTGTTTATTCGATCGGAAAGTTTGACATTGTCTATTTATCTGGAATGTGATACATTATTTGGAATCCACAAGTAGTTATGAGATAACTAATTTGAATGTTATAAATCTAGCGGTTTAATCTTAGATGATCGGTTGCCACAGGATTTTGATGCGATCAAAAGTCCGTTGCAATCACGTAGCGTATGCGGATACTCGCCGGGTAAACTTAATAGACAGCCACGCCCCATAGCCTCGACCAAGTGACTGTAGGAGAACCCAGTTGCCAAAAGCATCCGTTCGGGTGCTCGCGGCATCGGTGTTCCGCCTTAGTGCACTTCGTCGACGACATCGAGGGTGCGGCTGTCTACTAAAGTTTGCGACGAGCATTCGATCAGGATGTCGGGAATCTTGTTGAATTGCTCGACTTGATATTGAAAAGAGTTTTCGACAACGAGACTAAAATGCGGGGTTTATTATTGTTAGGCATGCGATGTCTAAGGAATTCATTTGGTTAGGCATGCGATGTCTAAGAAAGTTGCGGATTCCAACTGTTGTAGTTTTACACTTTCTTTTCTGCGACCGTAAGTGTAATATGTGGTGTATCGCCGGTTTCGTTGCTATACATCAACGACAATTGGGATACGCATATTTACTTACGTTGATGATATGAGATATTATGTGTTGCTGTGATATGTTATATTGGATCGTCGCGTTTTGAATAGCCGGGGGTTTTATGTGAGATGAGAGTTTTTCTTTTTCATTCATGTAAAATTCATTTGTATGTAATATTCTTTTATTGGGGCACTTCCGGGATGAGGTTAATGTCACTATTGTATATTATTTACTTTTCCGCATTAGGTAGACCCAAGGCGGGGAGCACAAGTAACCGGGTTTTAGGGTCCAGTGGGAGACCATCTCGAGGAGTCGAGACCGGGTCTCCTAACCCTAGAATTGGCAGTGTTGCTTGCCGCTCTCGTAGGGGTCTAGGGATGTGGGTTTGGCTATTCATCGCGACCGTGGAATCCGTGTTTTATACAGGCTCATATTAAAAACACAGACCTCCTAGTATATCCAATATTTCATATATGTTCTTCTGCTGCAATGTTCTGTGATGAGATCATATTACTGCATGAGACGAATGTTTATATTATATATATGAGATATATGTTATATTGCAGATTGCGTTTCAAATGTGATGCTTGTGAAGCATAATTAAAATGTGACTTCATTAACGAGATTAATGAAACTAAAAAAAACCGAAAGATGTTGTAGAAACTTGTTTAAAAACTGGTAGCTCTAGTTCTTGCTTTGCATAGCGGTATTCCTTGTAGAATATCCAGCACCTTATTCGATAAGGAAAGAGCCGGGATCCCTTCACCGGGAGTGACCTCTTTAGCGAAACTAGCAGATGCTACAAACTCGGTTTGTCTTTTGATTGCTTCTATAGATTTTGCTTTGCATAGTGGTATTTGCGAAATATCCTGCACTTTATTCGATAAGGAAAGAGCCGAGATCCCTTCACCGGGAGTGACCTCTTTAGCGAAACCAGAAAAGCCTAAAAAACACTCCTTTACAAAAATCACTCGATTCTACAACGATATCAAGTTCATTACGCAAAGGGTTTTCTTAAAAACCTATAGTAGCTCTCCGTCATTTCAGATAAGTAATAGTTAGTATTCGTGCTGCGTTTGTTGACCTTGTCAAGGCGTAGTGTGCGGTAGCTGATTACTGCTTATCTGTAAAAGCATATGATGCGATTGGATTAGGGTAGTCGTGTGACTTTGTTGACCTTGTCAAGGGTCGTGCGGATGGGTTTAATTCATATCAGGAAATGACGGGTTGAACTTGACTTGTGGTCTATGGTTTGTTGATCTTGTCAAGGTTATAGATCGCTCGGGGCAAAAATATTATTGGGAATTTCAAGTGTTGAAATTTGCAATGAGATTGCATACCTTCTATGAGATAGTTGGATCCCGATACCCGCTGAGTAAGATTTACTCCTGGGAGAGTTTTTACACGTTACAATTAGCCGATCAAGTGGGTGTCTAGAAAGGTGTTAACGGGGTTACGCCCCTGGGAAAACGGGGTTTATTTTAATTAGGTCCGTGCGAAAGCACGAGGAACCTCCCTCAAAGTACCGGCACTGGCCTGGCTGAAAGATTTGCGAACTTGTAGAGTGTAATTAATCCCGGCTAGTCTTACCTTTTAGGGTTTGAAGGAAGATTTGACTAAATCAGTGGGAGACATCCTGATTAGATAAATTGATAACCAATCTAATCTTGTAAAAGCGCATGCTGAGTGTTTTCTTCTCTCTCTCTCTCCAGGTAGCGACCATGTCACGCCTTAATCAAGATAATAATACGGATGTATTGACCGAACCCGCTTGTTATACTGCGCTAAGGAACGTTGGCCCCGCTCCAACTTATAATTGTTATAACACCGAGCAGGAAATAGGGGATTACCAGAATTCCCGTGCCGCCCAAACGAAGAAAGTGCATGCTGATGCATCTTCTTCAGGTGTGTTCATTACAGAGAACTGTTTCTCAGTATACTTTACGTCCTGGGTATGAGATACCGGATCAGGATCCCACATATGTAATTTGTTACATGGGCTACAGATATGTAGAGAACTGAGAACGGGTGATAAGTTTCATGAGATAGAAACGGTGCAAGTGTTGCAGCCAAGTCTGTTGGTAGTTATCACCCTGTATTACCAGAATACATTGATTCTGAACGAATGTTATTAGATACCGAACCTGATATACAACATCATATCAGTCTCTTTATTAGTAAAGAAGGATATAATTTTGTATTGTTGTATAATGTTTTGAACATTTCCTATATCAAGAGTTGATCGGTTCAGGCACGTTATCTAAAAGCATAGACGTTCTAAATCAAACCACAGTTCTTAGTATACAGAACACACACAAGAGGAAGAGTTCGGAAATGAACGAATCCTTCTTGAGGTATTGTAGACTAGGTATATCAATGTGACCCGACTAGCTGAAGTTACATTTAGATGCATATTTAAATTAGTTTGAATTTACATTTGTGAAACTTGCCATGTCACAAAAATAAGATGACCACAGCTCTGTTTATTGGAAACAGAGAAAGAATTAGTGAACTCTTGGGATTGATACATGCTGATGTATGAAGGTCCCCTGTCTACACATGCCAAGACCGGTTCTTTTTACTTCATTACATTCACTGATTATCTCTCAAAATCCGGACATATGTTCCTGTTGAAACACAAGTCTGGAACTTTTGAGATATTCAATGAATATAAGTTAGAAGTAGAGAACCAAAAACGGGTATAAGTATTATGTCCTTTGATGTGATCAGGGAGGAAAATACTTGAGCACGGAATTCCTGAACTATTCTAAAGGAGAATGAGATTCTCTCTCAGCATTACTCCTCCGTATATACCACACCATGTCGGTGCATCGGGGCGGAGCAGTCGCACCCTATGTGATATGGTGTGCTCTATGATGAGTACTACTGAGTTGCCTATTTCCTTTTGGGAGTTATGCACTTGAGAAGCTGCATACCTATTGAATAGGGTTCCAATCAAATCAGTTGCCTACCACTTCATATGTGATATGGAATGGGAAGAGCCCATATCTTAAGTATGATATGATTTGAGGTGTCCAGCCTATGTCTAAAAGCATAATCCGGACAAGCTCGAGGCAAAGTCGGTTCTGTACAAGTTTGTTGGATATCCCAAGCATTCGCAAGGGAATATCTTCTACCTAAACCGAGGAACAAAAGATGTTTTGTTTCTCAACATGCCACCTTTGTGAAAGGGAATTTCTTATGAAGAAATTAGTGGTCATGAGGTAGAACTGGAAGGAGTTTCAGCTATACAAACTACAGCAGATAATTTGGTAGAACCGAAGGATTCATTAGTAACCAACGAACCTCAACCTCTCCGCCGATCTAGTAGGGTTCCTCACCCACCTGAGAGATACTTCGGTTTCTCTATGACAGTGGGAGTGAGGATTGCATCATGAGATGATGACCCAACTAGTTTCGAGCTGGCCATCAGGAGTGGGACTCTATAAGAATGGCTGGATGCTTAGCGATCTGAGATGGAATCCTTATACACCAACAAAGTATGGACTTTGGTTGCTTTATCTGAAGGGTTAAATCCCCATCAGGAGCAAGTATATCTTGAGAAGATTACTTGGTGTACATAAAAAAGTTGAGACTTTCAAAGCTATACTTAAGTCCATCCAGATCCTACTTGCCACTGCTACATACCATGACTACGATATCTGGCGGTTGGGTGTCATGACTGCTTTTCTAAATGATGATTTGGAAGAGAGCGTCTATAAGTACACAGCCAGAGGGCTTCGTAGATAGTGGGAGCAGTGGAAACGTGTGCAAGATGTTTTATGTGATAAATCAGGCATCGCGGAGTTGGTACGTCTGTTTTGATGTGGTAGTCAAAGAGTTTGACTTCATCAAAATGGTAGATGAACCTTGTATATACAAAAAGGTAGTAGGGAGTATGGTGATGATCCTCGTAGAGTACGTGGATGACATACTCATGATAGGGAAGGAGTTTCCTATGCTACGCTCGGTCAATCTCCGCTTATCATAAGGATTTTCCATATAGGATCAAACTGATACCTCCTAAATCCTGGGTTTTTATCTATGAGATAGATGTAATTGGATGTTAGGATTCTCACTAGTTGTAGTGAGATGGTATCAATCGATCCTGGGGATAATCACTGGAAAGGTTCCAGAGTGATAAGGATGACTGAATGTCAGTCGCAGGCATTGTCTTTACCCTCAGTGGAGGGACGGTATGTTGGAAGAGTTCCAAGCTAGATACCATGACTTACTAGACGATTAAAGGCAAGATACATCGTTACCAAGGATGCTACCAAAGAGGCAGTCTGGATATATATAAGTTCATGAAATGAACTTCATTCCTACCATTGTGTGACAATGGAGTTGTGGCTTATGCCAAGGAACCCCCATCCCATCAGAAATCCAGATATAATTCTTAGGCAGTATCACCTGATCATGGAGATGGTTGATCTCCAGGGAGATCGAGGTTAGGAGAGTAGACATAGAGGACAACAGCGCGGATCCACTCACAAAGGCCTTTTCCCAGTAGAGACTTTTATGGGATGGTTGAGTATGAGATACTTCAACCGCAGCTAATTTTTAGGTATGTAATTCCACAACATATGGCCCTAGTGCAAGTGGGAGATTGTTAGTTATATGTATGCCCTAGAGTCCATTACTGTACATACGATGTATATTGTAGTGGATGCTAGGACATATATAGGGTGGACTTTCTTGCTCGATATGATAGTACGCTATCTGGTTACTCTTTATCTTAACATGTACTCTGATTGTCTCTATGTTACATGTTGATAAAGCCCTTAGGATGAGTACTTGACTACCAGGACTATGATGCAGATCATACTAGTGGGGACAGTGTAGTCGCCAAGTACATCCTTCAAATGTTCCTAGTCGTGGGAGTACCGAGACAGGGCATCGATACTCCAGAGTAGACTAGCGTATACGCATCTTGACCCATATGATGGGCGATGGATGATCCCATATCCATCGGTGTTTGACATCAAGGATAGTGTATGGGTGCTCAGTAGAGACTAGGTAAACTGGATGGACTCGCCGAGAATTCCAGATGGTATTATACCTCACGTCAGATGGCAGTTCTCTGGTGACACTGGAACAGAGTAGTCTGTAGACCCGAGATCGTCATAGAGTCTTGTGTGATTCTCACTGTGCATTGATTTCCATCATACCACGTCCAAGAGGGCATGCAAAAAGGTGGTTTTAGGGTACAGTCCCGAATCACATGGAGGCAATGAGCGATAGGAGGGGATTCGTCTGTCCCGATATAGGGAGTTGATGTTGCGCTGTGTTCGATTGGCTATAACTGGAAATCCCTAGCAAGGGTTGCTGAGATTTACTTGTAAGTGTTATCAGTAGTTTCTCGAACTGTTATAGACCTCATATCAACATGACTTATCAAGCTACTGGGGTCTGACATTTACCACCCCTAGGCGAGATATGTGACATATCAGACGACGAGACCGGACTGTACGGGAGTGTTACTGATTGGATTCGTAGGAGAATGTATAGGCTTGCTTGTTGATCTTCTGATCGCTCAATACCTGGGTGGCTGTTACGTTTAGCTGACCGCTTGCAGCTTGTGGGTGTTTGATATGATCATCACCTACTGCCGGCGTATTGACGATTCTTTAGAGTCCTACACAGAGGTTTCTTGGCTCAGGCAAAACGGAGTAGGAGCACATATGTGATATGTGCATGACCGAGGATAATGCGATATGTGATACCGTATTAGATTCTCGCGATATGAGATATCGGCCGGGTATATGAGATATAGCCGGGTCATCGGATCAAGTGTTGATTCAATGAACTGATACAGAATATATTAGTCGGTTATTTATGAAATAGCCGGATTATCGGATCAAGTGTTGATTCGTTAATTTAATGTATAATTATATTGGATATATTAAATTACATTAACTAATATAAGCTCACTAAAAGATTCTTTTTCTCACTCGGGTAATACATTGATATATATGAAATATATGTTAATTGTATTATTTTATTTTGTTATAATAAATATTATATATGTGATATATAATATTGTAACATGATATGGTTATTAATGCAACATGTTTTGTGGAGTTTAAACATAGTTAGGGTTTGGATTAGGGTTAAGACTTCTAGTGGCTTCTAGAAGCTTTGCTTTTGTTTTCTTGTAAAGATATTTTGTGTAGATATTTCCTTAACCAAGCCCAAACCCTTAACTATGATTCATTCTCTACAATGGTTAAGTCTTCTCTTTCTTAACTATGGTTGCATTTCTAACCTCACATATGAGTATTCATTATTCATCACAAAAGGATTGATGATAATAATTCTTCTTCTTCTTCTTCCTTCATTCATGAAAAGCTTACTAGCTTTTTATGAAGTGTTGAAAATGAGTGAGTTAATGAAAATAAATGAGAGCTTAAATCCTACTTCATCATCCTAATCTATCCTAACCATTTAGATTAGGGTGTTCACTTCATTTATAAGTGAGAGCTTGTGTTAATGAAACTTCAAGGTAGATCATCTTTGTTATCGAAGATCGGAAGGAACCATGCTTCTTTCTCTTCGTGGAACCTCTCTAGAGTCCGGGAAATCGATGATCACAGTGAAGGGACCTCAACACGGAGCTTATGAAGTGAAGGACCGGACTACAAAGGTTGTAATCCCAAACTCTTAGATGTTAAAGTGTTTAACATGCTTTGTTTCGCCTAATCTCTAGTTTAAAGATTTTGGTTAGGGTTGTTCGGCACGTCTAAATTTTAAATCGGGCATGCTTAATGCCTTATAGACCCTTGTGAGAGTGCCTAGTAACCCAACAGATTCATATTGGTGCACACATACATTGATATATCCATATTGCGCACATACACATTGCATATTCATATTGGTGCACCCATACATTGATATATCCATATTGCGCACATACACATTGTATATCCATATTAGTGCACACATACATTGATATATGCATATTGCGCACATACACATTGTATATTCATATTGGTGCACCCATACATTGATATACCCCTACTTGCGCACATACACATTGTATATTCATATTGGTGCACACATACATTGATATATCCATATTGCGCACATACACATTGTATATTCATATTGGTGCACACATACATTGATATATCCATATTTCGCACATACACATTGTATATCCATATTGGTGCACACATACATTGATATATCCCTACTTGCGCACATACACATTGTATATTCATATTGGTGCATATATACATTGATATATCCATATTGCGCACATACACATTGTATATCCATATTGGTGCACACATAAATTGATATATCTATATTGCGCACGTACACACTGTATATCCATACGGGTGCACTTATACATTGGTACACTCATATTTGCGTGTGTGTATATATATATATATATATATATATATATATATATCCACTTGCACATCCATACCTTCATATATACATATGTCACATACATGGATGATATTGGCTTTGATTTCTAGAAAATAGGGACCGCATGAGATATTTTCGAAACTGGATCCATTTTAAAGAGCGGTTTTCCCTTTTTACTCTTAGTGGCATACGCCACATTGCATGGATTTACGCATTGAGTTTTGGATTCGTGTGATTTCTGGATTTGAGAACCGTGGTATTATTTTAAGAAAATATGCACTGTTTTGAAAACCCGGTTTTTCTGGATATGATATTTCAGTGCGTCCACCATGCGTTTTCTCAGTTCTGAGACCTGTGACATGTGAACCTGAATCGAGGAGCTGGATGAGGCCGATTGCGGGTACATGGTGGACCCGGTACGGTACCCCGGGGAAAGAAAGGGATGCTGTGTATATAGATGATGAGCCTGGCATTGAGACTACTACCTACCGGTGATTGGTTGGACCTGACGGTTATCCGAAGGATACTGACCAGAGTCAAGAGATGGATATGGGCCGACCCATACTGCCGGGGCCGATTCCGCAGACGGAGCCTGTGGGCCGATCCGGACTGACGGAGCCCGATAGATGAGGATTTGCGAGTGGCTGCTGGACACGAGTATTTCATGATGTTTTGTGTGCCGATGTTGGGCACCCCGCTTCTATGAGAGTTAAAGGATCGAGGGCTGATTAGAGTGACGGCGCCTGAGTTTTTTCTGGGATTTGGGTGTATTTGATGGACACCGGGTATTTTTCCATGTTGATATTCCGTGTAGATGATATTTTATCCCATGCTTAGCATTCATTGTTATGCATCGCATCCTGTAGTCGTAGTATCTGATAGAGTACTTTGGCATGATTATTGCATACCCTGCTCATCATATATAGATGTTATTAGATTGCACTTGTTATGCATGATTATTGCGTACCAGCTCATCATATAGATGTTATTTGATTACACATGTTAGAGTATCGCAGTACGTGCATACTCGCGATTACCTTTATATGTTATCTACTATTCACGAGTTGGCAACTCACCCCTGTTGTGCCACAGTGTTGCAGGTCGACCCTCAGAGTAATTGCGGCAGGGCTACTTTCTTGTATTTTTGCTACGGATACCACTGCAGTTGGCGTGTGAGCCCTTTGCTTATAGGTGGGTTTTTGCGGTATCCGTTTATTTTCTAGTTGTACACACTATTGTATCTAGTACTCTCCATCTACTATTTCATGTGTTGACTTAGAGACCAGTTGTGAGGACGATGTTGTATATTATTTTGTACTTTGTTGTCGAGCACATGTGAACCGACTTTATTTATGCAGTTTTATCTTTCATGATGTTTTCCACTTATATTGCTCATTTCTTCGCTACGGCGTCGTATATTATTCTTGTATTGATTGTTTCCGCCGTTGTGCATGATTGCTCCCGTTTGGGGATGCTTCATTCTTATTATATGTCATTTTTACTTATATCATATCTTGTACCCGGTTTCGGAGCTAGTTTTTACAAAGGAGGTGCTGCCGAAATTTTTAAGAAAATAACAAACCTTAATGATTTGTACTCGAGTTTTCTAAATATTTTAAACCAATGTTTTCAACACTCACTACTTTTAATGGTTTTGATTTCTGGGTTCGGCTTACTTGATCGCGTTACGCCTGTAGACGTTATGTGGTTAAGTGCCGGTCATGGGCCGAACTTCGGGTCGTGACAAAGTTGGTATCGGAGCAGGTTTTACCTTTCGGAGTATAGGATGACCCTGGTATGATGGAGTAGGTAGCTGAAGCAGAGTGGAGTAGCGTGTGTATGTTCCGCGGCATACTCACAACATGGTACTCCGCCTATGTGGCCTTAGGATTTATTGATTGAAATTCCATCGTGATTATATACATTCTTGTGATTCGATTTCCGTATCCTTACCGAATCCTACATTCTTTTCAGCCATTATTCCGCCGAAGACTACGAAGGCGCAGAGAGCGGCCGTGAGATCCGAGATTAGAGTTGACTTGTCTGAGACGAGGACTGACCCGGGCAGTACACCAGTTGTACCGGAGCAGACTGTTCCCCCTTCGACAGATCAGATCACCATGCCAGGGGTCGGTATGCAGGAGATGCGCCAGATGATAAGGTCATTAGTCGAGGCACTTCGAGCATAGCTACCAGAGGTAGTTCCACCCGTTACGGGGACCGCGATGGTACCTACAGTTCAGGCAGTTGCCCCTGCAGCTACAGAGGTTATTACGGTATCGCTATCAGAGTTTATGAGGCTGAAGCCTCCAGTCTTCACAGGCACCGATGCAGCCGAGCACCCACAGTCATTTATCGATAGGATGGACCGGATATGTTGTTCACTCAGATGCTCAAATGCGAGATGGGTGAAGTTCACGAGCTTTCTCCGGGAAGGTCTTCCGCAGAAGTGGTGCGAGTCGGTAGAAAAGGGCAGAGCAGCAGGTCTTCCTCCTGTGACCTGGACCGAGTTTGTGACGGTATTTCTAGCCCGTTTTGTAACATTTCGAAAAAATAAAATATTATTTTTGGGAATTTTTATAATTTAATAATAAAATATTGAATATTTTAATAAGGCGGTATAATTAAATACAGATAAATTGGGAAAAAATTTGGAAAATTATGGAAATTATTAAAAGAGGGTGTTTTATGGAATTATGCAAATTTTAAGATTTTATGATTAATTATACACTAATTTAGTGCTAATCGCGATTAAAAATTGCTAATCGGGCTTTAAGCGTATTTTGTGCAAAACATGCACCATACCATTTTTACACTTGTTACATTTTTTTTCATGGCTTTCCTTAATGTTTTATAGCATGGTTGTTGATTTATTAGAAAAGGAAAAGAAATGAAATGAATATATTATAGGAGTATGGCAAGAGAGAGAAAGAGAGGGCGAGGGGTCAACCTTGTCTTGAGCCATTCCCTCTCCATTCCTTCACTCATTCCTCTCCCCTCTCCTTATCATTTGCTGCAGCTGCTGCTGCCCTCCTCCTCCACCATCTTCATCCCTCTCAAACTCCATGAAAAACACCCTAAAATCCATCACCCATTTCATTAAAAAGATGCATGAGCTCACTAGCTACCCCATGGACCATGAAAATTTTGATTTTGGCGCCGTGGAGGATTCATGGGAGCTAAATGAGGTAAACCTTTCACAATTATTGTAGTGTTTCAAGTGCTTAAGCCTCATTTCAAGTTTAAAATCGTTTTGGCGAAATTTAGTGAGCTTTGAAAACTCAAGTTGAGAATTAGGGTTTGATTTGAGTAGAGATGGTGTAATTGAGTCTTAGAGATGACCTTAGACCCCCTACAACGATAAGAACCCAGACCAAACACCATACAAAAACCTGAAACTGAAAACAGAAACTTTGCATGTCGGTTTTGTGAGTGTATAAGGCGTGCAGGGAAATCTGGGATGACCCGGGGGAATTTTGAGACAAACAAACAATACTAGGGACTTAGTTAGACCACCAGGAGACTACCCTACCAAAACGAGATCCCCACTCCACTGAAAAATCGGCCTGGCCGGAATTTCCCTTTACGGGGCCGGACACCTTGATGTGTTGGGTTCCCATGTTGCTTCAGTAGGTCACACACTCCCTGTACTACACCCTAGAGTTGTTTGCTTACCTAGTTTTCACCTTATACAAAATCTGGGACTAAAAACTTGGTTTGCTGCTTTGATTCGAGTAATGGTTTTCCGTATTTTAAATTCTGGATTTTTGCATTTGTGCTTTATCTCGATCATGTGACGTTTGTACGTCTATATCGAGTGATATCGGGTTGATTTGCGGGAGTAGACCATAGGTTTGACCTGTGTGAGTTTCGCATGTCGTTTTGGTTTCGATTTGGTTTTAATGTGATACGATGCGTGTGATATGTAGGTACCCCCACGGTGATTTGAGGCGATGAAGAAGATGGTGGCGACGTCGGCATCGGCAAACGAAGATCAAGTGAGTAGATTATATCTACGGGGGAAGTCGGGTGGATGGCGTATAGCACCCCCACAGTTTGATGTTTAGTATACTATATATATACTATATATGAAGCTTTATGCGTGACATGGATATTTTAGATGTGATTAGGTGTAATATGGTTGGATTAGGATTTAGAAGTAAACTAGTATAGTTTTCTAGTTGCGAACCCTAGAATAGGTTTACACCCACATGCACACACATGCTTACTTGATATACTTATACCTGGATGATGAGGATAGTGGAGGATGTTGGGTGATGAGTCGATGAGATTGGGCATAGTGCCATGAGATCGGTGATATGATGTGGTTCGTATTTGGGATACGACATTAGATTTTAGCGGGGCTTTGGGCGTGTTTTCATACACGCACATATATCTATATAGATGGTATCGGTTTGTACTAGACTTAGATCAGTACCCCAGTTCATGAGATATGATGATAAGGATATCAGATAATTGATGAGATGAATGTGATACTGACCCGTACCCAGATTTGGGATGCCGTACGATGATTTACCGTACGAGCTTTATTTGATGATAAGATCCGCACTCATTACTCGAGGATGTCATATGATATTGCATCGTACGCGGTACCTTTGAGGCGGGATCACCGACTACTATATATATATATATATATATATATATATATATCGACTCAGATTTAGGTGGTTTCCATACCCCTCCCGATTAGCTTGTTGTTAGATCTGTAGTTTGCTTAGTAGATGTTAGGCTAGACCGAGTCATACCTATTTCAAAACTAATGAATCGGGAGTATTTTAAAGATAGGCAAGGGGATTCTACGGCTATTTTCAAAAGACGCGCCTTTTCTTAAAAACACCGTAGCCTTTATTTTATTAAAAACCCCGATTCGTCTTATTTCAAATGGCAAAACTGTATGACATTTTTATATGGATGTAGATCCTTCACTGTTGTGTTTATTAGTCGATTTCTGCATATTCTTGCTATTCGCACCGCATTGCATGTGTAAATGTAATTATTGTTATATTAAAACCATGCTGTCAGGACACCAGCACCAATATCGATGATGCGTATGTTCCACGTACACCTTCTTGCCGGCTCACACACTTCATCATCGATAATTGCTATGTCACTACACAGTAGGATTATTGCATCAGGATATGATCCCTTGCATGGCATACTTGCGTAAATACATATTGTACACTCATACTTGTGCACATACCTATTGTACACTCATACTTGTGCACATACGTATTGTACACTCATACTTGCGTACATATATATTGTACACTCATACTTGTTCACATACCTATCGTACACTCATACTTGTGCACATACCTATTGTACACTCATACTTGCGTACATACATATTGTACACTCATACTTGTGCACATACCTATTGTACACTCATACTTGCGTAAATACATATTGTACACTCATACTTGTGTACATACATATTGTACACCCATACTTGCATACATACATATTTGCACATACATAGATGATTCTGGCTTGATTTGGAGATTTGGGAACCGCAAGATACATTTTAAAACTGATTCATTTAAAGGAGCGGTTTTCCCTCAATATGTGCATATTACTGTTTTATGTTGCATGATATACTGATATGCTTACATTTCTATTATATGTTGCATACATCATGCTTTATGATTATACGCATTGAGATATGTTGTTTCCATGATATTTCTGGATTTGGGAACCGTGGTTATTTCAAAAGAGAGTATGTATTGTTTTAAAAACCCGGTTACCCTTGATATGATATTTCAGTGCGTCCACCATGTGTT
Organism: Agapanthus africanus; assembly: GCA_030015575.1. Taxonomy (NCBI): domain Eukaryota; kingdom Viridiplantae; phylum Streptophyta; class Magnoliopsida; order Asparagales; family Amaryllidaceae; genus Agapanthus; species Agapanthus africanus. Next base: position 54,786,226 of record JASDDO010000006.1, on the reverse strand, counting down.
TTCTCGGTTCTGAGAGTGGCATGTGAAACCCGATTCGAGGTGCGGTAGGCACCGTATTCGGATACATGGTGGACCCGGTGAGGTACCCAGGGATAAGAAGACTCGTATATGTTGGACGGTGAGCCCGGCAGGGGAGTACTGCCTACCGGTGATATTTTTTGGGCTCGGCGGATATCCGAAGGATACCGACCGGAGTCAAAAGATGATATGGGCCGATCCGGACTGACGGAGCCCGTGGGCCGTTCCGGACTGATGGAGCCCTATATATATGAGGATTTACGTGCCGATGCTAGGCACAGTTTTCATGATGTTTTCGGGTGTCGATGCTAGACACCCAGGTTCCATGATTTGAGGTGTCGCGAGGGACACATGTTGATTTCTATCCTCATACTTCCATGTATATGCCTTATGATATTTACATGCATGATGCTTTATGTCATTAGGTGACACGTGGACGAGATCCACATACATATAGTTGGTAGTGATGGTATTGATCACATAGTTGGATGATATCCACATACTCATTAGACTTTCTGATATAATTGACATTGATTACATTGATCATACATCATAGTTATGATATGTTACTACCTGAGGCACCGACACGAGCATTTGGTACTACACTTATGTATAAATGTTTACCCTTACCACCTTATCATGCTTCAGACTTATTCATATTGAGGATATTATTATTATTGATCGTATTGACCTAGGATTGTGTCATACATACGATTTCTGTTCTGTGATGTTTTCTATTCATGAGTTGGCAACTCACTCCCGTTGTGCCACAGTTCTTGCAGGTTTTGCCGTACAAGTTTCATTGCGGCTTTTCTGGCACACTGCTTCCTTTATGGGTGAATGCTTTGGTAGGTGGTTTCACTCGCATCGTGACCACCCTTGTATTTATTTTATTCAGTTGTATCTAGTAATTCCATAAACCAAACTTGTATATTGTTTCAGACTTAGAAAACCAGTTGTGTATTATTTCGACCTTAGAGTCGCGCGTTGTAGTATTATGGTTTTCATGCTGATTTTGAGTTTCCTTTTGAGTTTTGATCCTCGCCCTTTGGCGTTGTATATTATATTGCTTGTATGGTTGTGACCGTCGATTGATGAAGTGCTAGCTCCTGCTTGGGGATGCCTTTTATTATTGTGCATATATTATTCTTGTTGTACCCCGTTCGGGGCCAGTATTTACAAAGGAAACTCTGCCGAAATTTTCAGAAAAGACTATAGATTTTAAAAATGTATATTCGGTTTACTTATAAAAAAACTTGCTTTAAAAACATGTTTTCTTTACTTCTTAAAAACTAGTTTTCTTTATTTACTCCTTAAAAAATGGTTTTAGATTTCTGGGCTTTTGGCTTACTTGAATTAGATGGGGTTCTACAGGCTTCATATGATTCGAGGGCCAGTCACGTGCTATTTCGGGTCGTGACACGTTTCCTTCCCCAAAGTGTCAGGGATGCCCGAGCGCGCAGGTTCGAGTCATTACGCCAGAAGCCGGATATGACGGTGGCGGAGTATGATGTACAGTTCCCCGAGCTATCTGTTTATGCCCCGTATTTAGTGGCTACTGAGGAGATGCGAGTCAAGAGATTCGTTCGAGGCTTTCTTACCCCACTGTTTCTTGCGATCAGCGCAAAGCATTGCGAGACTTATGCAGCAGCTGTAGACCCAGCCCTATTAGTCGAGGAACGCCTTGCTGAGACTTCGGTAGTTCCAGGGCCGAAGAGAGTTCGTATAGATACGTCATCACAGAGACAGACGTTTAGGCGCCACGACAGGTTCCGTTCAGGTATGAGGGGTAGCGGAGGATCGGGATGAGGTATCCTATTCAGCTTTAATCCCTAGGAGGGTCAGCCGGCACCATCTAGATGTTTCCGATACGGGATTACTTATCATCGTGTGCGAGATTGTCCGGAGCCACGTGAGGGCGAGACAGCCGTACCATATGTCACACTTCCACCTTCTCCACCCCAGAGGGCGTTGCCTATTGTACCTACTGTTGCTCCGCGTCAGACTCATGCACAGAGAGGTCGTGGTCATGGAGGGTTTGCTAATAGAGGACGTGGTGGCCGAGGCAGAGGACAGCCAGCCGCCGGCAGAGTACAGCCAGTTGCTAGTAGGGGACCGCCAGTCGCAGTTAGAGGACAGGCATGGGTTTTCTCTTTGACGCATCAGGACGCACATGTGTCCAATGTAGTGGTCTCAGGTACCCTTTCAGTATGTTCTGTTGACGCACACGTGTTGTTTGATCCGGGATCCACGCACTCCTACGTTTCCACACACTTCGTGCCGACTTTGGGTAGAGAGTCTGGTTTGCTTGATCAGCCGCTTGCTGTGACCACTCCTGTAGGCGAGTCGTTTATTGCTAGACACGTGTTCCGATCGTGTGTTGTCCGTATTGGTGAGAGAGAGTTTCCTATCGACTTGATCCTTCTTGAGATGTTGGACTTCGACGTTCTACTGGGCATGGATTGGTTAGCCACGTGCTATGCGTCTGTGGACTGCCGCGAGAAGACAGTTAGGTTTTGTTTTCCCGGCGAGTCGGCTTTTGTTGTGCAGGGGACCGTAGTGCCGCCCCTCACAGCTTGATTTCTTCTCTTCGCGCTGGACAACTTTTGAGGAAGGGATGTCCGGGATTTCTAGCCTATGTTTGTGATACTAGAGCTACAGAGTTTCCGTTAGACCAGGTTTCGATAGTTAGTGAGTTCCCTGATGTTTTCCCTGTTGGAGATAGTGCCATCATAGTCAATTATTGGATCGCAGGTACATGATTGCAATGATTGCGGAGGAACTATACCAGTAGGACAGTCTTACTCGAGATGATAGTATGCCATCTGGTTTTGCCTTTATCAGTCGTGTACATGTTCAGGTGACTGATTACATGTTACACTTTGATAGAGCCCTTAGGATCTTGCTTTACTACCAACAGTATGATGGCGATCATATACGTGAGAGTTGGGTAGTTTATACGCATATCCTTAATTGTTGTCCCTAGTCGTGGGAGTTTCGAGACAGGGCATCGATACTCCGGAGTAGAATAGTGTATACAGTAGAGACCCCGACGAGGGGCGGTGGCCGGTCTCACAAGCCACTGGTGTCAGCTGGATCACCTAAGATGTATACAGGTGCTCATTGGGTTATGAGTACACCGGACAGGACTCGCCGGGAATCTGCTAGTTGGTATTATACATATCGTCAGATAGCAGTTCCCTGGTGACATGTGTACAGGTTAGTTCATCGACCTGAGGTCGTCATTTGTCTCGTGTGAGTTCCCACTGTGATTTGATTTCTACCCTACCACGGCTCAAAGGAGTCGTGCAAACAGGTAGTTTTTGGTTACAGTCCCGAGCCACATAGAGGCACGTGAGCGGATCGGCAGGGGATTCGTCTCTCCCGGTATTAGGGGCGAGATCGTGCTGTGTCTAGGAGAGCCATTACACAAAGCCCACGGCCGTGGCAGGAGATTTACTGGTAGGTACTCCAGTAGTATCTCAGGGTGTTATTGGGCTACACTCCGACATGACTTATACTGCTATTGGGGGTCTGACGTTACTAGCCCCCTAGGCAGATATGCGATACTCATTGACGAACGGACCGGACTGTATATACATCGTCACTGTTAGGCTCAGTAGGGTTTCTGGATGAGTTCGCTCATCAGCCTCCCTTGAGGTCAGTCCATGGGCAGCCGTTACGCATTGCTAGTGCCGCTGACGGTTTGTGGTTAAACCCACTGCCAGGGTACTGATGAGTCATTAGAGTCCCCCACAGACAGTTTCCTAAGTTCGGGCGAAACGTTGTAGAGGCCGTATGGTTTTATGGCAGGGTTCGGAAAATGCACGTGCGTTTACGCACGTGTCAGTTTTCGGGCAGATGATACTGGTCGGCTTTGGTTTAAGCCGGATCCGAGTATTATATTGAGTAGATATAATATCTTTGTCTCAGTTGTATTTGTATTCGGTCGTAATACAAATGTGGGTATATTTATACAGTTACAGGGTTATCCTGAAATTCGTTTCGGGATCACTTTTTGGAAGCTGCCAGTTTCCAGTTTTCTATCAGCCGTCTTTTAACTTCGGTTAAAGACGGATTTATCTTTTCTTAAGATGAGGTGAGTCAGTGTTCTAGATGGTTCTAGAGAGGGTGACATGGATTGGTGAGTCATTAGTGCATTAATGGTGCCATTAATGCTTGATGACTAAGGGTTTTAGATTCAATGTTTCTTAGTGAGTCATGCTTTTCATTTATGATGAGGATAAGCTTCTTGTTTAAGGTCACCTCCTTGATTGCTCCTACCATCACCTCCCTCTTTGCATAAAAGTGGCCGGCCCCCTTGAGAGAAGAGAGAGAGATTAATTTTCATTCTTGAGAGAAAAGACTATGGTTTAGGGTGTATGGAAATTTCATAGCCTTTTTCATTCCATCACCCGATCCGAGTGGCAACTTCATTAACCGATCGTCCACGGCTTTGGACGAAGTGAGACAAAGTCATCTACTCATTTTCTATATCAATCTTGGTCGTCTCTTTTGACAAACTTGACGACCGAGTTGCCTCGAGTCAGTGGCGGGAGCCCGTTTAAAGAATCGTTGACGTGGTGCCACCTGGACGAGCAGATCGGAGATCGACGAGATCGGAGCAGCCGCAACGGAGCGTGGGATGATGGTTAAAGAACGAAGGACTCGGATCGTTCGGTATAACCTTTCTACACTCTTTACAGTTTGTTAGTTTAGCAATATTGGCAGATCCGGGTTAAAGTATACGATAGCGCTAGTTAAAAAGTTTTTTGTTCCGCATTTGGCGTCTGTAGATGGCCGGGGCGCTACCGTAGACTTACAGTGGTATCAGAGCCTCACCATTATGCTATACTAACTTGTGCTAACGTGTTTAAAACATCGATCGAACTGGAAATCAAAAACCGCATTTTACAATTTCACAGTTTCTGTAGATTTTAAATGATGTCCTAAAATTATTCTACATATCAGAGAAAGTTGTGCAGGGTTTTAGATGCACACCGACCAAATTTGAGCAAGTGATTCGACTATATTGCCGCGGAATCGCGGCCAAACCCATGGTTTGGCCGCGCATCCGCGGCCATTCTATTGAATCATGCTTCCAAATTTGCTCAGTGTCTTCTCTGTTGGAATTTGGGGTTTTTGGTATATATCTTTTGGGCCCAGATTTTTTTACTGTTCAACAGATGTTCGTGGGGCCCACTTCGTGATATTTAGTCGATCGAAATTTAAACATGTTAGTTTACAGTGCTTACATTATATCTCCGACCGGGAATGTCATTTGATCGGTAAACCGCGTCTGATTGCTATAGTTCTTTTAGACGGGTTTGCGAACATGACATTCGCGTTGATGTTCTGTGTTGTGCTGTGATATTGCGGATTTGTCGTAGTGGATTGCAGTGTGCAATGGTAGTGCAGTTTGGATTTATTTGTACATTTGATATTGCGGGGCGAGCGTCCAACTTGTGGACTGTCGTCACTGCCTGTTGTATAATATTCTTTTGGGGCACGACCAGGTTGCGGTCGATGTACCTGTTGTACTATTTTTCATTACTGTACTAGGTTTTGCCCCGCGACGGAGTGCACGGATAGCCGGGTTCTGAGGGGAAACGGGTCCGCATCTCATAGCTGTGAGAGGCAGAGGGGCCTCACTCTAGAATTGGCAGACTATTCGCCGCACTCGTAGGGGGTACAGGTTGACCCAAGGAGGGGTGCCCAAGATTACCGGATTCCGTGAAGTGCTGGGTGGTCCATTCACTTTGCTGTAGGGGGCTGCCTCGCTTCAGGTTTTGGCGGGTAACTTGCTGCACCCGTAGGGGTCTAGGTTTCATTGCACAGGCTATCCACATGACAGGGGAACGTCGGGTTTCAGCAGCGGCTCTGTAAAACCCGGGGATCCCAGATTATCTGTATTGTCCTGTGATGCTTATTACTTTTCTGTAATGTTGCATATTATCACGCCTGGAGCGATTATTGTATATTGGTTTATATACTATTAGATGTTGTATATGTTTTACACCCGCGCTAGTCCAGTCCCCGCTCTGTCATTAGTTAAGTAACCTAACGGATGATGACGGGACCCAGTGACGAATGCGGATGGCATATACGTACATTTTATTTTCGTTCTTTTCAGGTGTGATTGATTGATGGGACTGCGTTGATTCTGATCAATGCAAAGTAAAACAAACCTGTTTGGATGTTGTTGGAGCAATTTAAAAAGTGTTATTACAAAGACGTTTCCTTTTGTTATGCATAGCGGTATTCAGTGGAATATCCTGCACCTCATTCGACGGGACAAGGGCCGATATCCCTTCACTGGGACTGACCCCTTGGGCAGAAGTTTGCGTCAGGGTAATAACTTCACTATAGTCGATTACATGTTGCTTTGCATCGCGGTATTCAGTGGAATATCCTGCACCTCATTCCACGAGGAAAGAGCCGAGATCCCTTCACCGGGAGTGACCTCTTTAGCAAAGGTTTTCGCCACTATATTTTTATAAAAAGCTATCAGGTTCCTTCAACGAGATCAAGTTCATTACGTTAAAGGTTTTTCGCCAAAAACCAGCCGTAGCCCTCCGTCGTTTCTTATGGATGGTCAGTAATATCCAAGCTATGTTTGTTGGCTTTCGTCAAGGCATAGTGTTTGGTAGTTGCTGGGGTATTCATTTGTTGCATAGATAGATGAGTTGGTTAGGGACAGTCGTATTACCCTGTTGTCTTTCGTCAAGGGTATGTACGGGTGGGTTCGAATTAACAAGATAATGACGCGCAGAACTTGACATGTTCTTATGATTTGTTGGCTTTCGTCAAGGTCATAAGAGCATGGGGTAAAAATCTTATCGGGAGTTTCTAAAGAAACTGAAACTTGCCAAGTATGCGCATACCTTCTGGAGTATGAGTAACGTGGATGCATTCCATCACGTTATCTGTAACATTTTAGAAATCGTTTTGTGAATTTTCCCGTTTTAGGACAAAATTGTCGGTTTTTCCCGTTTTAACCCGATTTCGATCAAACGACTGTATAAGCTTACCGACATCTAATTTGGCCAAAATAAAGCTTGTGCGCGAACTTTGGGAGTATTTGGGAGGTTTTGGTTCAGATAGATTTTTTCCCGAAAAAAATATTATTTTAAGCGGTGTTTTGTGCACGTAAATCGGGAAAATTTTTCTTTTGTGAATAAATTAATTTTGTCACTAGAATTATTTTAGAAACTTCTTTTTAAATATCTAGATATTTTTGGAGTGCAAAAGGAATTATTTTAAAAAGAAAAGAAAAGGTAAAAAGGTGGCAAAATGCATTTATTAGCTTTTATTACTCATTTTCCTAGCAATTTCCTCACCCAAAATTCACAAAAATACCCCCCACTCACCTTGGCCGACCCTAACTCCCCCATTTCTGTCCAAAATAATTCCAAGCTCATTTCTCTCTAATTTCCTTTCAAAAACACAAAAAGATATCCAAAAATAAATCCAAAAATTCCTATATAAATATTAAACCTTTTTCCTTCAGTAATCCTTCATGGATCTTCTTCAAAGCTTGAGTTTTGGAGGCTAAAGTGATGGATCTAAGTTCTTTTTTGGTGTTCTTGAGGAGGTATAATTTCTTAGCTTAATCCATAATTAATTGCTTTAATCTTTAACTAGCTAATTTAGTTAACTAGTTAAGTGCTTAGTTTAGCATTTAAATCATGATTAATTCATTATATTTGGTTTAAGAAATTCATGTTAGGGTTAAATTTTTATTAAGTGATTAGTGTTTAATTCAAGTGTTAAATTGTGTTTTGGAAAAGAATAAGCTAGTAGAAAGTGTTAAAATTTGCTAATAAGCATTTTGTTTAATTAAGCAAAATTGCTTACTAGATTTTTGCTAAAACATAATTAGTGAGTGTAAAAAATATAGGATTGGTTTAGATAGCTTAGTTAAGCTATTTTAAGGTATTTGTAATTGTTAGATTTGTGTTATCTTGAATCTAGTGCGATAGGTTGCTTACTAGATTTCGGGGTTTTCCGACGTAGGGTTCGTTTGGTAGTTGCGAGGTTATATCCAGTGTATTCCTCGTAATTTTTGTGTTGTGTTGCGCGATCGGGATGATCGGGGTCCAGACTTGGTGTTTTATAGTTTAGCGACCCTAATTAGGGTTTTGGCCGGTATCGTGCGCGATAGATGCGCTAAGCGCGCAGTGTAATTTTCCGGGCGTTTTCGTCGCGTTTCGTTGTCTTTCCGTCATTATAGGATATTTAGCTTATGTGTTGTATTTATGAAATTTTAGGTTCGCAAGCAGGGACTTCGGGTGCTGCGGACAAGGGGAAGCAGGTGGTCGGATTTTCTTAGCTCGAGACCATCGGTGAGTAGATTTAACATCTACGGGGAAATCGTCCGTATGGCGTTATGCGTCGGGGCGAATATGATATGATAGCTGCATGTATTTGCATATTAGTTACTTTCATATGAATGTCATTGCATAGCATTATCTGTTGTACTTGACTCGTACCTTTAGATATAACACATTACTGACGGTTCATGTTGCACGAGCACTAAATTGTATGCTACACCCACACCGTCTGTAATTGCCATGACACGCACAAACACCTACATATGTGATATGATAGTGGATAGGAATGATTAGAGTAGTAACTCATATTCTATTGTGCATATGAAATACTGTGGACACATACATACGTGATATTGCATTGGGCAGGAATAGTTAAGGTAGTGAACCTTATTCCACTTCACTTATATCTTGTTATAATTACCTATACATCATGCATACATATTGACATGTACACCCTCGTACTTGATTACATGTGGATACTTAAACCCTGCTACACTTACATGTACACTTCATATGATACTGCATTTATTTTCGAAGGAATTGGGAACCGCATGATATGTTTTTAAAGCTAGATTCAATTTAATGAGCGGTTTTCCCTTTATATGCTCATATTGATGTTTTATGTTGCATATATCAGTTTTATATGGATTTTACGCATTGAGATATGGATTTCATATGATTTATGGATTTGAGAACCGTGGGGGATATTTTCAAGAAAACTTGTTATTGTTTGAAAAACCCGGTTTCTCTTGATATGATATTTGATGCGTCCACCATGTGATTTCTCGGTTCTGAGATTTGGCTTGTGATACCCGATTCGAGGAGCGGGATGCACCGTCTGCGGGTACATGGTGGACCCGGTATGGTATCCCGGGGTGAGTGGTGATTTCGTGGTGTAGACGATAAACCTGACGGTGGGACCACTACCTACCGGTGATTGTATTTGGACTCGGCGGTTATCTTGGAGATACCGACCGGAGTGAGGTATGACATATTGTCAGGGCTAGTCATGGTGACAGCGCCTGAGTTATGAGGATTTACGTGTCGATGCTAGACACGGGTTTCATGATGTTTCGAGTGTCGGTGTTTGACACTTAGGTTTTCGTGAGACATACAGGATTTGAGGGCCGATCTTAGGATGCGGTGCCTGAGGATTTGGGATTTGATGTGTCAGTGAGGGACACTGGTGTTTTTCCATGCTGATGATTTTTGCATGAGATTTTATATTGTATCATCCCACACTCAGGATTATGTTGATATGCATTGTTTCATGTAGTTGTAGTACCCTGATGATGTACCTTTACATGATTGTTGCATATTCACTTATCATACTTATGCTATCGGATTACTTGTGATAGATAGATCGCTGTTCGTGCATACTTGCGATTACTGTATGATGTTATTTACTATTCACGAGTTGGCAACTCACCCCCGTTGTGCCACAGTGTTGTGCAGGACTTACCCTCTGAGTAGTCGCGGCAGGGCATCTTTTCATCTCTACTTTTGCGGATACCGCTACGGTTGGCTGTGAAGCCTTGCTTTTAGGTGGGTTGCGGTTATCTGTTTGTACATTGAATTTTTTTTGTTGGATCTAGTATTCTCCATCTACCACTATGTTGTATATGACTTAGAGATGACTTGTGAGGATTCAGTGTTATATTTTGTGGTGACTTTGGGTGCCGTGCTCGTGGGAGCCGGTTTTTGTTGAAAAGTTTTACTTTTTTATGCAGTTTTCTTTTATATTTCTTCGCTTCGGCGTCGTATATATGTTGTGGTGGTTGTCTCCGCCGTTGGGCATGATTTGCTCCCGTTTGGGATGCTTTTATTATTATCTATGTTGTACTCGTTTTCGGGGTTAGTTTTTACAAAGGAGGTGCTGCCGAAATTTTTTAGAACGAAATCTAAACTTAATGATTTTTACTTGAAAATTTCCGAATATTTAAAACTATGTTTTTCTCCGTTGATCCAGTTTTGGGTGGTTTAGATTTCTGGGTTTCGGCTTACTTAAGTTGCGTACGCCTTTAGACGTTACGTAGTTTAAGTGCCAGTTACGGGCCAAATTTGGGTCGTGACAAAGTTGGTATCAGAGAGCTAGGTTTTTACCTTTCGGAGTGTAGGATGACCTCGGTATGATGGAGTAGGTAGCTTAAGCAGAGTGGCGTAGCGTGTGTATGTTCCGCGGCATACTTACGACACGGTACTCCGCCTAAGTGACCTTAGGACTTATTGATTTAAATTCCTTCCGTGATTGATATACATCCTTGTGATTCGATTTCCGTTTCCTTATCGAATCTTGTTTCAATTTCCAGCCCATATGCCGCCGAAGACTACGAGGGCACAGAGAGCGGCCGCGAGGGCCGAGGCCAGAGTCGACTCGTCTGATGCGAGGGTTGACCAGGGCGATACACCTGTGGTACCGGAGCACATTGCTATGATTGGTGCTGGTATGCAGGATCTGCGCCAGATTGTGGGGACTTTAGTAGAGGCCATTCGAGCGCAGGGGCAGGCTGTTGTTCCACCCGTTGCAGGGACCACGATGGTACCTACTGATCCGGCAGTTGTAGTTTCAGCTCCAGAGGTTATTACCATGTCACTGACGGAGTTCATGAGGCTGAGGCCTCCGGTGTTTACGGGCACAGATGTTACTGAGGATCCGCAGTCGTTCATCGACCGGATGGCCAGGATTTGTCGCTCACTCCGATGCTCCGACGAGAGATGGGTAGAGTTTGCGAGTTTCCGGCTGGAGGGTATGGCCCAGAAGTGGTGTGAGTCGTTGGAGAGGGGTAGAGCCACTGGTCTTTCTCCTATGACCTGGGCTGAGTTTATGACGTCGTTTCTTGCCCGTTTTCTTCCACCGAGCGTCAGGGATGCGCGAGCGCACAGATTTGAGTCTTTACGTCAGACGCCGGGGATGACGGTGTCGGAGTATGATGTATTGTTTACTGAGCTGTCGGTGTATGCTCCGTACTTGGTGGCGACTGAGGAGATGAGGGTGAAGAGGTTTGTTCGAGGCCTGCTTACCCAGTTGTTCCTAGCCATCAGCATTCAGCATTGCGACACGTATGCGGCAGCTGTCGATGCAGCCCTATTGGTGGAGGAGCGTCTAGCTGAGTCATCGGTTGTTCCAGAACCGAAGAGGACTCGTACGGATGAGCCAGCACGAGGACCGAGGTTTCTCCGCAGAGGCAGAGTTCCATCAGAATCGGGGAGTAGAAGAGACGTGGGACGTGGCCAGTTATTCAGTTCTTATTCCCAGGAGGGCCAGCGACCGTCTTATGGATGCTTTGGTTGTGGCAGTTTGCAGCATCTTGTTCGGAATTGTACTGTGGTGCGTCAGAGAGGGCCAGCAGTACCGCAGGTTACCTTACCACCTTCTCCGCCTCAGAGAGCGTTGCCTCTTATTCCTGTTGTTGCGCCGTGTCAGACTCTTACTCAGAGAGGTCATGGTCGCGGTGGTTTTGTGCCAAGAGGACGAGGTGGCAGAGGCAGAGGACAGCCAGTAGCCGGTAGAGGGCAGGCACGGGTTTTTGCCTTGACTCACCAGGACGCTCAGGCGTTTAATGCTGTGGTTTCAGTTACCCTTTCCTTATGTTCTTTTGATGCACATGTTCTTTTCGATCCGGTATCTACACATTCGTATGTTTCTACGCACTTCGCGCCGAGGTTAGGCCGAGAGTCGTGTTTGCTAGATCAGCCGTTAGTAGTGACTACTCCTGTGGGAGAGTCGTTTGTTGCGCGGCACGTGTTCCGATCATGTGCTGTCCGCTTAGGAGACAGAGATCTGTCCGTCGACTTGAACCTTCTTGAGATGTTGGACTTCGACGTTCTGTTGGGCATGGATTGGCTAGCTACTTGCTATGCGTCCGTGGACTGCCGCGAGAAGACAGTTAGATTTTGTTTTCCCGGTAAGTCAGTGTTTGTTGTGCAGGGAGACCGTGGTGTCGCCCCTCACAGTTTGGTTTCTGTTCTGTGCGCTAGTCGGCTTTTGAGGAGGGGATGTCGGGGATTCTTAGCTTTCATTCATGATACTGGAGTTACGGTGGAGTCGTTGGACCAGGTTTCTACCGTGCGAGAATTTTCCGATGTCTTTCCCGATGAATTACCTGGGTTACCGCCAGAGCGCGATATTGAGTTTTGCATTGATCTGATTCCTGGCACGGAGCCTATTTCTATACCGCCTTATCGGATGGCTCCGGCAGATCTTAAAGAGCTTAAAGATCAGTTGCAAGAGTTGCTTGTTTTGGGACATGTGCGTCCGAGTGTTTCGCCGTGGGGAGCTCCTGTTCTGTTCGTCAAGAAGAAGGACGGCAGTTTGAGGCTATGTGTGGATTATCGTCAGTTGAACCGAGTTACGGTGCGGAACAGGTATCCTTTACCCCGCATTGACGATTTATTTGATCAGCTCCAGGGTGCGAAACATTTTTTGAAGATTGATTTGCGTTCGGGTTATCATCAGTTGCGGGTTCGGAATGATGACATTCCGAAGACTGCTTTTCGTACGCGCTATGGGCATTATGAGTTTTTGGTGATGTCGTTCGGACTCACCAATGCGCCAGCAGCGTTCATGGATCTGATGAACCGGATTTTCAGGCCGTTCCTCGACCAGTTCATTATAGTGTTTATTGATGACATACTGGTCTACTCTAGGACTCATGAGGAGCATGAGCAGCACTTGAGGATTACTTTGCAGATATTGAGAGAGCACCGGCTGTATGCTAAATTCTCAAAGTGCGCATTTTGGCTTGATAGAGTTGACTTCCTGGGTCATGTGGTGACTGGTGATGGTATTCTTGTGGACCCGAGGAAGATCGAGGCTGTACAGCTTTGGCCCAGACCTGTATCGGTGACGGAGGTCCGCAGCTTTTTGGGCTTAGCTGGTTATTATCGCCGTTTTGTGCAGGATTTCTCGAGTATCGCTGCACGGCTGACTGGACTGACCCGGAAGGGGATTCCTTTTCTCTGGACTGATGCGTGCGAGCAGAGTTTTCAGCAGTTGAAGACTCGGTTGACGACAGCACCGGTTCTTTCTTTACCTTCTGGATCAGGCGGCTTTGTTGTTTATTGTGATGCTTCTCGAGTGGGGCTCGGCTGTGTTTTGATGCAGCATGATAGGGTGATTACATATGCTTCTAGGCAGCTGAAGAAGCACGAGCAGAATTACCCCACTCACGATCTTGAGATGGCAGCGGTAGTCTTTGCGTTGAAGATTTGGAGACACTACTTGTATGGAGAGTCGTGTCAGATCTTCACGGATCACAAGAGTTTGAAGTACATCTTCCAGCAGCGAGATCTGAACCTGAGACAGCGCCGATGGATGGAGCTAGTGAAGGATTATTATTGTGAGGTCCTTTATCACCCGGGCAAGGCGAATGTGGTAGCTGATGCTTTGAGTCGTAGGCCCGTGGGTAGCTTGTCTCAGTTGAGCGCAGTTCAGTGTCAGTCTTCTGCAGATTGGCAGCTCTTGTGTGATAGTAGAGTGCAGTTCGAGTTCACTTCCGCCGGGGGACAGCTTTCTCATGTCCGCGCCCGTCCACTTCTTTTTGATCGTATCCGTGAGGCGCAGCCCAGCGATGCCCGTTTGATTGAGATTCTTGAGCTTGTTCGGCAGGGAAGAGTTTCGGAGTTCATGATTGATGACCAGGGTGTGCTACGATGCGGGACTCGTTTGTGTGTACCAGATGTTGATGGGTTGAGACGCGAGATCCTAGAGCAGGCACATCAGTCGACCTTTAGCGTTCATCCAGGTTCCACCAAGATGTACCGTGACTTGAGGGACTTCTACTGGTGGGAAGGGATGAAGCGTAAGATATCGGACTTCGTTTCGAGGTGCCTGACTTGTCAGCAAGTCAAGGCTGAGCATCAGAGACCGGCTGGAGAGTTGCAGCCTTTACCCGTTCCGGAGTGGAAATGGGAGCAGATTTCCATGGACTTCATTGTGGGTCTACCCAGGACCAGTCGAGGGTATGACTCCATTTGGGTTATTGTAGACCGGTTGACGAAAGCGGCTCACTTTCTTCCAGTGAAGACCACTTTCGGTTATGCTCAGTATGCTCAGTTATACATAGATGAGATTGTGCGTTTGCACGGTGTTCCCACATGCATAGTATCCGACAGAGGCACCCAGTTTACTAGCCGTCTTTGGCAGAAGCTTCAGGAAGCTTTGGGTACCCGGCTGAGTTTTAGTACCGCTTTTCATCCACAGACCGATGGCCAGTCTGAGCGGACTATACAGACTCTGGAGGATATGCTCCGTGCATGTGAGCTTGATTTTGGTGGCAGTTGGGATCGTCACTTGCTGTTGATTGAGTTCTCCTACAACAACAGCTTTCAGGAGACTATTCAGATGGCACCTTTTGAGGCTTTATATGGTAGGAAGTGTCGATCGCCAGTCTGTTGGACCGAGCTTAGTGAGAGTTTGGTTTTGGGACCCCAGCTAGTTCAGGAGACCACGGAGAAGATCCAGCTGATTCAGGATAGGATGAGAGCAGCCCAGTGCAGGCAGAAGTCTTATGCCGACCATCGTCGTCGCAGACTTGAGTTCGCAGTGGGGGATCATGTATTCCTGAGGATTTCTCCGATGAAGGGCGTTATGCGATTTGGGAAGAGAGGGAAGCTCAGTCCCAGATTTGTAGGTCCTTTCGAGATCCTTGAGCGAGTGGGTTATGTTGCTTATCGTTTGGCACTCCCGCCCAGTTTTCCGGATGTTCACCCCGTTTTTCATGTGTCGATGCTTCGTAGATACCTTCATGATCCTTCTCACACGATTCAGCACGAGACCGTTCAGCTTGAGCGTGACCTTTCATTCACCGAGCAGCCGGTAGTTATTTTGGATCGGCAGGTGAAGAAACTTCGGTCAAAGGTCTTGCCATCTGTGAAGGTTCTTTGGCGTAGCCCGACTAGTGAGGATATCACTTGGGAGGCCGAGAGCGAGATGCGGAAGAAATTCCCTCATCTTTTTGAAGGTACGCTTAGTATGAAATTTTAATTCGGGGACCGAATTTCTATAAGGAGGGGAGATTGTAACGTTTAAGAAATCGTTTTGCGAATTTTCCCGTTTTAGGGCAAAATTGTCGGTTTTTCCCGTTTTAACCCGATTTCGATCAAACGACAGTATAAGCTTACCGACATCTAATTTGGCCAAAATAAAGCTTGTGCGCGAACTTTGGGAGTATTTGGGAGGTTTTGGTTCAGATAGATTTATTCCCGAAAAAAATATTATTTTAAGCGGTGTTTTGTGCACGTAAATCGGGAAAAATTTTCTTTTGTGAATAAAATAATTTTGTAACTAGAATTATTTTAGAAACTTCTTTTTAAATATCTAGATATTTTTGGGTGCAAAAGGAATTATTTTAAAAAGAAAAGAAAAGGTAAAAAGGTGGCAAAATGCATTTATTAGCTTTTATTACTCATTTTCCTAGCAATTTCCTCACCCAAAATTCACAAAAATACCCCCCACTCACCTTGGCCGACCCTAACTCCCCCATTTCTGTCCAAAATAATTCCAAGCTCATTTCTCTCTCATTTCCTTTCAAAAACACAAAAAGATATCCAAAAATAAATCCAAAAATTCCTATATAAATATTAAACCTTTTTCCTTCACTAATCCTTCATGGATCTTCTTCAAAACTTGAGTTTTGGAGGCTAAAGTGATGAATCTAAGTTCTTTTTTGGTGTTCTTGAGGAGATATAATTTCTTAGCTTAATCCATAATTAATTGCTTTAATCTTTAACTAGCTAATTTAGTTAACTAGTTAAGTGCTTAGTTTAGCATTTAAATCATGATTAATTCATTATATTTGGTTTAAGAAATTCATGTTAGGGTTAAATTTTGATTAAGTGATTAGTGTTTAATTCAAGTGTTAAATTGTGTTTTGGAAAAGAATAAGCTAGTAGAAAGTGTTAAAATTTGCTAATAAGCATTTTGTTTAATTAAGCAAAATTGCTTACTAGATTTTTGCTAACACATAATTAGCGAGTGTAAAAAATATAGGATTGGTTTAGATAGCTTAGTTAAGCTATTTTAAGGTATTTGTAATTGTTAGATTTGTGTTATCTTGAATCTAGTGCGATATATTGCGATAGGTTGCTTACTAGATTTCGGGGTTTTCCGACGTAGGGTTCGTTTGGTAGTTGCGAGGTTATATCCAGTGTATTCCTCGTAATTTTTGTGTTGTGTTGCGCGATCGGGACGATCGGGGTCCAGACTTGGTGTTTTATAGTTTAGCGACCCTAATTAGGGTTTTGGCCGGTATCGTGCGCGATAGATGCGCTAAGCGCGCAGTGTAATTTTCCGGGCGTTTTCGTCGCATTTCGTTGTCTTTCCGTCATTATAGGATATTTAGCTTATGTATTGTATTTATGAAATTTTAGGTTCGCAAGCAGGGACTTCGGGTGCTGCGGACAAGGGGAAGCAGGTGGTCGGATTTTCTTAGCTCGAGACCATCGGTGAGTAGATTTAACATCTACGGGGAAATCGCCCGTATGGCGTTATGCGTCGGGGCGAATATGATATGATAGCTGCATGTATTTGCATATTAGTTACTTTCATATGAATGTCATTGCATAGCATTATCTGTTGTACTTGACTCGTACCTTTAGATATAACACATTACTGACGGTTCATGTTGCACGAGCACTAAATTGTATGCTACACCCACACCGTCTGTAATTGCCATGACACGCACAAACACCTACATATGTGATATGATAGTGGATAGGAATGATTAGAGTAGTAACTCATATTCTATTGTGCATATGAAATACTGTGGACACATACATACGTGATATTGCATTGGGCAGGAATAGTTAAGGTAGTGAACCTTATTCCACTTCACTTATATCTTGTTATAATTACCTATACATCATGCATACATATTGACATGTACACCCTCGTACTTGATTACATGTGGATACTTAAACCCTGCTACACTTACATGTACACTTCATATGATCCTGCATTTATTTTCGAAGGAATTCGGAACCGCATGATATGTTTTTAATGCTAGATTCAATTTAATGAGCGGTTTTCCCTTTATATGCTCATATTGATGTTTTATGTTGCATATATCAGTTTTATATGGATTTTACGCATTGAGATATGGATTTCAAATGATTTATGGATTTGAGAACCGTGGGGGATATTTTCAAGAAAACTTGTTATTGTTTGAAAAACTCGGTTTCTCTTGATATGATATTTGATGCGTCCACCATGTGATTTCTCGGTTCTGAGATTTGGCTTGTGATACCCGATTCGAGGAGCGGGATGCACCGTCTGCGGGTACATGGTGGACCCGGTATGGTACCCCGGGGTGAGTGGTGATTTCGTGGTGTAGACGATAAACCTGACGGTGGGACCACTACCTACCGGTGATTGTATTTGGACTCGGTGGTTATCTTGGAGATACCGACCGGAGTGAGGTATGACATATTGTCAGGGCTAGTCATGGTGACAGCGCCTGAGTTATGAGGATTTACGTGTCGATGCTAGACACGGGTTTCATGATGTTTTGAGTGTCGGTGTTTGACACTTAGGTTTTCGTGAGACATACAGGATTTGAGGGCCGATCTTAGGATGCGGTGCCTGAGGATTTGGGATTTGATGTGTCAGTGAGGGACACTGGTGTTTTTCCATGCTGATGATTTTTGCATGAGATTTTATATTATATCATCCCACACACAGGATTATGTTGATATGCATTGTTTCATGTAGTTGTAGTACCCTGATGATGTACCTTTACATGATTGTTGCATATTCACTTATCATACTTATGCTATCGGATTACTTATGATAGATAGATCGCTGTTCGTGCATACTTGCGATTACTGTATGATGTTATTTACTATTCACGAGTTGGCAACTCACCCCCGTTGTGCCACAGTGTTGTGCAGGACTTACCCTCTGAGTAGTCGCGGCAAGGCATCTTTTCATCTTTACTTTTGCGGATACCGCTACGGTTGGCTGTGAAGCCTTGCTTTTAGGTGGGTAGCGGTTATCTGTTTGTACATTGTATTTTTTTTGTTGGATCTAGTATTCTCCATCTACCACTATGTTGTATATGACTTAGAGACGACTTGTGAGGATTCAGTGTTATATTTTGTGGTGACTTTGGGTGCCGTGCTCGTGGGAGCCGGTTTTTGTTGAAAAGTTTTACTTCTTTATGTAGTTTTCTTTTATATTTCTTCGCTTCGGCGTCGTATATATGATGTGGTGGTTGTCTCCGCCGTTGGGCGTGATTTGCTCCCGTTTGGGATGCTTTTATTATTATCTATGTTGTACCGTTTTCGGGGTTAGTTTTTACAAAGGAGGTGCTGTCGAAATTTTTAAGAACGAAAACTAAACTTAAAGATTTTTACTTGAAAATTTCTGAATATTTAAAACTATGTTTTTCTCCGTTGATCCAGTTTTGGGTGGTTTAGATTTCTGGATTTCGGCTTACTTAAGTTGCGTACGCCTTTTGACGTTACGTAGTTTAAGTGCCGGTTACGGGCCAAATTTGGGTCGTGACATTATCAGGCGATGAGAGTTGGATCCTGATTCCCACTGATGAGTTGGTTTACTCTTCGGGTGATCCCGATTGATTCTTCTTTCAGGTTTGGAGGAGAATTTGACAGGACAGTGGGAGGTTTCTGGATTAGATAAAGTGATAACCATTCTGATCTAGGTTAGAGTGCACGCAGAGTGTTTCTTTTCTCTCTCTCTTTGGCAGCGACCTTTGACCAACCCTAGACTATAACTCAGTGACCAAGTTGACCGAACCTTCTTAAAATACTGGCTTTTTGATTGTCTGTGTTGCATAAGTCATTGCCACTCCTTCTTTTACCCTTTGCATTTCTCAGAACACCCGTATTACTACGGACATCCACTTCCATAGGATAAATCCATCGTATTGTTATATACGAACTCGAAGGGACTTCTTCGAGGATGGATCCAGGTTCAGGAGAAATAGAATTGGTTTATTCAGTTGTCTTTTATTATCACCTTCTCTCAGGTTGCGAGGGCTCCTTGGTTTAGGAGAGTACACCTATTACGCTTATTGGATAGTCTTATTCCAAACTATAGGCAGGTGCCGAAAGGTAGGGAATGAAGAAAACCAATTAGCCTAAGTAGGGTGTGCAGAAGGTAATATGTAAAGACAAAATAAAGGGATTAGAAAGAGGACAAAGTAAATTGCGACTGTTATCATTCATGACCAAACCGCGTATTTCATCGCCACTCCTATTTCACCTTTAAAAAAGGTAAGGTATTATTCAGTTGTCTTTTATCATCACCTTCTCTCAAGATATGAGTACTCCTTGGTTTAGGAGGGTACACCTATTATGCTTACTGGATCTTCTTCTTCCAAACCATAGGCTGGTGCCGAACGGTAGGGAAGGAAGAAAACCATTTAGCCTAAAGATGGTGTACAGAAGGTAACGACTAAAGACAAATAAAGGGATTTGGAGAGATGGCAATAAAATATACGGTTGAAGTCATGAATTGGATTATGGAAGAGGTATTGCTATGAATACCAGGATACCCCTACGAAACATTTTCATGTTTCAGTGCATTTTTAAAGAAAAACTGTTTTCCCGATTAGATACTTACTCCAAGGGTATGTATTTACCAGGTTTCATTCTCATATCTGTATGGTTTTACAGATGATGAGTGGGAGTAAGTTATTGGGAATTAGGTGATCATCCTCATTATATCGGAATTCGTTGTAATTGGTGATATTTGAGGAAATCGCCAGGGTACAATTTTCAACCTACGACGCACAGGTTTTGAGTTATTTAACTCAGCGGACTTATACAGAGTATTGTATGTTGTCCAAGTGTCCATCAGGACAAAGGGGTAGGTCCTCGTACTATGTTCTGTTTACTTATAACTTCTCTAGTTTTTAGACAAGTGTTTCGTAGAAATACATGGTCTAAGTTTTGAGAAGTTGTGGGTATAAGAATAAAGTAGAGAACCAAGTATCACAAGTATCGGGATTCTTCAAAGAGATCGAAGATATAGATTCTTGTGATTGGTATTCAGATGATAGTAATAGTTTTGAGAAACTTGTTTCTCTTTCAGGTTACTCATAATTGGATGGATTCCTAAGTTGAGTAATGCTGATTAGCCTCTTTCCATTAAGTTGATATGCACTGGAGACAGTTGCATGATTTGAATCTGGTTCCAATTAAATAAGTGCCGAAGTTTCTATATTGGATATAGAATGGTTCATACCTTAAAAGATATTAAGGTACTGGGAGTTGTCCAGCTAATGCTTAAAACCAGACTTTGGATAACTCAGGGCACGTTTCTGTAATGGCTGTTTGTGGGTTGACCCTGGCTATGACGAGGGTTGATATTCTACCATTTGGAAAATCAATAGTGATATTGTTCTTGACTCGCCACAGTTTTAGTAAAATGGATTTTTTTCAGAAAACAGTAGTGGGAGTATGGTAGAACTGGAAGCGATTCCAGAACCGCAAACGATTATGGAAAATTTAATAGGACCTATATATTCAATCAGGTTTGACATTCCTATAGCCACTCCGCAGATATGGTGGGTAACCTCAGACACCCGAAAGGCACTCCGGTAGCCTCAAGGACGGTGACAGGGAGGTTCTTGTTTACCCAGACTTGACACTACTATTGTTCCTGGCTATGAGACCCGGTAGGAGGGTTGTCGTAGTCAGTGGGAGCATCGGAAGCATAGTGGGCAAGATACTTATGTCTATTTATAGACTTGAGCAGTTATAGCGGAGATAGATCATCTATTTTTGATGTGACGGTCATAGGTTTGACTTCAATCAGAATAGGGGATGGATCTGTTAAGAAGGTAGTAGGGTGTGATGTCATGGTATTTGGATTACATACACAGAGTAGGAAGTAAAATTCCTATACTACGATCGGTTGCACTGTGGTCGTCACACAGTTGTTTCTCCAGACAGGATATGGATATAATATTTCACATTCTGGTTTCTAGATCTATGGTTTTAGATCTGGATTTGGGTAGTTTCCCAATATGGGTACTTTGACAGTATTCTAATGGTTTTTAGAATAGTTGACTCCTATCATGGTGGTGTACATGCAGGTGATGGAGTCACCCTCTCTAAAGGTGTCGTATAGACTAAAGGGGAGAGGGCTGTGCATGATTAGCAGATCACTTGCTTAGGCAATTGAGTCAATCGTGAGGTGTCAAGTATCACACCACCAGATGTTGTTTTTGCACTAGATGCGATAAGTTTGTATTAATCCAATCCTGGAGAGACATAAGGAAGCAGTTTTAGAACATAAGTGGATGTTCTACGGATTTGATGACGGCAGCCTCCTTCGGGAGATGATTATCATTCCAGGCTTCAAAGGTGATGTGGATGACAGAGTGATTGTCAGAGTTTTAGTTTTCCCTATGACGAGGGACAGTATTATGGACAGGTGGTCCAAGAGGATACTATGGGTGGCATGGTGCCGGATATTGATTAGGTTCAGTGATCGATACAGTCTAAGAAGTTTGGATTTGGAGTTCATTTATGAACTAGGTCCCATCAGACATCTAGACATATTCTAAGACAGGTATTACTCAATTCGGGAGATGGATTTCTCCGTGAACTTGAGATTAAGAGAGATATAGAAAGAAACATTTAGGCGGATCCACTCACTGAGGCTATTTCTCGAACACAATAGTTTTACAAACGGACTTTGTGAAACTGATTAGTAGAGGAGTTGGATGTTCGGTTTCACACGGGCTGTGAGTAGTCGACATCGCAATAATTAACCTTGAGTGCAAGTAGGAGATTGTTGGAGATAGTTCCCTCATAGTCAATTATTGGATCGCAGGTACGTGATTGCAATAATTGCGGAGGACCTATACCAGTAGGACAGTCTTACTCGAGATGATAGTATGCTATCTGGTTTGCCTTTATCAGTCGTGTACATGTTCAGGTGACTGATTACATGCTACACTTTGATAGAGCCCTTAGGATCTTGCTTTACTATCAACAGTATGATGGCGATCATATACGTGAGAGTTGGGTAGTTTATACGCATATCCTTAATTGTTGTCCCTAGTCGTGGGAGTTTCGAGACAGGGTATCGATACTCCGGAGTAGACTAGTGTATACAGTCGAGACCCCGACGAGGGGCGGTGGCCGGTCTCACAAGCCACTGGTGTCAGTTGGATCACCTAAGATGTATACAGGTGCTCATTGGGTTATGAGTACACCGAAAAGGACTCGCCGGGAATCTGCTAGTTGGTATTATACATATCGTCAGATAGCAGTTCCCTGGTGACATGTGTACATGTTAGTTCATCGACCTGAGGTCGTCATTTGTCTCGTGTGAGTTCCCACCGTGCTTTGATTTCTACCCTACCACGGCTCAAAGGAGTCGTGCAAACAGGTAGTTTTTGGGTACAGTCCCGAGCCACATGGAGGCACGTGAGTGGATCAGCAGGGGATTCGTCTCTCCCGGTATTGAGGGCGAGATCGTGCTGTGTATAGGAGAGCCATTACACAAAGCCCACGGCTTTGGCAGGAGATTTACTGGTAGGTACTCCAGTAGTATCTCAGGGTGTTATTGGGCTACACTCCGACACGACTTATACTGCTGTTAGGGGTCTGACGTTACTAGCACCCTAGGCAGATATGCGATACTCATTGACGAATGGACCGGACTGTATATACATTGTCACTGTTAGGCTCAGTAGGGTTTCTGGATGAGTTCGCTCATCAGCCTCCCTTGAGGTCAGTCCATGGGCAGCCGTTATGCATTGCTAGTGCCGCTGACGGTTTGTGGTTAAACCCACTGCCAGGGTACTGACGAGTCATTAGAGTCCCCCACAGACAGTTTCCCAAGTTCGGGCGAAACGTTGTAGAGGCCGTATGGTTTTATGGCAGGGTCGGAAAATGCACGTGCGTTTACGTACGTGTCAGTTTTCGGGCAGTGATACTGGTCGGCTTTGGTTTAAGCCGGATCCGAGTATTATATTGAGTAGATATAATATCTTTGTCTCAGTTGCATTTGTATTCGGTCGTAATACAAATGCGGGTATATTTATACAGTTGTGGGGTTATCCTGAAATTCATTTCGGGATCACTTTTGGAAGTTGCCAGTTGCCAGTTTTTTCTATCAGCCGTCTTTTAACATTCGGTTAAAGACGGATTTATCTTTTCTTGAGATGAGGTGAGTCAGTGTTCTAGATGGTTCTAGAGAGGGTGACATGGATTGGTGAGTCATTAGTGCATTAATGGTGTCATTAATGCTTGATGACTAAGGGTTTTAGATTCAATGTTTCTTAGTGAGTCATGCTTTTCATTTATGATAAGGATAAGCTTCTTGTTTAAGGTCACCTCCTTGATTGGTCCTACCATCACCTCCCTGTTTGCATAAAAGTGGCCGGCTCCCTTTAGAGAAGAGAGAGAGATTAATTTTCATTCTTGAGAGAAAAGACTATGGTTTAGGGTGCATGGAAATTTTATTGCCTTTTTCATTCCATCACCCGATCCGAGTGGCAACTTCATTAACCGATCGTCCACAGCTTTGGACGAAGTGAGACAAAGTAATCTACTCATTCTCTACATCATTCTTGGTCGTCTCTTTTGGCAAACTTGACGATCGAGTTGCCTCGAGTCAGAGGCGGGAGCCCGTTTAAAGAATCGTTGACGTGGTGCCACCTGGACGAGCAGATTGGAGATCGATGAGATCGGAGCAGCCGCAACGGAGCGTGGGATGATGGTTAAAGAACGAAGGACTCGGATCGTTCGGTATAACCTTTCTACACTCTTTACAGTTTGTTAGTTTAGCAATAATGGCAGATCCGGGTTAAAGTATACGATAGCGCCAGTTAAAAAGTTTTTTGTTCCGCATTTGGTGTCTGTAGACGGCCGGGGCGCTACCGTAGACTTACATTCCCTGGCGAGCTTCCTGGGCTACCGCCTTAGCACGGTGTTGTTTTCTGCATTGACTTGATTCCCGGTACGGGGCCTATTTCCATACCGCCTTATCGGATGGCCCCGGCGGAGCTTAGAGAGTTGAAAAGTTATTTACAAGATTTGCTGGATAAGGGGCTTATTCGACCTAGTGTGTCTCCTTGGGGTGCTCCAGTCCTGTTCGTCAAGAAGAAGGACGACAGTTTGCGCTTGTGTATTGACTACCGCCAGCTGAACAGGGTTACCGTGCGGAACAGATATCCTTTACCACGCATCGACGACTTATTCGACCAGCTTCAAGGTGCAGGATACTTTTCGATGATCGACTTACGATCAAGCTACCATCAGTTGCGGGTTCGACAGGAGGTTATTCCGAGGACGGGTTTCCGCACGCGTTACGGCCACTGTGAGTTTTTAGTGATGTCGTTAGGACACACCAATGCCCCATCAGCATTTATGAACTTGATGAACCGTATTTTCAAGCCATATCTTGATCTGTTCATCATCGTATTTATTGACGACATTTTGGTGTATTTCCGGAGCCGAGAGGAGCACGAGCAGCACCTGCGGATCACATTGCAGATTTTGAGGGAGCACCAGTTGTTCGCAAAATTCTCCAAGTGCTCGTTTTGGCTTGACAGCGTGGATTTCGTGGGTCACGTGATTACACGAGATGGTATATGTATGGACCCGAAGAAGATTGAGGCCGCTCAGCATTGGCCCAGACCCGCATCAGTTACAAAGATCCGCAGCTTTCTAGGACTGACCGGCTACTACCGACGATTTGTACATGACTTCTCCCTTATTGCTGCACCGTTGACCGTGTTGACCCGGAAGGGAGATCCTTTCGATTGGACAGAGGCATGCGAGCATAGCTTTCAGCAGTTGCAGACTCGTTTGACTACGGCACCGGTGTTATCATTTCCTTTGGGATCGGGCGGATTTGTAGCCTATTGTGACGCTTCTCGAGTGGGGCTAGGGTGCATATTGATGCAGCACAACAGGATGATCGCGTATGCTTCTCGGCAGCTAAAGAAACACGAACAGAACTATCCCACTCACGATTTGGAGATGGCTGCAGTGGTCTTTGCACTCAAGATCTGGCGACATTACCTATACAGCGAGCCGTGCCAGATATTCACTGATCACAAGAGCTTGAAGTACATATTTCAGCAGAGAGACCTGAATCTTAGACAGTTCTATTGGATGGAGTTAGTGAAAGACTACGATTGTGAGATCTTGTATCACCCGGGCAAAGAGAATGTAGTAGCGGACGCTTTGAGTAGGAGGCCCGGGGGTAGTCTATCTTGTTTGAGCGCAGTGCAGAGGCAGTCGTCGCCAGATTGGCAGATTTTATGCGACAACCGAGTGCAGTTCGAGTTCACTCCGATCGGAGGACAGCTTGCGCATGTTCATGCACGCCCACAGTTGCTTGACCGTATACATGAGGCACAGTACAGTGATGACCGTTGTTCAGAGATCAGGGCACAGATTGGACAGGGCAGACTTTCCGAGTTCATGATCGATGATCAGGGGATACTACGATTTGGGACTAGACTGTGCGTACCAAATGCTGAGGGACTGCGGCGTGAGATTCTTGAGGAGGCACATCGATCGGTGTACAGTGTTCATCCGGGTTCCACCAAGATGTACCATGATATGAGAGATGTTTACTGGTGGGACGGGATGAAGAAGGACGTCACAGACTTCGTGTTGAGATGCCTGACTTGTCAGCAAGTCAAGGCCGAGCACCAGAGGCCCGCGGGTGAGCTACAGCCGTTACCCATTCCGGAGTGGAAATGGGAGCAGATTTCTATGGACTTCATTGTGGGTCTACCCAGGACTAGTCGAGGGTATGACTCCATTTGGGTGATCGTGGATCGATTGACAAAAGCGGCTCACTTCCTGCCGGTGAAGACTACTTTTGGATTTGTTCAGTATGCCCGGATATACATCGACGAGATCGTACGACTGCATGGAGTCCCGACATGTATCGTGTCCGACCGAGGCACCCAGTTTACCAGCCGACTATGGCAGAGGCTTCAGGAGGCTTTGGGCACCCGCTTGAGTTTTAGCACAGCGTTTCATCCGCAGACCGACAGCCAGTCAGAGCGGACTATTCAGACTCTCGAGGACATGCTCCGAGCGTATGTTTTAGAATTTGGTGGTAGCTGGGATCATCATTTACCCTTGGTGGAGTTCTCCTACAACAATAGTTTCCAGGATACTATTCAGATGGCATCTTTCGAGGCCTTGTATGGGAGGAGATGTAGATCGCCCGTCTGTTGGACAGAGCTCAGTGAGAGTAGTATTTTGGGACCGCAGATCATAAAGGAGACGACCGAGAAGATACAGTTGATTCGGGATAGGATGCGGAAAGCTCAGAGCAGGCAGAAATCGTATGCTGACAGACGCCGCCGCAGACTCGAGTTCGCAGTTGGCGATCATGTTTTTCTGAGGGTCTCTCCAATGAAGGGCGTGATGAGATTTGGACGGAAGGGGAAGCTTAGCCCCAAATTTATAGATCCCTTCGAGAACCTCGAGCGTGTGGGCACAGTGGCATATCGTTTGGCTCTTCCACCCGACTTCCTGGATGTTCACCCCGTGTTTCACGTGTCGATGCTTCGCAGATACCTGCATGACCCTTCTCACATGATTCAGCATCAGACCGTTCAGCTCGAGCGCGATCTTTCGTTCACCGAGCAGCCAGTAGTGATATTGGACCGGCAGGTGAAGAAACTTCGATCAAAGGTCTTGCCATTTATGAAGGTACTTTGGCGCAACCAAAATGGTGAAGAGATCACTTGGGAGGCCGAGGGCGAGATGCGGAAGAAATTCCCTCATCTCTTTGAAGGTACGCGTAGCTATATTTTTAAAATCGGGGACGAATTTCTTTAAAGGAGGAAGATTGTAACACCTTAGATTGTGATTAGTGGGTAATTATACTTTAATGTATGGTTTTTAGTAAAAAGTTTACCAAAACGATTTTCAAATATTTTATCAAAATTAATGAATATTTTATTAGAATTTAATTAGGTTTGCACAGACATGTGAATGTAAACTAGGGTTAAGTTTTGGGTTAAGCCATGTTTAAGTAACCATGGTGGACTAACCTATTTTTATTAAGTTAATTTGAGTTTAGTAAGTGTATTAGTTTTTTTTTATTATGGTGTTTTGGGAGTTGACTTGGAGAGAGAGAGAGCATGATGGGGTGAGCCATGCTTGCATTTAATGAGGAGAGAGAGGGGGGTTTGACTCTCTTGTTCTCTCATTTTTTTTCCAAACACTCATTTTCCTCACATTATCACACCTCTCTCCCTCTCACTCAGCTGCACACACCAGCAGCCGCAACAAGCAAGCAACAGCAGCAGCAACACAAGCAGCAGCAGCAGCACCAAGCAACAGCAGCAACAGCAGGCAGTAGCAGCAGCATCGGCACTATCATCAGCAACAGCAGCAGCAGTTGCAACACCTCCTCCTCCTTCTTCTTGCACCTAGGATCAAATGAGGTATAATTTCATAAGCCCAACTTCTTTGCTTGCTAAACTTATAGTTAGTTAGCTTAAATAAGTGTTTAGTGTGGTCATTAGTGCTAGAAATGGTGATTTGAGTAGAGAATTGGCCAAGTGTGGATCTTTATGGGTTGTATAGCTTGACTAAGTATTTTAAGGCCATGTAAACCAAGTTTTGCCCCAGATTTCACTAAAATACCATAGGGTTTCGTTTTAGTGTAAATTAACGTTTTAATGTAAATTTTAGCCTTTTTATAATCTGCTGTTGACCTGATTGCTTCAGGCAAAAACTGAGTTTACTAGAGCCTGAGCACTAGGTCTAGACCACATACACGGAGCACGAAACCCTAATTCCCAACCTGGGCCGCAAATAAATTTGTTCTGGCCGCAATTTGCGGCCATAGGGGGGAGTTAGGTGCTTGGGTTTGTTCTGGGGAAGTTTGCTGTATATTAAAGGGTTTTGGCATATGCAACTTTTTATTTTACCATTCGAGTCAAAATATGGAGCTAAATACCGTATTTTCAATACTTTAAACTTGCGCGACACGAGTGATATGTGAGTGGGTTTAGTGTTTGCTGCGTGTCGCAGCGTGTCGGGGTAGTTTCAGTCTCGTATACACACGTTTTAGCGTATCGGATACACACGCGTTTAGTTCGCGACGCGAGTTTCTCGTTGGGGTTTGATATCGTGTTTTTGCAGGATTTTAGCTAATGGGTATTCTTTGTGTAAATTCTAGGTTCGCAGGCGGGTACGTCGGACGCCGCAAAGAAGGGAAAGCAAGTAGTTGGCTACACCTAGCACGAGACCACAGTGAGTAGATTTAACATCTACAGGAAAATCGCCCGTATGGCGTTAAGCGTCAGGGCGTGATAGGATATTGTAGTCGCGTATATATTTATATGTATATTGCTCGTGCATATGTACTATTGTAGCGTACCCATTTTTTGTTGCATATAGAAATAGTAGTTATGTAACACCGCACTGTCACTAACGGTTCAAGCCGCACAAGCACTATTTGTATGTTACACTCACACCATTAGTGATTGCCATGACACTCGCACAATAGGATTGCTACGAACCATACATCATTTCGATTACCGCATCATTGATGATTAGACATGATTCTGTCGCACATTGGCACACATACACATTGTATATTCGTATTGGTGCACACATACATTGATATATCCATATTGCGCACATACACATTGTATATTCATATTGGTGCACCCATACATTGATATATCCATATTGTGCACATACACATTGTATATCCATATTGGTGCACACATGCATTGATATGTCCATATTGCGCACATACACATTGTATATTCATATTGGTGCACCCATACATTGATATACCCCTACTTGCGCACATACACATTGTATATTCATATTGGTGAACACATACATTGATATATCCATATTGCGCACATACACATTGTATATTCATATTGGAGCACACATACATTGATATATCCATATTGCGCACATGCACATTGTATATCCATATTGGTGCACACATATATTGATATATCCATATTGCGCACATACACATTGTATATTCATATTGGTGCACCCATACATTGATATATCCCTACTTGCGCACATACACATTGTATATTCATATTGGTGCACACATACATTTATATATACATATTGCGCACATACACATTGTATATCCATATTGATGCACACATACATCGATATATCTATATTGCGCACATACACACTGTATATCCATACCGGTGCACTTATACATTGGTACACTCATATTTACGTGTGTGTGTGTGTGTATATATATATATATCCACTTGCACATCCATACCTACATACATACATATGTCACATACATGGATGATATTGGCTTTGATTTCTAGAAAATAGGGACCGCATGAGATATTTTCAAAACTGGATCCATTTTAAAGCGGTTTTCCCTTTTTACTCTTAGTGGCATACGCCATATTGCATGGATTTACGCATTGAGTTTTGGATTCATGTGATTTCTGGATTTAAGAACCGTAGTATTATTCTAAGAAAATATGCACTGTTTTGAAAACCAGGTTTCTCTTGATATTATATTTCAGTGCGTCCACCATGCGTTTTCTCGGTTCTGAGACGTGTGACAAGTGAACCAGAATTGAGGAGGTGGATGAGGCCGATTGCGGGTACATGGTGGACCCGGTATGGTACCCCGGGGCAAGAAAGGGACGCTGTGTATACAGACGGTGAGCCTGGCAGAGGGACTACTACCTACCAGTGATTGGTTGGACCTGGCGGTTATCCGGAGGATACTGACCAGAGTCGAGAGATGGATACGGGCCGACCCGTACTGCCGGGGCCGAGGGCCGATTCCGCAGATGGAGCCCGTGGGCCGATCCGGACTGACGGAGCCCGATAGATGAGGATTTGCGTGTCGCTGCTGGACACGAGTATTTTATGATGTTTTTGGTGCCGATGTTGGGAACCCCGCTTCTATGAGATTTACAGGATCGAGGGCCGATTAAAGTGACGGCGCCTGAGTTTTTACTGGGTTTTGGGTGTATTTGATGGACACCGGGTATTTTTCTACGTTGATATTCCATGTAGATGATATTTTATCCCATGCTCAGCATTCATTATTATGCATCGCATCCTCTAGTCGTAGTATCTGACAGAGTACTTTGGCATGACTATTGCGTACCCTGCTCATCATATATAGATGTTATTAGATTGCACTTGTTATGCATGATTATTGCGTACCAGCTCATCATATAGATGTTATTTGATTGCACATGTTAGAGTATCGCAGTACGTGCATACTCGCGATTACCTTTATATGTTATCTAGTACTCACGAGTTGGCAACTCACCCTCGTTGTGCCACAGTGTTGCAGGTCGACCCTCAGAGTAGTTGCGGCAGGGCTACTTTCTTGTATTTTTGCTACGGATACCACTGCAGTTGGCGTGTGAGCCCTTTGCTTATACGTGGGTTTTTGTTGTATCCGTTTATTTTCTAGTTGTACACACTATTGTATCTAGTACTCTCCATCTACTATTTCATGTATTGACTTAGAGACCAGTTGTGAGGACGATGTTGTATATTATTTTGTACTCTGGTGTCGAGCTCGTGTGAGCCGACTTTATTTATGCAGTCTTATCTTTCATGATGTTTTCCACTTATATTGCTCATTTCTTCGCTACGGCGTCGTATATTATTGTTGTGGTGAATGTTTCCGCCGTTGGGCATGATTGCTCCCATTTGGGGATGCTTCATTCTTATTATATGTCATTTTTACTTATATCATGTCTTGTACCCGATTTCGGGGATAGTTTTTACAAAAGAGGAGCTGCCGAAATTTTTAAGAAAATAACAAACCTTAATGATTTGTACTCGAGTTTTCTAAATGTTTTAAAACAATGTTTTCAACACTCACTACTTTTAAAGGTTTTGATTTCTGGGTTCGGCTTACTTGATCGCGTTACGCCTGTAGACGTTACGTGGTTAAGTGCCGGTCACGGGCCGAACTTCGGGTCGTGACAAGGAGACACCAACCTAAGCTACCTCTTCACTAATTAGGGATTAGTGAAACTAACACCCTAAACTAAATAGTTAATCTAGTAGAGGATGATGAAGTAGGATTTTTCTCACTTTAGAATTAATTTTCCCACTCTTTTTACTTCACCTTGAGAAAGCTAGAGAGCTCAATGAAGAAGATGAAGCAAATAATGAATGAGAGAGTGAATGACAACCATGGATGAGTTCATATCATATATTACTCTTTATAGAGACTTAACCATGGCTTAAGATAATGGTTAGGTTAACAAATATCCAATGCAAGACAAATTTAGTGGACTAAGTCAATGGTTTCCACAAGCTTCCAAATCTTGCAACCATGATTAATTTTCATCAATTTATATTTGAACTAAATAAATAAAACCCTAATTATCCAATGGCATGGTATGAGTCTCATACACCCATGTTGCATATATAAACTAGCATGACACAATAATATATATCACTATATATTTAGTGTGCAAAAGTGAGAAAAAAGAATGCATAAGTGAGCTAATATTAGTTAATGTAAATCAATATATCAAATATATATAATTATACATTAAATTATTAAATCAACACTTGATTTAGTAATCCGGCTATATCACATATAACCGACTAATATTATATGTATCAACTTATGGAATCAACACTTTATTCGATAACCCGGATATATCTCATATAACCGTCCGATATCACATATCGCGAGAAAAGAATACGGTATCACATACACGAATTAATCTCGGTCCAGCACATATCACATATGTGCTCCTACTTCGTTTCGCCTGAGCCAGGAAACCTTTGTGTAGGACCCTAAAAACTCATCAATACGCCGGCAGTAGGTGATGATCATATCAGTCACCCACAAGCCGTCAGCGGTACTTGCTGGACGTAACGGCTACCCGGGTATTGAGCGATCAAAAGATCAACAAGCAAGTCTGCTCATACTCCTGTAAACCCTGTTAGTAACACTACCGTACAGTCCGGTCTCTTCGTCTGATATGCCGCATATCTAGTCTAGTGGTGGTATACGTCAGGCCCAGTAACCGATAAGTCGTGCCGATGTGAGGCTCATAACGGGTCGAGAAACTACTGATAACACAAACCAGTAGATCTCCGTATTAGCCCTGGCCAGGGACTTCCTGTTATAGAAAATCGAGCACAGCGCAATATCAACCCCCAATACCGGGAGAGACGAATCCCCTTCTATCGCTCATTGCCTCCATGTGATTCGGGACTGTACCCAAAAGCCACCGTTTTGCACGTTCTCTTGAACGTGGTAAAGTGGAAATCAAAGCACAGTGGGAATCACACAAGACTCTATGATGATCTCGGGTCTATAGACTAACCAGTACTAGTGTCACCAGAGAACTGCTATCTGACGATAGGTATAATACCAACTAGGAGTTCTCGGAGAGTCCGTTCAGTGTACCCAGTCTCCACTGAGCACCCGTATACTATCTTTGATGTCAAACACCAATGGCTGTAGGATCATCCATCGCCCATCATATAGGTCAAGAAGCATATACGCTAGTCTACTCTGGAATATCGATGCCCTGTCTCGATACACCCTCGACTAGGAATAATTAAAGGATGTACTTGTGGACTACCCTGACCCCAGTAGTATGATCTCCATCATAGTCCTGGTAGTCAAGTACTCATCCTAAGGGCTTTATCAACATATAAGAGCAAGACAGTATCACAATACAAGTCTACATGTTAAGACAAAGAGCAACCAGATAGCATACTATCATGTCGAACAAGAAAGTCTTCTCTCTATATGTCCAAGCATCCACTATAATATACATCATATGTACAGTAATGGCCTCTAGGGCATACACATAACTAACAATCTTCCACTTGTCTAAGTCCACGTTGCGACCCCCGGTTCTTACGGGGAGGCGGAAACGGTATAAAAATCAAATTTTTAGCGCATGGGGCAACATGGACTAACAAAGTCGGGATCTTTTCTAAACTAAACTAGCAAACATGCAAAGGAGAGTTAACTACTCGGCAAAGTGGTTATACCTAACTTGAACTCCTTCTTCTTGAAACCTAGTAGAGGTTGATGGTTCTCTTCTCGTCGCCTTCTTCCGTCGAAGATGGATCCACCTGAGGGTTCAACCTTCGGGCTCTTTCTCGAACTTGGAGAGAACTAGAATCTCCGGCTTGCTAAACCTTTGATCCTAGAGTGAGTAGAGAGTGTCTAAAGGGTGCTTTTCTTTTAAGGAGAGGGATTCTCAACACATGATAAGGGTTCTCCTTTTGCTAGAGGAAGAAGAAGATGAAGTGAGGAGAGAGAAGCTAAATGATAGAATGAGCTCTTTTCTTTTTGCAACCATAACAAAAAGCAAAAGAATTATCAAATTAATAATAATAATGAAAATGAGAAAGGTTGATGGAAGGTTTAGGAATGACCATTATCATTTCAAACATTAAATGAATTTGCTAGAATCAAAGAGCATATTTCTTTTGTAATGATGATGGTCAAAACTTCAACCATGGTCAACAAGTCAACCATGGTCAACAAGTCAACAAAAAAAGCAACCATGACACAATTTCATTTTATTATATATTATTAATTGATATAACATAAATCCATTAGGGTTTGGAAAAAGACGACTGTCAACTGTGCATACGCACCCGATCCGAAACCCTAATGAAAGTCCTCTTCCTCCTCATCAAACAACTGTGCATACACACCTGCATTCTTGTTCCGAGGAACATGAATACTGAGAGATAAAAGCAACCCCAAAACATATACCAGTATCTGACTCAAACCAGAGCCAGCCAGTAAAATCCGTCCGGACTGCAAACGTGCACAAGTGCGCGAATGAGAACGAACACTGTCGCAAAACCATGCGACCTCTACTCTGTTTTGCCCAAAGGCGAATACCCTCTGTGTGGGACTCTAAAGACTCGACACTACGCTGGCAGTGGGTTTAACCACAGACCGCAAGCGGCACTAGCTGTGTGTAACGGTCCCCAGGTAGATGCCGATAAGAAGGCTGACGAGGTGAACCCCATCTGAACTCCTACTGAGTCTGAATGTGACAATCTCCGTACAGTCCGGTCTGTTCGTCTAATACATCGCATGTCGGGCCTAGGGGGTGGTAAAACGTCAGTCCCCTAATAGCGGTACAAGTCGTGTCGGAGTGAAGCCCAAAACACCCTGAGATAACACTGGAAACCTACCAGTATATCTCGCTTGCCCTGGCCAGGGACTACTCGTGTAATGGCTCTCCTAGACACAGCGCGATGTCAACCCCCAATACCGGGAGAGACGAATCCTGTCTAACCGTCACTGTCTCCAAGTGCTTCGGGACTGTACCCAACTACTACCCGTTTGCACGACTCCTTTGAGCCGTGGTAGGGTAGTAATCAAAGTACAGTGTGAACACACTCGAGGCGAAGTGACAGTGTCAAGTCAGCGGACTAAGCTGTACTCATGTCACCTGGGAACTGATAACTGACGATAGGTATAATACCAACCTGTCAGTTCCCGACGAGTCCTGTCCAGTGTACTCGTAACCCAACGAGCACCCGTATACTATCTCCAGTACGACGTACTGATGGCTGTGGGACAGACCATCTCCCATACTGGGATGAGAAGCGCATACGCTAGTCTACTCCGGAGTATCGATGCCCTGTTTCGATAGTCCTGCGACTAGGGACCTGTATAAGGATGTGCTTATAGATTACCCAGCCCCCACTAGTGTGACTGCCATCACAACGCTGGTAATCAAGCAAAGATCCTAAGGGCTCCACTAATGCGTATAAGTGATATACTGAAATAAACACAAGTACACATTGAAGTAGAAACAAACCAAGTAGCATACTACTATATTGAGCAAGATTGTTTATACAAGGTGAATATCCCAAGCTTCCATCAAGTAATATACAAACTAGTATGATACAGTAATGGCCTCTAGGGCATATACACTAACAACTTGCACTAAAGCCAGTTGTTGTATTATCTCATACCCAACATCCCGAAGAGTCTCTCAAATTGAATATAGGGTATGGCCTTCGTGAGTGGATCCTCCGTGTTGTTCTTCGTGTCAACTCTCTTGACCTCGATCTCCCGTCGATCAACTATCTCCCGGATCAGGTGATACTGCCTCAGAATATGCTTGGATCGCTGATGGGACCTGGGTTCCTTGGCCAAAGCCACAGCTCCATTGTTATCACAATACAAAGGTATTGGATGCTCGATGGATGGAACCACACCAAGTTTGGTTATGAACTTCTTCATCCAAACAGCCTCTTTGGCAGTATCGTCGGCAGCAATATATTTAGCCTCCATCGTCGAGTCTGTCACGGTTTCCTGTTTTAAACTCTTCCAACAAACCGCCCCTCCATTGAGGGTAAAGACAAATCCCGAGACCGACTTAGAGTCGTCCTTATCACTCTGGAAGCTCAAATTGGTAAAGGACTCCACTTGGAGTTCACCGTTACCATACACCAAGCACATCTCTTTAGTCCTTCTCAAGTACTTGAGAATGTTCTTCACAGCTGTCCAGTGATTCTCTTCAGGATCTGCTTGATACCTACTCACTATACATAGTGAGTATGCTACATCGGGTCTGGTACATAACATCGCGTACATGATAGAGACTACTGCCAAAGCACAGGGCATCCCTTGCATGCGAGCTCTCTCCAAATCATTCTTGGGAGACATCTCTTTGGAGAGAGTGAGTTCTAAGATCGTGGGTAAATTCCCACGCTTGGAATCGTCCATACTAAACCTCTTTAGTATGGTGTCAAAGTATCTGGATTAGGACAATCCTAGTTTCCGTTTAGATCTATCTCTATATATCTTAATCCCCAAGATGTAGGAGGCATCATTTAGATCTTTCATTGAGAATCTATGTGATAAGAAGAGCTTGACCGAGTGCAGCATAGGAACATCATTTCCTATCAAGAGTATGTCATCCACGTACAATACGAGGAAGACGACCTTACTCTCTGCGACCTTCTTGTATATACAAGGTTCATCTACGTTTTTGATGAAGTCAATCTCTTTGATCACCTCATCAAAACAGATGTTCCAACTCTGCGATACCTGCTTCAACCCGTAGATTGATTTAAGCAGCTTGCACACCTTTCCGCTGCTCCCACTGTCTACGAAGCCCTTCGGCTGAGTCATGTACATGCTCTCTTCTAACCATTTAGAAAGGCGGTCTTAACATCCATTTGCCAGATTTCGTAGTCATGGTATGCAGCGATTGCAAGTAGGATCCGGATGGACTTAAGCATAGCCACTGGAGAAAAGGTTTCATCATAATCGACACCTAGTCGTTGACGAAAACCTTTTGCAATAAGTTTAGCTTTGAAAGTCTCAAATTTTCCATCTACACCAAGTTTCTTCTTAAAAATCCTTTTGCTCCCAATGGGTTTTACCCATTCAGGAGAAACTTCCAAAGTCTATACTTTGTTGGTGTACATGGATTCCATCTCGGATCGCATTGCATCCAGCCATTTCACAGAGTCCCCACTCGTGATGGCCTGCTCGAAGCTAGTTGGGTCATCTTCTTCCATGATGCAATCCTCACTCCCACCATCAATGAGAAAACCGTAGTATCTCTCAGGTGGGTGAGGAACCCTACTAGATCGGCGGATAGGATAAGGTTCGTTGAGAACTATTGAATCCTCCGGTTCTACCAAATCTTCTTCTGTAGTTTGTGCGGTTGGAACTTCTTCCAGCTCTACCTCTTTGCCACTAATCTCTTTTATAAGAAATTTCTTTTCTAAAAAGGTGGCATGTTGAGCAAAAAACACCTTTTGTTCCTTACTGAGGAAGAAATGATATCCATACGAATTTTTTGGATATCCCACAAACTTGCAAAGAACCGATCGTGCCTCGAGTTTGTCCGGATTTTGCCTTTTGACATAGGCCGGAAAACCCCATATCTTTGTTAGTTATATATATGCTCTAGAGGCCATTGTTGTACATATGATGTATATTATAGTGGATGCTTGGATTTATATAGAGAGGACTTTCTTGCTCGATATGATAGTATGTTATCTAGTTTTACTTTGTCTTAACATGTTGACTTGTATTGGTTTACTGTCTTGCTCTCACATGTTGATAAAGCCCTTAGGATATGTACTTGACTACTGGGACTATAATGCAGATCATACTAGTAGGGTCAGGGTAGTCTAAGAGTATATCCTATAATTATTCCTAGTCGAGGGTGTATCGAGACAGGGAATCGATACTCCAGAGTAGACTAGCGTATACGCATCTTGAATCATTTGATGGGCGATGGTTGATCCCATATCCATTGGTGTTCGACATCAATGATGGTGTACGGATGCTCAGTGGAGACTGGGTACACTGAACGGACTCACCGAGAACTCCTAGATGGTATTATTCCTATCGTTAGATAGCAGTTCTCTGGTGACATTGGTACAGGTTAGTCTGTAGACCCGATATCGTCATAGAGTCTTGTGTGATTCCCATTGTGCTTTGATTTTCATCTTACCAAGTTCAAGAGGACGTGAAAAACGGTGGCATTTGGGTACAGTCCCGAATCACATGGAGGCAATGAGTGATAGGAGGGATTTCTCCTCTCCCGGTATTGGGAGTTGATGTTGCGCTGTGATCGATTGGCTATAACCGGAAGTCCCTGGCGAGGGCTGATATGGAGACCTACTGGTAAGTGTTATCAGTAGTTTCTCGACCCGTTATGAGCCTCACATCGACACGACTTATCGGTTACTGGGGTCTTGTTAGTTATATGTATGCCCTAGAGGCCATTACTGTACACAGGGTGTATATTGTAGTGGATGCTGGGACATATATAGGTATGACTTTCTTGCTCGACATGATAGTACGTTATCTGGTTACTCTTTATCTTAACATGTATACTTGCTGTCTCTCTATTACATGTTGATAAAGCCCTTAGGATGTGTACTCGACTTGCAGGACTATGATGTAGATCATACTAGTGGGGCCTGGGTAGTCCAAGAGTACATCCTTTAATGTTCCTAGTCGTGGGAATATCGAGACGGGGAATCGATATTCCAGAGTAGACTAGTGCATATCTTCACGACCCATGTGATGGGCGATGGATGATCCCATATCCATTGGTGTTTGACATCAGAGATGATATGCGGGTGCTCAGTGGAGACTGGGTACACTGAACGGACTCGCCGAGAACTCCCAGATGGTATTATACCTCACGTCAGATGGCAGTTCTCTGGTGACACTGGTACAGCTTAGTCTGTTGACCCGAGATCGTCATAGAGTCTTGTGTGTCTCCCACTGTGCTTTGATTTCCACCCTACCACGGCTCTACTGAGTCGTGCAAACAGGTGGTTTTTGGGTACAGTCCCGGTTCACATGGAGGCAATGAGCGATAGGAGGGGATTCGCCTCTCCCGGTATTAGGGGTTGATGTTACGCTATGCTCGACTGGCCATAACTGGAAATCCCTGGCCAGGGTTGCAGTGATATACTGGTAAGAGTTATCAGTAGTTTCACGCTTGTTATGGACCTTACATCGGCATGACTTATCAAGCTACTGGGGTCTGACGTTTACCACCCCTAGGCGAGATATGCGATATAT
Source organism: Agapanthus africanus (assembly GCA_030015575.1). Taxonomy (NCBI): domain Eukaryota; kingdom Viridiplantae; phylum Streptophyta; class Magnoliopsida; order Asparagales; family Amaryllidaceae; genus Agapanthus; species Agapanthus africanus. Next base: position 54,747,361 of record JASDDO010000006.1, on the reverse strand, counting down.
CAGACGAACAGACCGGACTGTACGGTAAGTGTTACTGGTTGGATTCACAGGAGTGTGAGCGGGCTTGCTCGTTGATCTTCTGATCGCTTAATACCCGGGTGGCCGTTACGTTTAGCAGACCGCTTGCGGATTGTGGGTGTTTGATATGATCATCACATACTGCCGGCGTATTGACGAGTCTTTAGAGTCCTACACAGAGGTTTCTTGGCTCAAGCGAAACGAAATAGGAGCGCATATGAGATATGTGCGGGACCGAGAATAATAACAGTATGTGATACTGTATTCTATTCTCGCGATTTGTATCATTGGACGGTTATATAAGATATAGCCGGGTTACCGAATCAAATGTTGATTCGATATATTGATACACTTGATATTAGTCGGTTATATGCAGTATGACCAGATCATTAAATCAACTGTTGATTTAATGTATAATTATATATTTGATATATTACTTAAAATTAACTAGTATTGGTTCACTTAAGATTATTCTTTCTCACTAGATTGTGCACATTATATATATGATATATTTTTGTACACTAGTTTGTATCATGTTTGATGATACATGCAAACTTGGGTGTGTGTATGACTTACACCAAATTTAGGTTAATGGTTAGGGTTGTATTTATTTATTTATTTTGGTAAAATAGAATGGTTTCTTTCTTTGTTCTTATGCTAGAAGCTTCATGTTGCTTCAAGCATCTTTGAAAAAGGGTAACCATTTTGTTTTTTCCTTTGACCTAACCATTTACCTAAACTATGGTTTAATCTCTACAAGAGTTTACTCACCCATGGTTGCAACATGATAAGTCTTCACTTGATTATTCATTTGAGATTATTCTTTTTATTCTTTTCTTTCTTCTTCATCTTCTTCTTCAAGTGAAGAAAGCTATCTAGAAAATTTCAAGTGAAGAATCCAAGTGAGAAATCCAAATCCAAAGTGAACCCACTTCCTATTTCTTCATCCTCTACCACTTGCAATGTTGTATAGGGTGTTTTCTGAAAGGTTCCTAGGCACCCTCAAGAGGTCTCACAAGGCATCAACCATGCCAATTTCAAAAATTATAGGTGCCGAGAAACCCTAACAAGATCGTTGGCTAGAAATTTAGGCGATAAAAAGAAACTAGTTAACACTTAACTACAAGAATACGGAAATACAACCTTTGTAGATCCGGTGCTCCACCTCCACGGCTCCGCAATGAAGTCCTCTCCGCTGTCTAAATCGAACCATGACTCTCACGGTGGTTTCATCAGAGAAAAGACCGGGCTAGGTCGTCGACAACGTGCCGAAGTTGATCTACGTCGAGGCATCACTAGATTAAGCTCCACCTTCACCAAGCCTTGAAAACTTGTGAAGGAAACACACTCTACTACTTGGCAAGAGGTAGAGGATGAAGAAATAGGAATTGGGTAGACTTTAGAATTGGATTTCTCACTCATTTTCATCAATCACCATTGATGAATTGAAGGTTTCTTCATTGAAGATGAAGAAGAAGAAGATGAATATATTATGATAAGTATTAAAGAATAGAAAAGAATAATCATTCTTATCATAATCAAACCATAGTTAAGTGTAGAGAGCTAACTAGAGTTTATGTGAGTGGTTAGGGTTAAAGAAGAAGACAAAATGGTCACATGGTCAAAAGCTTCATGAAGCTTCAACAAGCTTCATGAAAGAAAGAATAAAAGAAAACCATTTTGTTTTTTTTCTCTTTAAACTTTTATTTTCCAAAACTAATAAATAAATAAATGAATAAGTAATCATAACCCTAACCATTCATATAACCATGGTTCAATCTTTACACTTAACCAATTTTGCATGTATCATCAAACATGATACAATCAAGTGCACAAAACTATATCGAATATACAATGTGCACAAGCAAGTGAGAAAATCCATTTAAAGTGAACCAATACTAGTTAATGCAAAGTAATATATCAAATATATAATTATACATTAAATCATTAAATCAACACTTGATTTAACGACCCGGTCATATCGCATATAACCGACTAATATTCAATGTATCGGCTTATCGAATCAATACTTGAATCGATAACTAGGTTATATCGCATACAACCAATCGATACATTCATCGCGAGAATAGAATACGGTATCACATACACGCATTATTCTCGGTCCCGCACATATCTCATATGCGCTCCTATTTCGTTTTGCTTGAGTCAGGAAACCTCTGTGTAGGACTCTAAAGACTCGTCAATACGCCGGCAGCAGATGATGATCATATCAAACACCCACAAGCCGCAAGCGGTCTGCTAAACGTAACGGCCACCCGGGTATTGAGCGATCTGAAGATCGACGAGTAAGCCCGCTCACACTCCAGTGAATCCAACCAGTAACACTACAGTACAGTCCGGTCTCGTCGTCTGATATGTCGCATATCTTGCCTAGGGGTGGTAAACGTCAGACCCCAATAGCTCGATAAGTCGTGTCGATATGAGGTCTATAACTCTTCGAGAAACTACTGGTAACACTTACCAGTAAATCTCAGCAACCCTGGCCAGGGATTTCCTGTTATAGCCAATCGAACAAAGCGCAACATTAACTCCCAATACCGGGAGAGACGAATCCCCTCCTATCGCTCATTGCCTCCATGTGACTCGGGACTGTACCCAAAAACCATCGTTTTGCATGCCCTCTTGGACGTGGTAAGATGGAAATCAAAGCACGGTGGGAACCACACAAGACTCTATGACGATCTCGGGTCAACAGACTACTCTGTACCAGTGTCACCAGAGAACTGCCATCTGACGTAAGGTATAATACCATCTGGGAGTTCTCGGCGAGTCCGTCCAGTATACCCAGTCTCTACTGAGCACCCGTATATCATCTTCGATGTCAAACACCAATGGATATGGGATCATCCATCGCCCATCTGTATGGGTCGAGAAGGTATGCGCTAGTCTACTCTGGTATATCGATGCCCCATCTCGATACACCCACGACTAGGGACTTTCAAGGATGCATTTATGGACTACCATGTCCCCACTAGTATGATCCGCATCATAGTCCAGGTAATCAAGTACACATCCTAAGGGCTTTACCAACATGTAATAGAGAGACAATCTGTGTACACGTTAAGGTAAAGAGCAACCGATAGCATACTATCATGTCGAGCAAGAAAGTCCTCCCGATATATGTCCCAGCATCCACTACAATATACATCCAATGTACAGTAATGGCCTCTAGGGCATACATATAACTAACAATCTCCCACTTGCACTAGGGCCATCTGTAGCAGTGGTTGTAGTATCTCATACTCAACCATCCCATAAAATTCTCTCTCTGGGAATAGGCCTTCGTGAGTGGATCCGCCGTGTTGTCCTCTGAGTCTACTCTCCTAACCTCGATCCCTTAGAGATCAACCATCTCCATGATCAAGTGATACTGCCTTAGAATATGTCTGGATCACTGATGGGACCTGCGTTCCTTGGCATAAGCCACAACTCCATTGTCTCACAATGGTAGGAACGTAGTTCATCTCATGAACCAATATACATCCAAACAGCCTCTTTGGTAGCATCTTAAGTAGCGATGTATCCAGCCTTTATCGTCTAGTATGCTATGGTATCTAGCTTGGAACTCTTCCAACATACCGTCCCTTTACTGAGGGTAAAGACAATGCCTGCGACTGACATTCAGTCGTCTTTATCACCCTGGAACACTTCCAGTGATTCTCCCCAGGATCGATTGATACCATCTCACTACAGCTAGTGAGTATTCTAACATCCTTTTAGATCTATCTCATAGATCCAAAACTAGGATTTAGTAGGTATCACTTTGATCCTATATGGAGAATCATTGTGATATGCGGAGATTGATCGAGCGTAGCATAGGAAACTCCTTCCCTATCAAGAGTATGTCATCCACGTACTCTACGAGGATCGACACCATACTCCCTACTACCTTTTTGTTTATACAAGGTTCATCTACCATTTTGATGATGTCAACTTCTTTGACTAACACATCAAAACAGACGTTCCAACTCCGCGATGCCTGCTTTATCCTATAAAGCATCTTGCATGCGTTTCCGCTGCTCCCACTGTCTATGAAGCCCTCTGGCTGTGTACTTATAGATGCACTCTTCTAAAAAATCATTTAGAACAGCAGTCATGACACCCAATCGCCAGATATCGGAGTCATGGTATGTAGCCGTGGCAAGTAGGATCTGGATGGACTTAAGCATAGCTTCTTGAAAAGGTTTCATCATTATCCACACCTGGTCAATGATGCAAACTTTTAACACGTCTAGCTTTGAAAGTCTCAACTTTTCCATTTACACCAAGTAATCTTCTCAAGATATACTTGCTCCTGATGGGGATTTAACCCTTCAGATATAGCAACCAAAGTCCATACTTTGTTGGTGTACATGGATTCCATCTCAGATCACTAAGCATCCAGCCATTCTTACAGAGTCTTACTCCTGATGGCCAGCTCGAAGCTAGTTGGGTCATCATCTCATGATGCATTCCTCGCTCCCACTGTCATAGAGAAACCGAAGTATCTCTCAGGTGGGTGAGGAACCCTACTAGATCGGCGGAGAGGCTGAGGTTCGTTGGAATCTACTGAATCCTTTGGTTCTATCAAATCATCAGCTGCGGTTTGTATGGCTGGAACATTTCCAGTTGTACATAACAGACGTTGCCTCGAGCTTGTCCGGATTTTTCTTTTAGACATTGGCCGGACAACCCCAAATCTTAACTAACTTAAGATATGGGCTCTTCCTTTATCATATCAAATATGAAGTGGTAGGCAACTGATTTGATTTGAACCTAATTCAATAGTTATGCAGCTACTCAAGTGCATAACTCCCAAAAGGAAATAGGTAACTCAGTAGTACTCATCATAGAGCACACCTTATCATATAGGGTGTGATTGCTCCGCCCCGATATACCATCGTGCTATGGTGTATACGGAGGAGTAATGCTGAGAGAGAATCTCATTCTCCTTTAGAATAGTCCAGGATTTCCGTGCCCAAGTATTCTCCTCCTCGATCACATCAAAGGACATAATACTTATACCCGTATTTTGGTTCTCTACTTCTAACTTATATTCTGTGAATATCTCAAAAGGTTCGGACTTGTGTTTCAACAGGAACATAGATCTGAATCTCGAAAGATCATCAGAGAACGTAATGAAGTATAAAGAACCAGTCCTGGTATGTGTAGACAGGGGACCTACATACATCAACATGTATCATCCCAAGAGTTTATTAACTCTTTCTCTGTTTCCAGTAAACGGAGCTATGGTCATCTTATCTTTGTGACATGACTGGCGAGTTTCACAAGATGTAAATTCAAACTAATTTAAATATGCATCTTTATGTAACTCTAGCTAGTCGGGTCACATTGATCTGACCTAGTCTACAATACCTCAAGAAGGATTCGTTCATTTCTGAACTCTTCCTCTTGTGTGTGTTCTTTATACTAAGAACTGTGGTTTGATTTAGAACATCAATGCTTTTAGATAACGTGCCTGAACCGATCAACCTTTGATATAGGAAATGTTCAAAACATTATCCAACTATACAAAATTTTACCATTTCTTTACTAATAAAGAGACTGATATGATTTTGTATATCAGGTTCGGTATCTAATAACATTCGTTCAGAATCAATGTATTGGTAATACAGGGTGACAGTGACCGACAGACTTGGCTGCAACTCTTGCCCCATTTTCTGCCTCATGAAACTTATCACCCGTTCTCAGTTTTTCTACCCTTTTGTAGCCCTATGTAACAGATTATATATCTGGGATCCTTATCCGGTATCATATACCAAGGATGCGGAGGATACTAAGAAACAGTTCTGTATAATGATCATACCCGAAGATGATGCATCAGCATGCACTCTCTTCGTTTCGGCGGCACGGGAATTCTGGTAATCCCCAATTTCCTGCTCTGTCTTATAACAATTATAAGTTGGAGCGGGACCAACGTTCCCCAGCTCAGTATAACAAGCGGGTTCGGTCAATTATCCGTATTATTATCTTGATTAAGGCGTGACATGGTCGCTACCAGGAGAGAGAGAGAGAAGAAAACACTCAGCGTGCGCTCTTGCTAGAATAGATTGGTTATTATTTTATCTAATCAGGACGGCTCCCACTGCTTTTTATCAAATCTTCCTTCAAACCCTAAAAGGAAAGACTAGCCGGAATTAATTACACACTACAAGTTCGCCAATCTTTCAGCCAGGCCAGTGTCGGTACTTTGAGGGAGGTCCCCCGTGCTTTCGCACGAACCTAATTAATGTAAACCTCGTTTTCCCAGAGGCGTAACCCCGTTGACACCTTTCTAGACACCTACTTGATCGGCTAATTGTAATGTATAAAACTCTCCCAGGAGTAACTCTGTAACGTTTTGGAAATCGTAATGCGATTTCGTTCGTTTTAGGGTAAGTTTGTCGGTATTTTCCGTTTTTACCCGACTGTGAACAAACGACCATATAGACTTGCCAGCGCCTAGATTAGCAAAAATAAAGCTAGTGCGCGAACTTTGGGAGTATATGGGACGTTTTGGTTCAATTTGGTTTTTCCCAATTTTTAATATTATTTTAATGCTGTATTTAAATTTTGGGAAAATTTCCGTTTGCGATCTTTTCTTTTAAACCTTTAAGTTAAGAATCCTTCTCCTTCACCCTAGGGATTTTGTGTGGCCTAGGATTTAAGTTAGGAATTAAAGGAAAAAGAAAAGATAAGAGAAGAGTTAGATGCATGCATGTGTGTGTATGTGTGCAATGCATTCATTGAGCAATAAATGAGGGAAATTGCTAGGAAATTCATCACAATCCTCCACCTCACTCCCTTGGCCGAAATCCCCTCCTACCTACTGCCTTTGATCATTTCCCATATCATTTTAATTCAATCTAAACTCACAAACTCTCAAAATTTCTGAAACCTATCACTAAAATACCTAAAGCTTTAGATTTCTTGATCTTGATCACTTGGAGATAGGGAAAAGCTTGGACTTGAGAGCAAAGTTGTTAGGTATATCCCCTATACTGTTAATTTGTAGTTTTTGTGTGGTTTTGATCGTTAAATTCTGCGTAGAACGTAGTTCATATCGTTTGAGGCGATATCGGGTTTTTAGTGTATTTTTAGTGATATTGGTATCTGCTGTGACCTGGGAAGTTTAGTGATTGAGGAAACAACTTCAGAGAGATGTGCAGGTTAACCTGAGACACCACCAGAGAGACGGGGGCCATCCCACCGGCCATGGCCGGCGAGCTGTGAGGAGGGGGCCGGCGACGCCGGCCGACTTGGAGAGTGTTGGGGTGGGGTTTCTGTGGGTGTTGTCTGCTGTTGTTTTGGGTCTTTTGGTACTGTTGATTTTATAAATAGTTGCAGTATGCAAAATCTGGGGTCGATTACCTATAATCGTGTGTTTTGAGTTCGCGTGATACGTGTTGCGACACGAGTCGTGTGTCGTGCTGCGACGTACTCAGTTTGGGTTTAGGTATCGTTTCGTGTGTTTGCACTAGACGTGTATTCGTGAGTTGGTTTAGTGCGTTGTTACGTTTTATATTACGTAGTTTTACATTATTGTGATTGCTTCTGAGATATTCGCATTATTTCTTGTGTTTGTGATATTATAGCGTCGCAAGCGGGGACTTCAGACGCTGCGAACAAAGGGAAGCAGGTGGTCGGATCTTCATAGCTGGAGACCACAGTGTGAGTAGATTTAACATCTACGGGGAATCGCCCGTATGGCGCTACGCGTCGGGGCTAGACATGATATATATATATTAGCCGTATGCTTATTTGCTTATATAGAGATATTGCATGATTCACATTGCATATAGTTACTTGTAGTGCATGACATTATACCTGATGTACACTGCACTATTATCGACAGTCCATGTTGCACGAGCACCAATGATATGCTACACACACCCTGTTGATAATTGACATGATAGGCACAACACAATTGCTCATTTATATACCTTGCTATCGGTTAGCGACATTAAACAGTTATACTTGTGCGACAATGCATATTACATAGAACATACCTGTATACCTACATGCTCATATGTATACCATGCTATATTACTTGTTCGCACATATACCATGCTATATTACTTGTTCGCATATATACCATGCTATATTATTTGTTAGCACATATACCTTGCTATTGTTATATGATCAGTTGTTATTGCATGTATATCAGTGGTATGGGACGCTGTGTATATATGTATTCTGGATTTGGATATTACAGTTTTTATTGCATATATATCGGTGGTATGGGACGCTGTATATATATGTATTTTGGATTTGGATTTATATGATTTGTATTGCATATATATCAGTGGTATGGGACGCTGTATATATATGTATTCTTGATTTGGATTCATGGGATCCGCGAGATACATTATATGGGCTTATGCATTTGAGATGCGATATGGGAAATTAAGGTGTCGATGTTGGGCACTTAATTTCCGAGAGATATATGGGATTTGACAGACCGATACGTGGAAACGTAAGTATCGAGGTGGATACTTGGTTTTCGAGGAACGTATGAATATGAGAAAGACCGATACGTGGAAACGCAAGTATCGAGGCGGATACTTGGTTTTCGCGGAACGTATGAATATCAGAAAGACCGATACGTGGAAACGCAAGTATCGAGGTTGGATACTTGGTTTTCGAGGAATGTATGGATATCAGTATTTATGTGTCGATGATAGGCACTGGTTTTTATGATGTTTTGAGTGTCGATGTTTGACACTCAGGTTTCATTGAGATGTACAGGATTTGAGGGCCGATTTGAGGGCCGATCTGAGTATTTTGGGATTTGGGTGTTGTTGAGATACACCGTGTTTTTCATGCTGATGATATGTGCATGAGATTATTTACTATTCCGCACTCAGTATTCATTTGATATGGATATCATGATAGTTGCATATTCATATTATCATACTCATGCTATCAGTTCACATGTTATTGATCATTGATGTTAGTGCATACTTGCGATTACTGTATGATGTTAATTACTATTCACGAGTTGGCAACTCACCCCCGTTGTGCCACAGTGTTTTGCAGGACTTACCCTCTGAGTAGTCGCGGCGGGGCAGCTTATCATCATTACTTTTGGGGATACCGCTACCTTGGGCAGTGAGGCCGTTGCTTTATAGGTGGGTTTGCGGTTATCCGTTGTACGTTGTATATCATTTTTTGGGTTGGATCTAGTATTCTCCATCTACTTTGTTGTATATGACTTAGAGACGACTTGTGAGATATCAGTGTTGTATATTGGTTTTGGGAACCGTGCTCGTAGAAGCAGGTTATGTTGGTGATGTTTATTTCTTTATATAGTCGTTCTCTTTGATATTTCTTCGCTTTGGCGTCGTATACTTGTTGTGGTGATTGTCTCCGCCGGTGGGCGTGATTTTTCTCCCACTTGGGATGTTTATTATATTATCTGTGTTGTACCCGTTTACGGGGCTAGTTTTACAAAGGAGGTGCTGCCGAAATTTTTATGAAAGAAAACTAGAGTTAGAGATTTTAAATGGCGACTCCTAACACTTTTAAATTAGGTTTTCTCCGTTGATCCAGTTTTGGGTGGTTTAGATTTCTGGGTTTTCGGCTTACTTAAGTTACGTACGCCTGTAGACGTTACGTAGTTTAAGTGCCGGTTACGGGCCGAATTTCGGGTCGTGACAAAGTTGGTATCAGAGCGTTAGGTTTTACCTTTCGGAGTCTAGGATGACCTTGGTATGATGGAGTAGGTAGCTTAAGCAGAGTGACGTAGCGTGTGTATGTTCCGCGGCATACTTACGACACGGTACTCCGCCTAAGTGACCTTAGGACTTGTTGATTGATATTCCTCCCGTGATTGATATACACCTTGTGATTCGATTTCTGTTTCCTTATCGAATCTTGTTTCAATTTATAGCCCATATGCCGCCGAAGACTACGAGGGCTCAGAGAGCGGCCGCGAGGGCCGAGGTCAGAGTTGACTCGCCTGAGGCGAGGACTGACCAGGATGGTACGCCTGTTGTACCGGAGTATATTGCTATGATTGGAGCTGGTATGCAGGATCTGCGCCAGATTGTGGGGACTTTGGTAGAGACCATCCGAGCGCAGGGGCAGGCAGTTGTTCCACCCGCTGCGGAGGCTACGGTGGTACCTACGGTTCCGATAGTCGCAGTTGCAGCTCCGGGGGTTATTGCTGTGTCGTTGACGGATTTCATGAGGCTGAGACCTCCGGTGTTTACGGGTACAGATGTTACCGAGGATCCGCAGTCGTTTATCGACCGGATAGCTAGGATTTGTCGCTCACTTCGGTGTTCCGACGAGAGATGGGTAGAGTTTGCCAGTTTTCGTCTGGAGGGCATGGCCCAGAAGTGGTGTGAGTCGTTGGAGAGAGGCAGAGCCGCTGGTCTTGCTCCTATGACCTGGGCTGAGTTTGTGACGTCTTTTCTGGTTTGCTTCCTTCCATCGAGCGTCAGAGATGCGCGAGCGCGCAGGTTTGAGTCTTTACGTCAGACGCCGGGGATGACGGTGTCGGATTATGATGTATTGTTTACTGAGCTGTCGATATATGCTCCATACCTGGTGGCGACTGAGGAGATGAGGGTGAAGAGGTTTGTTCGAGGCCTACTTACCCAGATATTCTTAGCCATCAGTGTTCAGCATTGTGACACGTATGCGGCAGCGGTGGATGCAGCTCTTTCGGTAGAGGAGCGTTTAGCTGAGTCATCAGTCGCTCCGGGACCGAAGAGAGTTCGTTTAGGTGATTCGGCAGCGAGGCAGACGTTTAGACATCGAGACAGTTTCCGTTCTGATAGTGGCGGTTCGGGACGAGGTCGACTTTATGGTTCTTACCCTCAGGATGATCGGCAGTTTGCTTCGGGATGTTACCGGTGCGGTAGTTTTGGTCATCGGATTCGAGATTGTACGGAGCCGCGTGTGAACGAGCCAGCTGTACCGCAGGTTACCTTACCACCTTCTCCACCTCAGAGAGCGTTGCCTCTTGTTCCTGTAGTTGCGCCGCGTCAGACTCCTGTTCAGCGAGGTCGTGGTCGCGGAGGTTTTGTACCGAGAGGTCGAGGTGGCAGAGGCAGAGGACAGCCAGTAGCCGGTAGAGGTCAGGCTAGGGTTTTTGCCTTGACTCACCAGGACGCTCAGGCGTCCAATGCCGTGGTTTCAGGTACTCTTTCTGTATGTTCTTATGATGCGCATGTTCTTTTTGATCCGGGATCCACGCATTCGTATGTTTCTACGCACTTCGTGCCGAGGTTAGGCCGAGAGTCGTGTTTGCTGGATCAGCCGCTGATCGTGACTACTCCTGTGGGAGAGTCGTTTGTTGCGCGTTATGTGTTTCGATCTTGTGTCGTCCATATTGGTGACAGAGATCTGCCCGTCGACTTGATCCTTCTGGAGATGTTGGACTTCGACGTTTTGTTGGGAATGGATTGGCTAGCTACTTGCTATGCGTCCGTGGACTGCCGCGAGAAGACAGTTAGATTTTGTTTTCCCGGCGAGTCGGTGTTTGTTGTGCAGGGGGACCGTGGTGCCGCCCCTCACAGCTTGATTTCTGTTTTGTGCGCTAGTCGGCTTTTGAGGAGGGGATGTCGGGGATTCTTGGCGTTCATTCATGATACTGGAGCCACAGTGGAGTTGTTGGACCAGGTTTCTACCGTGCGAGAGTTTCCCGATGTTTTTCCCGATGAGTTACCTGGGATGCCGCCAGAGCGCGATATTGAGTTTTGCATTGATCTGATTCCTGGCACGGAGCCTATTTCTATACCGCCTTATCGGATGGCTCCGGCAGAGCTTAGAGAGCTTAAAGATCAATTGCAAGAGTTGCTTGATTTGGGACTTGTGCGTCCGAGTGTTTCGCCGTGGGGAGCTCCTGTTCTGTTCATCAAGAAGAAGGACGGCAGTTTGAGGTTATGTGTGGATTATCGTCAGTTGAACCGTGTTACGGTGCGGAACAAATATCCTTTACCCCGCATTGACGATTTATTCGATCAGCTCCAGGGTGCGAAACATTTTTCGAAGATTGATTTGCGTTCGGGTTATCATCAGTTGCGGGTTCGGGATGATGACATTCCGAAGACTGCTTTTCGTACACGCTATGGGCATTATGAGTTTTTGGTGATGTCGTTCGGACTCACCAATGCACCAGCAGCGTTCATGGATCTGATGAACCGGATTTTCAGGCCGTTCCTCGACCAGTTCATTATCGTGTTTATTGATGACATACTGGTTTACTCTAGGAGTCGAGAGGAGCATGAGCAGCACTTGGGGATTACTTTGCAGATATTGAGAGAGCACCAGCTGTATGCTAAATTCTCAAAGTGCGCATTTTTGCTTGATAGAGTGGACTTCCTGGGTCATGTGGTGACAAGTGACGGTATTCTTGTGGACCCGAGGAAGATCGAGGCTGTACAGCTTTGGCCCAGACCTGGATCGATGACTGAGGTCCGCAGCTTTTTGGGCTTAGCTGGTTATTATCGCCGTTTCGTGCAGGATTTTTCGAGTATCGCTGCACCGCTGACTGGATTGACCCGGAAGGGGGTTCCTTTTCTCTGGACTGATGCGTGCGAGCAGAGTTTTCAGCAGTTGAAGACTCGGTTGACGACAGCACCAGTTCTTTCTTTACCTTCTGGATCGGGAGGCTACGTTGTGTATTGTGATGCTTCTCGAGTGGGGCTCGGCTGTGTTTTGATGCAGCATGATAGGGTGATTGCATATGCTTCTAGGCAGTTGAAGAAGCACGAGCAGAATTACCCCACTCACGATCTTGAGATGGCAGCGGTAGTCTTTGCGTTGAAGATCTGGAGGCACTACTTGTATGGAGAGTCGTGTCAGATCTTCACGGATCACAAGAGTCTGAAGTACATCTTCCAGCAGAGAGATCTGAACCTGAGACAGCGCCGATGGATGGAGCTAGTGAAGGATTATGATTGTGAGATCCTTTATCACCCGGGCAGGGCGAATGTGGTAGCCGATGCTTTGAGTCGTAGGCCCGTGGGTAGCTTGTCCCAGCTGAGCGCCGTTCAGTGTCAGTCTTCTGCAGATTGGCAACTCTTGTGTGATAGTAGAGTGCAGTTCGAGTTTACCTCCACTGGGGGACAGTTTGCTCATGTCCGCGCCCGTCCTCTACTTGTTGATCGTATTCGTGAGGCGCAACCCAGTGATGCTCGTTTATCTGAGATTCTTGAGCTTGTTCGACGAGGTACAGATTCGGAGTTCACGATTAATGACCAGGGTGTGCTACGATGCGGGACTCGCTTGTGTGTACCGGATGTTGATGGGTTGAGACGCGAGATCCTAGAGCAGGCACATCAGTCGACTTTTAGCGTTCATCCAGGTTCCACCAAGATGTACCGAGACTTGAGAGACTTCTACTGGTGGGAAGGGATGAAACGCGATATTTCGGACTTCGTTTCGAGGTGCCTGACTTGTCAGCAAGTCAAGGCTGAGCATCAGAGACCGGCTGGAGAGTTGCAACCTTTACCCATTCCGGAGTGGAAATGGGAGCAGATTTCCATGGACTTTATTGTGGGTCTACCCAGGACCAGTAGAGGGTATGACTCCATTTGGGTTGTTGTAGACCGGTTGACGAAAGCGGCTCACTTCCTTCCAGTGAAGACCACTTTCGGCTATGCTCAGTACGCTCAGCTTTATATAGATGAGATTGTGCGTTTGCACGGTGTTCCCACATGCATAGTATCCGACAGAGGTACCCAGTTTACTAGCCGTATATGGCAGAAGCTTCAGGAAGCTTTGGGTACCAGATTGAGTTTAGCACCGCTTTTCATCCGCAGACAGATGGTCAGACGGAGCGGACTATTCAGACTCTGGAGGATATGCTCCGTGCATGTGTGCTTGATTTTGGGGGCAGTTGGGATCGTCACTTGCCGTTGATTGAGTTCTCCTATAATAACAGCTTTCAGGAGACTATTCAGATGGCACCTTTTGAGGCTTTATATGGTAGGAAGTGTCGATCGCCGGTCTGTTGGACCGAGCTTAGTGAGAGTTTGGTGTTGGGACCCCAGCTTGTTCAGGAGACTACGGAGAAGGTCCAGCTGATTCAGGACAGGATGAGAGCAGCCCAGTGCAGGCAGAAGTCTTATGCCGACTGTCGTCGTCGCAGACTTGAGTTCGCAGTGGGAGATCATGTATTCCTGAAGATTTCTCCGATGAAGGGCGTTATGCGGTTTGGGAAGAGAGGGAAGCTCAGTCCCAGATTTGTAGGTCCTTTCGAGATCCTCGAGCGAGTGGCTTCGGTTGCTTATCGTTTAGCGCTCCCGCCTAGTTTTCCGGATGTTCACCCCGTTTTTCATGTGTCGATGCTTCGAAGATACCTTCATGATCCTTCCCATATGATTCAGCACGAGGCCGTTCAGCTTGAGCGTGATCTTTCGTTCACCGAGCAGCCGATAGTTATTTTGGATCGGCAGGTGAAGAAACTTCGGTCTAGGGACTTGCCTTCTGTAAAGGTTCTATGGCGTAGTCCGACTGGTGAGGAGATCACTTGGGAGATCGAGAGCGAGATGCGGGAGAGATTCCCTTATCTTTTTGAAGGTACGTTTAGTATGAAATTGTAATTCGGGGACCGAATTTCTATAAGGGGGGAGATTGTAACGTTTTGGAAATCGTTATGCGATTTCGTTCGTTTTAGGGTAAGTTTGTCGGTATTTTCCGTTTTTACCCGACTGTGAACAAACGACCATATAGACTTGCCAGCGCCTAGATTAGCAAAAATAAAGCTAGTGCGCGAACTTTGGGAGTATATGGGACGTTTTGGTTCAATTTGGTTTTTCCCAATTTTTAATATTATTTTAATGCGGTATTTAAATTTTGGGAAAATTTCCGTTTGCGATCTTTTCTTTTAAACCTTTAAGTTAAGAATCCTTCTCCTTCACCCTAGGGATTTTGTGTGGCCTAGGATTTAAGTTAGGAATTAAAGGAAAAAGAAAAGATAAGAGAAGAGTTAGATGCATGCATGTGTGTGTATGTGTGCAATGCATTCATTGAGCAATAAATGAGGGAAATTGCTAGGAAATTCATCACAATCCTCCACCTCACTCCCTTGGCCGAAATCCCCTCCTACCTACTGCCTTTGATCATTTCCCATATCATTTTAATTCAATCTAAACTCACAAACTCTCAAAATTTCTGAAACCTATCACTAAAATACCTAAAGCTTTGGATTTCTTGATCTTGATCACTTGGAGATAGGGAAAAGCTTGGACTTGAGAGCAAAGTTGTTAGGTATATCCCCTATACTGTTAATTTGTAGTTTTTGTGTGGTTTTGATCGTTAAATTCTGCGTAGAACGTAGTTCATATCGTTTGAGGCGATATCGGGTTTTTAGTGTATTTTTAGTGATATTGGTATCTGCTGTGACCTGGGAAGTTTAGTGATTGAGGAAACAACTTCAGAGAGATGTGCAGGTTAACCTGAGACACCACCAGAGAGACGGGGGCCATCCCACCGGCCATGGCCGGCGAGCTGTGAGGAGGGGGCCGGCGACGCCGGCCGACTTGGAGAGTGTTGGGGTGGGGTTTCTGTGGGTGTTGTCTGCTGTTGTTTTGGGTCTTTTGGTACTGTTGATTTTATAAATAGTTGCAGTATGCAAAATCTGGGGTCGATTACCTATAATCGTGTGTTTTGAGTTCGCGTGATACGTGTTGCGACACGAGTCGTGTGTCGTGCTGCGACGTACTCAGTTTGGGTTTAGGTATCGTTTCGTGTGTTTGCACTAGACGTGTATTCGTGAGTTGGTTTAGTGCGTTGTTACGTTTTATATTACGTAGTTTTACATTATTGTGATTTCTTCTGAGATATTCGCATTATTTCTTGTGTTTGTGATATTATAGCGTCGCAAGCGGGGACTTCAGACGCTGCGAACAAAGGGAAGCAGGTGGTCGGATCTTCATAGCTGGAGACCACAGTGTGAGTAGATTTAACATCTACGGGGAATCGCCCGTATGGCGCTACGCGTCGGGGCTAGACATGATATATATATATTAGCCGTATGCTTATTTGCTTATATAGAGATATTGCATGATTCACATTGCATATAGTTACTTGTAGTGCATGACATTATACCTGATGTACACTGCACTATTATCGACAGTCCATATTGCACGAGCACCAATGATATGCTACACACACCCTGTTGATAATTGACATGATAGGCACAACACAATTGCTCATTTATATACCTTGCTATCGGTTAGCGACATTAAACAGTTATACTTGTGCGACAATGCATATTACATAGAACATACCTGTATACCTACATGCTCATATGTATACCATGCTATATTACTTGTTCGCACATATACCATGCTATATTACTTGTTCGCACATATACCATGCTATATTATTTGTTAGCACATATACCTTGCTATTGTTATATGATCAGTTGTTATTGCATATATATCAGTGGTATGGGACGCTGTGTATATATGTATTCTGGATTTGGATATTACAGTTTTTATTGCATATATATCGGTGGTATGGGACGCTGTATATATATGTATTTTGGATTTGGATTTATATGATTTGTATTGCATATATATCAGTGGTATGGGACGCTGTATATATATGTATTCTGGATTTGGATTCGTGGGATCCGCGAGATACATTATATGGGCTTATGCATTTGAGATGCGATATGGGAAATTAAGGTGTCGATGTTGGGCACTTAATTTCCGAGAGATATATGGGATTTGACAGACCGATACGTGGAAACGCAAGTATCGAGGTGGATACTTGGTTTTCGAGGAACGTATGAATATGAGAAAGACCGATACATGGAAACGCAAGTATCGAGGCGGATACTTGGTTTTCGAGGAACGTATGAATATCAGAAAGACCGATACGTGGAAACGCAAGTATCGAGGTTGGATACTTGGTTTTCGAGAAACGTATGGATATCAGTATTTATGTGTCGATGATAGGCACTGGTTTTTATGATGTTTTGAGTGTCGATGTTTGACACTCAGGTTTCATTGAGATGTACAGGATTTGAGGGCCGATTTGAGGGCCGATCTGAGTATTTTGGGATTTGGGTGTTGTTGAGATACACCGTGTTTTTTATGCTGATGATATGTGCATGAGATTATTTACTATTCCGCACTCAGTATTCATTTGATATGGATATCATGATAGTTGCATATTCATATTGTCATACTCATGCTATCAGTTCACATGTTATTGATCATTGATGTTAGTGCATACTTGCGATTACTGTATGATGTTAATTACTATTCACGAGTTGGCAACTCACCCCCGTTGTGCCACAGTGTTTTGCAGGACTTACCCTCTGAGTAGTCGCGGCGGGGCAGCTTATCATCATTACTTTTGGGGATACCGCTACCTTGGGCAGTGAGGCCGTTGCTTTATAGGTGGGTTTGCGGTTATCCGTTGTACGTTGTATATCATTTTTTGGGTTGGATCTAGTATTCTCCATCTACTTTGTTGTATATGACTTAGAGACGACTTGTGAGATATCAGTGTTGTATATTGGTTTTGGGAACCGTGCTCGTAGAAGCAGGTTATGTTGGTGATGTTTATTTCTTTATATAGTCGTTCTCTTTGATATTTCTTCGCTTTGGCGTCGTATACTTGTTGTGGTGATTGTCTCCGCCGGTGGGCGTGATTTTTCTCCCACTTGGGATGTTTATTATATTATCTGTGTTGTACCCGTTTACGGGGCTAGTTTTACAAAGGAGGTGCTGCCGAAATTTTTATGAAAGAAAACTAGAGTTAGAGATTTTAAATGGCGACTCCTAACACTTTTAAATTAGGTTTTCTCCGTTGATCCAGTTTTGGGTGGTTTAGATTTCTGGGTTTTCGGCTTACTTAAGTTACGTACGCCTGTAGACGTTACGTAGTTTAAGTGCCAGTTACGGGCCGAATTTCGGGTCATGACAAACTCTTACTCGCAGCGGGTATCGGGATCCAACTATCTCATAGAAGGTATGCAATCTCATTGCAAATTTCAACACTTGAAATTCCCGATAATATTTTGCCCCTAGCACCCTATGACCTTGACGGAGGCCAACAAACCATAGGCTACTAGTCAAGTTCAACCCGTCATTTCTTGATTGAATCAAACCCACCCGCACGACCCTTGACGGAGGCCAACAAGGTCGCACGACTACCCTAACTCAATCTGCATCATATGCATAAGCAGATAAATACTGGTTAGCTACCGCACACTGCGCCTTGACGGAGGCCAACAAACGCAGCACGAATACTAAACAGCACTTATCTGAAATGACGGAGGGCTACGACAGGTTTTTATGAAAACCTATTGCGTAATGAACTTGATATCGTTGTAGGATCGAATGAATTTTGAAATGGAGTGCTTTTGAGGCTTTTCTAGTTTTGCTAAAGGAGTCACTCCCGGTGAAGGGATCGTCGGTCCTTTCCTCGTCGAAGAGGTGCGGGATATATCATATATATCACTGTGCAAAGCAAAAACACTTAAAAGCTATCAAAAGACAAACCGAGTGTGTAGCATCTTCCAATTATTGCTAAAGGAGTCACTCCCGGTGAATGGACCTCGGTCCTTTCCTTATCGAATAAGGTGCAGGATATATCATATACACCGCTGTGCAAAGCAAGAACTGTAGCTACCTGTTTTATTTTTGAAATTCGATTCTACAACATCTTAGGTTTCTTTTATTTCATTAATCTCATTAATGAAGTCCCATCATTTAAGTACCTAAACATCACAGATAAATACGACGTACACTTATGCCATCCGCATTCGCCTCGATGTCCCCTCGTGCACCGTTAGGTTAGGTAACTAACGGCAGAGCGGGGCAGGACTAGCGCGGGTGTAAAACATAAGTAACGTCTATATAATATATCATATATACTATATACAGTATCAATCACAGAACATCACATGATCACATCACAGATATCGCAGCAGAAGAATCATATGAAATATTGGATATACTAGGACGTCCGTGTTTTCAATACGAGCCTGTATAAAACACGGATTCCACGGTCGTGATGAATAGCCAAACCCACACCCCTAGACCCCTACGAGAGCGGCAAGCAACCCTACCAATTCTAGAGTTAGGAGACCCGGACTCGACTCCTCGAGTTGGTCTCCCACTGGACTCCAGAACCCGGTTACTTGTGCCCTCTTCCTTGGGTCTATCCTAGTGCGGAAAAGTAAATAATATACAAACGGTGAAAACTTCCGCAACCTGGAAGTGCCCCAAATAAAAAGAATATTACATACAAGTTTTTACATGAATGAAAATGAAAAACACCCATCTCACATAAAAACCCCCGGCTATTCAAACACGACGATCCAATATAACATATCCAGCAACACATAACATCACATGTCATCAACGTAAGTAAACATGCGCATCCCAATTGTCGTTGACATATAGCAACGAAACCGGCGATATCACATATTACACTTACGGTCACAGAAAAGAAAGTGTAAATCTACAACAGTTGGAATCCGCTACCACCTCAGACATCGCATTCCTGACCAAATGAATTACTTAGACATCGCATGCCTAACAATTATAAACCCCGCATTTTAGTCTCAAAATCGAAAACACTTTTCAATATCAAGTCGGGGGATTCAACAAGATTCCCAACATCATGATCGAATGCTCGTCGCAAACTTCAGTTGGCGACCGCACCCCCGACGCCATCGACGAAGTGCACCAAGGCGGAACACCGCCACCGCGAGCACCCAAACGGATGCTTTCGGCGACGGGGTTCTCCTACAGTCACTTGGTCGGGGCTATGGAGTGAGGCTTTCTATTAAGTTTACCCGGCGAGTATCCGCGTACGCTACGTGATTGCGACAGACTTTTGATCACATCAAAATTCCGTGGCAACCGATCAAGTGAGACTAAACTGCTATGTTTATAACATTCATTTAGTTATCTCATAACTTATTGTGAATTCCAAGTATTGTATCACATTCCAGATAAATAGAAAATGCTAAACTTTTCGATCGAACAATCGAACACCCAAGTTTTCCCGATACAGCTCAACACATGAAACAAGTCTAAAAACATTTAGTTCGTGCCTTAGTACCAACGGTCCAGCCGTAAAAGGGTCAAGCCAACGCCTCACATGTGGCACGCCGTACTGCCCCAAACCCGAAGGTTGGGCAGTTCAAGACGGTCACATAATCGAGTTAAGGTTTGTTGTCTTCTAGAGGGTCCATCGCGTTACTTGCACTACTTAGAACGTCGTTAAACTTCGGAAAAATCCAACACTTGGAAATTTCCCGACAGGGGAAAAATTGGGTATTAATATCCGGTCGAACTTTTTAACATATTCAAAAATTTATCCGGAAAGCCAAATAGACAAAATCTGATAATCCGATCGAACATTCGAATCCCCAAAACAACCCTGAAAATTAAAACTCTGGAAAAATTATTAAAAATACCCAGGAAAACCAGAACTGATAACTAAGAATTAAGGTGCAAAATTCGATGCACAAAAAGACAAATTGGCCGCGGAACCGCCGCATGAGCATGCTCATGCCGCGGATCCGCGGCGATCTTATGGAATCAGGACCTCGAATTTTGCAGTAACCCTTCCTGCTTATTTATCTGAATATTTTTAATCTGGAAAAAACCACAATTTTAGAAAATGTCCAGAGAGCTATTTTGGGGTTAGGTTTTCGGTTCGTCCGGCTTTCAAACTCCATCTAGACTTCGCCTAAGGCTCTAGCCATGCTCTGATACCAGTGAAAGGTTCCTAGACACCCTCAAGAGGTCTCACAAGGCATCAACCATGCCAATTTCAAAAATTATAGGTGCCGAGAAACCCTAACAAGATCGTTGGCTAGAAATTTAGGCGATAAAAAGAAACTAGTTAACACTTAACTACAAGAATACGGAAATACAACCTTTGTAGATCCGGTGCTCCACCTCCACGGCTCCGCAATGAAGTCCTCTCCGCTGTCCAAATCGAACCATGACTCTCACGGTGGTTTCATCGGAGAAAAGACCGGGCTAGATCGTCGACAACGTGCCGAAGATGATCTACGTCGAGGCATCACTAGATCAAGCTCCACCTTCACCAAGCCTTGAAAACTTGTGAAGGAAACACACTCTACTACTTGGCAAGAGGTAGAGGATGAAGAAATAGGAATTGGGTAGACTTTAGAATTGGATTTCTCACTCATTTTCATCAATCACCATTGATGAATTGAAGGTTTCTTCATTGAAGATGAAGAAGAAGAAGATGAATATATTATGATAAGTATTAAAGAATAGAAAAGAATAATCATTCTTATCATAATCAAACCATAGTTAAGTGTAGAGAGCTAACTAGAGTTTATGTGAGTGGTTAGGGTTAAAGAAGAAGACAAAATGGTCACATGGTCAAAAGCTTCATGAAGCTTCAACAAGCTTCATGAAAGAAAGAATAAAAGAAAACCATTTTGTCTTTTTTCTCTTTAAACTTTTATTTTCCAAAACTAATAAATAAATAAATGAATAAGTAATCATAACCCTAACCATTCATATAACCATGGTTGAATCTTTACACTTAACCAATTTTGCATGTATCATCAAACATGATACAATCAAGTGCACAAAACTATATCGAATATACAATGTGCACAAGCAAGTGAGAAAATCCATTTAAAGTGAACCAATACTAGTTAATGCAAAGTAATATATCAAATATATAATTATACATTAAATCATTAAATCAACACTTGATTTAACGACCCGGTCATATCGCATATAACCGACTAATATTCAATGTATCGGCTTATCGAATCAATGCTTGAATCGATAACTAGGTTATATCGCATACAACCAATCGATACATTCATCGCCAGAATAGAATACGGTATCACATACACGCATTATTCTCGGTCCCGCACATATCTCATATGCGCTCCTATTTCGTTTTGCTTGAGTCAGGAAATCTCTGTGTAGGACTCTAAAGACTCGTCAATACGCCGGCAGCAGATGATGATCATATCAAACACCCACAAGCCGCAAGCGGTCTGCTAAACGTAACGGCCACCCGGGTATTGAGCGATCTGAAGATCGACGAGCAAGCCCGCTCACACTCCAGTGAATCCAACCAGTAACACTACCGTACAGTCCGGTCTCGTCGTCTGATATGTCGCATATCTTGCCTAGGGGTGGTAAACGTCAGACCCCAATAGCTCGATAAGTCGTGTCGATATGAGGTCTATAACTGTTCGAGAAACTACTGGTAACACTTACCAGTAAATCTCAGCAACCCTGGCCAGGGATTTCCTGTTATAGCCAATCGAACACAGCGCAACATCAACTCCCTATACCGGGAGAGACGAATCCCCTCCTATCGCTCATTGCCTCCATGTGACTCAGGACTGTACCCAAAAACCACCGTTTTGCACGCCCTCTTGGACATGGTAAGATGGAAATCAAAGCACAGTGGGAACCACACAAGACTCTATGACGATCTCGGGTCAACAGACTACTCTGTACCAGTGTCACCAGAGAACTGCCATCTGACGTAAAGTATAATACCATCTGGGAGTTCTCGGCGAGTCCGTCCAGTGTACCCAGTCTCTACTGAGCACCCGTATATCATCTTCGATGTCAAACACCAATGGATATGGGATCATCCATCGCCCATCTGTATGGGTCGAGAAGGTATACGCTGGTCTACTCTGGTATATCAATACCCCATCTCGATACACCCACGACTAGGGACTTTCAAGGATGCACTTATGGACTACCATGTCCCCACTAGTATGATCCGCATCATAGTCCAGGTAGTCAAGTACACATCCTAAGGGCTTTACCAACATGTAATAGAGAGACAATATGTGTACACGTTAAGGTAAAGAGCAACCAGATAGCATACTATCATGTCGAGCAAGAAAGTCCTCCCTATATATGTTCCAGCATCCACTACAATATACATCCAATGTACAGTAATGGCCTCTAGGGCATACATATAACTAACAATTTTCTTCACAAGTTTCATGACCTAGTGAAGAGAGAGCTTGAGTTTGAGTCGCCTCGACGTAGATCATCTTCGACATCGAAGTCAACGACCTAGCCCGCCCATTTCTCCGATGAAATCGACGCTAGAGTCCGGGATTCCGATGATCGCAGCGGAGGGACGTCAACACGGAGCTAGAGAAGTGGAGGACCGGATCTACAAAGGTTGTAGTCTCTTTCGCTTAGTAGTTAAGTTGTTAACTTGCATTTGTTTTCGCCTATCCTCTAGTTAACGATCTTGCATAGGGTTTCTCGGCACATAAATTTTTGAATTTGGCATGGTTGATCACTTATGGAACCTCATGAGTGTGCCTAGGAACCCTACAGTGGTATCAGAGCCTAGCTAGAGCTTTAGGCGATGTGTAGACGATGTTAGAAACCCGATCGAACCCCGAAACCCTAAATTATACCCCTCTCTGTACATTTTCTGAAATTTTGTTTTTTTGTGAATTAAAAATACTCAAAAATATCAGCAGGTAATTCTAAGGCACTGTGTGAAAAACGATCCAGTAGCGCGCTTAAAGCGCCGCGGAACCGCGGCAGGAACATGCCTTCCGCGGCGGTTCCGCGGCGCTACAGTGCGTTTATGGTGCGCTTTTTACACAGTAACTTTTTTACGAATTTCCTGACATTTATGGGAATTTTTAATCTGTACTCAACAGTTGAGTTTTCTGGGGTGTATTGGAGACTCGTTGATTCGATCAGATATTTTAACCTCGTTTATGTTTTTCCGGATAATTTAGAACATGTTAAAAAGTTCGACCGGATATAAATACCCACTTTTTCCCCTGCCGGGAAATTTCCAAGTGTTGGATTTTTTCCGTTGTTTAAGAATCTTCTAAGTAGTGCAAGTAACTCGATGGACCCTCTAGAAGACAACAAACCTTAACTCAATTATGTGACTGTCTTGAACTGCCCTTTGAACCTTAAGGTTTGGGGCAGTACGGCGTGCCACATATGAGGCGTTGGCTTGACCCTTCTACGGCTGGACCGTTGGTACTGTGGCATGAAGTGAATGTTTTGAAACTTATTTCATTTGTTGAGCTGTTTCGGGAAAACTTAGGTGTTTGATTGTTCAATCGGAAAGCTTAACATTTTCTATTTATCTGGAATGTGATACAATATTTAGAATTCACAAGTAGTTATGAGATAACTATTATGAATGTTATAAACACAGCACTCTAGTCTCACTTGATCGATTGCCACAAAATTTTGATGTGATCGAAAGTCCGTCGCAATCACGTTTCGTACGCGAATACTCGCCGGATAAACTTAATAGATAGCTGCACTCCATGGCCCCGACCAAGTGACTGTAGGAGAACCCCGTCGCCGAAAGCATCCGTTCGGGTGCTCGCGGCAGCGGTGTTCCGCCTTGGTGCACTTCGTCGATGGCATCGGGGGTGCGGCCGTCTACTAAAGTTTGCGACGAGCATTCGTTCAGGATGTCGGGAATCTTGCTGAATTTCCCGACATGATATTGAAAAGAGTTTTCGATAATGAGACTAAAATGCGGGGTTTAT
Source organism: Agapanthus africanus (assembly GCA_030015575.1). Classification (NCBI taxonomy): domain Eukaryota; kingdom Viridiplantae; phylum Streptophyta; class Magnoliopsida; order Asparagales; family Amaryllidaceae; genus Agapanthus; species Agapanthus africanus. Next base: position 54,722,847 of record JASDDO010000006.1, on the reverse strand, counting down.
AATTGTTAGGCATGCGATGTCTAAGGAATTCATTTTATTAGGCATGCGATGTCTAAAGAGGTTGCGGATTCCAACTGTTGTAGTTTTACACTTTCTTTTCTGTGACCGTAAGTGTAATATGTGATATCGCCGGTTTCGTTGCTATATGTCAACGACAATTGGGATGGGCATATTTACTTACGTTGATGACATGTAATGTTATGTGTTGCTGGATATGTTATATTGGATGTCGTGTTTGAATAGCCGGGGGTTTTTATGTGAGATGAGTGTTTTTCTTTTTCATTCATGTAAAAACTTGTATGTAATATTCTTTTATTGGGGCACTTCCAGGTTGCGGAAGATGTCACCGTTGATGTATATTATTTACTTTTCCGCATTAGGATAGACCCAAGGAGGGGAGCACAAGTAACCGGGTTCTAGGGTTCAGTGGGAGACCATCTCGAGGAGTCGAGTCCGGGTCTCCTAACCCTAGAATTGGTAGGGTTGCTTGCCGCTCTCGTAGGGGTCTAGGGGTGTGGGATTGGCTATTCATCACGATCCTGGAATCCGTGTTTTATTCAGGCTCAAAATAAAACACGGACGTCCTAATATATCCGATATTTCATATGATATTTTCTGCTACGTTATCTGTGATGTGATCATGTGATTTGTTCAGATAGATATTGTATATAGTATATATGATATATTATATATAGACGTTGCTTATGTTTTACACCCGCGCTAGCCTTGCCTCGCTTTGGCGTTAGTTACCTAACCTAACGGTGCAGACGGGACATCGAGGCGAATGCGGATGGCATAAGCGTACGTCATATTTATCTGTGATGTTTAGGTGGACTAAAATGATGGGATTTCATTAATGTGATTAATGAAATAAAATAAACCTAAAAGATGTTGTGGAATCGAATTTCAAAAATAAAACAGGTAGCTACAGTTCTTGCTTTGCATCGCGGTGTTCCTTGTCGAGCATCCTGCACCTTATTCGATGAGGAAAGGGCCGAAGATCCCTTCACCGGGAGTGACCCCTTTAGCAATAACTGGCAGATGCTACAACCCTCGGTTTGTCTTTTAATTGCTTCTATAGTTTCTTCTTTGCACAGCGGTATATATGTGATATATCCTGCACCTTATTCGATGAGGAAAGGGCCGACGATCCCTTCATCGGGAGTGACCCCTTTAGCAAAACTAGAAAAACCTTAAAAACACTCCATTTAAAAACCATTGGATTCCGCAACGAGATCAAGTTCAAAGCGTTAAAGGTTTTCCTAAAAACCATCCGCAACCCTCCGTCATTTTAGGAAGTAGAGTACTTAGTATTCGTGCTGTGTTTGTTGACCATAGTCAAGGCACAGTGTACGGTAGCTAAGTGATGTCTTCCTACACCGCATATGATGCGATTAGTTAGGACAGTCGCGTGACTTTGTTGACCTTAGTTAAGGTTCATGTGGGTGGGTCTAATTAATCACGAAATGACGGGTAGAACTTGACTAGTGCTTATGATTTGTTGACCATAGTTAAGGTCATAAGTGCTAGGGGTAAAAACCATTATCGGGAGTTTCAAGTGTTGAAATTTGCAATGAGATTGCATACCTTCTATATGATAGTTGGATCCCGATACCCACTGCGAGTAATTGTTACTCCTGGGAGAGTTTTGCACTTTGCAATTAGCCGATCAAGTAGGTATCTAGAAAGGTGTCAACGGGGTTACGCCCCTGGGAAAATGAGGTTTACTTTAATTAAGTCCGTGCGAAAGCACGGGAAACCTCCCTCAAAGTACCGACACTGGTCTGGCTGAAAGATTGGCGAACTTGTAGAGTGTAATTAATCCCGGCTAGACTTTCCTTTTAAGGTTTGAAGGAAGATTTGATAAAAACAGTGGGAGCCATCCTGATTAGATAAAATAAATAACCAATCTTATCTTGCAAGAGCGCACGCAGAGTGTTTTCTTCTCTCTCTCTCCAGGTAGCGACTGTTAGTGTATATGCCCTAGGGGCCATTATTGTATCATACTAGATTGTATATTACTTAATGGAAGCTTGGGATATTCACAGTTATATATACAGTCTTGCTAAAAATGGTAGTATGCTACTTGGTTTGTGTCTACTTTAATATGTGCATATGTCTCTTGTGACGTATCACTTATACATATTAGTAGAGCCCATAGGATCTTTGCTTGATTACCTGCGTTGTGATGGCAGTCACACTAGTGGGGGCTGGGTAGTCTGTAAGCAACATCCTATACAGGTCCCTGGTCGTTGGATTATCGAGATAGGGCATCGATATTCTGGAGTAGACTAAGTGTATACGCTTCTGATCCCAGTTGGGGAGATGGTCTGTCCCACAGCCATCAGTACGTCGTACTAGAGATAGTATACAGGTGCTCGTTAGGTTACGGGTACACCGGACAGGACTTGCCGAGGAACTGATTAGTTGGTATTATACCCATCGTTGGTTATCAGTTCCCAGATGATATGAGTACAGCATAGTCCGCAGACTTGACACTGCTACTTCGCCTCGAGTGTGTCCCACTGTTCTTAGATTGCTACCCTACCACGGCTCAAAGGAGTCGTGCAAACAGGTAGCAGTTGGGTGCAGTCCCGAGCACTTGGAGGCAGGGGCGGTTAGATATGATTCGTCTCTCCCGGTATTGGGAGTTGATATCGCACAGTGTTTGAGAGCCATTACGCAATGTCCCTGGCCAGGGCAAGCGAGATATACTGGTAGGTTCCAGTAGCTTCTCAGGGCGTAATGGGCTTCGCTCCGACACGACTTATACAGCTATTAGGGGACTGATGCTTACCGCCCCTAGGCTTGATATGCGATAGTCTTAGACGAACAGACCGGACTGTACGGAGATTGTCACATCAGGCTCAGTAGGGGTTCGAGATGGTTTTCCTCATCGGCCTTCTTATCGACATCTACCTAGGGACCGTTACGTACAGCTAGTGCCGCTTGCGGTCTGTGGTTAAACCCACTGCCAGCGTAGTGTCGAGTCTTTAGAGTCCCACACAGAGAGTTTCCCTGCTCCAGGCGAAACGATATAGAGGTCGTATGGTTTTACGACAAGGGTTCGGATGCGTACGTGTGTTTTCGCACGTACGACTTTTCGGACAGTTTATACTAGCAGGCTTTGGTTTAAGCCAGTTTCTAGTATCGGGTTATTGGATTTATACAGTCTAAAGTTTTTCCGTGTTTTCACGGATTGGAGGGGCGTTCTCGTAATTTGTCGAGAAGGTTCTAGAAGAGTGGTGACATGAGGGGTTGAGGTGGCTTTTTCATGATTGCTTTGTGTGACTCATTTATATGATTCATCATATCATTAATGCTTCATTAATGATTTAATGACTCACATGATGAATCACTCTCCTTGATTAAATGAAACATGGTGAATAATCAATTAATTGATATTATTTGATAATTCATTATGTATCATATATTCAAGTGAGAAGGATTTTTTGTTCTCATTATCATTCTCATCTTCTCTCTCCTCAAGCTCACTCTCTCTTGAAACCCTAACCCTAACCTCTCATGTATTGAGATCAAGGGTTAGATAGACTAAAACATCCATAACCTCACTCTATATCCTCTAGGTAGCTTAGATTAGCACTTTAAGCAACCTAGTTATCTCAAGTTTGAGATTAAGCTTGGTGTAGAAGCTTTCGGGTGGATCGTCTTTGATTCGAGGAGGCCGTGAAGTTGCCGATGTTCCAAGGAGCCTACGAGGAGTGGAGGACAGCGATGAAGACCCGAAGGACATGTAACGTGAGGTATAACTCTGGTACCGAGTAGTTAAACCTCTAGTATAACGTTAGCAATGGTTTAGATTACGATTCATGCGCTCAAGTCCGTGTTACGAAGCTTTGATAATAGTTTTTCATATACTCCGCCTCCCCGCAAGTTAGTGGGGTGCGTGACATGTACTTACAGTGGTATCAGAGCCAACTAAACCATTACTAGCTTGTTAGCAACTGATTAGAAGTTCGATCGATGGAAAACACGAAAAACAAAACCCTAATCCTTAACAGTTTCTGTAAATTTTAAAAGTGTCGCAAAATTTTTTTGACATACCATAAAATTTACAGCAGGGAATTTTAAGAAATCTGGGAAAATTCGAGGAGGCAACTCGACTAAACGGCCGCGGGACCGCGGCCAAATGGTGCTTTGGGCCGCGATTCCGCCGCCGAGTCAACGCCGAGTTGACTCGGAGTTTCACAGTAATTCTTATTTTTTTGTGTTTTGTTTTCCTGTATATACTGTTTCTGCCCAGGTTGCCTCTGTGTTGATTTGCTTTTGGGGTAGACACGGATATAGGTTATCGATCGATGTTCTAAACTATTTGCTAATTGGATCTTTATCTGTAATGTTTAATGTGTTCGTAAACCTCCCCTAACTGCTAGTATGTCGGTTGGCAGGGGGTTGCACATTTCTGTAATGGATTTTATCTGTTTGTGTATATAAACTGTATTGGACTGTTGTGGTGAATAGCCGGGTTTTGTGATGGGTTATTGTATTAATTCATTCGATGTAATTGTAATAAGTTGTAATATTATTTTGCGGGGCACATCCAGGTTGCGGTTGTAGCCACCGTTGTATTATTTCTTTTTACTGTTTTTGCTCCTAGGATAGACCCAAGTTGGGGTGCATAAACTACCGGGTATTTTGAAGTGTTGAGGCAGACCGCTTCACTTCTGGTACTTGGCGGGTAGTTTGCCGTACCCGTAGGGGTCTGGGGTGGGGTAATGGCTATTCATCACAACTGTGTAATCCATCTTTCATTGCAGGCTTAAAAGAAACGCGGATTACTTGCATATCCAATAAAGTTTATCTGTGATCTGGAATGCTTATTATTGCGTCTGACGAATGTACAATATCTATATATGATAGCTATTAGACGTCACTTATGTTTTACACCCGCGCTAGCCCAGCCCCTGCTCTGTCGTTAGTTAAGTAACCTAACGGGTGATGACGGGACCCCGTGGCGAATGCGGATGGCATAAGAGGACATGGTATTTTTCGTTGTTTTCTGCAATGATAAGATTAATGATGGGACGCATTATTATAATGCAAAGAAAATAAACCAAAGTTTAAATCGTTGGAACAAATTTAAAAGAAACCACTCGGTTATTTTAAAAGAGCAGAATTTTTTAATTGCGGAGCTTTAACCACTCCTTTTAAAAGATATCAGGTTCCTTCGATTATATCAAGTTCACTACGTTCACGGTTTTTGCCAAAAACCAGTCGTAGCCCTCCGTCATTTCAGTTAAATATTCAGTAGTATTCAAGCTATGTATTTTGACCTTCGCCAAGGCATAGTGATTGGTAGCTGCTGGATATTTATCTGTAGCATAGATAGATGCATTGGTTTGGGACAGTCGTACTACTATTTTGGCCTTCGTCAAGGGTATGTACGGATGGGTTCAAATTAACCTGGATAATGACGGGTAGAACTTGACATATGACTTATGATATGTTGGCCTTCGTCAAGGTCATAAGAGCATGGGGCAAAAAAAATCAATATCGGGAATTTCTAAGGAAACTGAAATTTGCAGAAAGTGCATACCATTTTGGAGTTTGATGAATGTTGGTAGGATTCCTTCAACATTATCATACGATGATATTTTGGATCCCGATCCTACTGCGAGTACATGCTACTTATCAGGAGATTCATCACTTAACGATCAATACTATAAACCAAGTAGGTGCCAAGAAAGGTGTCAGCGGGGTTACGCCCCCAGAGAAAAGAGGTTATTTAATTAAGGAACTTCGCGAAAGCGTTGGAAAACCTCCCTCGAAGTATCGACACTAGCCTGGCTGAACGGTTAAGCAAGTATTGTACGGTGAGAATTGTCCTGGCTAATTCTTCTTTTATGGTTTGAGGAAGGATTCGAGAAACAGTGGGAGCCATCCTGTTTAGATAAACTTAAAACCAATCTAAACTTACAACAGCATCATGATAAAATGTTTCCTTCTCTCTCTCTTAATTGCAGCGGCCTTGTGACCACACATAGGTTAGATCTAGATAACAAATTGACTGAATCTGACTTATATGACTGGCAAAAGTCTGTCCAGATGTCCATTGCCTATGACAAGCTGGACCACCCTATTACTACTCACGATCCCGCCGTCCCAGGTCCAGTTTCCACTCTCGCGGATATGGATATCCGTCAGACAATGGAAAAAGATAAAGCGAAAGCTAAGTGCCTCATGTTTGCTTCAGTTGTTGGTGTAGACCAGAAGCAGCACGAGAAGATGAACTTATTTTCCATCTTTCTCCATAACAAAGATTTATATGGAGAGCAATCTCATATCATAAGATATGAAACCTCGAACGAATTAATTCAAGCGAGGTTAGCTGACGGGTCATCTGTAGGGGACAACGTCCTTATATTGACTAGCTATATTGATAAGCTCAAGGACCTAAAGACCATGTCAAAGAACGGGTCAGATACTGACCTGATTCTACAATCTCTACCTTCTACCCTGAAGGAAACCAGGGAAGTAGAAGGAAAGAGAAGGGCAAAAGTTTCAGGACTGGATATAGTAAAAGAGGGAAGTTCCTATTGTTATGGGATTGGGCATAGGCAGAAAGATTGCAGGGCTTTAGAAGCCAGTAGCCAGGATACGAAGTATGTTGTGGCTTCGACTTCGGGTGTGTTTATGATAGAAAACTGTATGTCAGTTAACCCTACTTCCTGGTTATTGGATACCGGATCAGGAACTCACATCTGTAATTCATTACAGGCTCTGAGAAATCGTAGGGTTATCGGGATAGGTGATATGACCCTCACAGTTACTAACGGAATGAGCATGGACGCTGAAACCGTAGGGGAATATCATCTTGGACTGACAACTGGGCAGATATTGATTCTGCGTAACTGTTTTTATATACCAGGTACGACTTGTAATATCATATCTGTACCCTTACTTTCTAAGGAAGGATATGATTTTACTTTTGCAAGAGATGTGGTTCACATCCACCTAAATCAAGTTTTGATTGGGTCAGGTACATTAGAAAACGGAATATACGTATTAAATCAAGCTCAGATTTTCAGTGTCCAGAACACACTTAAGAGAAAGTCTCCGGAAACAAATCAGGCTTTCTTATGGCATTGTAGACTGGGTCACATCAATGAGAGAAGATTAAAAAAGTTACATAGAGAGGGATACTTGGATCCGTTCGAGTATCAGTCTTATGCCACTTGTGAATCTTGTCTCATGGGAAAGATGACAAAGACTCCGTTCACTGGACACGGAGAAAGAGCAAGCGAGCTCTTAGGACTCATACACAGTGATGTGTGTGGTCCAATGTCTACACATGCGCGAGGTGGTTATTCCTACTTCATTACTTTTACGGATGATTTCTCTAGGTATGGACATATCTTCTTAATGAAGCATAAATCCGAGGCCTTTGAGAAATTCCAGGAATACAAGAATGAAGTGGAAAAACAAACCGGCAAAAGTATCAAGACACTGAGATCTGATCGAGGTGGTGAATACTTAAGCGCCGAGTTCCTGGGTTACTTAAAAGAGAATGGAATTCTCTCTCAACTTACTCCTCCATACACACCACAACACAATGGTGTATCAGAAAGGAGGAATCGAACCCTATTGGATATGGTTCGTTCCATGATGAGTAAAGCTGAGTTACCGCGATTTTTCTGGGGTTATGCACTAGAATCAGCTGCATATCTTTTGAACAAGGTTCTAACCAAAACTGTGCCTACCACACCATATCAGATGTGGAGTGGGAAGAAACCCTGTCTTCAGTACCTAAAGACATGGGGATGTCCAGCTTTTGTAAAAAAGCAGCATCTGGACAAGCTCGAGGTACGCTCAGTACTGTGTAAGTTTGTGGGATACCCAAAGAACTCCAGGGGGTATTTTTTCTATTACGCAGAGGAACAAAAGACTTTTGTTTCTCGTAATGCCCATTTTCTAGAATATCAATTTTTAGAAAAGGAAACAAGTGGGAGCGAAATAGAACTGGAAGAAATTCCAGAAACACAAACTACTACTGAAGATATAGTAGAACCAGAAGTTTCAGAAGAAAGGGACATCCCGATGCCACTCCGTAGGAGTAGTAGACAATCTCATCTGCCCGAGAGATACTACGGTTTTTTCATAGACGGGGATAGAGAGGATTGCACTATTGAATATGATGAGCCTACTAGCTTCCAGCAAGCCATTCAGAGCGGTGACTCAGTAAAATGGCTAGATGCAATGCGGACCGAAATGGAGTCCATGTACACCAACAAAGTATGGACTTTGGACATTGCTCCAGATGGGGTAAAACCCGTAGGATGCAAATGGATCTTCAAAAAGAAGATTGGTGTAGATAGACAGGTTGAAACCTATAAGGCTAGACTTGTTGCAAAGAGTTTCCGTCAAAGACCTGGTTTGGACTATGACGAAACCTTTTCTCCAGTGGCTATGCTTAAATCTATTCGGGTCCTTCTTGCTATTGCTGCCTTCCACGATTATGAAATCTGGCAGATGGACGTAAAGACGGCCTTTCTAAATGGAAATCTGGAAGAAAGCGTCTATATGGATCAGCCGGAAGGATTCATTCAGAGTGGGAGCAGCGGTAAAGTATGCAAGTTGCTTAAGTCCATTTATGGACTAAAGCAGGCATCACGGAGTTGGAACATCTGTTTTGATGATGCTGTCAAAGAATTGACTTCATCAAAAATCCAGATGAACCTTACATATACAGTAAGATTGTTGGGAGAGCTGTAGTATTCCTCGTCTTGTACGTGGATGACATTGTCCTAATAGGAAATGATATTCCTATGTTACAGTCAGTCAAAAGATTCTTGTCACATAAATTCTCCATGAAAGACTTGGGTGATGCCACCTACATTCTGATGATCCGGATCTATCGTGATAAATCAAAGAGGATATTAGGACTTTCACAGTCCAGGTACATAGACACCATAGTGAAGAGATTCAGTATGGAAGATTCTAAGCGCGGTAACCTATCGGCTTGTCACGGAATCACCCTCTCCAAAGATATGTTTCCCAAGACTGATTTGGAAAGGGATCGCATGTCGATTATACCCTACGCTTCTGCGGTAGGCTCTATAATGTATGCGATGTTATGTACCAGACCAGATGTAGCATACGCATTGAGCGTAGTAAGCCGGTATCAAGCAAACCCAGGGGAGAATCACTGGATAGCAGTAAAGAACATTCTCAAGTACCTGAGGAGAACTAAGGAGATGTTCTTAGTGTATGGCGGAAAAGACCTTCAGATGGAGGCCTTTGCCGACTCCGGCTTCCAGAGTGACAAAGATGACTCCAAATCCATGTCGGGTTATGTCTTCACCCTCAATGGAGGGGCGGTCTGTTGGAAGAGTTCCAAACAGGAGACCGTTGCTGACTCAACGATGGAAGCAGAGTACATAGCTGCTTGCGATACCGCAAAAGAATCAGTCTGGATGAAGAAGTTCCTCACAGAACTTCTGGTGGTTCCTACCAGTGTTGATCCAATACCTCTGTATTGTGACAACAACGGCGCTATTGCTTTAGCGAAGGAACCTAGGTCCCATCAGAAGTCCAGACACATCTTAAGGCGGTATCACCTGATCAGGGAGATCATAGATCGCCGGGAGATCGTGTTGGAGATAGTGCCCTCATAGTCAATTATTGGATCGCAGGTACATGATTGCAATGATTGCGGAGGACCTATCCCGGTAGGGCAGTCTTACTCGAGATGATAGTATGCTATCTGGTTTGCCTCTATCAGTCGTGTACATGTTCAGGTGACTGATTGCATGTTACACTTTGATAGAGCCCTTAGGATCTTGCTTTACTACCAACAGTATGATGGCGATCATATACGTGAGAGTTGGGTAGTTTATATGCATATCCTTAATTGTGGTCCCTAGTCGTGGGAGTTTCGAGACAGGGCATCGATACTCCGGAGTAGACTAGTGTATACAGTCGAGACCCCGACGAGGGGCGGTGGCCGGTCTCACAAGCCACTGGTGTCAGTTGGATCACCTAAGATGTATACAGGTGCTCATTGGGTTATGAGTACACCGGACAGGACTCGCCGGGAATCTGCTAGTTAGTATTATATCTATCGTCAGATAGCAGTTCCCTGGTGACATGTGTACAGGTTAGTTCATCGACCTGAGGTCGTCATTTGTCTCGTGTGAGTTCCCACTGTGCTTTGATTTCTACCCTACCACGGCTCAAAGGAGTCGTGCAAACAGGTAGCTTTTGGGTACAGTCCCGAGCCATATGGAGGCACGTGAGCGGATCGGCAGGGGATTCGTCTCTCCCGGTATTGGGGGCGAGATCGTGCTGTGTCTAGGAGAGCCATTACGCAAAGCCCTCGGCCGAGGCAGGAGATTTACTGGTAGGTATTCCAGTAGTATCTCAGGGCGTTCTGGGCTACACTCCGACACGACTTATACTGCTAATGGGGGTCTGACGTTACTAGCCCCCTAGGCGGATATGCGATACTCATTGACGAACGGACCGGACTGTATATACATTGTCACTGTTAGGCTCAGTAGGGTTTTCGGAGGAGTTCGCTCATCGGTCTTCCTTGAGTTCGCTCCTCGGCCACCCTTGAGGTCAGTCCATGGGCAGCCGTTATGCATAGCTAGTGCCGCTGACGGTTTGTGGTTAAACCCACTGCCAGGGTGCTGACGAGTCATTAGAGTCCCCCACAGACAGTTTCCCAAGTTCGGGCGAAACGTTGTAGAGGCCGTATGGTTTTATGGCAGGGTTCGGAAAATGCACGTGCGTTTACGCACGTGTCGATTTTCGGACAGATGATACTGGTCGGCTTTGGTTTAAGCCGGATCCGAGTATTATATTGAGTAGGTATAATATCTTTGTCTCAGTTGCATTTGTATTCGGTCGTAATACAAATGCGGGTATATTTATACAGTTTCGGGGTTGTCCTGAAATTCGTTTCAGGATCACTGTTGGAAGTTGCCAGTTTCCAGTTTTCTATCAGCCGTCTTTTAACATTCGGTTAAAGACGGATTTGTCTTTTCTTGAGATGAGTGTGGATTCTTCTAGAAGGTTCTAGATGAGGTGACTAGGATTAAATGGTGTTAAGTTTTCATTGGTTGCATTTAATGGTTCATTAATGCTTGATGAGGTGTTTAAGTGATTCATCCTTTATCATTAAAGCTTCTTGTTTTCTTTAAGATATTTTTAAAGTGAGAAGGTTTCTCTTATGGTCACCCCCCTCTCCTACGGTCACCTCCCTCTTGCTATATATGGCTTGCCCTCTCTCTCTCCTCATACTCACTCTCACTTGATGTTTCATTTCGGTTAGAAAAGATTATGATAGCATTTGGGGTGTATGGAATTTTACAGTTCATTTCATTCCATCACCCGATTTCCACGGCAACTTCATTAACCGATCGTCCACGGATTTGGACGAAGTGAGACAAAGTCATCTACTCATTCTCTACATCAATCTTGGTCGTCTCTTTTAGCAAACTTGACGATCGAGTTGCCTCGAGTCAGAGGCGGGAGCCCGTTTAAAGAACCGATCATGTGGTGCCACCTCGACGAAGGACATCGGAGATCGACGAGATCGGAGCAGCCGCAACGGAGCGTGGGATGATGGTTGAAGAACGAAGGACTCGGATCGTTCGGTACAATCTTCCTACACTCTTTACAGTTTGTTAGTTTAGCAATAATGGCAGATCCGGGTTAAAGTATACGATAGCGCCAAGTTTAAAAGTTTTTGTTCCGCATTTGGCGTCTGTAGACTGCCGGGGCGCTAGCGTAGACTTACAGTGGTATCAGAGCCTAACCATTTTGCTATACTAACTTGTGCTAACGCGTTTAAAACATCGATCCGACCGGAAATCGAAAATTGCAAAAATCACAAAATTCAATCCCGACAGTTTCTGTTAATTTTAAACGGTCTCAAAATTTATTTCTGGATGTCTTAAAAATCTGTGCAGGGAATTCTAAGAACCACGACAAAATTTGGGGTCGTGATCCCTCCAATCCGCCGCGGAAGGGCGGCCAAACCCATGGTTTGGCCGCGCAACCGCGGCCACGTGGGGAGCACGTGCTCCCAAATTTTGTCAGATGGTTCTCTGTGGCATTTTGGGGTTTTTGGAATATATAGTTTTGGCCCAGATTTTGTTACTGTTCACCAGTAAGCAGTGGGGCCCACTTTTTGATATTTGGTCTTTGGTCGATCGAAATTTAAACACGTTAGTTTACAGTGCTTACATTATATCTCCGACCGGGAATGTCATTTGATCGGTAAACCGCGTCTGATTGCTATAGTTCTTTTAGACGGGTTTGCGAACGTGACATTCGCGTTGATGTTCTGTGTTGTGCTGTGATGTTGCGGATTTGTCGTGGTGGATAGCACTGTGCAATGGTAGTACAGTTTGAGTTTATTTGTACATTTGATATTGCGGGGCGAGCGTCCAACAAATGGACAGCCGTCACTGCCTGTTGTATAATATTCTTTTGGGGCACGACCAGGTTGCGGTCGATGTACCTATTGTACTATTTTTCATTACTGTACTAGGTTTTGCCCCGCGACGGAGTGCACGGATAGCCGGGTTCGGGAAAGCAACGGGTCCGCATCTCATGGCTTTGAGAGGCAGAGGGGCCCCACTTCAGAATTGGCAGACTATTCACCGCACTCGTAGGGGGTACAGGTTGACCCAAGGAGGGGTGCTCAATTTACCGGATTCCGTGAAGTGCCGGGTGTTCCATTCACTATGCTGTGGGGACTGCCTCGCTTCAGGTTTTGGCGGGTAACTTGCCGCACCCGTAGGGGTCTAGGTTTCATTGCACAGGCTATCCACACGACAGGGGAACGTCGAGTTTCAGCAGCGGCTCTGTGAAACTCGGGGATCCCAGATATCTGTATTGTTTTGTGATGCTTATTACTTTTCTGTAATGTTGCATATTATCACGCCTGGAGCGATTATGTATATTGGTTTATATACTATTAGATGTTGTATATGTTTTACACCCGCGCTAGTCCAGTCCCCGCTCTGTCGTTAGTTAAGTAACCTAACGGGTGATGACGGGACCCAGTGACGAATGCGGATGGCATATACGTACATTTTATTTTCGTTCTTTTCTGGTGTGATTGATTGATGGGACTGCATTGATTCTGATCAATGCAAAGTAAAACAAACCTGTTTACAGTTGTTGGAACAATTTAAAAAGTGTTATTGCAAAGACGTTTCCTTTTGTTATGCATAGCGGTATTCGGTGTGAATATCCAGCACCTCATTCGACGGGGCAAGGGTTGATATCCCTTCACCGGGAAAGACCCCTTGGACAGAAGTTTGCGTCAGGGTAATAACTTTACTATAGTCGATTACAAGTTGCTTTGCATAGCGGTATTCAGTGGAATATCTTGCACCTCATTCCACGAGGAAAGAGCCGAGATCCCTTTGCCGGGAATGACCTCTTTAGCAAAAGGTTTTCGCCACTATATTTTAAAAAGCTATCAGGTTCCTTCAGCGATATCAAGTTCACTACGCTAAAGGTTTTTCGCCAAAAACCAGCCGTAGCCCTCCGTCGTTTCTTATGGATGGTCAGTAGTATTCAAGCTATGCTTGTTGGCCCTTAGTCAAGGCATAGTGTTTGGTAGCTGCTGGGTATTCATTTGTTGCATAGATAGATGAGTTGGTTTGGGACAGTCGTACAGCCTTGTTGGCCCTTAGTCAAGGGCGAGTACGGGTGGGTTCAAATTAACAAGATAATGACGGGCAGAACTTGACATGTGACTTATGGTTTGGTGGCCCTTAGTCACGATCATAAGAGCATGGGGCAAAAACTATATCGGGAGTTTCTAAAGAAACTGAAACTTGCCAAATATGAGCATACCTTCTGGAGTATGAGTAACGTGGATGCATTCCATCACGTTATCATGCGATGAGAGTTGGATCCTGATTCCCACTGATGAGTTGGTTTACTCTTCGGGTGATCCCGATTGATTCTTCTTTAGGTTTGGGGGAGAATTTGACAGGACAGTGGGAGGTTTCCGGATTAGATAAAATGATGACCATTCTGATCTAGGATAGAGTGCACGCAGAGTGTTTCTTTTCTCTCTCTCTCTTTGGCAGCGACCTTTGACCGACCCTAGACTATGACTCAGTGACCAGGTTGACCGAACCTTCTTAAAATACTGGCTTTTGGATTGTCTAAGTTGCATAAGTCATTGCCACTCCTTCTTTTACCCTTTGAATTTCTCAGAACACCCGTATTACTACGGATATCCACTTCCATTGGATAGAGCCATCGTATGGTTATATACGAACTCGAAGGGACTTCTTCGAGGATGGATCAAGGTTCAGGAGAAATAGAATTGGTTTATTCAGTTGTCTTTTATTATCACCTTCTCTCAGGTTGCGAGAGCTCCTTGGTTTAGGAGAGTACACCTATTACGCCTATTGGATAGTCTTATTCCAAACCATAGGCTGGTGCCGAAAGGTAGGGAATGAAGAAAACCAATTAGCCTAAGTAGGGTGTGCAGAAGGTAATATGTAAAGACAAAATAAAGGGATTAGAAAGAGGGCAAAGTAAATTGCGACTAATATCATTCACGACCAAAACCGCGTACTTCATCGCCGCTCCTATTTCACCTTTAAGAAGAAAAAGGTATTATTCAGTTGTCTTTTATCATCACCTTCTCTCGAGTTGCGAGTACTCCTTGGCTTAGGAGGGTACACCTATTATGCTTACTGGATAGTCTTCTTCCAAACCATAGGCTGGTGCCGAACGGTAGGGAAGGAAGAAAACCAATTAGCCTAACGATGGTGTACAGAAGGTAACGACTAAAGACAAATAAAGGGGATTTGGAGAGATGGCAAAGAGATATATGGTTGAAGTCATGAATTGGATTATGGAAGAGGCATTGCTATGAATACCAGGATACCCCTACGAAACATTTTCATGTTTCAGTGCATTGTTAAAGAAAAACTGTTTTCCCGATTAGACACTTACTCAAAGGGTATGTATTTACCAGGTTTCATTCTCATATCTGTATGGTTTTACAGATGATGAGTGTGAGTAAGATATTGGGAATTAGGTGATCATCCTCATTATATCGGAATTCGTTGCAATTGGTGATATTTGAGGAAATCGCCAGGGTACAGTTTTCTACCTACGACGCACAGGTTTTGAGTTGTTTAACTCAGCGGACTTATACAAAGTATTGTATGTTGTCCAAGTGTCCATCAGGACAAATGGGTAGGTCCTCGTACTATGTTCTATTTACTTATAACTTCTCTAGTATTTAGACGAGTGTTTCGTAGAAATACAAGGTCTAAGTTTTGAGAAGTTGTGGGTATAAGAATAAAGTAGAGAACCAGGTATCACAAGTATCGGGATTCTTCAAAGAGATCGAAGATGTAGATTCTTGTGAATGGTATTCAGATGTAGTGATGGTTTTGAGAAACGTATTTCTCTTTCAGGTTACTCATAATTGGATGGATTCCTAAGTTGAGTAATGCTGATTAACCTCTTTCCATTAAGTTGATATGCACTGGAGACAGATGCATGGATTTGAATATGGTTCCAAATTAAATTAGTGCCAAAGTTTCTATATTGGATATAGGATAGTTCGTACCTTAAAAGAAATTAAGGTACGGGGAGTTGTCCAGCTTATGATTAAAACCAGACACTGGATAACTCAGGGCACGTTTCTGTAATGGCTGTTTGTGGGTTGACCCTGGCTATGACGAGGGTTGATATTCTACCATTTAGAAGATCAATAGTGATATTGTTCTTGACTCGCCACAGTTTTAGTAAAAATGGATCTTTTTCAGAAAACAGTAGTGGGAGTATGGTAGAACTGGAAGTGATTCCAGAACCGCGAACGATTACGGAAAAATTTAATAGGACCTATACATTCAATCAGGTTTGACATTCCAATAGCCACTCCGCAGGTATGGTAGGTAACCTCAGACACCCGAGAGGTACTTCGGTAGCCTCAAGGACGGTGACAGGGAGGTTCTTATCTACCCAGACTTGACACTACTGTTGTTCCAGGATATGAGACCCGGTAGGAGGGTTGTCGTAGTCAGTGGGAGCAGCAGAAGCATAGTGGGCAAGATGCTTATGTCTATTTATAGACTTGAGCAGTTATAGCGGAGATAGATCATCTAATTTTGATATGACAGTCATGGGTTTGACTTCAATCAGAATAGGGGATGGATCAGTTAAGAAGGTAGTAGGGTGTGATGTCATGGTATATGGATGACATACACAGAGTAGGAAGTAAAATTCCTATACTACGATCGGTTGGACTGTGGTCGTCGCACAGTTGTTTCTCCAGACAGGATATGGATATAATATTTGACATTCTGGTTTCTAGATCTATGGTTTTAGATCTGGATTTGGGTAGTTTCCCAATGTGGGTACTTTGACAGATATTCTAATAGTTTTTGGAATAGTTGACTCCTAGCATGGTAGTGTACCTGCAGGTGATGGAGTCACCCTCTCTAAAGGTGTCGTATAGACTGAAAAGGAGAGGGATGTGCATGATTGGCAGATCACTTGCTTAGGCAATTGAGTCAATCATGTGATGTCAAGTAACACACCAAATGTTGGTTTTGCACTAGATGCAATAAGTTTGTATTAATCCAATCCTGGAGAAACATAAGGAAGCAGTTTTAGAACATTGGTACATGTTCTACGGATTTGATAACGGCAGCCTCTTTCGGGAGACGATTATCATTCCAGGCTTCAAAGGTGACATGGATGACAGAGTGATTGTCAGAGTTATAGTTTTCCCTCTGACGAAGAGGGACAGTATTATGGACAGGTGGTCCAAGAGGATACTGTGGGAAGCAAGGTGCCCGATACTGATTAGGTTCAGTGATCGATTCAGTCTAAGAAGTTTGGATATGGAGTTCATTTATGAACTAAGGTCCCATCAGATATCCAGACATATTCTAAGACAGGTACTACTCAATTCGGGAGATGGCTTTCTCCGCGAACTTGAGATTAAGAGAGATACAGAAAGAAACTTCTAGGCGGATCCACTCACCGAGGCTATTTCTCGAACACAATAGTTTTACAAACGGGCTTTGTGAAACTGATTAGTAGAGGAGTTGGATGTTCGGTTTCACACGGGCTGTGAGTAGTCGACATCGCAATATTAGCCTTGAGTGCAAGTGGGAGATTGTTGGAGATAGTGCCCTCATAGTCAATTATTGGATCGCAGGTACATGATTGCAATGATTGCGGAGGACCTATCCCGGTAGGACAGTCTTACTCGAGATGATAGTATGCTATCTGGTTTGCCTCTATCAGTCGTGTACATGTTCAGGTGACTGATTGCATGTTACACTTTGATAGAGCCCTTAGGATCTTGCTTTACTACCAACAGTATGATGGCGATCATATACGTGAGAGTTGGGTAGTTTATATGCATATCCTTAATTGTGGTCCCTAGTCGTGGGAGTTTCGAGACAGGGCATCGATACTCCGGAGTAGACTAGTGTGTACAGTCGAGACCCCGACGAGGGGCGGTGGCCGGTCTCACAAGCCACTGGTGTCAGTTGGATCACCTAAGATGTATACAGGTGCTCATTGGGTTATGAGTACACCGGACAGGACTCGCCGGGAATCTGCTAGTTAGTATTATATCTATCGTCAGATAGCAGTTCCCTGGTGACATGTGTACAGGTTAGTTCATCGACCTGAGGTCGTCATTTGTCTCGTGTGAGTTCCCACTGTGCTTTGATTTCTACCCTACCACGGCTCAAAGGAGTCGTGCAAACAGGTAGCTTTTGGGTACAGTCCCGAGCCATATGGAGGCACGTGAGCGGATCGGCAGGGGATTCGTCTCTCCCGGTATTGGGGGCGAGATCGTGCTGTGTCTAGGAGAGCCATTACGCAAAGCCCTCGGCCGAGGCAGGAGATTTACTGGTAGGTATTCCAGTAGTATCTCAGGGCGTTCTGGGCTACACTCCGACACGACTTATACTGCTAATGGGGGTCTGACGTTACTAGCCCCCTAGGCGGATATGCGATACTCATTGACGAACGGACCGGACTGTATATACATTGTCACTGTTAGGCTCAGTAGGGTTTTCGGAGGAGTTCGCTCATCGGTCTCCCTTGAGTTCGCTCCTCGGCCACCCTTGAGGTCAGTCCATGGGCAGCCGTTATGCATAGCTAGTGCCGCTGACGGTTTGTGGTTAAACCCACTGCCAGGGTGCTGACGAGTCATTAGAGTCCCCCACAGACAGTTTCCCAAGTTCGGGCGAAACGTTGTAGAGGCCGTATGGTTTTATGGCAGGGTTCGGAAAATGCACGTGCGTTTACGCACGTGTCGATTTTCGGACAGATGATACTGGTCGGCTTTGGTTTAAGCCGGATCCGAGTATTATATTGAGTAGGTATAATATCTTTGTCTCAGTTGCATTTGTATTCGGTCGTAATACAAATGCGGGTATATTTATACAGTTTCGGGGTTGTCCTGAAATTCGTTTCAGGATCACTGTTGGAAGTTGCCAGTTTCCAGTTTTCTATCAGCCGTCTTTTAACATTCGGTTAAAGACGGATTTGTCTTTTCTTGAGATGAGTGTGGATTCTTCTAGAAGGTTCTAGATGAGGTGACTAGGATTAAATGGTGTTAAGTTTTCATTGGTTGCATTTAATGGTTCATTAATGCTTGATGAGGTGTTTAAGTGATTCATCCTTTATCATTAAAGCTTCTTGTTTTCTTTAAGATATTTTTAAAGTGAGAAGGTTTCTCTTATGGTCACCCCCCTCTCCTACGGTCACCTCCCTCTTGCTATATATGGCTTGCCCTCTCTCTCTCCTCATACTCACTCTCACTTGATGTTTCATTTCGGTTAGAAAAGATTATGATAGCATTTGGGGTGTATGGAATTTTACAGTTCATTTCATTCCATCACCCGATTTCCACGGCAACTTCATTAACCGATCGTCCACGGATTTGGACGAAGTGAGACAAAGTCATCTACTCATTCTCTACATCAATCTTGGTCGTCTCTTTTAGCAAACTTGACGATCGAGTTGCCTCGAGTCAGAGGCGGGAGCCCGTTTAAAGAACCGATCATGTGGTGCCACCTCGACGAAGGACATCGGAGATCGACGAGATCGGAGCAGCCGCAACGGAGCGTGGGATGATGGTTGAAGAACGAAGGACTCGGATCGTTCGGTACAATCTTCCTACACTTTTTACAGTTTGTTAGTTTAGCAATAATGGCAGATCCGGGTTAAAGTATACGATAGCGCCAAGTTTAAAAGTTTTTGTTCCGCATTTGGCGTCTGTAGACTGCCGGGGCGCTAGCGTAGACTTACAGATCGAGGTGAAGAGAGTAAAGACGGAGGATAACATTGCTGATCCATTCACAAAGGCCATTCCTCAGACGCAGTTCGAGAGGCTATTCGAGATGATAGGTCTACGATATGCCAGCTCATGGCCTTAGTGCAAGTTGGAGATTGTTATTGTATATGCCCTAGGGGCCATTATTGTATCATACTAGATTGTATATTACTTAATGGAAGCTTGGGATATTCACAGTTATATATACAGTCTTGCTAAAAATGGTAGTATGCTACTTGGTTTGTGTCTACTTTAATATGTGCATATGTCTCTTGTGGCGTATCACTTATACATATTAGTAGAGCCCATAGGATCTTTGCTTGATTACCAGCGTTGTGATGGCAGTCACACTAGTGGGGGCTGGGTAGTCTGTAAACAACATCCTATACAGGTCCCTGGTCGTTGGATTATCGAGATAGGGCATCGATATTCCGGAGTAGACTAAGTGTATACGCTTCTCATCCTAGTTGGGGAGATGGTCTGTCCCATAGCCATCAGTACGTCGTACTAGAGATAGTATACAGATGCTCGTTAGGTTACGGGTACATCTGACAGGACTCGCCGAGGAACTGATTAGTTGGTATTATACCCATCGTTGGTTATCAGTTCCCAGATGACATGAGTACAGCATAGTCCACAGACTTGACACTGCTACTTCGCCTCGAGTGTGTCCCACTGTTCTTTGATTGCTACCCTACCACGGCTCAAAGGAGTCGTGCAAACAGGTAGCAGTTGGGTGCAGTCCCGAGCACTTGGAGGCAGGGGCGGCTAGATAGGATTCGTCTCTCCCGGTATTGGGAGTTGATATCGCACAGTGTTTGAGAGCCATTACGCAAAATCCCTGGCCAGGGCAAGTGAGATATACTGGTAGGTTCCAGTAGCTTCTCAGGGCGTAATGGGCTTCGCTCCGACACGACTTATACAGCTATTAGGGGACTGACGCTTGCCGCCCCCTAGGCTTGATATGCGATAGTCTTAGACGAACAGACCGGACTGTACGGAGATTGTCACATCAGGCTCAGTAGGGGTTCGAGATGGTTTTCCTCATCGGCCTTCTTATCGACATCTACCTGGGGACCGTTACGTACAGCTAGTGCCGCTTGCGGTCTGGGGTTAAACCCACTGCCAGCGTAGTGTCGAGTCTTTAGAGTCCCACACAGAGAGTTTCCCTACTCCAGGCGAAACGATATAGAGGTCGTATGGTTTTACGACAAGGGTTCGGATGCGTACGTATGTTTTCGCACGTACGACTTTTCGGACAGTTTATACTAGCAGGCTTTGGTTTAAGCCAGTTTCTAGTATCGGGTTATTGGATTTATACAGTCTAAAGTTTTTTCGTGTTTTCACGGATTGGAGGGGCGTTCTCGTAATTTGTCGAGAAGGTTCTAGAAGAGTGGTGACATGAGGGGTTGAGGTGGCTTTTTCATGATTGCTTTGTGTGACTCATTTATATGATTCATCATATCATTAATGCTTCATTAATGATTTAATGACTCACATGATGAATCACTCTCCTTGATTAAACGAAACATGGTGAATAATCAATTAATTGATATTTTTTGATAATTCATTATGTATGATATATTCAAGTGAGAAGGATTTTTTGTTCTCATTATCATTCTCATCTTCTCTCTCCTCAAGCTCACTCTCTCTTGAAACCCTAACCCTAACCTCTCATGTGTTGAGATCAAGGGTTAAATAGACTAAAACATCCATAACCTCACTCTATATCCTCTAGGTAGCTTAGATTAGCACTTTAAGCAACCTAGTTATCTCCAGTTTGAGATTAAGCTTGGAGTAGAAGCTTTCGGGTGGATCGTCTTTGATTCGAGGAGGCCGTGAAGTTGCCGATGTTCCAAGGAGCCTACGAGGAGTGGAGGACAGCGATGAAGACCCGAAGGACATGTAACGTGAGGTATAACTCTGGTACCGAGTAGTTAAACCTCTAGTATAACGTTAGCAATGGTTTAGATTACGATTCATGCGCTCAAGTCCGTGTTACGAAGCTTTGATAATAGTTTTTCATATATTCCGCCTCCCCGCAAGTTAGTGGGGTGCGTGACATGGACTTACAGCGACCATATCACGCCTTAATCAAAATAATAATATGGATGTATTGACCGAACCCGCTTGTTATACTGAACTGGGGAACGTTGGTCCCGCTCCAACTTATAATTTTTATAAGACCGAGCAGGAATTAGGGGAATACCAGGATTCCCATGCCGCCCAAACGAAGAAAGTGCATTATGATGCATCTCCTTCGGGTGTGTTCATTATAAAGAACTGTTTCTCAGTGTCCTCTACGTCTTAAGTATTAGATACCAGATCAGGATCCCGCAAATGTAATCCGTTACATGGGCTACAGAAAGGTAGAGAACTGAGAACGGGTGATAAGTTTCATGAGACAGAAAACGGTGCAAGTGTTGCAGCCAAGTCTGTTGGTCACTATCACCCTGTATTACCAGAATACATTGATTCTGAACGAATGTTATTAGATACCGAACCTGATATACAAAATCATATCAATCCCTTTATTAATAAAGAAATGATATAATTTTGTATTGTTGAATAATGTTTTGTACATTTCCTATTTCAAAAGTTGATCGGTTCAGGCACGTTATCTAAAAGTATTGACGTTCTAAATCAAACTACAGTTCTTAGTATACAGAACACACACAAGAGGAAGAGTTCAGGGATGAACGAATTCTTCTTGAGGCATTGTAGACTAGGTCATATCAATGTGACCCGACTAGCTTAAGTTACATTTTAGATGCATATTTAAATCAGTTTGAATTTACATCTTGTGAAACTTGCCAGTCATGTCACAAAGATTAGATGACCATAGCTCTGTTTATTGGAAACAGAGAAAGAGTTAGTAAACTCTTGGGATTGATACATGATGATGTATGTAAGGTCCCATGTCTGCACATGCCAGGACCGGTTCTTTGTACTTCATTACATTCTCTGATGATCTCTCAAAAATCAGTCACATGTTCCTGCTGAAACATAAGTCTGAAGCTTTTGAGATATTCACAGAATATAAGTTAGAAGTAGAGAACCAAAAACCGGGTATAAGTATTTTGTCCTATGATAAGATCAGGGAGGAGAATACTTGTGCATGGAATTCTTGGACTATTCTAAAGGAGAATGAGATTCTCTCTCGGTGTTACTCCTCTGAATACACCACAGCACAACGGTGTATCGGGGCAGAGCAATCGCACCATATTAGATATGGTGTGCTCTATGATGAGTATTACTGAGTTACCTGTTTCTTTTTGGGGGTTATGCACTTGAGAAGCTGCATACCTATTGAATTGGATTCCAATCAAATCGGTGCCTACCACTCCATATGAGATATGGTATGGGAATAGCCCATCTCTTAAGTAAGTTATTATTTGGGGTTGTCCGGCCTATGTCAAAAGCAAAATCCGGACAAGATCGAGGCAAGGTCAATTATGTAGAACTGGAAAGGTTCCAGCTACACAAACTGCAGCTGATGATTTGACAGAACCAAAGGATTCAATAGTCCCCAACGAACCTCAGCCTCTCCGCCAATCTAGCAGGGTTCCTCATCCGCCTGAGAGATACTTTGGTTTCTCGATGACAGTGGGAGCGAGGAATGCATCATGAGATGATGACCCAACTAGTTTCGAGCAGGCCATCAAGAGTGGGGACTCTGTAAGAATGGCTGGATGCTTGGCGATCTGAGATGGAATCCATGTACACCAACAAAGTATGGACTTTGGATGCTATATCTGAAGGGTTAAATCGCCATCAGGAGCAAGTATATCTTGAGAAGATTACTTGGTGTAAATGAAAAAGTTGAGACTTTCAAAGCTAGACTTGTTAAAGGTTTTCATCATCGACCAGGCGTGGATAATGATGAAACTTTTTCCAGTAGCTATGCTTAAGTCCATCCGGGCCCTACTTAACATTGCTACATATCATGACTACGATATCTGGTGGTTGGGTGCCATGACTACTTTTCTAAATAATGATTTAGAAGAGAACGTCTATAAGAACACAGCCAGAGGGCTTCGTAAACAGTGGGAGCAGCGGAAACGTGTGCAAGTTTCTTTGAAGGATAAAGCAGGCATCGCGGAGTTGGAACATCTGTTTTGATGTAGTAGTCAAATAGTTTGACTTCATCAAAATGGTAGATGAACCTTGTATATACAAAAAGGTAGTATGGAGTATGGTGGTGATCCTCGTAGAGTACGTAGATGACATACTCTTGATAGGGAAGGAGTTTCCTATACTACGCTCGGTCAATCTCCTCTTATCACAAGGATTCTCCAAATAGGATAAAGGTAATACCTCCTAAATCCTAGGATTTGGATCTATGAGATAGATCTAAAGGGTTCTCACTAGGTTTAGTAAGATGGTATCAATCGATCCTGGAGAGAATCACTGGAAAGGTTCCAGGGTGATAAGGACGACTGAATGTCAGTCGCAGATATTGTCTTTACCCTCAGTAGAGGGACGGTATGTTGGAAGAGTTCCAAGCTAGATACCGTGGCAAACTAGACGATAAAGGCTAGTAACATCGTTATTAAAGATACTACCAAAGAGGCAGTTTAGGTGTATATTGGTTCATGAGATGAACTAGGTTCCTACCATTGTATGACAATGGAAGTGTGGCTTTGGCCCAGGAACCCTGGTCCCATCAGTGACCCAGACATATTCTGAGGCAGCATCACCTGATCATGGAGATAGTTGATCTCCAAGATGATCGAGGTTAGGAGAGTAGACTTAGAGGACGACACGGAGGAGCCACTCACAAAGGCCTTTTCCCAATGAGAGACTTTTATGGGATGGTTGAGTATGAGATACTACAACAACTGCTACAGATGGCCCTAGTGCAAGTGGGAGATTGTTAGTTATATGTATGCCCTAGAGGCCATTACTGTACACAGGATGTATATTGTAGTGGATGATGGGACATATATAGGTATGACTTTCTTGCTCGACATGATAGTACGCTATCTGGTTACTCTTTATCTTAACATGTATACTTGCTGTCTCTCTATTACATGTTGATAAAGCCCTTAGGATGTGTACTCGACTTGCAGGACTATGATGTAGATCATACTAGTGGGGCCTGGGTAGTCCATGAGTACATCCTTCAATGTTCCTAGTCGTAAGAATATCGAGACGGGGCATCGATATTCCAGAGTAGACTAGCACATATCTTCTCGACCCATGTGATGGGCGATAGATGATCCCATATCCATTGGTGTTTAACATCAGAGATGATATGCGGGTGCTCAGTGGAGACTGGGTACACTGAACGGACTCGCCGAGAACTCCCAGATGGTATTATACCTCACGTCAGATGGAAGTTCTCTGGTGACACTGGTACAGCTTAGTCTGTTGACCCGAGATAGTCATAGAGTCTTGTGTGTCTCCTACTGTGCTTTGACTTCCACCCTACCACGGCTCTACTGAGTCGTGCAAATAGGTGGTTTTTGGGTACAGTCCCGATTCACATGGAGGCAATGAGCGATAGGAGGGGATTCATCTCTCCCGGTATTGGGGGTTGATGTGTTAGTGTATATGCCCTAGAGGCCATTACTGTATCATACTAGTTTGTATATTACTTGATGGAAGCTTGGGATATTCACAGTTGTATATACAATCTTGCTTAAAATGGTAGTATGCTACTTGGTTTGTCTCTGCTTTAATATGTGCATGTGTTTCTTTTAGCATATTGCAGATATACATATTAGTAGAGCCCTTAGGATCTTTGCTTGATTACCAGCGTTGTGATGGCGCTCACACTCGTGGGAGATGGGTGATCTACAAGCACATCCTTATACAGGTCCCTGGTCGTTGGACTATCGAGACAGGGCATCGATACTCCGGAGTAGACTAGCGTATGCGCTTCTCATCCCCGTGTGGGAGACGGTCTGTCCCACAGCCGTCAGTACGTCGTACTTAGGATAGTATACGGGTGCTCGTTGGGTTACGAGTACACTGGACAGGACTCGTCGGGAACTGTTGGTTGGTAGTATACCTATCGTCAGTTATCAGTTCCAAGGTAACATGAGTACAGCTTAGTCCGCTGACTTGACACTGTCACTTCGCCTCGAGTGTGTTCCCACTGCACTTTGATTACTACCCTACCACGGCTCAAAGGAGTCGTGCAAACAGGTAGTTTTTGGGTGCAGTCCCGAAGCACTTGGAGGCAGTGACGGTTAGACAGGATTCGTCTCTCCCGGTATTGGGAGTTGACATCGCGCTGTGTCCACGAGAGCCATTACACGAGTAGTCCCTGGCCGCCCCCCTAGGCCCGCCATGCGATGTATCAGACGAACAGACCGGACTGTATTGAGATTGTCACATACAGGCTCAGTAGGAGTTCAGATGGGGTTCACCTCGCCAGTCTTCTTATCGACATCTACCTGGGGACCGTTACGTACAGCTAGTGCCGCTTGTGGTCTGTGGTTAAACCCACTGCCAGCGTAGTGTCGAGTCTTTAGAGTCCCACACAGAGAGCTATTCGCCTTTAGGCAAAATGAGTAGAGATCGCATGGTTTTGCGACAGGGTTCGTTCGCATCCGCGCACTTGTGCACGTTTGCTGTCCGGACAGTTTATACTAGCGGGCTTTGGTTTAAGCCGGATCCTAGTATATGTTATGGGATTGGTTTTTCTCATTGTATTCGTGTTCCTTGGATCACGAATGCGGGTGCGTATGCACAGTTGCTTGAGATTGAGGGAGAGGACCTTGATTAGGGTTAATGGCTATTGTCATTTTATTAACCCTAATGTTTATGTGTGTATTATTGTTAATTAATAATTAGTTTAATTATTGTCCATGGTTATGGTTGTTGACCATTTGACTTCTTTGACTTGTTGACCTAGGTTGACACTTTGACCATCATCATTTCTTTTGGAAGATGCTTTTTGATCTTTGCGAATTGAAATGATAATGGTCATATCATGATTAACCATGACAATTATCTAGCTAATTATTCAATTAAAATAATTCACACATATTAGTGAGAATGGTTCAATTATTTCTCATTCTATCATATCCTTTCTCTCTCTTGTTCTTCCTCTCCCTCAAGCTCTCTCCCTCTCATGTGTTGAGAAACACTTGAGCTTGAGAAAAACCCTCTCTTGATCTTCTCTACTCTCATCTATGGTTCAAGCATTAGCACTTCTTGCACCCTAGTTACTCCTAGGTTGGAGATGAAGCTAAAGGTTGAGGCTTTCGGGTAGATCTTTCTTTGACGGGAGAAGACGACAAGGTGACCTTCTTCCACTACTTCAAAGAGCAAGGAGAGAAGGACAAAAGACCAAAGGTATAACCTTTCTAGCACTTAGCTAGTTTATAGTTAGCTTTAGCAAGTTTTTGTTTAGCAAAGATCCTTACAAGTCTATTCCATGTTGCCTTAGTTGATAAAAATCCAATTTTTATTCCGTTTTCCGCCTCCCCGCAAGCACCGGGGTGGGCAACGTGGACTTACAGTGGTATCAGAGCCTAACTAAACATAAACTTGCTAAGTAGTGAAGTGTAACGAAGTTCGAAACCGGAAAATCCCAAAACCGAGTTTTTAAAAACCCTAGTTTCTGTTAAATTTTTTTCTGGTCAAAAAAAATTTGTTATACTCCTAAAATAGTCTCAGGGTTTTTAAAGATAACCACAAAACCCGGTCCAGTGATTCGTCCAAACCGCCGCGTTTCCGCGGCAATAGCAAGCTATTGCCGCGGAACCGCCGCCGTTTGGACTCCTCACTGGGTCGAGTTTGGTGCAGTGTATCTCTGGCTTGGTTTTAGGATTTTTAAGATATGTTATATGTGCCCAGATTTTCCAGAATAGAAATTTATTTTTGGGGGCCTATAAATCTGTTTTTTTTTCGAACTTCACTACACTTTGACTATAAAGGTTATATCTGTGATGTTTGTATGTATTGAACGTCGGCTAATCGCTATATGTCGATTAGTCGGGGTTATACATCTCTGTGATCTGTGTTTGATATTGGTATGTGTATATGAATGGGTTGGATCGTCGCGGATGAATAGCCGGGGTGGATGTGAGATGAGTGTTGCTTTTCTTTCATTCATTTGTAACATGTAAATTGATGTAATATTATTATTTGTATGGCCGCACAACCGGGTCGGGGTTGTAGCCGTCATTGTATAATTCTTTTTACTGTTTTTGCTCCTAGGATAGACCCATGGAAGGGTGCACAAACTACCGGGTATCTCGAAGTGCCGAGTGGCCTACTCACGGTGGTGAGGGAGGTTGCTTCGCTTCGGGTGCTTGACGGGTAGTTTGCCGCACCCGTAGGGGTCTTGGGTGGGGTATTTGGCTATTCACCGCGACCGTGTAATCCGCTTTTCGTTGCAGGCTCGAACGGATTGCGGATTCCTAGTATATCCAATGTATTCATCTGTGATCTGTAATGTCTATCATTGCTATATATTTATATATGATAACTATTTAGGTGTTGCTTATGTTTTTCATCCGCGCTAGTCCTTCCCCCGCTCTGTCGTTAGTTAAGTAACCTAACGGGTGATGACGGGACCCCGTGGCGAATGCGGATGGCATAAGCGTACACCATATTTTGGTTGTTTTCTGCAATGGTAGGATTAAATGATGGGACGCATTAAAAGAACTAATGCAAGAAAATAAACCAAGTAAAAGTCGATTGGAGCACTTTGAAAACCACTCGGTTCTTTTCAAAACTAAACTTTTAAACGCGGAGCTTGAACCACTCCTTTTAAAAGCTATCTCGTTCCATCGATTATATCAAGTTCACTACGTTCACGGTTTCGCCAAAACCATCCGTAGCCCTCCATCATTTCGGTTAAATGTTCGGTAGTATTCAAGCTATGTATTTTGACCTCACGCCAAGGCATAGTGATTGGTAGCTGCCTGATATTTATCTGTTGCATAGATAGAATGCGTTGGTTTAAGACAGTCGTACTGCCATTTTGGCCTACGTCTACGGGTGGGTTCAAATTAACCAGGATAATGATGGGAAGAACTTGACATGTGACTTATGACATTTTGACCTCACGCCAAGGTCATAAGAGCATCGGGCAAAAATCCACATCGGGAGTTTCATAAGTACTGAAACTTGCTAGCGTTGCATACCATTTGGAGTGTGATGATTCTGGTAGGATTCCTTCGGTTTTATCACGCGATGATATTTGGATCCCGATCCTACTGTGAGTATATGCTACTCCTCGGGAAAACTCTCACTTAACGATCAATGCTATAAACTTAGTAGGTGTCTAGAAAGGTGTTAGCGGGGCTACGCCCACAGGAAAAACAGGTTACTTAATTAAGGAACTTCACGAAAGCGTTGGAAAACCTCCCTCGAAGTACCGACACTGGCCTGGCTGAACGGTTAAGCAAGTATTGTACGGTGAGAGTGATCCTGACTAATCCTTTCTTTACGGTTTGAGAATGGATTCGAGAGACAGTGGGAGCCATCCAGTTTAGACAAACTAAAAACCACTCTAAACTTGCAAGAGCATCATGCTAAAGTGTTTCTTTTCTCTCTCCTAATTGCAGCGACCATTCATAATGACCGGACTTAAGTTATTACTAGATAAAAATATACTGACAGGGCCGAACTACAAAGATTGGCTCAGGAATGTCAAGATGGTAATCACTTATGACAAGTTGGGGTATGTACTTACCACCAAAGCTCCCCCTGTCCCAGGTCCCACCTCCAGCGTCGCGGATGTAGAAATCCGTAAGACATGGGAGATAGATTGCGCGAGGGCCAGATGCCTCGTACTAGCCTCGATGGACAACGAACATCAGAGGAGGCACGAGAATATGGACCTAGAGTCCATATTTCTTCATACAAAAGAACTGTATGGAGAGCAGTCTCGTATCGCAGGATACGAAGTGCCGAAGAAGCTTTTTTCGGCAAGGTTGGCCGTCGGATCATCCGTAGCGGAATACGTGCTTAAGATGATTGGCTACATTGAGGAGCTCGCGGACCTTGGGACCACGTTGGAGAATGAACTCTATACTGATTTGATTCTCCAGTCCCTTCCTTCCACTTACGCCCAGTTCATTCTTAACTTCAGCATGCAAGGAAAGGAGGTTGAACTTGCCGAACTTCTGAACATGTTGAGGGCTGCTGAGGGCACCCTACAGAAGGGTAGGGAGACATCCACTTTGTCTGTAGGAGGATCTTCCTCTTCTAGGTCCAGGGCGAAAGCCAAGGGCAAGAAGAAGAAAGCCCCAGCCAAACCAAGAGGCGATGTCGGTAAAGTGGATACGAAGGGAAAGGGTAAAGCAACAAAGATAACGGGGAAGCTAGTGGGGAAGGAAGAATGCTTCTATTGTCATAAAAGTGGTCACTGGAAACAGGATTGCAAGGCTTGGAAAGCCAGAACACTGGATTTGAAGCGAGTTGCAGCTTCAGCTTCAGGTGTGTATGTTATTGAAAACTGTCTATCAATAAACTCTACATCCTGGGTATTGGATACCGGATCAGGATCTCATATCTGTAATTCTTTGCAGGCGTTGAGAAAGCGTAGAGTTTTGAAGGCAGGTGACATGACCCTCAGAGTTGCGAAAGGTGCTAGCATGGATGTTGAGGCCGTGGGGGACTATCACCTGGGATTATCGGATGGACACTTTTTGGTTTTGCGTAGTTGTTATTATGTACCAAATGCAACTTGTAATATGATTTCTGTATCTTTATTGTCTAAAGAAGGTTATGAATTTGCATTTGTAAGTAATGTAGTGAACATTCACCTTAATCATGTTTTGATTGGGTCAGGTACATTGAACAACGGTATATACGTATTAAACCAACAACAGATTTTCAATGTCCAGAATACACACAAAAGAAAGTCTCCAGAAATAAATAAAACTTTCTTATGGCATTGTAGACTGGGTCACATCAATGAGAGAAGGTTGACTAAGTTACATGCAGAAGGATATTTGGATCCGTTCGAATATCAATCGTATGCAACTTGTCAATCCTGTCTCAAAGGAAAGATGACAAAGACTCCGTTCACTGGACACGGAGAAAGAGCGAGCGAGCTCTTGGGACTCGTACACAGCGACGTGTGCGGTCCAATGTCTACACATGCACGAAGCGGTTATTCTTACTTCATTACTTTTACGGATGATTTCTCAAGGTTCGGACATGTCTTCTTAATGAAGCATAAATCCGAAGCTTTTGATAAGTTCCAGGAATATAAGAATGAAGTAGAAAAACAAACAGGCAAAAGTATCAAGGCACTGAGATCTGATCGAGGTGGTGAATACTTAAGTGCCGAGTTCCTGGGTTACTTAAAAGAGAATGGAATTCTCTCTTAGCTTACTCCTCCATACACTCCGCAACATAATGGTGTATCGGAGAGATGGAACTGAACCCTATTGGATATGGTACGGTCCATGATGAGTAACGCTGAGTTACCACGATCGTTCTGGGGATATGCGCTAGAATCAGCGGCATACCTTTTGAACCGAGTTCCAACTAAGACTGTGTCTACCACACCGTATGAGTTATGGAGTGGGAAGAAACCCTATCTTCAATATCTGAAGATTTGGGGATGTCCAGCTTATGTCAAAAAGAAGCATACGGACAAGCTCGAGTCACGCTCAGTACTGTGCAAGTTTGTGGGATACCCAAAGAACTCCAGAGGGTATCTTTTCTATTACGCAGAGGAACAAAAAGTCCTTGTTTCTCGTAATGCCCATTTTCTGGAACATCAGTTCTTAGAAAAAGAAATAAATGGGAGCGCAATAGAACTGGAAGAAATTCCAGAACCACAAGCTATTACTGAAAGCTTAGTAGAACCAGAGGGTTCGAAAGATCAGGACATTCCCACGCCACTCCGCAGGAATAGTAGGCAGTCTCATCCGCCCGAGAGATACTACGGTTTTCTCATTGACGGGGATAGAGAGGATTGCATCATAGATTGTGATGAGCCTACTAGCTTCCAGCAAGCCATTTAGAGCGTCGACTCGGTAAAATGGCTGGATGCAATGCGGACCGAGATGGAGTCCATGTACACCAACAAAGTATGGACGTTGGACATTGCTCCAGACGGGGTAAAACCCGTAGGATGCAAGTGGATCTTCAAAAGGAAGATTGGTGTAGATGGACAGGTTGAGACCTATAAAGCTAGACTGGTAGCAAAGGGTTTTCGTCAGCGACCTGGTTTGGACTATGACGAAACCTTTTCTCCAGTAGCTATGCTGAAATCCATTCGGATCCTTCTTGCCATTGCTGCCTTCCACGATTATGAGATTTGGCAGATGGACATAAAGACAGCTTTTCTAGATGGTCATTTAGACGAGTGTGTCTATATGGATCAGCCAGAGGGTTTCATTCAGAGTGGGAGCAGCGGAAAGGTGTGCAAGTTGCTCAAGTCCATTTATGGACTAAAGCAGGCATCGCGGAGTTGGAACATCTGTTTTTATGAGACGGTCAAGGAATTTGGCTTTATCAAAAATCCAGATGAACCATGCATCTATTGTAGATTTGTAGCGAGAACTGTAGTATTCCTCGTTTTATACGTGGATGACATTCTCTTAATAGGAAATGACATTCCTATGCTACAATCTGTCAAGGTGTTCTTGTCACACAGGTTCTCCATGAAAGACCTGGGTGATGCCTCATACATTCTGGGTATCCGGATCTACCGTGACAGATCCAAGAGGATATTAGGACTTTCGCAGTCCAGGTACATCGACACCATACTGAAGAGATTCAGTATGGAAGATTCCAAGCGCGGTAATCTACCGGCTTGTCACGGGATCATCCTCTCCAAAGAGATGTCTCCCAAGACTGATTTGGAGAGGGATCGCATGTCTATTATACCCTACGCTTCTGCGGTAGGCTCTATAATGTATGCGATGTTGTGTACCAGACCAGAAGTGGCTTATGCACTGAGTGTGGTAAGCAGGTATCAGTCAAACCCTGGGGAGAAACATTGGATAGCAGTAAAGAATATTCTCAAGTACCTGAGAAGGACTAAGGAGATGTTCTTGGTGTATGGCGGAAAAGACCTGCAGATTGAGGCCTTTGCTGACTCCAGCTTCCAGAGTGACAAGGATGATTCCAAGTCCATGTCGGGTTTTGTCTTTACCCTCAATGGAGGGGCAGTGTGTTGGAAGAGCTCCAAACAGGAAACCGTTGCTGTCTCGACTATGGAAGCGGAATACATCGCTGCATCTGATGACGCAAAAGAAGCTGTCTGGATGAGGAAGTTCTTGAAAGAACTTCAGGTGGTTCCGTCCATTGTTGACCCAATACCTCTGTATTGCGACAACAACGGGGCTATAGCTTTAGCGAAGGAACCCAGGTCCCATCAGAAATCCAGACACATCTTAAGGCGGTATCACCTGATCAGGGAGATCGTGGATCGCCAGGAGATCAAGGTCCGGAGAGTTGCATCAGAGGATAACACTACAGATCCATTCACCAAGGCTTTTCCCCAGACTCAGTTCGAGCGGCTGATCGAGATGATAGGTCTTCGATACGCCAGTACATGGCCTTAGTGCAAGTGGGAGATTGTTAGTGTATATGCCCTAGAGGCCATTACTGTATCATACTAGTTTGTATATTACTTGATGGAAGCTTGGGATATTCACAGTTGTATATACAATCTTGCTCGAAATGGTAGTATGCTACTTGGTTTGTCTTTGCTTTAATATGTGCATGTGTTTCTTTTAGCATATTGCAGATATACATATTAGTAGAGCCCTTAGGATCTTTGCTTGATTACCAGCGTTGTGATGGCGCTCACACTCGTGGGAGCTGGGTGATCTACAAGCACATCCTTATATAGGTCCCTGGTCGTTGGACTATCGAGACAGGGCATCGATACTCCGGAGTAAACTAGCGTATGCGCTTCTCATCCCAGTGTGGGAGACGGTCTATCCCACAGCCGTCAGAACGTCGTACTTGGGATAGTATACGGGTGCTCGTTGGGTTACGAGTACACTGGATAGGACTCGTCGGGAACTGTTGGTTGGTAGTATACCTATCGTTAGTTATCAGTTTCCAGGTGACATGAGTACAGCTTAGTCCGCTGACTTGACACTGTCACTTCGCCTCGAGTGTGTTCCCACTGCACTTTGATTACTACCCTACCACGGTTCAAAGGAGTCGTGCAAACAGGTAGTTTTTGGGTGCAGTCCCGAAGCACTTGGAGGCAGTGACGGTTAGACAGGATTCGTCTCTCCCGGTATTGGGGGTTAACATCGCGTTGTGTCCAGGAGAGCCATTACACGAGTAGTCCCTGGCCAAGGCAAGCGAGATATACTGGTAGGTTTCCAGTGTTATCTCAGGGTGTTCTGGGCTTCATTCCGACATGACTTGTACCGCTATTAGAGGACTGACGTTCACCGCCCCTAGGCCCCCCATGCGATGTATCAGACGAACAGACCGGACTGTATTGAGATTGTCACATACAGGCTCAGTAGGAGTTCAGATGGGGTTCACCTCGTCAGTCTTCTTATCGACATCTACCTGGGGACCGTTACGTACAGCTAGTGCCGCTTGCGGTCTGTGGTTAAACCCACTGCCAGCGTAGTGTCGAGTCTTTAGAGTCCCACACAGAGAGCTATTCGCCTTTAGGCAAAATGAGTAGAGGTCGCATGGTTTTGCGACAGGGTTCGTTCGCATCCGAGCACTTGTGCACGTTTGCTGTCCGGACAGTTTATACTAGCGGGCTTTGGTTTAAGCCGGATCCTAGTATATGTTATGGGATTGGTTTTTCTCATTGTATTCGTGTTCCTCGGATCACGAATGCGGGTGCGTATGCACAGTTGCTTGAGATTGAGGGAGAGGACCTTGATTAGGGTTAATGGCTATTGTCATTTTATTAACCCTAATGTTTATGTGTGTATTATTGTTAATTAATAATTAGTTTAATTATTGTCCATGGTTATGGTTGTTGATCATTTGACTTCTTTGACTTGTTGACCTAGGTTGACACTTTGACCATCATCATTTCTTTTGGAAGATGCTTTTTGATCTTTGCAAATTGAAATGATAATGGTCATGTCATGATTAACCATGACAATTATCTAGCTAATTATTCAATTAAAATAATTCACACATATTAGTGAGAATGGTTCAATTATTTCTCATTCTATCATATCCTTTCTCTTTCTTGTTCTTCCTCTCCCTCAAGCTCTCTCCCTCTCATGTGTTGAGAAACACTTGAGCTTGAGAAAAACCCTCTCTTGATCTTCTCTACTCTCATCTAGGGTTCAAGCATTAGCACTTCTTGCACCCTAGTTACTCCTAGCTTGGAGTTGAAGCTAAAGGTTGAGGCTTTCGGGTGGATCTTTCTTTGACGGGAGAAGACGACAAGGTGACCTTCTTCCACTACTTCAAAGAGCAAGGAGAGAAGGACAAAAGACCAAAGGTATAACCTTTCTAGCACTTAGCTAGTTTATAGTTAGCTTTAGCAAGTTTTTGTTTAGCAAAGATCCTTACAAGTCTAGTCCATGTTGCCTTAGTTGATAAAAATCCGATTTTTATTCCGTTTTCCGCCTCCCCGCAAGCACCGGGGTGGGCAACGTGGACTTACATGATGTTGCGCTATGCTCGACTGGCCATAACTTGAAATCCCTAGCCAGGGTTGCAGTGATATACTGGTAAGAGTTATCAGTAGTTTCACGCTTGTTATGGACCTTACATCGGCATGACTTATCAAGCTACTGGGGTCTGACGTTTACCACCCCTAGGCGAGATAGGTGACATATCAGACGAACAGACCGGACTGTACGGTAAGTGTTACTAGTTGGATTCACAGGAGTGCGAGCGGGCTTGCTCGTTGATCTTCTGATCGCTCAATACCCAGGTGGCCGTTACGTTTAGCAGACCGCTTGCGGCTTGTGGGTGTTTGATATGATCATCACCTACTGCCGGCGTATTGACGAGTCTTTAGAGTCCTACACAGAAGTTTCCTGGCTCAAGCGAAACGAAATAGGAGCGCATATGTGATATGTGCGGGGCCGAGAATAATACCAGTATGTGATACTGTATTCTATTCTCGCGATTTGTATCATTGGACGGTTATATAAGATATAGCCGGGTTACCGAATCAAATGTTGATTCGATATATTGATACACTTGATATTAGTCGGTTATATGCAGTATGACCGGATCATTAAATCAAGTGTTGATTTAATGATTTAATGTATGATTATATATTTGATATATTACTTTACATTAACTAGTATTGGTTCACTTAAGATTATTCTTTCTCACTAGATTGTGCACATTGTATATATGATATATTTTTGTGCACTAGTTTGTATCATGTTTGATGATACATGCAAACTTGGGTGTGTGTATGACTTACACCAAGTTTATGTTAATGGTTAGGGATGTATTTATTTATTTATTTATTTTGGTAAAATAGAATGGTTGCTTTCTTTGTTTTTATGCTAGAAGCTTCATGTTGCTTCAAGCATCTTTGAAAAAGGGTAACCATTTTGTTTTTTCCTTTGACCTAACCATTTACCTAAACTATGGTTT
This sequence comes from Agapanthus africanus, assembly GCA_030015575.1. Taxonomy (NCBI): domain Eukaryota; kingdom Viridiplantae; phylum Streptophyta; class Magnoliopsida; order Asparagales; family Amaryllidaceae; genus Agapanthus; species Agapanthus africanus. The sequence continues at coordinate 54,687,041 of JASDDO010000006.1, read as the reverse complement.
AATCTCTACAAGAGTTTACTCACCCATGGTTGCAACATGATAAGTCTTCACTTGATTATTCATTTGAGATTATTCTTTTTATTCTTTTCTTTCTTCTTCATCTTCTTCTTCAAGTAAAGAAAGCTAGCTAGAAAATTTCAAGTGAAGAATCCAAGTGAGAAATCCAAATCCAAAGTGAACCCACTTCCTATTTCTTCATCTTCTACCACTTTCCATGTTGTATAGGGTGTTTTCTTCACAAGTTTCATGACCTAGTGAAGAGGGAGCTTGAGTTTGAGTCGCCTCGACGTAGATCATCTTCAGCATCAAAGTCAACGACCTAGCCTGCCCATTTCTCCGATGAAACCAACGCTAGAGTCCGGGATTCCGATGATCGCAGTGGAGGGACGTCAACACGGAGCTAGAGAAGTGGAGGACCAGATCTACAAAGGTTGTAGTCTCTTTCACTTAGTAGTTAAGTTGTTAACTTGCATTTGTTTTCGCCTATCCTCTAGTTAACGATCTTGCATAGGGTTTCTCGGCACATAAATTTTTGAATTTGGCATGGTTGATCACTTATGGAACCTCATGAGTGTGCCTAGGAGCCCTACAAGTCTGACGTTTACCGCCCCCAGACTGGATATGCGACATATCAAACAAAGAGACCGGACTGTACGGTAGTGTTACTGATTGGATTCACAGGAGTGTGTGCAGGCTTGCTTGTTGATCTTCTAATCGCTCAATACCCGGGTGGTTGTTACGTTTAGCTGACCGCTTGCAGCTTGTGGGTGTTTGATATGATCATCACCTACTGCCGGCGTATTGATGAGTCTTTAGAGTCCTACACAGAGGTTTCCTGGCTCAGGCGAAACAGAGTAGGAGCACATATATGATATGTGCGGGACTGAGATTAATACGATATGAGATACCGTATTCTATTCTCGCGATATATGATATCGGCCGGGTATATGTGATATAGCCGGGTTATCGGATCAAGTGTTGATTCGATAAAAAGATACATATTATATTAATCGGTTATATGTAATATAGCCGGGTTATTAAATGAAGTATTGATTTAATAATTTAATGTATAATTATATATGTGTTATATTACATTACATTAACTAATATAATCTCACTTAAATGATTCTTTTTCTCACTTGATGATACATTAATATATATGTGATATATGCTAATTGTATTATTTTCTTTTGTTACATTAAATATTATATATATATGATATATAATATTATAACATGTTAAGTTACAAATGCAACTAGGGTTTATGAGATTAAGTCATGCTTGGGTTTACATTTTATTTTGGTTAATTCTAAATGGTGGATAAATACTTAAGATATTATCTTTAGTTGACTTAGTCCACTCTTTAGATATTTTCTTAGATATTTGTTTACCAAACCCTAACCCTAGTCCATGGTTAGTTCTCTACAAGGGTTAAGCATGTCATGCTTAACCTTGATTGCATATCTAACCTCACAATAATTCATTTTGATCACTCATTATTCTTCATCTTCTTCTTGCTCTTCACAAAAGCTTGCTAGATTTTTTCTAAGTGATGAAATGAAGTGAGAAATAGAAAACTAAAGAGAGCAAAATTCCTACTTTATCATCCTTTTCTATACTAGCCATATAGATTAGTGTGTTAGCTTCACTAATCTCAAATTAGTGAAGTAATAGCTTGGGTTTGTGATTCCTCAAGGTAGATCATCTTTGATTGTGAAGATTATTAGCAAGAATGCTTCATTCACTTCATGGAGCCTCTCAAGAGTATGGGAACTTGATGATCACAGCGAAGGGAGCTCAACTCGGAGCTTATGATGTGAAAGAACGGACTACAAATGTTGTAATCCCTAACTCTTAGAAGTAAAGTTGTTTACTTGTTGTTTCTAACCCTAATTCTCTAGTTAAGATCTTTTCTTAGGTTGTTTGACACTTGAAATTTTTAAATACGGCATGTATAATGCCTTGTAGAACCTTGTTCTAGTGCTTAAGAACCTTACAATCATAACTCGCTTAAGAGATGGTCTCTTCCCATTCCATATCTCATATGGAGTGGTAGGTAATGATTTGGTTAGAACTCTATTCAATAGGTATGCTGCTATCTCAAGTGCATAACCCCAAAAGGAAAATAGGCAACTCAGCGGTGCTCATCATAGAGCGCACCATATCCATTAAGATGCGATTCCTCCGCTCCGATGCACCGTTGTGCTGTGGTGTATACGGAGGAGTAAGCTGAGAGAGAATCCCATTCTCTTTTAGATAGTCACGGAATTCCATGCTCAAGTATTGTCCTCCCCGATCAGATCGTAGGATTTTAATACTTTTACCCGTCTGGTTCTCAACTTCATGCTTATATTCTTTGAATTTCTCAAAAGCTTCAGACTTGTGTTTCAACAGGAACACATGTCCGTATCTTGAGAGATCGTCAGTGAATGTAATGAAGTACGAGGAACCATTTCTGGCATGTGTAGACATGGTACCATATACATCACTATGTATCAGTCCCAAGAGTTCCTTAACTCTTTCTCCGTGTCCAGTAAATGGATTTTTGGTCATCTTTCCTTTGAAACATGACTAGCAAGTTTCATAAGATGATAATTGGAATGGATTCAAATAACTATCTTTATGTAACTTAGCTAGTCGTGTCGCATTGATATGACCTAGTCTACAATACCACAAGAAGGATTCGTTCATTTCTGAACTCATCCTCTTGTGTGTGTTTTATACGTTAAGAACTGTGGTTTGATTTAGAATATATATGCCATTATTTAACGAGCCTGATCCAATCAACTTTTGATTCAGAAAAATGTTCATAACATTATCCTGTACTACAAAATTATATCCTTCTTTACTTAATAAAGAAACTGATATAAGATTGCATATCAGGTTCGGTATGTAATAGCATTCGTTCAGAATTAATATATTACCATTTGGTAATACAAGGTGATATTCGCCAACAGCTTTGGCTGCAACATTTGCACCATTCCCTATTCTTACGAAATGATCACCCATTCCCAGTTCTCTATCTTTCCTTAGCCCATGTAACATATTACATATGTGGGATCCTAATCCGGTATCTAATACCCAGGACGTAGAGTGTACTGAGAAACTATTCTCAGTAACTAACACACCCAAGAAGATGCATCAACATGCTTATTCTACGTTTGGGCGGCGTGGGAATCCAGATATTCCCCTATTTCCTGCTCTATCTTATAACAATTATAAGAAAGAACGGAACCAACATTCCCCTGCTCAGTATAACAAGCGGGTTCGGTCAATACATCCATAGTATTATCTTGATTAAGGCCTGACATGGTCACTACCTGGAGAGATAGAGAGAAGAAAATACTTAGCATATGCTCTTGCAATATTAGATTGGTTATTATCTTATCTAATCAGGATGGCTCCCACTGTTTTTATCAAATCTTCCTTCAAATCCTAAAAGGTAAGACTAGCCAGGATTAATTACACCTTACAAGTTCGCCAATCTTTCAGCCAGGCCAGTGTCAGTACTTTGAGGGAGGTTCCCCGTGCTTTCGCACGGACCTAATTAAAATAAACCTCGTTTACCCAGGGGCGTAACCCCGTTAACACCTTTCTAGGCACCTACTTGATTGGCTAATTATAATGTGTAAAACTCTTCCAGGAGTAACTTTTACTCGCAGTGGGTATCGGGATCCAACTATCTCATAGGAGGTATGCAATCTCATTGCAAATTTCAACACTTGAAATTCCCAATAATATTTTTCCCCTAGCAACTTATGACCTTGGCTATGGTCAACAAATCATAAGCGCTGGCCAAGTTCAACCCGTCATTTCCTGATTGAATTAAACCCACCCGTACGACCCTTGGCTAAGGTCAACAAAGTCGTACGACTACCCTAACTCAATCGCATCATATACGGTAGATAAGCACTAATCAGCTACCGCACATTACGCCTTGGCTAAGGTCAACAAACGCAACATGAATACTGAGCAGTACTTATCTGAAATGACGGAGGCCTACGACAGGTTTTTAAGAAAACCTTTTGCGTAATGAACTTGATATCGTTGTAGAATCGAGTGATTTTGAAAAGGAGTGTTTTTGAGGCTTTTCCTAGTTTTGCTAAAGAGGTCACTCCCGGTGAAGAGATCTCGGCTCTTTCCATGTCGAATAAGGTGCAGGATATTCTACAAGGAATACCGCTATGAAAAGCAAGAACTAGAGAAGCAATCAAAAGACAAAATCAAGTGGGTTATAGCATCTGCTAGTTTCTCTAAAGATGTCACTCCCGGTGAAGGGATCTCAGCTCTTTCCTTATCGAATAAGGTGTTGGATATTCTACAAGGAATACCGCTATGCAAAGCAAAAACTAGAGCTACCCTTTTTGAAAATTTGATTCTACAACAACTTTTGGGTTTCTTTCTTTTTCATTAATCTCATTAATGAAGTCCCATCATTTATGCTTCCTAAGCATCACAGAAGAAATGAAAATACAACGTACGCTTATGCCATCCGCATTCTCCACAGTGTTCTGTTATGCACCATTAGGTTACTTAACTAACGGCATAGCGGGGCGGGACTAGCACGGGTGCAAAACATAAGCAACATTTATTATATATCATATGTAAAATAATAAAGCATTCGTCTCAAGCATATAAAGTGATCTCATCACAGAATATCAGCAGCAAAAGTTTACATATGAAATATTGGATATACTAGGAATTCCGTGTTTTAAATTAAGCCAGTACCAAACACGGATTCTACGGTCGCGATGAATAGCCAAACCCACATCCCTAGACCCCTACGAGAGCGGCAAGCAACCCTACCAATTATAGAGTTAGGAGACCCGGTCTCGACTCCTCGAAATGGTCTCCCACTGGACTCTAGAACCCGGTTACTTGTACTCTCCACCTTGGGTCTATCCTAATGCGGAAAAGTAAATAATATACAACAATGGTGACATCATCCTCAACTCAGAAGTGCCCCAATAAAAGAATATTACATACAAGTTTTTACATGAATGAAAATGAAAAACTCTCATCTCACATAAAAAAAACTCCGGCTATTCAAAACACGATGATTCAATATAACATATACCAGCAACACATAACATCACATGTCATCAACGTAAGTAAATATGCGTATCCAAATTGTCGTTGACATAAGCAACGGAACCGGCGATACACCACATATTACACTTACGGTCGAAGAAAAGAAAATGCCAAACTACAACATTTGGAATCCACAATCACCTTAGACATCATAAACCCGAAGTATCACATACTTCGGACTTCATGCCTAACAATATGAATTCTAAATATTGTATCACATTCCACAAATAGCTAGATAATGTTAAACAATCCGATCGAATCAACAAACACCCAAAATTTCCTAAAGAGCTCAACACTTGAGCACAGTTTAAAAATACTCAGAACAGGCCACAGTACCTATGGACCAAACCGTAGAAGGGCCAATCCTTGCCTCGCCTATGGCGCCGCGGAACTAAAGCAAACCCTAGGGTTTGGCGGCGGTTCTAACGGTCATAAAATCGAGTTAGGATTTCGTTCTTCTAGAGGGTCCATCTTATTACTTGCATGATTTTTGAATGTTCATTAACTTGGAAAAATCCAACTCTTGGAAAATTTCCAGCAAGGAAGAAAATTGGGTATTTGATATTCGTTTGAATCTTTTAACGCCGTCTAAATAACCCGAAAGAATGATAGAATTATGACTACGAAACACTCCGAATTTCTTTACAGAAAGTTAACATTTCATGCAATTTCAGCAAAAACAAGCAACACCTGAAACACCAAAACCCAGAGACCAGAACACCAAACCAAAACGAACCCGAAATAGCAACATGGAGCCGACCAGCTCGGAAATTTAGTGAATGTCGCCGGGTCAAATCCGGCCAATTGGATTCATTTTTGTCCAGTGTTCATGTTACATCTCATATAATATTCTGCAGTTGCTTAAAAAAAATTTAGACGACTTAAAAATTTCGACAGAAACTAGATTTTCATTTCGAGTGTTTCGAAGTTGTTTCGGTTTCGTAATTCTACAAACATCGTCTAATTCTTTAGCTTGGCTCTGATACCACTGCAGGGTTACCTAACACGACAGCAAGGTTTCAGGAGGCATCGTCCATGCCATTTTCAAAAAATTGCCATGCTACATAACCCTAACCCTAGAATCTTAAGTAGAGAATTAGACAATACAACATGTAAACTACTTTACATCTAAGTGAATATAGAATACAACCTTTGTAGACGTCCTTCACTTCAATAGCTCCGTGTAGTAGTCTCTTCGCTCAAAGTAGCAATCTTCCGGACTCTAGAATGGCTCCACAAGATGAAAGGAACAAGTTTGCACGAAGTCTTCGAGGCCGAAGATGATCTACGTCGAGGAGACACCAACTCAAGCTACCTCTTCACTAATTAGGGATTAGTGAAGGTAGCACCCTAAACTAAATGGCTAATCTAGTAGAGGATGATGAAGTAGGATTTTTGCTCACTTTAGAATTAATTTTCCTACTCTTTTTACTTCACCTTGAGAAAGCTAGAGAGCTCAATCAAGAAGATGAAGCAAATAATGGATGAGAGAGTGAATGGCAACCATGGGTGAGTTCATATCATATATTACTCTTGTAGAGACCTAACCATGGCTTAAGATAATGGTTAGGTTAATAAATATCTAATGTAAGACAAATTTAGTGGACTAAGTCAGTGGTTTCCACAAGCTTCCAAAGCTTGCAACCATGCTTAATTTTCATCAATTTATATTTGCATTAAATAAATAAAACCCTAATTATCTAATGGCATGGTATGAGTCTTATACACCCATGTTGCATATATAAACTAGCATGACACAATAATATATATCACATATATATTTAGTGTGCAAAAGTGAGAAAAAATAATGCTTAAGTGAGCTAATATTAGTTAATGTAAATCAATATATCAAATATATATAATTATACATTAAATTATTAAATCAACACTTGATTTAATAATCCGGCTATATCACATATAACTGACTAATATTATATGTATCAACTTATCGAATCAACAATTGATTCGATAACCCGGCTATATCTCATATAACCGTCTGATATCACATATCGCGAGAAAAGAATACAGTATCACATACACATATTAATCTCGATCCCGCACATATCACATATGTGCTCCTACTTCATTTCTCCTGAGCCAGGATACCTCTGTGTAGGACTCTAAAGACTCGTCAATACGCCGGCAGTAGGTGATGATCATATCAGTCACCCACAAGCCGTCAGCGGTACTAGCTGGACGTAACGGCTACCCGGGTATTGAGCGATCAGAAGATCAACAAGCAAGCCTGCTCATACTCCTGTAAATCCTGTCAGTAACACTACCGTACAGTCCAGTCTTTTCGTCTGATATGTCACATATCTACTCTAGGGTGGTATACGTCAGACCCCAGTAACCGATAAGTCGTGCCGATGTGATGCTCATAACGGGTTGAGAAACTACTGATAACATTTACCAGTAGATCTCCGTATCAGCTCTGGCCAGGGACTTCCTTTTATAGCCAATCGAGCACAGCACAACATCAACCCCCAATACCGGGAGAGACGAATCCCCTCCTATCGCTTATTACCTCCATGTGATTTGGGACTATATCCAAAAGCCACCGTTTTGCACGTTCTCTTGAACATGATAAGGTGGAAATCAAAGCACAGTAGGAATCACACAAGACTCTATGACGATCTCGGGTCTACAGACTAACCTGTACCAGTGACACCAGAGAACTGCTATCTGACGATAGGTATAATACCAACTAGGAGTTCTCGGCGAGTCTGTTCAGTATACCCAGTCTCCACTGAGCACCCGTATACCATCTTTGATGTCAAACACCAATGGATGTGGGATCATCCATCGCCCATCATATGGGTCAAGAAGCGTATACGCTAGTCTACTCTGGAATATCGATGCCCTGTCTCGATACATTCTCAACTAGGAACAATTAAAGGATGTACTTATGGACTACCCTGACCCCCTAGTATGATCTCCATCATAGTCTTGGTAGCCAAGTACTCATCCTAAGGGCTTTATCAACATATGAGAGCAAAACAGTATCACAATACAAGTCTACATGATAAGACAAAGAGCAACCAGATAGCATTCTATCATGTCGAGCAAGAAAGTCCTCTTTATATATGTCGAAGCATCCACTATAATGTACACCATATGTACAATAATAGCCTCTAGGGCATACACATAACTAACAGATCCCACATCTATTTATAGCGTATTAGCAAACGCATCCGACGGCTCAGATCGTTTCCCGCCAAAACAACGCTTCACGCTCGACGGACGTCGACGTTCCACTTGTCGCACAACCATTGAACACGTCCCTTCGAGCGCAGTAGAAAGCGGCGACCCGTCATGTCAGCCAACCGCCGTCGGACACGTGGCCTGGTATCTCAACGAACGTACGATCGAATCAGCGCTTCCTCTTAAATACACGATCTCCTCTCTGATCCACTGACGTCACCAAAGGATACGCTTAATTGTCTCGGGAATCCGTGCCGACGAGGTTTTCAACTATGAACTGAGCCCGGGTGATCGATCGGACCACTCTTGACCCGACCCATAAATAGGTCGGGATGAGAGTGGGGGCTAATGATGAGGCTAATAAGTGGGAGCTCCCCGGATCATGACACGTGGCACATGGCATATCCCGATGCACACGGGAATAGGACAAGGACTATGCATTGGAGGCGTCTCCCGGGCTATCGTCCCGCTGCCTGGACCAGACCTCCGAGGATTCCCTGAACATTCCTGTGCTCGCCAAGTAAACGACCATTGGCTCACCGCCGAGCCCTCCTACATGCCAAGCATCACGGCCTTTCGCCTCCGAGCTATCCAGGAGCCGAACCAGATCGGCCTCCCGCCCTCTTTTAGGCTTCTCGTCGAGCTAGGCTTCCTCGGTTCTATCGAGCAACCCAGAACACAGATCATAGGCATCCCCGCCACGGCTCCGCAAATCTCGCCAGGCACGAGATATCCGTTGCCCCACGATCCCGCGTTCCACGCCGTCACATCCCCCATTAACGAGCATATCTCGTTGTTGGGAATCCTCCCATGCACGCAAACGCGTATGTTTTGGAAATGTGTACGTTTTTATGGAAAACGGAATGCGCGCATGAGATCGTTCTCGTTTTAAATATTTATAACCGTAAATGCACGGCGCGTTGTAGCGAGCCGGTAAGCACGGGTCGATACGCAGGGAATTGAGTATTAGGTATCCTTGTTTAAGGTTAACAAATCAAAAAATTGGAGTTTTGTCACAAAAATATAAAAGAATAAAAACAAGGAAAAAAAAGCAAGAAAAGGAGTTGAGGAAAGAATGGTTGTGGCTTGGTTCGGAAGCTTGAATCGTGACGTTTACCTCTACGCTCCCTTGGTTATAAGTTGTCCGGATTTACCTTGATTCCGGCATAAAGCACGACTTGTCAACGTGGTTGCGGAGCACAAATCGTCAAGGTCTGACATTCGCCACAAAGCACGAAACGAGTCCGTTTTGGTCACTTTTCGTTTGTATGTCCGCGCTTGGGGTATCAACACTAAATACGAGGTTCTTCAAGCATACCGCAATAATGAAAACACAAAGAGGTTAGTGAGAGCAAAAGATATTGGTGTTGAGTTTGCTAAGAGTTTGTGAAGGTATATAGTATATGAAACAAAGAGTTTGTCAAGCTCTTTATCACAACATACCATATCCTAGCTTAGCAACCTTAACACCAAATGGATTTTAAGCACATTAAACATAATCAAGAGGTGGAGGAGGCAAAGCCTTCCATCTCACTTCCTCACGCACACCACAACCAAAATGAAGATTTAGCTAAGCATAATGAAAAGAAAGCAAGAAAAGAGAGCAAGTATATAAAAGAAAGCAACAATATATTATAAACACTTGAGAACAAGATACAATATTTGGTAACTTGTTCAACCTCCTTAATGAAGCTCTCCAAAGAGAGCTTCAAAGGGGAAGAAGAAGAAGAAACCAAGATGAAGCACACTTACCCTCAAGCTAAACAAAAACAAAGCAAAACAAAATTATGAAATGGTATATACATGGTACCTCTATCCCTTGCCCACTGATATGTATTTATAGGCTCAAAAGAGAAATAAATAAACAATAAAAATAATACTACGTGGCAGCAAGGGAGGCACAGAAGAAAGATGGGGCCCACAGGAGGAGGTGGGGCCGGCCTAGCCGGATTTTTAGGGTTCGTCGCCGGGTCAAATCCGAGGAGTGGGGATCGTATTGGGTGTGTGGTTTTGTGTGCACTCCAATAAGCCTCTGATGCTGTTTGCTTGGTCTTATTTCACCTGGTTTGTATGCAGAGAATTGGAGGGAAATGAGATGCTTCAAATTACATCATATCTTTATGCATTCAATGCCCATTAATGCACATCACACCAACACATGCCCACTTGCATAACCTATCATGCCATGGCTGCCCCCACATGGTCTTTGCCCAAGAGTTGTGTGCAACATGCATTGTGTTGGACCAAAAAGTGCGTGCACACATTTATTTTACAAAAGCTCTTGGGATATCAGTCGGTTTTCTGGTCTGCTGGCAGTGTCGGCTCACAGACGATATATCCGTGATTTTGAATGTGTTTCCGATGTTTTATCACGAATACCTATAAACTGTAATTACAGAGCAGATACTGATTAATAGCACCGATATATAACAAAAAAGATAATGAATGAGCGGTATTAAAATGCAGTTTTCAGTGATGATCAAATACCCCCAAACTTATCTATTGTTCGTCCCGAGCAATACAAAAAATCTTAGCCTTACTTTCGCAGGGAACGCGATTGCACTGAGCACGTGCAACAAGCCGTTAAACCTCTAGGAGGAGTGTTGTCTCCTGAGGGTTTTCAGCGGATTACACCCACAAAATCCAGTCAAGTTAGTCTCATAAGTTAGCGTCGATTCTACTCCTACAGTTTAGTATCTAAGTCAGAAATTCTGTCATCCTAAGTAAGAAATATTCAACCCTTATGTTTCATGCCTCCTATCTATTTATCCCTAAATCCTATACGCATTTACAGCTTAGAAAGATGTCGGTAACTCTTAAGTTTTCCTTCTAACAGTGCGGTCTCAAGTCAGGAATTTTTTATCAACTTTATAGAAACATAAGTCTTATTCTTCGTTTTTATCTTTCCTCCAAATATCGATTGTATACCCCTACGTGTGTGTAAATTTGCATCCCTACGCTTAAGAATTCAATTCAAGCTATAGTACCCTTGCCTTAATACCTAATACTACTTCTTTTCATTAATGGATGGACGGTTTTGCTCACACACCTTTCATGCGATCATTAATGCTTCTTGAGGCACTAACAGCCGATTACTGAATGTATGAGCTTAAAGCGCAAATAGCAGTCTCCAGGTCTTGACTTTATTATTTTCTTCTTTTATTTTTCTTTTTCTTTTCAAGACCGGATATATTTTTCAATGATGCTCTTTTTTGGTGTTTAGCTTTAAATACCGATTTTTCTTTCATACTAGGCTTTCAGGCAAGAGTATTTCTAGGTATCATCTACTATTCCAAGTTTCAAGGTGTGTGTATGTGCAATTTATATACTTTTTAAATTTGGACTCGAGAACAGAAACTATTTTTCAGACTTATCTTTCAGTAAATCATCAATACTCTCCCTTCATCTTGACTTAACTGAAGAACTGAACTCAAGATTATCTATTTCTCAAAAAAAACTGTAAAGACGTATAATTACTAAGTTTAAATAGAATGAGGGTTATTTTTAGGGTTTTCAATTCTTAAGCCTAGGATTTAGTTACATCTAACGTATCAACTAAACTTTCGGAAAAAATTCTAAATTACCCTATTAGATAACTTGAAAAGTTTTTATATTTTGGTACATTTTTTCAATTTTTATGGGTTTTTTTTAATATATATGCAATACAGAATATACACATGATGCAGTGCTCACCCCCAAACTTGAGTTTTACGATGTCCTCATCGTTGCCCTCGCGTCCGGTAGCTAGACTTAGACACCAGGGTGAGAATTTTATTCAACGAAAAAGGAAAAAGCCTAAGATTAATTACAGCATTTACATGTTAAAGGACTGGGTTAGTGCAGAAATTAATACCAGCCACAAAAAGATTTTGTCTATATAATGTAGGGGCTGGTAAAAGAATGTGTATAAAAAGAAGAAAAAGAATATGTATATGTTAGTTGTTAGTGAAGGGCATGGGCGTGAAAAAATAGGGGTCAGAAGACGCTGAAGGTGAAGATAAAATTTTGAGGAAGTCAATGAATTGTTTTCTGAATGAATTGAATGTTCGATAAGCAAATGTGGAGTTCCGAAGTCAAGTTCGTGTAAAAACTGGAGTTCATCTGCAAAAAGTTCAGAAAAAGAAAGGTTCAAAGGATGATCCCAAAATGATCCTGACTCTAACTCACCAAAAATATCAAGTTAATCCGCAAAAATTTCCTCAAAACTCGACATGAAAGAATAATTTTCAATGTTGCCTCCTCCCTTTTATTTTTCACTATCCTACACTCATTATTTACACTCTCTCCCAAAACAATTTTTCCTTTATCACATTCATCACTGGGTAGTTCATATCATCTAAAAAGGTAGGTTCTCATCCTAATGTTTCTTCCGAAACAATATCAACAGGTGATACAAAAATTATGGGTTCCCGATCATTGATCTCTTCTAATCCATCCCAACCATACACGACAAATTCACAAGATTTCTCCTCTAAAATTGGAAAGCAGAAATCAGTCGGTTCAAGAATTTCTTCATCAAGTATTATTTCAGTTAAATCAATCTCTAAAGTCACAAGAGGTTCAGTGGATACTTGAAGGCTAGTGGTGGGCTGACTTAGAGGGTTTTCTTGTGTGTCCTGGTAGCACTCAGTCAATTCAATCGTATCATCATCTAAGAAATCATCAAAATTTGATTGATCATTTACCTCACTTGGGTGACTCCCTAGATGACAGACATTAACATTATCGGGTTCAGATTGACTGTGCTCACTCCCTAGAATCCTATCAGCTAAATGTTTCACTTTTTTCTCTATGTTAGCCAAAGATTGGGCCTGAGCAAAAAATAATTGCTCAGACTGCTGTATGAATAGGGCTGACGGGATTTCATGCGTAAAATAAGACTTCCTGAGGTTAAAGAAGCTTTGAACAGAAAGGGTTTAAGAAAAGCGGTTGGTCCTGACGGGATTCCTATCGAGATTTGGAGATGCTTAGGAGAAATAGGCGTTAAATGGCTGACAGATCTGTTTAATAAGATTTGGCAGACAAAAAAGATGCCAAATGAATGGAGAAAAAGTATCCTTGTACCTATCTACAAGAATAAGGGTGACATTCAAAGTTGCTCAAACTACCGTGGAATAAAACTGATGTGTCACACCATGAAATTTTGGGAGAGAGTGATTGAACACAGGCTAATGAAGGATATTAAGATAACAGAGAACCAATTTTGGTTCATGCCTGGACGATCGACGACAGAGGCGATTCATTTGCTTCGTTAACTTGTCGAGCGCTTTCGAGAGAGGAGAAGAGATTTGCATATGATATTTATTGATTTAGAAAAAGCGTACGATAAGGTACCTAGAGAGGTATTATGGGGGACAATGATGAAGAAGGGGGTCCCCGTCAAGTATATTGAAATAATCAAGGATATGTACGACGGAGTAGTGGCAAATGTCAGAACTTGCGGCGGCTTAACAAGTGATTTTCCGATTACTATTGGTTTACATCAAGGATCTGCATTAAGTCCATTCCTGTTTACCATCGTGATGGATGAGCTTACTAGAACTATCCTAGATGAGGTCCCTTGGTGTATGCTATTCGCTGATGATATTGTTCTAGTAAATGAGACGAAAGCAGGGGTAAATGCCAAATTGGAATTATGGAGGCAAACATTGGAATCTCGGGGATTCAGATTGAGCAGGTCCAAGACAACATATATGCACTGCAAATTTAGTAGCCAGAGAAATCAAAACCATATTGGTATAACATTGGAAGGGCAAGAGATATCACCGAGCGACCAGTTTAGATATCTAGGTTCCATCATCCAAAGGAATGGGGAGATCGATAGTGATGTTAATCAAAGGATCCAAGCTGGTTGGTTGAAATGGAGGAGTGCAACAGGGATTTTGTGTGATCGTAACTTTCCGTTAAAATTGAAAGGGAAGTTTTATCGGAGTGCTATTCGGCCTGCCTTATTATATGGTACAGAATGCTGGGCTCCTAAGAAGCATCATACACGTAGCGGAGATGCGCATGCTTCGTTGGATGTGCGGTAACACTAGAAAAGATAAGATGCGAAATGAGGATATTCGTGCAAAAGTTGGTGTAGCACCCATGGAGGAGAAGATGCGGGAAAACCGGCTAAGATGGTTTGGTCATGTGCGACGCAGACCTATGGAAGCACCGGTTCGACGAATAGATACTCTCGATATGGGCAATGGCAAAAGGGCAAAAGGGAGACCGAAGAAAACATGGATGGAGGTGATACGAAACGATATGGTTGCCAAAGGACTCAATGAAAGTATATTGTTCGATAGAAGTGAGTGGAGACAGAGGATTCATGTGCTGGACCCGGCGTGATTCTCATGTTGGTTCATGTAGCCTACCCCATATGCTTGGGATAAAAGGCTCAGTTGTTGTTGTTGTTGTTGTTGTTTGCTGTATGAATAGGGCTAACGTAGAAGCTGTTTGATTCTCGACCGCAGTCATTACTTCAATACATTTTTCTAGAGCGGTCAACCTAGCATCCATCTCACTATCATACCTTACAGATGGTTCAATGGTTTCGGGTTGGAGGAGTTGTGATGGTGATGATGCTAAAGCAGTCATTCTGTCGACCTCTTTCTCTAGATTTTCAATCAGTTGGTCAATGGTTGAAGTGGGACTGGGTTCAGGAGTGCTAAGGGGTGACCGTTAAGAATTTGGAACGGTTGGTCACCCCCTAGGAAAGGATAATCATCATGAATGTGGGAAGAATTTTGGCAATTTGAACAAATAATTTGGGATTGAGTTTAAACAAAAGAATAGGAATCGTGAAAAATTGAATTGAATTGTGTGTCACCCATTTTAACAAGAATTCACAAAAACAAAGAATATCACACCCCTAGCAGTCTACGGTATTCTAAGTCAACTAGACCCGCTCTAGAACCTGATTGATGAAGTAAAACTGTGTCGAAAAATAGGTTCAAGATATACAGATCACGAAGTCAGGTAAGTACAAGAGTGAAGGGGAGGTTTTCCGACGCTTTCGCAAAGGTCCTTAATTAAATAACCCTTTCTCTTTTGGCGGTTGCACCGTTTAACACTTGCCTAGACACCCCGTGAACGATATATCGTTAAGCAAAGTTCTAAACACAATTAACCTCTCCTAATGAGCGTGAAGTCCTTAGAGTCAAAGTCTAATTGATTTTAATTTACTGAGGGTATGCAAGAATGCAGTTTTGTGATTTGTGGGCTACGGAGAAAAGGTGATGAAATCGTTTACTGTATCTTGTTTCGGTCTTTGTGCCCTTAATTCTGTATTAAAATGCATTGCGCAATCAAATCAAAGAATTCAAGAAATCATGAAATTCAAATATTTCTTTTTCGGTTAAGTATTATGCGCTGCAACAAATACGGTTAGTTCTCTTTGCAATTGGCGGCAAAATTATGCAAAGAATTCTGCAAAAGATAGAGAATTGGATTGCGTCGGATTCGAGAGGAGGTGTTAGGAAATACGTACCAAATGGATTTGGTTTAAGAAAACCCTTTGAAAGTGATCCGAGTCGTTGAATGTTCGCTTGCGCGGGTCAAACTACCCAGATCTTTAGCACTAATCTTCCCCAACGTCTTGAAATTACAATTGAACCTCGCTCCGCACGATCGCTGGTCGTAATTCCGCGAAAAACCTAAAATGTCGGAAAGTACGATATTTAGTGTCAAAAGCGATACGAATGCCCCAATTCCTACACACTCAAAATTATAAAAATCAAACAAGACCAAAAGAACCAAAACACAGAACTAGAGATCACAAAAAGAGAAAAAACCCAAAATCATACTAAAAGGCCGGCGACGCCGAAATTCCTTTTACTATCGCCGGTTTTTTCAGAGGGTTAGGTGCAGAGCTTTTTGGTGGGGTCTCTAGGCTATATTAGTGTTCTAATTGTTTTACTTGATTTTTAAATTGAATTGCAGAGTGATAGCAGGTATAAACAACAGAGAACAAAGGTTAGAAAAATCGTATTTTATAGTTTTTGACAAAAATGAGCTAGAAGTTAGTTTTGTTAGTAAAACCAGAAATAGCAATATCTAATAACTACAACTCCCCGGCAACGGCGCCAAAAACTTGTTGGGAATCCTCCCACGTGCGTAAACGCGTCTGTTTTGGAAATGTGTACGTTTTTATGGAAAACGGAATGCGCGCACGAGATCGTTCTCGTTTTAAATATTTATAACCGCAAGTGCATGGCGCGTTGTAGCGAGCCGGCAAGCACGGGTCGATCCGCAGGGAATTGAGTATTAGGTATCGTTGGTTAAGGTTAACAAATCAAAGAATTGGGGTTTTGTCACAAAAATATAAAAGAATAAAAACAAGGGAAAAAAGCAAGAAAAGGAGTTGAGGAAAGAATGGTTGTGGCTTGGTTCGGAAGCTTGAATCGCGACGTTTACCTCTACACTCCCTTGGTTATAAGTTGTCCGGCTTTACCTTGATTCCGGCATAAAGCACGACTTGTCAACGTGGTTGCGGAGCATAAATCGTCAAGGTCCGACATTCGCCGAAAAGCACGAAACGAGTCCGTTTTGGTCACTTACCGTTTGTATGTCCGCGCTTCGTGTATCAACACTAAACACGAGATTTTGTAAGCATACCGCAACAATGAAAACACAAATAAGTTTGTGAGAGCAAAAGATATTGGTGTTGAGTTTGCTAAGGGTTTGTGAAGGTATATAGTATATGAAACAAAGAGTTTGTCAAGCTCTTTATCACAACATACCATATCCTAGCTTAGCAACCTTAACACCAAATGGATTTTAAGCACATTAAACATAATCAAGAGGTGGAGGAGGCAAAGCCTTTCATCTCACTTCCTCACGCACACCACAACCAAAATGAAGATTTAGCTAAGCATAATGAAAAGAAATAAAGAAAAGAGAGCAAGTATATAAAAGAAAGCAACAATATATTATAAACACTTGAGAACAAGATACAATATTTGGTAACTTGTTTAAGCTCATTAATGAAGCTCTCCAAAGAGAGCTTCAAGAGGGAAGAAGAAGAACAAAACCAAGATGAAGCACACTTACCCTCAAGCTAAACAAAAATAAAACAAAACAAAATTATGAAATGGTATATACATGGTACCTCTCTCCCTTGCCCACTGATCTGTATTTATAGGCTCAAAATAGAAATAAATAAACAATAAAAATAATTCTACTGTAGGGATGCTCGGCACACGCACAAGGGTCTAGGAGGCATCAACCATGCCTGATTTAAAATTTAGCCGTGCCGAACAACCCTTAACCAGATCTTTAAACTAGAGATTAGGCGAAAATAAGCATGTTAAACACTTTAACACTAAGTGAGAGGGATTACAACCTTTGTAGATCCGGTCCTTCACTTCTAAAGCTTCTTGTTGAGGTCCCTTCGCTGCGATCATCGTGTTCCGGACTCTCGAGAGGCTCCACCAAGAGAAACATGCAAGCTTGCTTCCGATCTTCGATAACAAAGATGATCTACCTTAATGTTTCATTAACACAAGCTCTCACTCACTAAATGAAGTGAATACCCTCATCTAAATGGCAAGGATAGATGAGGATGATGAAGTATGATTTTTTCTCTCATTTGTTTTCTATTTCTCACTCATTTTCATTACTTAAAGCAAAGCAAGAAAGGTTTGCATCAAGGAAGAAGAAGAAGAAGAATGGAAACCTTTTGTGATGAATAATGAAAAAGTAATAATGATTAATTATGCAACCATGGTTAAGGATGACTCATGTAGAGATTTAACTAGGGCTAGGGTTTGGGTTGGGTTAAGAACGAGTCACACAAAAATATCAAGCATAATATCTCTTTCATGACAAAAGAAAACCTTCTAGAAGGTTCATGAATGAACTAACCCAATTCAAACCCTAATCTTGTTTAATCTCCACTAAACATGTTGCATTAGTAATCATATCATGTTACAATATTATATATCACATATATAATATTTATTGTAACAAAATAAAATAATACAATTAACATATATCGCATATATATCAATGTATTACCCGAGTGAGAAAAAGAATCTTTTAGTGAGCTAATATTAGTTAATGTAGTTTAATAAATCATATATATTATTATACATTAAATTATCGAATCAACACTTGATCCGACAATCTGGCTATATCGCATATAACCGACTAATATCTCATTTACCGATTCATCGAATCAACACTTGATCCGATGACCCGGCTGATATCAAATATCGCGAGAATAGAATAAGGTATCTCATATTGCATTATCCTTGGTCCTGCACATATCACATATGTGCTCCTACTCCGTTTTGCCTGATCAAGAAACCTCTGTGTAGGACTCTAAAGAATCGTCAATACACCGGCAGTAGGTGATGATCATATCAAATACCCAAAAACTGCAAGCGGTCAGCTAAACGTAACAGCCACCCAGGTATTGAGCGCTCAGAAGATCAACAAGCAAGCTTGTACATTCTCCTGTGAATCCAGTTAGTAACACTCCCGTACAGTCCGGTCTCGTCGTCTGATATGTCTCATATCTCGTCTAGGGGTGGTAAACATCAGACCCCAGTAGCTTGATAAGTCGTGTCGATTTGAGGTCTATAACAATTCGAGAAACTACTGATAACACTTACCAGTAAATCTCAGCAATCCTGGCCAGGGATTTCCAGTTATAGTCAATCGAACACAGCACAACATCAACTCCCTATACCGGGAGAGACGAATCCCCTCCTATCGCTCATTGCCTCCATATGATTCAGGACTGTACCCAAAAGCCACCTTTTTGCACGCCCTCTTGGATGTGGTATGATGGAAATCAAAGCACAGTGGGAATCACATAAGACTCTGTGACGATCTCGGATCAACAGACAACTCTGTATCGGTGTCACCGGAGAACTGCCATCTGACGTGAGGTATAATACCATCTGGGAGTTCTCGGCGAGTCCGTCCAGTGTACCCAGTGTCTACTGAGCACCCGTACACCATCCTTGATGTCAAACACCGATGGATATGGGATCATTCATCGCCCATCATATGGGTCAAGATGCGTATACGCTAGTCTACTCTGGTGCATCGATGCCCTGTCTTGATACACCATCGACTAGGAACAGTTATAGGATGTACTCGTCGACTACCGTGGCCCTACTAGTATGATCTCATCATAGTCCCAGTAGTCGAGTACATATCCTAAGGGTTTTATCAACATGTAACATAGAGACAATCAGAATATATGTTAAGATAAATTACAACCAGATAGCATACTATCATGTCGAGCAAGAAAGTCCTCCCTGTATATGTCCAAGCATCCATTACAATATACATCATATGCACAGTAATGGCCTCTAGGGCATACATATAACTAACACCTACGTGGCAGCAAGGGAGGCACAGAAAAAAGATGGAGCCTATAGGAGGAGGTGGGGCAGGCCTAGCCGGATTTTTAGGGTTCGTCGCTGGGTCAACTCCGAGGAGTAGGGCTCGTATTGGGTTTGTGGGTTTGTGTGCACTCCAATAAGCCTCTGATGCTGTTTGCTTAGTTTTATTTCACCTGGTTTGTATGCAGAGAATTGGAGGGAAATGAGATACTTCAAATCACATCATATTTTTATGCATTCAATGCCCATTAATGCACATCACACAACACATGCCCACTTGCATAACCTATCATGTCATGGCTGCCCCCACACGGTCTTTGCCCAAGAGTTGTGTTCAACATGCATTGTGTTGGACCAAAATGTGCGTGCACACATTTATTTTACAAAAGCTCTTGGGATATCGGTTGGTTTTCTGGTCTGCTGGCAGTGTCGGCTCACAGACGATATATCCGTGATTTTGAATGTGTTTCCGATGTTTTATCACGAATACCTGTAAACTGTAATTACAGAGCAGACACTGATTAATAGCACCGATATATAACAAAAGAGATAACGAATGAGCGGTATTAAAATGCAGTTTTCAGTGATGATCACTCGTCGTTAATAGGGGATCCCGCCATTCTCGCAGGCGTAACGCTAGGGGCGTAACGGCCGGCGAGAATTTCGCGCCCGCTAGCACATGGTTGCCGCTATATAAACCTCTCTCTCAGACGACTCAGACAATACAATTTTTACCCAACATGCCGCTACTCTGCCCAAATATCTCGACTAACTTGATCGTCTGAGGGTCCAGGCGGTACGACCATTCCGGGACTTCTTTGCAGGTAGCCCGGCTTCACACCAAATCAAGCCCATTGAGGTCCACACGCTTCAGGAGGCAACCCTCAAACGAAATCTCAGCCCTTCACCAACGCTGTCGGCAGATCGACGGAAGACAACATCTGAAGAAAAGCGAGGTCTCCATCAGAAAGGTGGGTGGATTTTTGATGACCCCGGACTTCCCATTGCATAGATGTCAATTTAGATGTAAGAGGATGACTTCATTGAAAGCCTGTCACAAGACTGTCTGTTACAAAACTGGGGGCGATTTAAAGACCCTTGTCATTGGTTTGGCGTTTTTCTTCAATCTATACAGCTGTAAAACTGATTTGACAAGTGAATCAATTTGATGTGGTGTACAAAAACCTCGCTCTGAATCTGAGTTTTTCAATTACATAAGCCCGCTGCACCATCATTATGATTATATGCAATTGAAAAAAGAATTGAGAAGATGGTCACACTGTACCTCATCAGTGATGACAGTTAACAACAATCCCATACCATTTGTACAATCATTATATAGGCACGTCGATTTACAGTCTCAGTCCGTACATATGCTAGCTTGTTAAGTCTTCAGAGCCTATCCACTTGCCTTTTCTGTCACAGTACTATATATATGAAACAGCTACAGCTACCCCACTTTGAAGTTTCTGCTTTCTCTACCGTCCGTATCTATGTATCTATGTATGTAATTGTAATAGTCTCAACATCTTTAGTTACGGATTAGGAACATTGTTGGAATCCGGATCGGTAAAGAAATGATTTTTCATATTTGCGAAGTGCGATTTGTTTTTTCTTTATTAGCTTAATTTGCTTTCTTTTATTTTTTATTTTTCTTAATTTTATACTGGGCTTGATATTTCGTTAAAATTTCCATTTAATAAAATGCGGCGGCATTTACCTTTGATTTGGTCAACAAATAAAACATCATTAGTTAAATTTTGTTTAGATCTCTACATATGATCTTGCAAAGGACCAGATATTAGTGCTCGATTAGTTCGCTGGTCTCCTATCTCCCTTTTATTATAAATATTTTTTTAAAAAATTGAAAAATAGGACAAGAAGCCCTACTCCAAGTGAAATTACATCAAAATAAAAATGATTATGTGGAAACAAATCTCAGATCCTCCTAAGGTGAGCACATAAAAAGTAAGATGGAATTGTTGCTTTCAAATTTTCAAGGAGAGAAAGTTAGAGATTAAGATTTCAAGTTAGATTTAGATCATGTTTGGCTTATTTTATTAGTGGTCAAAACCCACTTATAAGCCATTTATTAATCAAATTGGTGTTTGGAAATTTAAATTATAAATGACTTGTAAATGCCAAAAAATAAATACCAAATAACTACTTATTTTTCACCACTTATAATTGTTGCTGAGAAAAAAATTATCATATTCAAGGCCATTTGTTAATGCTGCTCTTCATCATTCTAGAGAAAAAAATCTAGCTGCCAAAACTTTTCACGGAACACAAAATCAATCAAAAAACCTTGTTGCCCGTGTCGCCGTCGCCTAGGATTTGCCGGCGGCCCTCTACTACACCGACGACCGCCCCTCTCTTCTCTCCCACATCTTTAAGTCTAACACCCTCTCTAAAGGGATCAAAGGTCCGTTTTCCGGCGATCAAAGCCCTTTTTTTCTATTTAGATCTATAGATCTATTGTTCAGATATGTGAGTATTTTACTTTTTGTTTTTGTTGAGTTTGCCCCGTATTCTTGATCCCTAGAAGTTTCCCAAATCGAATTCGGTATTTTATGAAGTTTTGTCCAAGTTTCAGATTCGCTTCCAGCAAGGGCGGACGTCTGAAGTTTAAGCTTCAGACGTTTGTCGACGCTTTGTAGTTTGGGAATATTTTGGGCAGATGTCTGGTAAGTCTTCTTCAGACGTCTGGCCCCACTCTGCATTTTAGGCAGACTTCAGGCAGAGGCCTGCCGTGGTGTTCTTCAGACATATGCGCATGTTTTTGGCTGAATCTTGGTTGTTTAGGGAAATCATTTATTGATATAAGTCCATACTACCCTTCCCGGTACTTACGGGGTTGCAGAAATGGTGAAAAACGATTTTTCAAGAGGTGGTAATATGGACTCATAATACGGATCTTTGTTAAACAACTATCTAACAAACCTAACAAGAGTTTTACCTACTCGGTTAGGGGGTTATACCTTTCTTGAACTCCTTCGTCTTCAATTCTTTGCGGTGTACGGATCGGCCTCACCTCGTCGTTTCCTTGCGCCGAAGATGGATCCACCTGAAAGCTTCTACCTTTGGCTTCTCTTCAAACAAGAAGAAACTAGAACACTTGGTTTGCTAAACCTTGTGAACTAGGATGAGTAGAGAAGTGATATGGGTTTTCTTTTATCTCTAAGGCAATGTTTCTCAACTCATGAGAGGGAGTTGCCTTGAGCTAAAAAGAGAGCAAGAGGAAGAGCAAGAGGGAGAGCTCAAGCAAGAGAGAGAAAGCAAATGAGAGAAATGAGTAACTCTTTTGCCATCCAAGCTCTCATAATCCAAAATCATCATAACAAAAAATAGTAATCAAGTATTATGTGATGGTTCAAGTCAAAATGGCCATATCATTTCATGCACTCATTTTGCAAAAAGAAACAAGCAAGCAAAAGCCTTTGCCATGAAATGATAGCCGTTGTAATGATGATGGTCAACTAGTCCAACCTAGTCAACCGGTCAACAAAGTCAACAAGTCAACAAAGTCAACACCTCAACAACCATGTCACTATAATACTTAATTAATATTATTGTTAATCATATTTCTTATTCTCATTAGGGTTTAGCAAAAAGTCAATAGTCAACAGTCAACAACCCCAATGAGAATCCTCTGCCTCTGTCTCTCTGTCAACTATGCATACACACCCGCATCCGCGTACCGAGGAACAAGAATACAAACGAGATAAAACCAATCCCAAATCGTACACTAGGACCTGGCTTAAACCAAAGCCCTCTAGTGTTAACTGTCCGGACACCAAACGAGCACAAGTGCACGGATGTGACCGAACCCTGTCGCAAAACCATGCGACATCTACTCTTTTGCCTAAAGGCGAATAGCTTTCTGTGTGGGACTCTAAAGACTCGACACTACGCTGGCAGTGGGTTTAACCACATACTGCAAACGACACTAGCTGTGCGTAACGGTCCCCAGGTAGATGCCGACAAGAAGACTGACGAGGTGAACCCATCTAAAGTTCTACTGAGCCTGGATGTGACAATCTCTGTACAGTCCGGTCTGTTCGTCTGATAACATCGCATGGCGGGCCTAGGGGGCGGTAAACGTCAGTCCCCTAATAGAGGTACAAGTCGTGTCGGAGTGTAGCCCAGAACACCCTAAGATAACACTAGAAACCTACCAGTATATCTCGCTTGCCCTGGCTAGGGACGACTTGTGTAATGGCTCTCCTAGACACAGCGCGATGTCAACCCCCAATACAGGGAGAGACGAATCATGTCTAACCGTCACTGCCTCCAAGTGCTTCGGGACTGCACCCAACTACTACCTGTTTCCACGATTCCTTTGAGCCGTGGTAGGGTAGTAATCAAAGCACAGTGGGAACACACTCGAGGCGAAGTGACAGTGTCAAGTCAGCGGACTAAGCTGTACTCATATCACCTGGGAACTGATAACTGACGATAGGTATAGTACCGACCAACAGTTCCCGACGAGTCATGTCCAGTGTACTCGTAACCTAATGAGCACCCATATACTATCTCAAGTACGACGTACTGACGGCTGTGGGACAGACCGTCTCCCATACTGGGATGAGAAGCGCATACACTAGTCTACTCCGGAGTATCGATGCCCTGTCTCGATAGTCCTACGACTAGGGACCTGCATAAGGATGTGCTTGTGGATTACCCAGCCCCCACTAGTGTGACTGCCATCACACCGCTGGTAATCAAGCAAAGATCCTAAGGGCTCCACTAATGTGTATAGGTGATATACTAAAATAAAAACATGTACACATTAAAGAAGAAACAAACCAAGTAGCATACTACTATATTGAGCAAGATTGTCTATACAAGGTGAATATCCCAAGCTTCCATTAAGTAATATACAAACTAGTATGATACAGTAATGGCCTCCAGGGCATATACACTAACAATCTCCCACTTGCACTAAGGCCATGTACTGGCATATCGAAGACCTATCATTTCGATCAGCCGCTCGAACTGAGTCTGGGGTAAGGCCTTCGTGAGTGGATCAGCAGTGTTATCTTCCATAGAAACTCTCCGAACCTCGATCTCCTGGGGACCCACGATCTTCCTGATCAGGTGATACCGCCTCAAGATGTGTCTGGACTTCTGATGGGACCTGGGTTCCTTCGCTAAAGCTATAGCCCCGTTGTTGTCGCAATACAGAGGTATTGGATCAACAATGGATGGAACCACCTGAAGTTCAGTTAAGAACTTCCTTATCCAGACGGCTTCTTTTGCGGCATCTGCAGCAGCGATATATTCCTCTTCCATCGTTGAGTCGGCAACGGTTTCCTGTTTGGAACTCTTCCAACACACCGCCCCTCAATTGAGGGTAAAGACATAACCCGACATGGACTTGGAATCATCCTTGTCACTCTGGAAGCTGGAGTCAGCAAATGCCTCGATATGGAGGTCTTTTCCGCCATACACTAAGAACATCTCCTTAGTCCTTCTCAGGTACTTGAGAATGTTCTTTACCGCTATCCAGTGCTTCTCCCCAGGGTTTGACTGATACCGGCTTACCACACTTAGTGTATAAGCTACATCCGGTCTGGTACACAATATCGCATACATTATAGAGCCTACCGCATAAGCGTAGGGTATAATAGACATGTGATCCCTTTCCAAATCAGTCTTGGGAGACATCTCTTTGGAGAGGGTGATCCCGTGACAAGCCGGTAGATTACCGCGCTTGGAATCTTCCATACTAAATCTTTTCAGTATGGTGTCGATGTACCTAGACTGTGAAAGTCCTAATATCCTCTTGGATCTGTCACGAAAGATCCGGATCCCCAGAATATACGAGGCATCACCCAGGTTTTTCATGGAGAACCTGTGCGACAAGAACCCCTTGACAGATTGTAGCATAGGAATGTCATTTCCTATCAAAAGAATGTCATCCACGTACAATACGAGGAATGCGACAGTTCTTTCTACAAATCTACAATAGATGCATGGTTCATCTGGATTTTTGATAAAGCCAAAATCTTTGACCATCTCATCAAAACAGATGTTCCAACTCCGCGATGCCTGCTTTAGTCCATAGATGGACTTAAGCAGCTTGCACACCTTTCCGCTGCTCCCACTCTGAATGAAACCCTCTTGCTGGTCCATATAGACACACTCCTCTAAATTTCCATTCAGAAAAGCGGTCTTTACGTCCATCTGCCAAATCTCATAATCGTGGAAGGCAGCAATGGCAAGAAGGATCCGAATGGATTTCAGCATAGCTACTGGAGAAAAGGTCTCGTTATAGTCCAAACCAGGTCTTTGACGAAAACCCTTTGCAACAAGTCTAGCGTTATAGATCTCAACCTGTCCATCTACACCAATCTTCCTTTTGAAGATCCACTTGCATCCTACGGGTTTTACCCCATATGGAGCAACGTCCAACGTCCATACTTTGTTGGTGTACATGGACACCATTTCGGTCCGCATTGCATCCAGCCATTTTACCGAGTCAACGCTCTGAATGGCCTGCTGGAAGCTAGTCGGCTCATCACTATCAATGATGCAATCCTCTCTATCCCCATCTATGAGAAAACCGTAGTATCTCTCGGGCGGATGAGACTGCCTACTACTCCTGCGGAGCGACGTAGGAATGTCATGTTCTTTTGAACCCTGTGGTTCTACTAAGCTTTTAGTAATAGCTCGTGGTTCTGGAATTTCTTCCAGTTCTATTGCGCTCCCACTTATCTGTTTTTCCAAAAACCGAGTTACCAAGAAGTGGGCATGACGAGAAACAAAAACCTTTTATTCCTCTTCGCAATAGAAGAAATATCCCTTGGAGTTCTTTGGATATCCCACAAACTTGCACTGTACTGAGCGTGCCTCGAGTTTGTTCGCATGCTGCTTTTTGACAAAAGCTGGACATCCCCATGTCTTAATGTGATTAAGATAGGGTCTCTTCCCACACCACATCTGATATGGCATAGTAGGCACAATCTTAGTTGGAACTCGGTTCAAAAGGTATGCAGCTGATTCTAGTGCATATCCCCAGAATGATCGCGGTAACTCAGCGTTACTCATCATGGACCGTACCATATCCAATAGGGTTCGGTTCCGTCTCTCCAATACACCGTTATGTTGCGGAGTGTATGGAGGAGTAAGCTGAGAGAGAATTCCATTCTCTTTTAAGTAATCCAGGAACTCGGCACTCAAGTATTCACCACCTCGATCAGATCTTAGTGTCTTGATACTTGTGCCGGTTTGTTTTTCTACTTCATTCTTATATTCCTGGAATTTTCCAAAGGCTTCGGATTTATGTTTCATTAAGAAGACATATCCGTACCTTGAAAAGTCATCCGTAAAAGTAATGAAGTAAGAATAACCGCTTCGTGCATGCGTAGACATTGGACCGCACACGTCGCTGTGTACGAGTCCTAAGAGCTCGCTCGCTCTTACTCCGTGTCCAGTGAACGGAGTCTTTGTCATCTTTCCTTTGAGACAGGATTGACAAGTTGCATATGATTGATATTCGAACGGATCCAAATATCCTTCTGTATGTAACTTCGTCAACCTTCTCTCATTGATGTGATCCAGTCTACAATGCCATAAGAAAGCCTGATTTGTTTCCGGAGACTTTCTTTTGTGTGTATTCTGGACATTGAAAATCTGTGGTTGGTTTAATACGTATATACCATTGCTTAATGTACCTGACCCAATCAGAACTTGATTAAGGTGAATGTTTACAACATTACTTACAAACGCAAATTCATAACCTTCTTTAGATATTAAAAATACAGAAATGATATTACAAGTTGCGTTGGGTACAAAAAAGCAATTACGTAAAACCAAAACATGTCCATCTAACATTCCAGGTGATAGTCCCCCACGGCCTTAGCATCCATGCTAGCTCCGTTTGCAACTTTGAGGGTCATGTCACCTGCCTTCAAAAACTTACACTTTCTCAACGCCTGCAAAGAATTACAGATATGAGATCCTGATCCGGTATCTAATACCCAGGAAGTAGAGTTTATTGATAGACAGTTTTCAATAACATACACACCTGAAGCTAAAGCCGCAACTTGCTTCAGATCCTGTGTTCTGGCCTTCCAAGCTCTGCAATCTTTCTTCCAGTGTCCACTCTTATGATAGTAAAAGCACTCTTCCTTCCCCACAAGCCTCCTCGCTATCTTTGTTGCTTTTTCCTTTCCCTTCGTATCCACTTTACTAACACCGCCCCTTGGTTTGGCGGGGGCTTTCTTCTTCTTTCCCTTGGCTTTCGCCTTGGACCTAGAAGAGGAAGATCCTCCTACAAACAAAGTGGATGTTTCCCTACCTTTCTGTAAGGTGCCCTCTGCACTCCTCAGCATGTTGAGGAGTTCTGAAAGTTCAACTTCCTTTTCTTGCAAGTTGAAGTTCAGGATAAACTGGGTGTAAGTGGAAGGAAGGGACTGGAAAATCAAGTCCGTGTAGAGCTCGTTCTCTAACGTGGTCCCTAGGTCCGCGAGCTCCTCAATGAAGTCAATCATCTTAAGCACGTGTTCCGCTACCGATGATCCGACGGCCAATCTCGCCGAAAATAGCTTTTTCGAGACTTCGTATATGGCGATACGAGATTGCTCTCTATACAGTTCTTTTGTATGGAGAAATATGGATTCAAGGTCCATATTCTCATGCCTCCTTTGATGTTCATTGTCCATAGAGGAAAGCACGAGGCACTTGGCCTTCGCGCAATCGATTTCCCAGGTCTTATGGATTTCCCTATCCACGATGCTGGTTTTGGGACCTGGGACAGGGGGAGCTTTGGTGGTAAGGAGATACCCCAACTTGTCATAAGTGATTGCCATTTTGACATTCCTGAGCCAATCTTTGTAGTTTGGCCCTGCCAGTATGTTTTTATCTAGTAGTAACTTAAGTCCGGTCATGATGTTTGGTCGCTGCAATTAGGAGAGAGAGAAGAAACACTTTAGCATGATGCTCTTGCAAGTTTAGAGTGGTTTTTAATTTGTCTAAACAGGATGGCTCCCACTGTCTCTTGAATCCCTCCTCAAACCAAAAAGGAAGAATTAGTCAGGATCAATCTCACCGCACAATACATGCTTAACCGTTCAGCCAGGCTAGTGTTGGTACTTCGAAGGAGGTTTTCCAACGCTTTCGCGAAGTTCCTTAATTAAATAACCTCTTTTCCCTGGGGGCGTAGCCCCGCTAACACCTTCTAGACACCTACTTGGTTTATAGCATTGATCGTTAAGTGAGAAATTTCCCGAGGAGTAGCATATACTCACAGTAGGACCGGGATCCAAATATCATCGCGTGACAAAACTGAAGGAATCCTACCAGAATCATCACACTCCAAATGGTATGGAGTGCTAGCAAGTTTCAGTTCTTTTGAAACTCCCGATGTGGATTTTTGCCCCATGCTCTTATGACCTTGACTTTGGCCAAAATATCATAAGTCATATGTCAAGTTCTACCCGTCATTCTCCAGGTTAATTTGAACCCACCCGTACCTACCCTTGACTTTGGCCAACATGGCAGTACGACTGTCCCAAACCAACACATCTATCTATGCTGCACATGAATACCCAATAACTACCAATCACTATGCCTTGACTTTGGCCAACATACATAGCTTGAATACTTGTTGACCATTCATGTGAAACGACGGAGGGCTACGAATGGTTTTGGTGAAACCGTGAACGTAGTGAACTTGATATAATCGAAATAACGAGATAGCTTTCAAAAAGGAGTGGTTCATGCTCCGCATTTAAAATTTGGTTTTGAAAAGAACCGAGTGGTTTTGAAAGTGTTCCAACGACTTTTACTTGGTTTATTTTTCTTGCATTAATTTTAATGTGTCCCATCAATTAATCCTACCATTGCAGAAAACAACCAAAATATGACGTACTCTTATGCCATCCGCATTCGCCACGGGGCCCTGTCATTACCCGTTAGGTTACTTAACTAACGACAGAGCGGGGGTTGGACTAGCGCGGATGCAAAACATAAGCAACGCCTAAATAATATCATATATAGATATATTGCAATTATAGCCATTCCAGATCACAGATGAACACATTGGATATACTAGGAATCCGCAATTCGTACGAGCCTGTAACGAAAAGCGGATTACACGGTCGTGATGAATAGCCAAAACCCCACCCTAGACCCCTACGTGTGCGGCAAACTACCCGCCAAGTACCCGAAGTGAAGCAACCTCCCTCAACACCGTGAGTAGGCCACTCGGCACTTCGAGATACCCGGTAGTTTGTGCACCCCATGGTCTATCCTAGGAGCAAAAACAGTAAAAGAAATTATACAATGACGGCTACAACCCCATCCCGGTTGTGCGACCATATAAATAATATTACATCAATTACAAATTTACATGAATTGAAAGAAAAAGAAAACTCTCATCTCACAACCCCCCGGCTATTCATCCGTGACAATCCAATGAATTCATATACACATACCATCAACATTACAGATCACAGATATGTATAACCCCCACCAATCGACGTATAGCGATTAGCAGACGTTCAATACATATAACACATCACAGATATATACCCGTCAGCTTAAGTCTTTAGAAGTTCGATCAAAATACGGATTTTTAGACCCCAAAAACAAATTTTTCTTTCTGTAAAATCTGGGCAGAAAAAACATATCCCAAAAATCACAAAACAGCCCCAGAAAAACACTGCAGGAAACTTGTTCCTCGACCGAGTCAACTCGGCCGCGGAACCGCGGCGGGAGCATGCTCCCGCCGCGTTTCCGCGGCTCTTTGACCGAGTCGGTGGACCAAATTTCTTGTGTGGGTTTTAAAAAGCCTGAGCCGATTTTTAGTGTCAGATTTATTAATTTTTGAACAGAAAACAGAATCGGCAGAAACTTGATTTTTCGGGCAAGTTTCGCGACTTTTTCTCCGATCGAACTTCTAGTTACTTTGCTAACATGTTAGATAGTATTTAACTAGGCTCTGAAACCACTGTAAGTCCATGCTACCCTTCCCGGTACTTACGGGGTTGCGGAAATGGTGAAAAACGATTTTTCAAGAGGTGGTAACATGGACTCATAATACGGATCTTTGTTAAACAACTATCTAACAAACCTAACAAGAGTTTTACCTACTCGGTTAGGGGGTTATACCTTTCTTTAACTCCTTCGTCTTCAACTCTTTGCGGTGTACGGATCGGCCTCACCTCGTCGTCTCCTTGCGCCGAAGATGGATCCACCTGAAAGCTTCTACCTTTGGCTTCTCTTCAAACGAGAAGAAACTAGAACACTTGGTTTGCTAAACCTTGTGAACTAGGATGAGTAGAGAAGTGATATGGGGTTTCTTTTATCTCTAAGGCAATGTTTCTCAACTCATGAGAGAGAGTTGCCTTGAGCTAGAGAGAGAGCAAGAGGGAGAGCTCAAGCAAGAGAGAGAAAGCAAATGAGAGAAATGAGTAACTCTTTTGCCATCCAAGCTCTCATAATCCAAAATCATCATAACAAAAAATAGTAATCAAGTATTATGTGATGGTTCAAGTCAAAATGGCCATATCATTTCATGCACTCATTTTGCAAAAAGAAACAAGCAAGCAAAAGTCTTTGCCATGAAATGATAGCCGTTGTAATGATGATGGTCAACTAGTCCAACCTAGTCAACCGGTCAACAAAGTCAACAAGTCAACAAAGTCAACCCCTCAACAACCATGTCACTATAATACTTAATTAATATTATTGTTAATCATATTTCTTATTCTCATTGGGGTTTAGCAAAAAGTCAACAATCAACAGTCAACAACCCCAATGAGAATCCTCTGCCTCTGTCTCTCTGTCAACTGTGCATACACACCCGCATCCGCGTTCCGAGGAACACGAATACAAACGAGATAAAACCAATCCCAAATCGTACACTAGGATCTGGCTTAAACCAAAGCCCACTAGTGTTAACTGTCCGGACACCAAACGTGCACAAGTGCACGGATGTGACCGAACCCTGTCGCAAAACCATGCGACCTGTCGCAAAACCATGTAACTTCTACTCTTTTGCTTAAAGGCGAATAGCTTTCCGTGTGGGACTCTAAAGACTCGACACTACGCTGGCAGTAGGTTTAACCACATACCGCAAGCGGCACTAGCTGTGTGTAACGGTCCCCAGGTAGATGCCGACAAGAAGACTGACGAGGTGAAACCCATCTGAACTCCTACTGATCCTGGATGTGACAATCTCTGTACAGTCCGGTCTGTTCGTCTGATAACATCGCATGGCGGGCCTAGGGGGCGGTAAACGTCAGTCCCCTAATAGCGGTACAAGTCGTGTCGGAGTGTAGCCCAGAACACCCTGAGATAACACTGGAAACCTACCAGTATATCTAACTTGCCCTGGCCATGGACGACTTGTGTAATGGCTCTCCTAGACACAGCGCGATGTCAACCCCCAATACCGGGAGAGACGAATCCTGTCTAACCGTCACTGCCTCCAAGTGCTTCGAGACTGCACCCAACTACTACCTGTTTGCACGACTCCTTTGAGCCGTGGTAGGGTAGTAATCAAAGCACAGTGGGAACACACTCGAGGCGAAGTGACAGTGTCAAGTCAGCGGACTAAGCTGTACTCATGTCACCTGGGAACTGATAACTGACGATAGGTATAATACACAACAGTTCCCGACGAGTCCTGTCCAGTGTACTCGTAACCTAACGAGCACCCGCATACTATCTCAAGTACGACGTACTGACGGCTGTGGGACAGACCGTCTCCCACACTGGGATGAGAAGCGCATACGCTAGTCTACTCCGGAGTATCGATGCCCTGTCTCGATAGTCCTACGACTAGGGACCTGCATAAGGATGTGCTTGTGGATTACCCAGCCCCCACTAGTGTGACTGCCATCACAACGCAGGTAATCAAGCAAAGATCCTAAGGGCTCCACTAATGTGTATAGGTGATATACTAATATAAAGACATGTACACATTAAAGCAGAAACAAACCAAGTAGCATACTACTATATTGAACAAGATTGTCGATACAAGGTGAATATCCCAAGCTTCCATTAAGTAATATACAAACTAGTATGATACAGTAATGGCCTCTAGGGCATATACACTAACAATTGAGCCCTATCTTCCTCAGACATACATATATATATATATATATGTGTGTGTGTGTGTGTGTGTGTGTGCATACATACATACATATATATATATATGTATGTATGTATATATATATATATATATATGTATGTATGTATATATATATATATATATATATATATATATATTGTAGTTTGTAATCCTAATTGGGTTAACTCTTTGTAATCAGAATTAAGAGAGAAGAGGCAAGGGTTCTTTATTACGGATTTTGTAAGAGTTGATCCGCCGTTGTAATCCTCCATATTTGTTAATTAGTAAAGCTTCTCCTTCACCCGTAGTTTTTTCCGTAAGGGTTATCTACGTAAATCTTGTGTCTCTTGGTTTGTGCTCTATTTCAGTTGTCTGTGTTTATTTGGTTTCTTCTCTTAATCGTTTGTTTATTGCTTCGTGATCGCATTTGTCGCAATAAATTGGTATTAGAGCTACGTTGTGTTTGGGAGATTTTGTGTTTTGTTTGAACAGTTAGGTCTTCGATCTCACGATCTATGTTTACGGTGGGTAACGACGCTTGTTTCCTCTTCTCCATCTTCTTAGATTATGATTTTGAAATTTTTTGGGTTCTTTTTGTTGGAGATAGTGCCCTCAGAGTCAATTATTGGATCACAGGCACGTGATTGCAATGATTGAGGGAGGACCTATCCCGGTAGGACAGTCTTACTCGAGATGATAGTATGCTATCTGGTTTACCTTTATCATCGTGTACTGCTTTAGGTGACCTGACATGCCGCTATTGCACGTTGATAGAGCCCCTAGGATTCTTGCTTGACTGCCAGCAGTATGAGGGCGATCATATAAGTGAAGAGCTGGAGTCTATAAGCACATCCTTAAAAGGTCCCTAGTCGTGGGAGTTTCGAGACAGGTTATCGATTCTCCAGAGTAGACTAGTGTATACAGTCGAGACCCCGACGAGGGGCGGTGGCCGGTCTCACAAGCCACTGGTGTCAGTTGGATCACCTAAGATGTATACAGGTGCTCATTGGGTTATGAGTACACCGGACAGGACTCGCCGGGAACATACTAGTTGGTCTTATACCTGACGTGAGATAGCAGTTCCCTGGTGACATGTGTACAGGTTAGTTCATTGACCTGAGGATCGTCATTTGTCTCGTGTGAGTTCCCACTGTGCTTTGATTACTACCCTACCACGGCTCAAAGGAGTCGTGCAAACAGGTTTTAGTTGGGTACAGTCCCGAGCCACATGGAGGCAGTGAGCGGATCTTCAGGGGTTCGTCTCTCCCGGTATTGGGGGTGAGGTCGCGCTGTGTCTAGGAGAGCCATTACACGAAGTCCTTGGCCAAGGCAGGAGATTTACTGGCAGGTATTCCAGTAGTATCTCAGGGTGTTCTGGGCTACACTCCGACACGACTTGTACCGCTTTTGGGGGTCTGACTTTTACCAACCCCCTAGGCCCGACATGCGATGCTCATAGACGAACGGACCGGACTGTACGGATATTGTCACTGACAGGCTCAGTAGGGTGTCAGGATGAGTTCACTCATCGACGTCCCTTTTAGTCAATAGCTGGTGGCCCGTCACGTATTGGCTTATACCTCTGACGTGCTAGTGGTTAAATCCACAGCCATAGTATTGACGAGTCTTTAGAGTCCACCACACTTTCAGTTACTCAGCTTTCGGGCGAAACGCTATAGAGGCCGTATGGAGATATGGCAGAGTCCGATCAGATACGTGCGGTATTGCACGGATCAGGATCGGACGGTTAGTACTTGTGGCCATATAGATATATGGCAAGGTTCGATCTGATACGTGCGGTATTGCACGGATCAGGATCGGACGGACATTACTAGCCGGCTTTGGTTTAAGCCGGATCCTAGTTTAGTACAGTGTAGATTTTGTCTCATTGCATTTGTATCCGGGCGGAATACAGATGTGGGTGTGTATGCACAGTATCGGGGTTTTCCTATAATTTATTACGGGACCAGTTTTCTGGAGTTGCCAGTTTGCATTCCGTTCCGGCCGGTTTTCCTTTGTTCTTTCCCGGCCGGACTTTTCCGATGGAGGGGGTTATTTGCAATTGTGCAAATAACATTTGTGGAGGGTTTTTTTTACAAATGTATTCATTATGATAGGATAAGCCTCCTTGCTTTTTCATGATGGTTTTTGCATTAATGAGATTTGATGTGAATAGAAGTGTTAAGCATGGTTGATGTTTTTTTTTGCTTTATGGTGTGGTCACCTCTTCTCTTCTCCTACCATCACCTCCCTTCATGCTACACATTCTTTCCTCCACCATTCTTATATGATAGGGGGCCGGCCACAATTTTGAAGGATGATGAGAGTGTTTCATTTTGAGTGTGGCAATTTTCCTTGATCTCATTATCATGTTAGGAAAAATACAAGCACCATTTTTCCTTATCTTGATTCCTCCATCCTCCATGGCAACCAAAACCCTAGAGACAAATTCTACACTACATTCTACAGCAAATCTTGGGCATGTCGACTGGCCAGCTTCATGCCCGAATTGCCTCGGTATAGAGGCGGGAGCCCGTAAAAGATGCAGACGATGTGGTGCCCTTCCGGCAAGGATGCGACGACCGGAGTTTCTACGGGAGATCGGGACGATGACGAGAAGACCGGAGGACTCGGATCACTCGGTATATCTCTTCCCTATCTTGTTACTTTGCTAGATCTAGTTTAATGGCCCGATCAGGGGTTTAGTGCGCGGTGGTGCCGGTTTGCTAAGTTCGCAAAATTAAAGTTTATCACCACTTCCTCATTTTGCCGTCGGATTGACGGCCGGGGCGCCGCCGTGCACTTACAGTGGTATCAGAGCCTCGCCATTAACTTCGTCTAGCTTCGTTTGATGTGTTTGCATTTCCGATCGACCAAAATTCCAAAAAACCACGTTTTTCCTTACATCAGTTTTCTGTCAAAATTTTTTGAAGTCCAAAAATTTTTCAGGTTGTAAAAAACTAATGTACTGGAAATTCTAAGACTACTGGAAAAATTCGACACATTCAGTCGACCACTGAAGCGCGGAACCGTGGCCAAACCCCCCTTGGGCCGCGGTTCCGCCGCACATTGGTGTCGTCAATGCATCATTTTTTTCCAGTGGGCTTCTGGGCTTATTTTAGGGGTTTTGGAAAATTAATATTGGGCCCAGATTTTCTGTGAGTGCTACAGTATTGGTTGGGGGCCCACTTGTTAATTTTTGATCGATCGGATATTTTAAACACATTATTTCACAGTATTTACATTATATATGCGACCGTGAATGTCACTCG
Organism: Agapanthus africanus; assembly: GCA_030015575.1. Lineage (NCBI taxonomy): Eukaryota > Viridiplantae > Streptophyta > Magnoliopsida > Asparagales > Amaryllidaceae > Agapanthus > Agapanthus africanus. The sequence goes on along the minus strand of JASDDO010000006.1, from coordinate 54,651,045 downwards.
ATCGGTAAATCCGGTCTAACTGCTATAGCCTGGTTAGACGGATTTGCGAACGTGACTTTCACGTTGATGTTCTGTGTTTTTGCTGTGATGTTGCGGATCAGTCGTGGGGATAGCCTGGATGCAATGCTAGTACAGTTTTGTTGTATTATGTACATTTGTTATTGCGGGGCGAGCGTCCGACATGTGGACTGCCGTCACTGCCTGTTTGTATTATTCTTTTGGGGCACGACCTGGTTGCGGTCGATGTACCCGTTGAATGTATATTTTACTTTCTGTACTAGGATTACCCCGCGGTGGGGTGCACGGATAGCCGGGTTCTGGAAGGCAACAAGCCCGCATCTCATGGCATTGGGACGGAGAGGGCTTCACTCTAGAATTGGCGGGCTATTCGCCGCACTCGTAGGGGGTACAGGTTGACCCAGGAGGGGTGCCCAAGTTACCGGATTCCGTGAAGTGCTGGGTGGTCCATTCACGTAGCTGAAGGGGGCTGTCTCGCTTCAGGTTTTAGCGGGTAACTTGCCGCGCTCGTAGGGGTCTAGGGTTTTCATTGCACAGGCTATCCACACGACCAGGGGAACGTCGGGTTTCAGTAGCGGCTCTATGAAACCCGGGGATCCCAGATATCTGTATTGATCTGTGTTGCTATACATTTCTGTGTTGCTTTTATCACGCCTTGAACGAATACTATATATTGGTATATATTATAGTAGATGTTGTATATGTTTTGCATCCGCTCTAGTCCAGTCCCCGCTCTGTCGTTAGTTAGCTAACCTAACGGGTGATGACGGGACCCAGTGGCGAATGCGGATGGCATATACGTACATCAGTATATTTTCGTTCTTTGTGGTGTGATCAATTGATGGGACTGCGTTGATTCGGATCAATGCAAGTTAAAACAAACCTATTCTGATGTTGTTGGAACACTTTTTCAAAAAGCTGTTATTGCAAGGGCGTTCTCTTTTGTTTTGCATCGTGGTATTCAGTCGGAATATCCTGCTCCTCAGTCGACGAGGCAAGGGCCGAGATCCCTTCACCGGGAGTGACCCCTTGGACAGAAGTTTGCGTCAGGGCATTAACTTCACTATAGCCGATTACTTTTGCTTTGCATCGTGGTATTCATTTGGAATATCCTGCACCCCATTCTAAGGGAAAGAGCCGAGATCCCTTCACCGGGAGTGACCTCTTTAGTAAAGGTTTTCGTCACTATATTTTCTAAAAAGCTATCCGTTCCTTCAAAGATATCAAGTTCATTATGTTAAAGGTTTTCGCCAGAAACCATTCGTAGCCCTCCATCATTTCAGTTAAATATTCGGTAGTATTCAAGCTATGTATTTTGACCTCACGCCAAGGCATAGCGTTTGGTAGCTGCCGGGTATTTATCTGTTGCATAGATAGATGCGTTGGTTTGGGACAGTCGTACTACTATTTTGGCCTACGTCAAGGGTATGTACGGGTGGGTTCAAATTAACCTGGACAATGATGGGTAGAACTTGACATGTGACTTATGATATTTTGACCTCACGCCAAGGTCATAAGAGCATGGGGTAAAAATCACATCGGGAGTTTCAAAAGAACTGAGACTTGCCAGATATGCGCATACCTTCTGGAGTGTGATACCGTGAGCGGATTCCGTCACGTTGTCATGCGATGATAGTTGGATCCCGATTCCCACTGATGAGTTGGTTTACTCCTCGGGTGACCCCGACTAATTCTTCTTTCAGGTTTGGAGGAGAGTTTGAGGTACAGTGGGAGGTTTCCAGATTAGATAAATTGGTAACCATTCTGATCTAGGTTAGAGTGCACGCTGAGTGTTTCTTTTCTCTCTCTCTCTGGCAGTGACCATTGACCCGACCCTAAGACTATGACTCAGTGACCAAGTTGACCGAACCTTCTTAAACACTGGCTTTTTGGATTGTCAGAGTTGCAGACCTCATTGCCACTCCTACTTTTACCCTTTTCTCCAGGACACCCCGTATTACTGCGAACGTCCACTTCCATTGGACAAAACCATCGTATGGTTAGATACGAACTCGAAGGAATTCGAGGATGGTTTCCGGTTCTGGAGAAAACGAATAGGACTATTCAGTTGTCTTTTCCTTCTATCTTCTCTCAGGTTGCGAGTACTCCTTGGTTTAGGGGTAGTACACCTATTATGCAAATTGGATAGTCTTCTTCCAAACCATAGGCAGGTGCCGACCGGTAGGGAATGAAGAAAACCAATTAGCATAACGATGGTATGCAGAAGGTATTAAGTTCAGACAAAGCAAGGGATTAGTAAGAGGGCAAAGTAAATTGCGACTGCTATTCACGACCAAACCAAGTATTCCTTCGCCAATCCTAAATCACCTTTGTATTTCTCCAGGACACTCCGTATCACTACGAAGATCCACAGTTTATTTGGATACTCCATCGTATGGTTATATACGAACTCGAAAGGAACTTGTTCCAGTTCGGGGATGGATTCTGGTCCAGGAGAAATAGGAATAAGGTTTATTCGGTTGTCTTTTATCTTCACCTCCTCTCGCATTGCGAGTGCTCCTAGGACTAGGATAGTACACCCATTATGCTTATTGGATAGTCTTCTTCCAAACCATAGGCTGGTGCCGAACGGTAGGGAAGGAAGAAAACCATTTGGCCTAAGGGGTGTGCAGAAGGTAATGACTAAAGACATATAAAGGGATTTGGAGAGGTGGCAAAGAATTATACGATTATAGTTGTGAATCTGGATAATGTAAGAGGCATTACTAAGAATACCAGGATACCCCATCGAAACATTTCAATGTTTTAGTTCAACTGTGTACTGTTAAAAGAAAACTGATTTCCCGATTAGACACTTGCTCCAGGGTATGTATTTACCAGGTTTGATTCTCACATCTGTATGGTTTTACAGATGATGAGTGGGAGTAAGTTATTGGGAATTGGGTGATCATCCTCATTATATCGGGATTCGTTGTAATCGGTGATATTTGAGGAGATCATCTGGGCTGTTTGCCGGTCGGCAAATATTTGGTTTTGAATATCCGCTGTTGTGCACCAATTTCAAATTGATATATCTGTACGTCTATTTTCATAGAGTGAGATATACCTTTTGATATTATGTCGATGACATTTACCTAGATCAGTGGATGGTTAGGTAAGGAGCATTAAACAACGGTGTAATTCTTCTTAACCATAAGTACAGTTTTCAACCTACGACACACAGTGAAAGAGTTGTTAGACTCAGCGGACTTATACAGAGTATTGTATGTTGTCCAGTGTCCATTAGGACAGAGGGGTTGGTCCTCATACTATATTCTGTTTACTTTTAACTTCTCTAGTTCTTAGACATGTGTTTCGTAGAAACACAGAGTCTAAGTTTTGAGGAGTTATAGGTATTTGAATAGAGTAGAGAACCAGGTGTAGCAAGTATCGGGATTCTTCAAAGTGATCGAAGATGTAGATACTTGTGTATGGTATTCAGTTGATAGTAATGATAAAGAGAAATTGCTTCTCTTTCAGGTTACTCATAATTGGAAGCATTCCTAAGTTGAGTAACGCTGATCGGCCTCTCTCCATTTAGTTGACATGCACTGGAGACAGCTGCATGATTTGAATCTGGTTCAATTAAATCAGTGCCTCTGGTTCTATACTGGATGTAGAACAGTTCATATCTTAACGTTGTTAAGGTACGGGGAGTTGTCCGGCTTATGATTAAAACCAGACACTGGACAACTCAAGGCACGTTTCTGTAATGGCTGTTTGTGGGTTGACCCAGGCTATGACGAGGGTTGATTTTCTACCATCTGGCAGATCAATAGAAATATTGTTCTAGACTCGCCACAGTTTTATTAAAAATGCATTTTTCAAAAACAGTAGTGGGAGTATGGTAGAACTGGAAGTGATTCCAGAACCGCAAACGATTACTGAAGATTTGATAAGGAACCTAAAGATTCAATCTGATTTGACATTCCGTTGGCCACTCCGCAGATAAGGTGGGTAACTTCAGGCACCCGAGAGGTACTCCGGTAGCCTCAAGGACGGTGATAGGGAAGTTCTTGTTTACCCACACTTGCCATTGTTGTTGTTCCAGGCTGCGAGACCCGGCAGGAGGATGAGTATAGCGTCGTTCTAAACTAGCTTTAGAAATGCGCGTCTATATGACTCTGCCAGAGGGTTGTCGTAGTCAGTGGGAGCAGCGGAAGCATTGGTGGACATCAGGCTTATGTCTATTTATAGACTAAAGCAGATGTAGCGGAGATAGATCATCTATTTCTGTTGTGACAGTCATAGGTTTGACTTCATCAGAATAGGGGATGGATCTGTTGAGAAGGTAGTAGGGTGTGATATCCTGGTATTTGGATGACATACACAGAGTAGGAAAAGAAACTCCTATACTACGATCGGTTATACTTTGGTCGTCACACAGTGGTTTCTCCACAAAGGACTTGGACATTATATCAGACATACTGGTTACTAGATCTATGGTTTTAGATCTAGATTTGGGTGGTTTCCCAATCTGGGTACCTTGACAGCATTCTATGAGTATTTAGAATGGACGACTCCTGGCATGGTGGTGTACCTGCAGGTAATGGAGTCACCCTCTCTAAAGGTGTCTTACAGACTAAAGGGGAGAGGGATACGCATGATTGGCAGATCACTTGCTTAGGCAATTGAGTCAATCATGAGATGTCAAGTACCACACCAGATGTTGTTCTTGCAGTAGATGCAATAAATTGATATTCATCCAATCCTGGAGAAACAGTCGGAGGCAGTTTTAGAACATAAGTGGATGTTCTAGGGATATGATAGCAGCATTCTCCTTTGGGAGACAGTTATCATTCCAGGCTTCCAAAGTGACCTGGACGACAAGGAGGTTGTCAGAGTTATAGTTTTCCTTCTGACGAGGGGCAGTATTTTGGACAGTTGGTCCAAGGCAGTACTGAGGGTGGCATGGCGAAGGATACTGATTAAGTTCAGTTGACGATACAGTCTAAGAAGTTTGGATTTGGAGTTCATTTATGAGCTAGGTCCCATCAGACATCCAAACATTCTAAGACAGGTATTGCTCATTTCGGGAGATGGCTTTCTCCGCGAACTTGAGATATAGAGAGACATAGAAAGAAACATCTAGGCGGATCCACTCACTGAGGCTATTCCTCGAACGCAATAGTTTCACAAACGGATTTTGTGAGACTGACTAGTAGGGGAGTTGGGTGTTCGGTATCACACAGGCTGTGAGTATGCGACATCGCAATAATTAGCCTTGAGTGCAAATGGGAGATTGTTGGAGATAGTGCCCTCAGAGTCAATTATTGGATCACAGGCACGTGATTGCAATGATTGAGGGAGGACCTATCCCGGTAGGACAGTCTTACTTGAGATGATAGTATGCTATCTGGTTTACCTTTATCATCGTGTACTGCTTTAGGTGACCTGACATGTCGCTATTGCACGTTGATAGAGCCCCTAGGATTCTTGCTTGACTGCCAGCAGTATGAGGGCGATCATATAAGTGAAGAGCTGGAGTCTATAAGCACATCCTTAAAAGGTCCCTAGTCGTGGGAGTTTCGAGACAGGGTATCGATTCTCCAGAGTAGACTAGTGTATACAGTTGAGACCCCGACGAGGGGCGGTGGCCGGTCTCACAAGCCACTGGTGTCAGTTGGATCACCTAAGATGTATACAGGTGCTCATTGGGTTATGAGTACACCGGACAGGACTCGCCGGGAACATACTAGTTGGTCTTATACCTGACGTCAGATAGCAGTTCCCTGGTGACATGTGTACAGGTTAGTTCATTGACCTGAGGATCGTCATTTGTCTTGTGTAAGTTCCCACTGTGCTTTGATTACTACCTTACCACGGCTCAAAGGAGTCGTGCAAACAGGTTTTAGTTGGGTACAGTCCCGAGCCACATGGAGGTAGTGAGCGGATCTTCAGGGGTTCGTGTCACGACCCGAAAGAGCACGTGACTGGCCCTTGAACCATATGAAGCCTATAGGACTCCATCTGATCCAAGTAAGCCAAAAGCCCAGAAATCTAAAACCATTTTTGAGAATAAGTAAAGAAAACTGGTTTAAAGAAGTGAAGAAATACAGGTTTGAAATCAAGGTTTTTAAATAACTAAGCCGAAGGTACGTTTTGAAAACAATAAAGTCTTTTCTAAAAATTTCGGCAGAGTTTCTTTTGAAAAACTGGCCCCGAATGGGGTACAACAAGTATAACAATATGTATGCAATGATAATGGCATCCCCAAGCGGGAGCTAGCTCTTCGTCAATCGACGGTCACAACCACATATGCAGCAATAATATACAACGCCTAGTGGCGAGGATCAAATCCAAAGAAAACTCAAAAGCAATAAGAAAAAAACGCAATACTACTAAGCGCGACTCTAAGGTCGAAATAATACATCACTAGTCTAGGTCTGAAACAATACAAGTTTTGGTTGATGGAAATTCTAGATACAATGAAATAAATAAATACAATGGTGGTTCTTGATGCGAAAGAATCTACCTACCAAAGCAAGTCACCCGCAAGAAGAAAGTGTGCCAGAAATGCCGCAATAGAACCTGTACGGCAGAACCTGCAAGAACTGTGGCACAACGGGGGTGAGTTGCCTACTCGTGAATAGAAACATCTACAAGCAGAAACCGAATGCAAGACATAAACCTAAGTCAACGATCAATAATATAATCCACAAGAGTACATCTGAGTGTAATAGGGTGGCAAGGTAACATCTAATCATGTATGTAGTGCCAGGTACTCAGGTAATCACATGTCATCAGTGTAAGGTATGTCTGCATGAAGTAACCATGAAGAAATATCAATGATATCAATACACATATATTAGCGTCCCATACCACTAATATTGGTGTAAGGGTATATATAACAGCGCCCTCATACCCTGTTATATATACAAATAAAGTATGATCAATGTAAAACCAGTCTGTATATGATCCAAGTCTGTATATAATCCATGTCTGTATGTATGTGGAACCCGTCCACTCGTCACCCACTGACGATAAGCATCAAGTATGCAAGTATGAGGATATAAACAATATCATGGAAAAACATCATGAAAACCCGTGCCTAGCATCGACACGTAAATCCTCATCCATATGGGGCTCCGTCGGCGGTATCGGCCCTCGGCCCCCGGCAGTACGAGTCAACCCATGTCCATCTCTGGGCTCCGTCTGCGGTATCGGCCCTCGGCCCCCGGCAGTACGGGTCAGCCCATCTCTCGACTGCGGCCGGTATCCTCCAGATATCCGCCGAGCTCAAATACAATCACCGGTAGGTACTCGCCCGCCTCCAGGCTCAATCGGCAAACCCATCGATAATCTCGCCGAGGGGAACCATACCGGGCCCACCACGAACCCGCAAACGGATCATCACCTCCTCGAATCGGGTTTCAAGCACACGTCTCAGCACCGAGAAAACACGTGGTGGACGCACCGAAATATCATATCACGAGGTACCGGGTTTTCATAAAAGTGCCTCTTTTCTTAAATAACCCCACGGTCCTCAAAAACCAGAAATCACATGAAAATCCAACATCAGGAAGTAAATCCAATGCGATGTGCTATGCAGTCAATCCATGACGTATGCGACATGTAAAGAACAGTAATCATATCGGAAATCATGCAACATGGAATAGTAATGTGCATATGTCGAAGGAAGAATCATCTCATGAATGCAATAGTACTACAGTGTAGTGGCATGGCAATTATCGATGATGAAGTGTGTGAACCGGCAAATAGTGTACGTGGAACATACGCATCATCGATAATGGTGCTGGTGTCCTAACAGCATGATAATAATATAGCAATGAACATATGCCAGCAATGCGAATAGCATGAAGATGCAGAAATCTAGTAGTCAACACCACAGTGAAGTATCTACTATGCAACTACACCTAAGTATCAGGTCAATCAGGAGGGGTAGGTGTGGAAACCACCTAAATCTGAGTCGGTATATATATAAAGATATATAGTCGGTGATCTCGCCTCAATGTCATATCATAAGATATCCTCGAGTTATGAGTGCGGATCTATCATCAATATCGGCACGTACGGTAAATCATCGTACGTCATCCCCAAAAGCTGGGTAGGGGTCAACATCTCACTGTCTCATCACATAACAGATATCACCATCATCAGAACATATAGTCTGGAGTACTACTCTATGTCTAGTACAAAACGGTAATATCAGTAAAGTATGCATGCGGGGGTAAACACATATCCCAAGCCCGCAAGAATCACAAGTCATATCCCACATATGAATCGTATCAAATCACCGATCCCAGGGCACCAAGCCCACATCATCGACTCATCTCCAAAGTCATCACATATCATCAATCATAGTGCAAGTACAAGTGATAAGCAAGGGTGTGTGTATAGGTGTAATTCTATCCTAGGGTTCGCGACTATGAACTGCACTAGTCACTTCTAACCCTGTACTATCCATAATACACCTAATATCACGATAACTACATAATAATCTATCTACGGACTGCGGGGGTGCTATACGCCATCCACCCGACTTCCCCCTGTAGATATAATCTACTCACCTTGCTTCTCGTGTGCCAAAGCCGATGTCGCTACCTTCACCTCCTTTGCCTCAACATCACGCGGGGTACCTACAAGTATATCACAATGCTAAAGCACATGAAAATCACATCGGAAACCAAAATAGCACACGCTACCCGCATAGGTAAAAACCTATCGACTCGCATGTAAACACAATCAAAATCCACTTGTCGTTGACGTCCAAACGCTACCCGACAGGAATGAATCACCAAATACCAAAATCCATGCTAAAACAAGTCCCAAATTATACACCAACATAGGAAAATCAACCCAGATTTCACCCTAGATGGAATCAGTCAAAACTAGACATACTCAGGGTCAAAACTAGAGGAAATGGGGGCATGCACAGAAAACGAGGCAATTCCTTAAAATACCTTATTTTAGAATTTTCCATAATTTTTCCCCACTTATCTGTATTTAATTATACCAGAATATTAAAATATTCATTAAAATAATATTAAATTATAAAATTTCCCAAAAATCATATTTTATTATTTTGAAGACGTTACAATCTACCCCCCTTAAAGAAATTCGGTCCCCGAATTTAAATTTAAACCCCCAAATACTAAAATATTTCAATACAAATTCCAAGTCATCGGGGCTCCGAAATCATCTATACATAAAACATCATAGCGCAATGCATGCGCATGAGTACTGAGCAGATAACTCAAAAGCAACACTCCATCAAGCATCCGCAATCATCGGAGTTATGGTAACGACACAATGTCAAATCCAATACAAAATCAATATGATATGGACCAAGACTATACATGTAGACACCCAATCTATACATGTAATTAGCTGATGCAACTGTATGCCAAATCTTTTTAAGTCGCTGTGCGATGCGCGTAACACTGCACAGTGGCGGACGTTTCTCATAAGAAAATAACTATATATGTGTATATATATCCTTTGTTTAATAAGCACGTTCCACCATTTTGAAAATAATCAGAAGGGTTTCCTTGTTTTTAAAACGTTTTGTGTCATATCGGACACGTAGGTATATACTGAGACTATAGCTCGCTTTTCGGAAATCCCTTCGATAACTATCGATGCATGCAAAATATATCCAGGCACTGTCCACTGACTAGTCCTGCTCAGTATGAAAGCAAATATCCCACATCATAAAAATGTACTGCTCCAAAAGGAATAAATTCCAAAAATGCACATAACACCACCCTGTGCGTCTGACGCGCACGGAAATCAAAATCCATATATGCGCTAAACATGTGCACAAAACAACATCTAGGTGCAACGGGTGTGCACGAAGCATCTGTCATAGACAACATGTGTGCCTGACAGCCAAAACAGGTGCATCTGAAATGCACGAAGAATCTCGATTTAGTGCATCTGGTGTGCCCCAAAATCGTATCTCAAAACATGCGCCCAACATGCGTGAAAATCCAAATCGGTGCATCCATCATGCACGAATGAAAATCTAGACCCTGCGCACTCAATATGCACGGAATCACAAAATCCAATAGCAACGTCGAATATGTGTAAGTCAAACCCCAAAGCACGGAGTGCAAGAATCCACATCAATATCACAATCAAAATCGACATACCGAAAGGCATCAAATCGAAGTCAGGTGCAATCGTAATGCACAAAATATAAATCCGGTGCAACAAAGGCACGAAATATAAATCTGATGCGATAAACGCAAGAAACATAAAACTGGTGCGACAAATGCACGAAGTATAGAACTGGTGCATCCCATGCATAAATACCAAGCAATAACTCAAATACGTAAGCAGCAACACCAAGTGTATCCAGATATGAAGAAAATCATAAACGTGTGCAGCTGCGGGCACAAAACACATATCGATGCACTACAAGTACATATAAGCTATACCGAGTGCAAAATCAAAACACTAAAATTACATGAAACTCTGCTGGAAACGTAAATCAAATCACCAGCATAAAATAGGCATGAAATCGCAATCAACAGCTCAAGAGTAATAACTATGTACAAGGTATAAATACCCAGTAGGTGCAACCATGGTGCACAAAATCAAATATCATGAAACTCAGTCATCAAAACTAAATCATGCAAACAGAACGCCTAAAATACCGAAATCCAAAATGACGGATACGTGATAATCGAATCACAAAATCACAAATCATAAATACCGTCGTCGGTAGTTCCTCCTTCAAGGTCGAGAAGGAGTCGGTGCAAACCACTGCTAGCAGCGCATGATATCTACCTGCCTCTTGCTCACGATCTGGCGTCCTCTGGCTTTCTGGGTCCTTATCTTCTCCGTGGATTTCCAATCTCACAGTCAACCGGCTCATCGGCCCTGTCAGATGAGCTAACGGGGACGATTCCGTTCTGGCACTTCTCTGGTCACCTCTCGGTCAAACCTCACGACCACTCGTAAGGCAGCATATCACTGGCGTCGGCCTCTGGCTCTCTGAAAGCACGTCACATCTGATCCTGGGTGCAATCATCATGGCAGCAATGTCCTGGAAGGGATCCTGCTCAAGGTCTCTTCCAAGCATGCCTATGCCGATCTGTACAGAGGCTGGCCTTCCTGCACAACCTCTTCTCGCTCAAAAGACACCTGTGTCCTCAGCACAATATTTTCTCAGAAACTGGTCACATCCCAACGTCTCTGTAAGCATATCAGGTCTCTAGTCTCGACGGGAAGCAATGACAGCTCGTCAGTGTCTCACACGAACCTCTTGTTCCACCTGTATCTATCGCCGTCCATTATGGCGTCAAGCTAAGCTACGATGCACCGCACTGTTCTCGGCCGCAGTCAATCTGAAGTCTCTCGTACGGACTCGAAATCGCGTACTCTGTAGCTTCATCATTCCGTAGAAGATGTCAGGCCGAACAGGTCCTCGGGAACACGTCCCAACCATCGGAGGAATACTTATCACTCGTCCGTCCTTGGTCAATCCGCAACGCATCTGGGTAAGTTCCTTTATCCGAACTTAGTCGACTACCCCGTCGACAATGCCGAACTCTGTCCTGCTGGGTGTGCGCAATACGACCACTCCTGGTCTAGGTCTTCTCGTATCGTACTCCAGAAAGGTCCTGTCGAGGTTCCTTCTCAAATCTCAAACCTGCCGAAATGCCCGGAAGTCGTCATCCGATGCTGAAGCTAAAGCTCATTCCGGAACGGCTGCATACATATTGCGCTTCTTTCTGGAAGATCTATCCACATACCACGCCTCGGGGTGCGTATCACATCTCTGATGTCAGCGGAGTGGGACGTCATCTCGTCGAAATATCTTGCAAACTCTTTTCTTCACTCTGCGTCAATGTCGACTGATTCGGACTCGTCTCATCATGGCTGCATGTACTGTGCTCCAACGGCTATGCTCGCATCTGGAGTCTCCCAAGCAGTGTCCCATCACGATATCCGAAGATGTCGAACCATCCGATCGACTCGCCAGATCCTCATAATCCCCCAAGAGCTCACATCTCGGGTACAGTTTAATAGTATCGAGTACATGCCACAGCGTCGGTGGTCCAGCCGTAGAAGGGCAAACCCAAGCCTCACTAATGGCGCCGAGGAACCGCCGCAAACCCGAAGGTTCAAAGGCTTTCACACGGTCATTACGTCGAGTTAGGGTTTCATTCTTCTAGAGGGTCCATAGAATCACCTGCATGTCTTTCCGTATACTTTAAACTTGGAAAATAGGTTCCTGACATTCGATCGTCTCTATCGACTCTCAACGAACCTGCGTGAAGTCGTCTCTATCTGGAATCGATCCACCTGATGACTCGCATCGGGTAAGCAAACTCACCACACATCCTAGTCATTCATCCTCGGTGACTAGCGACTCGCTATCATAACTCCAAGAACATGCTCATGCTGCAGTAGCTCCAACCATCTGGGCGATATCTCGTCATTTGCAGTAGCAACTGGCTCATACGCCTGTACGCCGAACAACGCCTCAATCCTCCAGGAAAGGCAATACATAAGCGGTCATCTCTGAGTCGGTCTGCTCTAGATCTGAGTAAGACTCTCCACACTGGAAATCTTCAACTCATCTGGGCCCGCTCTGGCGCAAAATCGGACGAATCACCTCCGTCTCTCAAATCGGGTAGACTAGCTATCATCAGTCGCATGACTGCCCGAAAGCTCCGGCAATCTCAGCTCGTAAGCTCCGAAAGCAACATCCTGTCAATCTCAGCCACAGCTGGTCCATCTGTCTGCACGGTAGGCGACATCACAATCTCTGAGGTATGCTGTACATCAACAGTCTTCTCTCAACTGGCAGCTCTAACAATGGCCCGATCATCCGGTGCAAGACCAAGCACTCGCCTCCACTAGAGGTCACAATCACCAACACTAACTCGAGACGTTCCTATGTCACCAGAAAACACAATGGTCGGCCCTCGTACCAAACGAGCTCACACCGGCCGTAACCCTAGCAGCAGCCCAAACTGCGCTCAAACATGGCGACAGGAACCTCAGTCGAGTATCAAAGAGAGCACATCAATGGCAAGAAAGGAAACAACAGATCCAAAGTGGATACATGATCATAGGAAGGAACAGCATCAATGGAGGTATGATCATGAAACTAATAGAATCGGGGATCTCAAATGGATGTATAATCCAGGATATGAAGAGAATCACTGATCTCGAAAGTATGTACATCCTATGGTTCCTTAAGCGGAGTGGCGTGTCGTAAGTATGCCGCAGAACATACCAACGGTACGTCACTCTACTTTAGTCACCTAATCCATCAACCAAGGGTCATCCTAATACGATGAATGTTCGGGTCGAATACCACCTCGACCAAGTCTAAGTTCCGTAAGGTCAAGCCTAAGTTTCGTATATAAACAACGCCCTAGGCTCCACATAGTCAAACTCAGACTCGAACCAAGGTCAACCTAGCGCTCTGATACCAACTTTGTCACGACCCGAAAGAGCACGTGACTGGCCCTTGAACCATATGAAGCCTATAGGACTCCATCTGATCCAAGTAAGCCAAAAGCCCAGAAATCTAAAACCATTTTTGAGAATAAGTAAAGAAAACTGGTTTAAAGAAGTGAAGAAATACAGGTTTGAAATCAAGGTTTTTAAATAACTAAGCCGAAGGTACGTTTTGAAAACAATAAAGTCTTTTCTAAAAATTTCGGCAGAGTTTCTTTTGAAAAACTGGCCCCGAATGGGGTACAACAAGTATAACAATATGTATGCAATGATAATGGCATCCCCAAGCGGGAGCTAGCTCTTCGTCAATCGACGGTCACAACCACATATGCAGCAATAATATACAACGCCTAGTGGCGAGGATCAAATCCAAAGAAAACTCAAAAGCAATAAGAAAAAAACGCAATACTACTAAGCGCGACTCTAAGGTCGAAATAATACATCACTAGTCTAGGTCTGAAACAATACAAGTTTTGGTTGATGGAAATTCTAGATACAATGAAATAAATAAATACAATGGTGGTTCTTGATGCGAAAGAATCCACCTACCAAAGCAAGTCACCCGCAAGAAGAAAGTGTGCCAGAAATGCCGCAATAGAACCTGTACGGCAGAACCTGCAAGAACTGTGGCACAACGGGGGTGAGTTGCCAACTCGTGAATAGAAACATCTACAAGCAGAAACCGAATGCAAGACATAAACCTAAGTCAACGATCAATAATATAATCCACAAGAGTACATCTGAGTGTAATAGAGTGGCAAGGTAACATCTAATCATGTATGTAGTGCCAGGTACTCAGGTAATCACATGTCATCAGTGTAAGGTATGTCTGCATGAAGTAACCATGAAGAAATATCAATGATATCAATACACATATATTAGCGTCCCATACCACTAATATTGGTGTAAGGGTATATATAACAGCGCCCTCATACCCTGTTATATATACAAATAAAGTATGATCAATGTAAAACCAGTCTGTATATGATCCAAGTCTGTATATAATCCATGTCTGTATGTATGTGGAACCCGTCCACTCTTCACCCACTGACGATAAGCATCAAGTATGCAAGTATGAGGATATAAACAATATCATGGAAAAACATCATGAAAACCCGTGCCTAGCATCGACACGTAAATCCTCATCCATATGGGGCTCCGTCGGCGGTATCGGCCCTCGGCCCCCGGCAGTACGAGTCAACCCATGTCCATCTCTGGGCTCCGTCTGCGGTATCGGCCCTCGGCCCCCGGCAGTACGGGTCAGCCCATCTCTCGACTACGGCCGGTATCCTCCAGATATCTGCCAAGCTCAAATACAATCACCGGTAGGTACTCGCCCGCCTCCAGGCTCAATCGGCAAACCCATCGATAATCTCGCCGAGGGGAACCATACCGGGCCCACCACGAACCCGCAAACGGATCATCACCTCCTCGAATCGGGTTTCAAGCACACGTCTCAGCACCGAGAAAACGCGTGGTGGACGCACCGAAATATCATATCACGAGGTACCGGGTTTTCATAAAAGTGCCTCTTTTCTTAAATAACCCCACGGTCCTCAAAAACCAGAAATCACATGAAAATCCAACATCAGGAAGTAAATCCAATGCGATGTGCTATGCAGTCAATCCATGACGTATGCGACATGTAAAGAACAGTAATCATATCGGAAATCATGCAACATGGAATAGTAATGTGCATATGTCGAAGGAAGAATCATCTCATGAATGCAATAGTACTACAGTGTAGTGGCATGGCAATTATCGATGATGAAGTGTGTGAACCGGCAAATAGTGTACGTGGAACATACGCATCATCGATAATGGTGCTGGTGTCCAACAGCATGATAATAATATAGCAATGAACATATGCCAGCAATGCGAATAGCATGAAGATGCAGAAATCTAGTAGTCAACACCACAGTGAAGTATCTACTATGCAACTACACCTAAGTATCAGGTCAATCAGGAGGGGTAGGTGTGGAAACCACCTAAATCTGAGTCGGTATATATATAAAGATATATAGTCGGTGATCTCGCCTCAATGTCATATCATAAGATATCCTCGAGTTATGAGTGCGGATCTATCATCAATATCGGCACGTACGGTAAATCATCGTACGGCATCCCCAAAAGCTGGGTAGAGGTCAACATCTCACTGTCTCATCACATAACAGATATCACCATCATCAGAACATATAGTCTGGAGTACTACTCTATTTCTAGTACAAAACGGTAACATCAGTAAAGTATGCATGCGGCGGTAAACACATATCCCAAGCCCGCAAGAATCACAAGTCATATCCCACATATGAATCGTATCAAATCACCGATCCCAGGACACCAAGCCCACATCATCGACTCATCTCCAAAGTCATCACATATCATCAATCATAGTGCAAGTACAAGTGATAAGCAAGGGTGTGTGTATAGGTGTAATTCTATCCTAGGGTTCGCGACTATGAACTGCACTAGTCACTTCTAACCCTGTACTATCCATAATACACCTAATATCACGATAACTACATAATAATCTATCTACGGACTGCGGGGGTGCTATACGCCATCCACCCGACTTCCCCCTGTAGATATAATCTACTCACCTTGCTTCTCGTGTGCCAAAGCCGATGTCGCTACCTTCACCTCCTTTGCCTCAACATCACGCGGGGTACCTACAAGTATATCACAATGCTAAAGCACATGAAAATCATATCGGAAACCAAAATAGCACACGCTACCCGCATAGGTAAAAACCTATCGACTCGCATGTAAACACAATCAAAATCCACTTGTCGTTGACGTCCAAACGCCACCCGACAGGAATGAATCACCAAATACCAAAATCCATGCTAAAACAAGTCCCAAATTATACACCAACATAGGAAAATCAACCCAGATTTCACCCTAGATGGAATCAGTCAAAACTAGACATACTCAGGGTCAAAACTAGAGGAAATGGGGGCATGCACAGAAAACGAGGCAATTCCTTAAAATACCTTATTTTAGAATTTTCCATAATTTTCCCCCACTTATCTGTATTTAATTATACCAGAATATTAAAATATTCATTAAAATAATATTAAATTATAAAATTTCCAAAAAATCATATTTTATTATTTTGAAGACGTTACAGTTCGTCTCTCCCGGTATTGGGGTGAGGTCGCGCTGTGTCTAGGAGAGCCATTACACGAAGTCCTTGGCCAAGGCAGGAGATTTACTGGCAGGTATTCCAGTAGTATCTCAGGGTGTTCTGGGCTACACTCCGACACGACTTGTACCGCTTTTGGGGGTCTGACTTTTACCAACCCCCTAGGCCCGACATGCGATGCTCATAGACGAACGGACCGGACTGTACGGATATTGTCACTGACAGGCTCAGTAGGGTGTCAGGATGAGTTCACTCATCGACGTCCCTTTTAGTCAATAGCTGGTGGCCCGTCACGTATTGGCTTATACCTCTGACGTGCTAGTGGTTAAATCCACAGCCATAGTATTGACGAGTCTTTAGAGTCCACCACACATTCAGTTACTCAGCTTTCGGGCGAAACGCTGTAGAGGCCGTATAGAGATATGGCAGGGTCCGATCAGATACGTGCGGTATTGCACGGATCAGGATCGGACGGTTAGTACTTGTGGCCATATAGTTATATGGCAAGGTTCGATCTGATACGTGCGGTATTGCACGGATCAGGATCGGACGGACATTACTAGCCGGCTTTGGTTTAAGCCGGATCCTAGTTTAGTACAGTGTAGATTTTGTCTCATTGCATTTGTATCCGGGCGGAATACAGATGCGGGTGTGTATGCACAGTACCGGGGTTTTCCTATAATTTATTACGGGACCAGTTTTCTGGAGTTGCCAGTTTTCATTCCGTTCCGGCCGGTTTTCCTTTGTTCTTTCCCGGCCGGACTTTTCCGATGGAGGGGGTTATTTGCAAACATTTGTGGAGGGGGTTTCTTACAAATGTATTCATTATGATAGGATAAGCCTCCTTGTTTTTTCATGATGGTTTTTGCATTAATGAGATTTGATGTGAATAGAAGTGTTAAGCATGGTTGATGTTTTTTTTGCTTTATGGTGTGGTCACCTCTTCTCTTCTCCTACCATCACCTCCCTTCATGCTACACATTCTTTCCTCCACCATTCTTATATGATAGGGGGCCGGCCACAATTTTGAACGATGAGGAGAGTGTTTCATTTTGAGTGTGGCAATTTTCCTTGATCTCATTCTTATGTTAGGAAAAATGCAAGCACCATTTTTCCTTATCTTGATTCCTCCATCCTCCATGGCAACCAAAACCCTAGAGACAAATTCTACACTACATTCTACAGCAAATCTTGGGCATGTCGACTTGCCAGCTTCATGCCCGAGTTGCCTCGGTATAGAGGCGGGAGCCCGTAAAAGATGCAGACGATGTGGTGCCCTTCCGGCAAGGATACGACGACCGGAGTTTCCGCGGGAGATCGGGACGATGACGAGAAGACCGGAGGACTCGGATCACTCGGTATATCTCTTCCTTATCTTGTTACTTTGCTAGATCTAGTTTAATGGCCCGATCCGGGGTTTAGTGTGCGGTGGTGCCGGTTTGCTAAGTTCGCAAAATTAAAGTTTATCACCGCTTCCGTATTTGGCCATCGGATTGACGGCCGGGGCGCCGCCGTGCACTTACACTTTTGATCTAGCATCATGTCTCCAACGATTATGAAGTTCGATATTGAGAAGTTCGATAGGAATATGAGCTTTTGTCTATGGCAAGTTCTTATGATTGCCGTATTGACACAAAATAATTTGAAGAAGGTGGTTCTTGGAAAGGATTCAAGGCCTTCCACTATTAGGGAGAAAGCATGGTAGGAGTTGGATGAAAAGGTTCTCACGGCTATCCAATTGTGTTTGACAAACAAAATTTTGCAAACAGTTTTCGTGGAGAAAACAATGGCCAGTTTGTGGTTGAAGTTAGAGCATTTATATTTGAAGAAGTCTCACAAATCAACTCCTTTTGAAGCAACGTCTCTACATACTTTGTATGTCAGAAGGCTCTTTTATCAAATCTTATATCGGTGAGTTTAATTCGATCATTACAGATTTGGGTAATATCAGTATTAAGATTGATGATGAATATCAAACACTTTTATTGTTATGTTTTTTGCCATCCTCTTTTAAGCACCGTCGTGACACCATGGTCTATGTATGAGATACTATCTCGATCAATAATGTCAAAGAAAATTTGATGAGCAAGGAGAAGATCGATAAAGAGTTAACTTCTAGTAAAGGTGATGGTCAATTTTCAGGCTTATTTGTTCGAGAGTGAGCAAAGAAGAGAGATCCAGAAGGTAGTAAGAAGAAGTCATGGTCAAAGTCCATGTATAAGAACTTGACTTGCAACTATTGTAAGAAGAAGGGGCACATCAAAGTCGATTATTTCAAATTGCAGAAAAAGTAGAAGCATGTGTTAGTGATATATGCCCTAGAGGCCATTATTATATCATACTTGTTTGTATATTACATATTGGAAGCTTTGGATATACACGGATATAGTAACAGTCTTGCTTGAAATGGTAGTATGTTACCTGGTTTGCTTCTACCTCAATATGTGCATGTGTTTCTTTTAGAATATCGTTTATACATATTGGTAGAGCCCTTAGGATCTTTGCTTTATTACCAGTGTTGTGATGGCAGTCACACTAGTGGGGGCTGGGTAATCTTTAAGCACATCTTTATACAGGTCCCTAGTCGTAGGACTATCGAGACGGGGCATCAATATTCCAGAGTAGACTAGTGTATACGCTTCTCATCCTAGCAGGGGAGATGGTCTGTCCCACAACCATTAATACGTCATACTAGAGATAGTATGCAGGTGCTCATTGGGTTATGAGTACACTGGACATGACTCATAGGGAGCTGCTGGTGGGTATTATACCTATCGTCAGGTAGCAGTTCCCAGGTGACATGAGTACAGCTTAGTCTGTCGATTTGACACTACTACTTCGCCTCGAGTGTGTTCCCGCTGTTCTTAGATTACTACCCTACCATGGCTCAAAAGAGTCATGCAAACAGGTAGTAGTTGGGTGAAGTCCCGAAGCACTTGGAGGCAGTGGCGGTTAGATAGGATTCGTCTCTCCCGATATGGAGGTTGATATCGCGCTGTGTTCGGAAAGCCATTACACAAAGTCCCTTACCAGGACAAGCGAAATTTACTGGTAGGTACTCCAGTAGTTTCTTAGGGTGTTTTGGGCTACACTCCGACATGACTTATTGTGCTATTAGGGGTCTGACGATTACCACCCCCTAGGCCCGATATGCAATACTCTTAGACGAACAGACCGGACTGTATGGAGATTGTCATAGATAGGCTAAGTAGGAGTTCGGATGAGTTTTCTCATTGGCCTTCATATCGACAGATACATGGGTAGTCATCACGTGCAGCTAGTACCACTGACGGCTTGTGGTTAAACCCACTGCCAGTATAGTGTCGAGTCTTTAGAGTCATACACAGAGGGTTTCCCTGCATCGGGCAAAAGATGTAGAGGCCGTATGGTTTTACAGTAGGGCATCGATCACATACGTGTACTTTTACACGTATGATGTTCGGACGGATAATACTAGTGGGCTTTGGTTTAAGCTGGATCCTAGTATTATATTGATGGATTATTTTCATCTCTTTCTATTAGTATTTTTCGGAATACAATACGGGTATGTATATACGGATGAGGGGCATTCTTGTAATTTACTCAAGATTACTTCTAGAAGAAGTCACCTCATTTGTTGCTTTCTCCTATTTAGTTTAATGGATAATGTGGTGAAGGATGAGGTGCTATTTGACAAAAGAAGAGGCATGGCTACTTGGTGACTCATGGGGTGACTCGCTGGAGGACTATTGAAGCATACTTGATTTAATTATTATTGAATTATCATTTGCTTCAATATCTCTCAAGACTTATCCATCCTCACTCATTCATCACTTGAACACTCTCTCTCCTCCAATGCTCCTTCTTCTTCCTCAACCCTAAATGTCTCATGTTTTAAGAAACCTAGGGTATTTAGAGACAAACTAATCCATCTTTACTCTCTACACCATCTAGGACATCTAGTTTGGCGAACTAGATACCTTAGTTACCTCGGATTTGAGGTTGGAGCTCGGACTATAGACTCTCGGGTGGATCGTTTTTGACTTGAGAGGACCGACGGGGAGGCCCAATCCATGTACGATCCGAGGAGCCTATGACGAGGAGGAAAGTAATAAGACCCGAAGGACATGGTTCTGTGAGGTATGACTTTCTATCTGAGTAGTTGACCTCATACAGTTTTGATAGTTAGGGTTTAGTATCGATTATGGAGTTCAAGTCGGTGTTGCGAATCCCGTAAAAATTGTTTTTTGCGTATTCTGCCTCCCCGCAAACCCGCGGGGTGTGCGACATCGACTTACAGTGGTACCATATCCTACTAAACCTTAATTAACAGTTTTGACAACGTGTAAAACTACGAAACCGAAATAACTCCGAAACATAGATCCAAGTTTCTGTCAAAATTTTCAGAACCTCTAAAATTTTTTTTAACAGTTGCAGAGTGCTCCTTTAGTTGTTATATGAACAACATAGAAAAACGAGCCAATAATTCCTCAATGTGGCCGGCCAAATAGCCATTTTTCCCGGGCTGGCCGACCCCATGAAGGAATCTTTTGTCATATTTCGTTTGGTGTTCTGGTCACTTGGATTTAGGGTTTCAGGTTGTATTTGATTTTGCCAAGTTTTCATATACTGTTATCTCTCTGTTATGGCAATACGGAGAATTTCGAAGTCACGGTTTTAACGTCATTTAACATGTTTCAGTTGTTATATGTGTTCGTAAATTTCCGCTAATTGCTATACGTCGATTAGTTGGGGTTGCACATATCTATGTTGCTGTTGTGGTTTGTGTATATGGAATTGTAACATTTCAGAAAATATAAAATATTATTTTAGGAATTTAATATTAAAATAATATATTTCCGGAAAACTGCCCGATTTGCGAAATTGGGGTTTTCAAAACAGGGTATAAATATATACCAATAATTGTGAAATAATTATGAATTAAAATGATTTATTCATTTTAAAATATATTTAAAGGATTTGGAATTTTTAAGATTTATTATAAGCAGTTTAAATGAAAACCCGATTAGTGCACTGCGAATCGCGATTAAGCCAAATCCGTGTTTCTACAGTTTTACGTGGCTAGTGCACCATGTCATGTTATATTTTGATTACATGTTATGTTCTTGTGTTATTTTTAGGTATTATGTGATTTGGGTTTTAAATAAAAGAAAAAGGAAAAGGGTAAACGGGTAATTAATTGTGAGCCTGTCAGTGACAATATCCGTACAGTCCGGTCCGTTCGTCTATGAGTATCGCATCGCGGGCTTAGGGGGTTGGTAAAAGTCAGACCCCCCAAAGCGGTAAAAGTCGTGTCGGTGTGTAGCCCAGAACACCCTGAGATACTACTGGAATCCCTACCAGTAAATCTCCTGCCTTGGCCAAGGACTTCGTTTAATGGCTCTCCTAGACACAGCGCGACCTCACCCCCAATACCGGGAGAGACGAACCCGTGCAAATCCGCTCACTGCTTCCATGTGGCTCGGGACTGTACCCAACTAAAACCTATTTGCACGGCTCCATTGAGCCGTGGTAGGGTAGTAATCAAAGTACAGTGGGAACTCACACGAGACAAATGACGATCTCAGGTCGATGAACTAACCTGTACACATGTCACCAGGGAACTGCTATCTGACGTCAGGTCTAAAACCAACTAGCATGTTCCCGGCGAGTCCTGTCCGGTGTACTCATAACCCAATGAGCACCTGTATACATCTTAGGTGAACCATCTGACACCAGTGGCTTGTGAGACCGGCCACCGCCCCTCATCGGGGTCTCGACTGTATACACTAGTCTACTCTGGAGTGTCGATGCCCTGTCTCAAAAACTCCCACGACTAGGGATCTTTTAAGGATGTGCTTATAGACCCCAGCTCCCACGTATATGATCGCCATCATTTTGTTGGCCATCAAGCAAGAATCCTAAGGGATCTATCAACGCGCAATAGTGACCTGTAAGGTCACCAAAAGCAGTACACGATGATAAAGATAAACCAGATAACATACTATCATTGTTAGTTATATGTATGCCCTAGAGGCCATTACTGTACATAGGATGTATATTGTAGTGGATGCTGGGACATATATAGGGAGGACTTTCTTGCTCGACATGATAGTATGCTATCTGGTTACACTTTACCTTAACGTGTACACTGATTGTCTCTCTGTTACATGTTGGTAAAGCCCTTAGGATGTGTACTTGACTACCTGGACTATGATGAGGATCATACTAGTGGGGACATGGTAATCCATAAGTACATCCTTCAAGGTCCCTAGTCGTGGGTGTATCGAGACGGGGCATCGATATACCAGAGTAGACTAGCGTATACCTTCTCGACCCATACAGATGGGCGATGGATGATCCCATATCCATTGGTGTTTGACATCAGAGATGATATACAGGTGCTCAGTGGAGACTGGGTACACTGGACGGACTCGCCGAGAACTCCCAGATGGTATTATACCTTACGTCAGATGGTAGTTCTCTGGTGACACTGGTATGGGTTAGTCTGTAGACCCGAGATCGTCATAGAGCCTTTTGTGATTCCCACTGTGCTTTGATTTCCACCTTACCACGTCCAAGAGGGCGTGCAAAACGGTGGCTTTTGGGTACAGTCCTGAATCACATGGAGGCAATGAGCGATAGGAGGGGATTCGTCTATCCCGGTATAGGGAGTTGATGTTGCGCTGTGTTCGATTGGCTATAACCGGAAATCCCTGGCCAGGGTTGCTGAGATTTACTGGTAAGTGTTATCAGTAGTTTCTCGAACTGTTATAGACCTCATATCGACACGACTTATCGAGCTACTGGGGTCTGACGTTTACCACCCCTAGGCAAGATATGCGACATATCAGACGATCAGACCGGACTATACGGTAAGTGTTACTGGTTGGATTCACAGGAGTGTGATCGGGCTTGCTCGTCGATCTTCTGATCGCTCAATACCCGGGTGGCCGTTATGTTTAGCAGACCGCTTGCGGCTTGTGGGTGTTTGATATGATCATCACCTACTGCCGGCGTATTGACGAGTCTTTAGAGTCCTACACAGAAGTTTCCTGGCTCAAGCGAAATGAAATAGGAGCGCATATGAGATATGTGCGGGACCGAGAATAATACGTGTATGTGATACCGTATTCTATTCTCGCGATGAATGTATCGATTGTTTGTATGCGATATAACCTAGTTATCGAATCGAGGATTGATTCGATAAGTCGATACATTGGATATTAGTCGGTCGTATGCGATATGACCGGGTCGTTAAATCAAGTGTTGATTTAATCATTTAATGTATAATTATATATTAGATATATTACTTTACATTAACTAGTATTGGTTCACTTAAGATTGATTATCTCACTTGATTGTGCACATTGTATATGTGATATATTTTTGTGCACAAGATTGTATCATGTTTGACGATGCAAGCAAACTTGGGTTAGTGTGTGATTTAAACCATGGTTAGTTAATGGTTAGGGTTTTATTTGCTTTATTTACTTATTCATTTATTTATTTATTCATTTGAGAAAGAAATAAAATGGTGGCTAACTTTGGATTTTCTTTGAAGCTTCTTGAAGCTTTGAAAGACTTTGACCATTTTGTTTCTTTCCTTAACCCTAACCATTTACTTAACCCTAGTTTATTCTCTACATGTGTTTAGCTAACCCATGGTTGCAAGATGATAGATATCACTTCATTTTCTTTTTGAAAAATGATTATTGATTTTTCTTCTTCTTCATCTTCTTCTTCAAGTAAAGAAAAGAAAACCTTTTCTTGAAAATGCTAAGTGATGAATCCAAGTGAGAAATCTAAATCCAAAGTGAACCCACTTCCTATTTCTTCATCCTCTACCACTTGCCAAGTAGTCTAGGGTGTTTTCTTCATAAGTTTCATGACTTGGTGAAGTTGGAGCTTGATCTTAAGTTGCCTCGACGTAGATCATCTTCGGCATCGAAGTTGACGACCTAGCCCGATCATTTCTTCGACGAAGCCATCGCCAGAGTCCGGGATCCGATAATTGCAGCGGAGGGTCGTCAACACGGAGCTATGGAGGTGGAGGACAGGATCTACAAAGGTTGTATTTCCTATCTGTAAGTCTACGGTAGCGCCCCGGCCGTCTACAGACGCCAAATACGGAACAAAAACTTTTTAACTGGCGCTATCGTATACTTTAACCCGGATCTGCCATTATTGCTAAACTAACAAACTGTAAAGAGTGTAGAAAGGTTATACCGAACGATCCGAGTCTTTCGTTCTTTAACCATCATCCCACGCTCCGTTGCGGCTGCTTTGATCTCGTCGATCTCCGATCTGCTCGTCCAGGTGGCACCACGTCACTGATTCTTTAAACGGGTTCCCGCCTCTGACTCGAGACAACTCGGTCGTCAAGTTTACTAAAAGAGACGACCAAGAATGATGTAGAGAATGAGTAGATGACTTTGTCTCGTTACGTCCAAAGCTATGGACGAACGGTTAATGAAGTTGCCCTGGAAATCGGGTGATGGAATGAAATGAGCTGTGAAATTCCATGCACTCCAAATACTATCATAATCTTTTAACAAATGAATCAAGTAAGCAAATGAGAGAGGGGAGGGGCCGGCCATATATAGATGGAGGGAGGTGAGTGTAGGAGAGGGGAGAGTGACCACAAGAGAAAAGATCAACCACAAATATCATTCATGCAAACAAAACCTCATTAATACAAATGGTGATTCATTAACCTAGTCACCATTGCATTAATTTCTCCATTAATGCACTAATGACTCACCATGCCAAGTCACCCTTTCTAGAACCTTCTAAAAGCATGACTCACCCTCATCCAAGAAAAGATAAATCCGTCTTTAACTAAATGTTAAAAGACGGCTGATAGAAAACAGGAAACTGGCAACTTCCAAAAGTGATCCTGAAACGACTTTTAGGATAACCCCGTAACTGTATAAATATACCCGCATTTGTATTACGACCGAATACAAATGCAACTGAGACAAAGATATTATACCTACTCAATATAATACTCGGATCCGGCTTAAACCAAAGCCGACCAGTATCAACTGCCCGAAAAATAACACGTGCGTAAACGCACGTGCATTTTCCAAACCCTACCATAAAACCATACGGCCTCTACAACGTTTCGCCCGAACTTGGGAAACTGTCTGTGGGGGACTCTAATGACTCGTCAGTACCCTGACAGTGGGTTTAACCATAAACCGTCAGTGGCACTAGCTATGCGTAACGGCTGCCCATGGACTGACCTCAAGGGAGGCCGATGAGCGAACTCATCCGGAAACCCTACTGAGCCTAACAGTGACAATGTATATACAGTCCTGTCCGTTCGTCTATGAGTATCGCATATCTGCCTAGGGGGCTAGTAACGTAAGACCCCCAATAGCAGTATAAGTCGTGTCGGAGTGTAGCCCAATAACACCCTGAGATACTACTGGAGTACCTACCAGTAAATCTCCTGCCATGGCCATGGACTTTGTGTAATGGCTCTCCTAGACACAGCACGACCTCGCCCCCAATACCGGGAGAGACGAATCCCCTGCCGATCCGCTCACGTGCCTCCATATGGCTCGGGACTGTACCCAAAAAATACCTGTTTGCACGACTCCTTTGAGCCGTGGTGGGTAGATATCAAAGCACAGTGGGAACTCACACGAGACAAATGACGACCTCAGGTCGATGAACTAACCTATACACATGTCACCAGGGAACTGCTATCTGACGATATGTATAATACCAACTAGCAGATTCCCGGCGAGTCCTGTCCGGTGTACTCATAACCCAATGAGCACCTGTATACATCTTAGGTGATCCAACTGACACCAGTGGCTTGTGAGACTGGCCACCACCCCTCGTCGGGGTCTCGACTATATACACTAGTCTACTCCGGAGTATCGATGCCCTGTCTCGAAACTCCCATGACTAAGGACCACAATTAAGGATATGCATATAAACTACCCAACTCTCACGTATATGATCGCCATCATACTGTTGGTAGTAAAGCAAGATCCTAAGGGCTCTATCAAAGTGTAACATGTAATCAGTCACCTGAACATGTACACGACTGATAAAGGCAAACCAGATAGCATGCTATCATCTTGAGTAAGACTGTCCTACCGGTATAGGTCCTCCGCAATCATTGCAATCACGTACCTGCGATCCAATAATTGACTCTAAGGGTACTATCTCCAACAATCTCCCACTTGCACTCAAGGCTAATTATTGCGATGTCGACTACTCACAGCCCGTGTGAAACCGAACATCCAACTCCTCTACTAATCAGTTTCACAAAGCCCGTTTGTAAAACTATTGTGTTCGAGAAATAGCCTCAGTGAGTGGATCCGCCTAGATGTTTCTTTCTATATCTCTCTTAATCTCAAGTTCGCGGAGAAAGCCATCTTCCGAATTGAGTAATACCCGTCTTAGAATATGTCTGGATATCTGATGGGACATAATTTATAAATGAACTCCAAATCCAAACTTCTTAGACTGTATCGATCACTGAACCTAATCAGTATCCGGCACCATGCCACCCACAGTATCCTCTTGGACCACCTGTCCATAATATTGTCCCTCGTCAAGGGGAAAAATATAACTCTGACAATCACTCTGTCAACCATGTCACCTTTGAAGCCTGGAATGATAACCGTCTCCCGAAAGAGGCTGCCGTCATCAAATCCGTAGAACATGTACTTATGTTCTAAAACT
Organism: Agapanthus africanus; assembly: GCA_030015575.1. Lineage (NCBI taxonomy): Eukaryota > Viridiplantae > Streptophyta > Magnoliopsida > Asparagales > Amaryllidaceae > Agapanthus > Agapanthus africanus. Next base: position 54,623,753 of record JASDDO010000006.1, on the reverse strand, counting down.
GCTTCCATATGTTTCTTCAGGATTGGATTAATACAAACTTATTGCATTTAGTGCAAAAACAACATCTGGTGTGGTACTTGACATCTCATGATTGACTCAGTTGCTTAAGCAAGTGATCTGCCAATCATGTCCATCCCTCTCCCCTTTAGTCTGTAAGACACCTTTAGAGAGGGTGACTCCATTCCCTGCAGGTACACCACCATGCCAGGAGTCATCTATTCTAAAAACTATTAGAATACTGTCAAAGTACCCACATTGGGAAACTACCCAAATCCAGATCTAAAAAACCATATATCTAGAAACCAGAATGTCAAATATTATATCCATATCCTGTCTGGAGAAACAACTGTGTGACGACCACAGTACAACCGATCGTAGTATATGAATTTTACTTCCTACTCTGTGTATGTCATCCAGATACCAAAACATCACATCCTACTACCTTCTTAACAGATCCATCCCCTATTCTGATGAAGTCAAACCTATGACTGTCACATCAAAATTAGATGATCTTTCTCCGCTACAACTGCTCAAGTCTATTAATAGACATAAGCAACTTGCCCACTATGCATCCGCTGCTCCTACTGACTACGACAACCCTCTTACCGGGTCTCATAGCCTGGAACAACAGTAGTGTCAAGTCTGGGTAGATAAGAACCTCCCTGTCACCGTCCTTGAGGCTACCGGAGTACCTCTCGGGTGTCTGAGGTTACCCACCATATCTGCGGAGTGGCTAATGGAATGTCAAACCTGATTGAATATATAGGTCCTATTAAATTTTCCATAATCGTTCGTGGTTCTTGAATCACTTCCAGTTCTACCATACTCCCACTATTGTTTTCTGAAAAAAGATCCATTTTACTAAAACTGTGGCGAGTCAAGAACAATATCACTATTGATCTTCCGAATGGTAGAATATCAACCCTCGTCATAGCCAGGGTCAACCCATAAATAGCCATTACAGAAACATGCCTTGAGTTATTCAGAGTCTGGTTTTAAGCATAAGCTGGACAACTCTCCATACCTTAACATCTCTTAAGGTATGATCCATTCTATATCCAATATAGAAACTTTGGCACTTATTTAATTGGAACCAGATTCAAATCATGCAACTGTCTCCAGTGCATAACAACTTAATGGAAAGAGGCTAATCAGCATTACTCAACTTAGGAATCCATCCAATTATGAGCAACCTGAAAGAGAAACACGTTTCTCAAAACCATCACTATCATCTGAATACCAATCACAAGAATCTACATCTTCGATCTCTTTGAAGAATCCCGATACTTGTGACACCTGGTTCTCTACTTTATTCTTATACCCATAACTTCTCAAAACTTAGACCTTGTATTTCTACGAAACACTTGTCTAAATACTAGAGAAGTTATAAGTAAACAGAACATAGTACGAGGATCTACCCCTTTGTCCTGATGGACACTGGACAACATACAATACTCTGTATAAGTCCGCTGAGTTTAAGCAATTCAAAACCTGTGCGTCGTAGGTTAAAAACTGTACCCCGGCGATTTCCTCAAATATCACCAATTACAACGAATTCCGATATAATGAGGATGATCGCCTAATTCCCAATAACTTACTCCAACTCATCATCTGTAAAAACCATACAGATATGAGAATGAAACCTGGTAAATACATACCCTGGAGTAAGTATCCAATCGGGAAAACAGTTTTTCTTTAACAATGCACTGAAACATGAAAATGTTTCGTACGGGTATCCTGGTATTCATAGTAATGCCTCTTCCATAATCCAATTCATGACTTCAACCGTATATTTCACTGCCATCTCTCCAAGTCCCTTTATTTGTCTTTAGTCGTTACCTTCTGCACACCATCGTTAGGCTAAATGGTTTTCTTCCTTCCTTACTGTTCGGCACCAGCCTATGGTTTGGAAGAAGACTATCCAGTAAGCATAATAGGTGTACCCTCCTAAACCAAGGAGTACTCGCAACTTGAGAGAAGGTGATGATAAAAGACAACTGAATAATACCTTATTCCTTTAAAGGTGAAATAGGAGTGGCGATGAAGTACGCGGTTTGGTCGTGAATGATAACAGTCGCAATTTACTTTGCCCTCTTTCTAATCCCTTTATTTTGTCATTACATATTACCTTCTGCACACCCTACTTAGGCTAATTGGTTTTCTTCATTCCCTACCTTTCGGCACCTGCCTATGGTTGTGGAATAAGACTGTCCAATAAGCGTAATAGGTGTACTCTCCTAAACCAAGGAGCCCTCGCAACCTGAGAGAAAGCGATAATAAAAGACAACTGAATAAACCCAATTCTATTTCTCCTGAACCAGGATCAATCCTCGAAGAAGTCCCTTCGATTTCGTATATAACCATACGATGGATCTATCCAATGGAAGTGGATATCCGTAGTTATACGGGGTGTTCTGAGAATTCAAAGGGTAAAAGAAGGAGTGGCAATGACTTTGCAACTCAGACGAATCCAAAAGCCAGTATTTTAAGAAGGTTCGGTCAACTGGTCACTGAGTCATAGTCTAGGGTCGGTCACAGGTTGCTGCCAAGAGAGAGAGAAAAGAAACACTCTGCGTGCACTCTAACCTAGATCAGAATGGTTATCACTTTATCTAATCAGGAAAACTCCCACTGTCCTGTCAAATTCTCCTCCAAACCTAAAAGAAGAATCAATCGGGATCACCCGAAGAGTAAACCAACTCATCAGTGGGAATCGGGATCCAACTCTCATCATATGATAACGTGATGGAATGCATCCACGTTACTCACACTCCAGAAGGTATGCGCATACTTGGCAAGTTTCAGTTTCTTTAGAAACTCCCGATATGTTTTTTGCCCATGCTCTTATAACCTTGGCTTTGGTCAAATGTCATAAGTCACATGCCAATTTCTACCCGTCACTTGCCAAGTTCTACCCGTCACTATCTTGTCAATTTGAACCCACTGCACATGCCCCTGGCTTTGGCCAAATGGCAGAACGACTGTCCCAAACTAACTCATCTATCTATGCAACAAATGAATACCCAGCAGCTACCAAACACTATGCCTTAACTTTGGCTAAAATGCATAGCTTGAATACTACTAAATACCCAAAAGAAGTGACGGAGGGCTACGGCTGGTTTTTGGCGAAAAAACCTTTAACGTAGTGAACTTGATATCGCTGAAGGAACCTGACAGTTTTTAAAATATAGTGGCGAAAACCTTTTGCTAAACGAGGTCACTCCCGGTAAAGGGATCTCGGCTCTTTCCTCGTGAATGAGGTGCAGGATATTCCACTGAATACCGCTATGCAAAGCAACTTGTAATCGACTATAGTGAAGTTATTACCCTGACGCAAACTTCTGCCCAAGGGGTCAGTCCGGTGAAGGGATATCGGCCCTTGCCCCGTCGAATGAGGTGCAGGATATTCCACTGAATACCACTATGCATAACAAAAGGAAACGTCTTTGCAATACACCTTTTAAATTTGTTCCAACAACTGTAAACAGGTTTGCTTTACTTTGCATTGATCAGAATCAACGCAGTCCCATCAATCGATCACCCCAGAAAGAACGAAAATAAAATGTACGTATATGCCATCCGCATTCGTCACTGGGTCCCGTCATCACCCGTTAGGTTACTTAACTAACGACAGAGCGGGGACTGGACTAGGCGTGGGTGTAAAACATATACAACATCGAATAGTATATCAAACCAATATACAATAATCGCTCCAGGCGTGATAATATGCAACATTACAGAAAAGTAATAAGCATCACAGAACAATACAGATAATCTGGGATCCCGAGTTTCACAGAGCCGCTGTTGAACTCGACGTTCCCCTGTCGTGTGGATAGCCTGTGCAATGAAACCTAGACCCCCTACGGTGCGGCAAGTTACCCCGCCAAAACCTGAAGCGAGGCAGCCCCTTACAGCATAGTGAATAGGACCACCCAGCACTTCACGGAATCCGGTAATCTTGGGCACCCCACCTTGGGTCAACCTGTACCCCCTACGAGTGCGGCGAATAGTCTGCCAATTCTAGAGTGGTGCCCCTCTGCCTCTCAAAGCCATGAGATGCGGACCCGTTGCCCCTCCAGAACCCGGCTATTCGTGCACTCCGTCGCGGGCAAAACCGAGTACAGTAATGAAAAATAGTACAACAGGTACCATCGACAGCAACCTGGTCGTGCCCCAAAAGAATATTATACAACAGGAAGTGACGGCAGTCCACAAGTTGGACGCTCGCCCCGCAATATCAAATGTACAAATAAACTCAAACTGCACTACCATTGCACACTGCTATCCACCACGACAAATCCGCAACATCACAGCACAACACAGAACATCAACGCGAATGTCACGTTCGCAAACCCGTCTAAAAGAACTATAGCAATCAGACGCGGTTTACCGATCAAATGACATTCCCGGTCGGAGATATAATGTAAGCACTGCAAACTAACATGTTTAAATTTCGATCGACTAAATATCATGAAGTGGGCCCCACGAACATCTGTTGAACAGTAACAAAATCTGGGCCCAAAAGATATACGCAAAACCCCAAATTCCAACATAGAAGCTACTGTGCCAATTTGGGGCCATGATCTCACTGAATGGCCGCGGAAGTGCGGTCAAACCATAGTTTGACCGCGGTTCCGCGGCGGTTTTGTCGAATCACGTGCCCAAATTTGTACGGTGCTTCTACTAAAACCCTGCACAACTTTTTGTGATATATAGAATAATTTTAGGACATCATTTTAAAATCTACAGAAACTGTGAAATTGAAAATGCGGTTTTTGATTTCCGGTTTCGATCGATATTTTAACACGTTAGCACAAGTTAGTATACGCAAATGGTGAGGCTTTGATACCATTGTAAGTCTACGGTAGCACCCCGGCCGTCTACAGACGCCAAATGCGGAACCAAAACTTTTTAACTGGCGCTATCGTATACTTTAACCCGATTTGCCATTAATGCTAAACTAACAAACTGTAAAGAGGTAGAAAGGTTATACCGAACGATCCGAGTCCTTTGTTCTTTAACACATCATCCCACGCTCCGTTGCGGCTGCTTTGACACTCGTCGATCTCCGATCTGCTCGTCCAGGTGGCACCACATCACTGATCTTTAACCGGCTCCCGCCTCTGACTCGAGGCAACTCGGTCGTCAAAGTTTGCTAAAGAGCCGACCAAGAATGATGTAGAGAATGAGTAGATGACTTTGTCTCATTACGTCCAAGCTATGGACGAACGGTTAATGAAGTTGCCCTGGAAATCGGGTGATGGGAATGAAATGAGCTGTGAAATTCCATGCACCCCAAATACTATCATAATTTTTAACAAATGAAATCAAGCAAGCAAATGAGAGAGGGGAGGGGCTGGCCCATATATAGATGGAGGGAGGTGAGTGTAGGAGAGGGGAGAGTGACAACAAGAGAAAAGATCAACCACAAATATCCTTCATGCAAACAAAACCTCATTAATGCAAATGGTGATTTATTAACCTAGTCACCATTGCATTAATGGCTCCATTAATGCACTAATGACTCACCATGCCAAGTCACCCTTTCTAGAACCTTCTAGAAGCATAACTCACCCTCATCCAAGAAAAGATAAATCCGTCTTTAACCGAATGTTAGAAAGACGGCTGATAGAAAACATGAAACTGGCAACTTCCAAAAGTGATCCTAAAACGACTTTTAGGATAACCCCGTAACTGTATAAATATACCCGCATTTGTATTACGACCGAATACAAATGCAACTGAGACAAAGATATTATACCTACTCAATATAATACTCGGATCCGGCTTAAACCAAAGCCGACCAGTATCAACTGCCCGAAAAATAACACGTGCGTAAACGCACGTGCATTTTCTGAACCCTGCCATAAAACCATACGGCCTCTACAACGTTTCGCCCGAACTTGGGAAACTGTCTGTGGGGGACTCTAATGACTCGTCAGTACCCTGGAAGTGGGTTTAACCATAAACCGTCAGTGGCACTAGCTATGCGTAACGGCTGCCCATGGACTGACCTCAAGGGAGGCCGATGAGCGAACTCATCCGGAAACCCTATTGAGCCTAACAGTGACAATGTATATACAGTCCGGTCCGTTCGTCTATGAGTATCACATATCTGCCTAGGGGGCTAGTAACGTCAGACCCCCAATAGCAGTATAAGTCGTGTCGGAGTGTAGCCCAATAACACCCTGAGATACTACTGGAGTACCTACCAGTAAATCTCCTGCCATGGCCATGGACTTTGTGTAATGGCTCTCCTAGACACAGCACGACCTCGCCCCCAATACCGGGAGAGACGATTCCCCTGCCGATCCGCTCACGTGCCTCCATATGGCTCGGGACTGTACCCAAAAACTACCTGTTTGCACGACTCCTTTGAGCCGTGGTAGGGTAGAAATCAAAGCACAGTGGGAACTCACATGAGACAAATGACGACCTCAGGTCGATGAACTAACCTGTACACATGTCACCAGGGAACTGCTAGCTGACGATATGTATAATACCAACTAGCAGATTCCCGGCGAGTCCTGTCCGGTGTACTCATAACCCAATGAGCACCTGTATACATCTTAGGTGATCCAACTGACACCAGAGGCTTGTGAGACCGGCCACCACCCCTCGTCGGGGTCTCGACTATATACACTAGTCTACTCCGGAGTATCGATGCCATGTCTCGAAACTCCCACGACTAGGGACCACAATTAAGGATATGCATATAAACTACCCAACTCTCACGTATATGATCGCCATCATACTGTTGGTAGTAAAGCAAGATCCTAAGGGCTCTATCAAAGTGTAACATGTAATCAGTCACCTGAACATGTACACGACTGATAAAGGCAAACCAGATAGCAAACTATCATCTTGAGTAAGACTGTCCTACCGGTATAGGTCCTCCGCAATCATTGCAATCACGTACCTGTGATCCAATAATTGACTCTGAGGGCACTATCTCCAACACTATCACTTTAGAGTTAAGTTGTTAACTAGTTGCATGTTTCACCTTAAAATCTAGTTAACGATCGCATTAGGGTTTCTCGGCACCTAGAAAAATTTGAATTTGGCATGTGTTCATACCAGAATATTGCATTTTATACCGCCCATTCTTACGCTCGTTTGTTTATAGGCAGGTGCTTTTTATCAGTGTTTGCTACATAATTGCAGAATACAGGTTCTCGGCTCTGAACAGTGAAATCCATGAAAAGTACGACAAATTCTGGATTACTGCCAACAACTGATAAAACACGGGTCTCCGCTCTCTATCCATGTGTTGCCACATACCAGTTAAGGGACAAGATGGCAAATCGATTGTCATGTCATGCACAAGGCTCAATGGCAACACAAGATCCAAGAAATCTACGTGGAGCTCGAGGAAATCATGGCAAAAGATCCACATCACATCACCTTTTGTTCTACTAAAATTCTGGAATAATTGTGAAGAGTTTTTGAGAAAAGTCATATACCACATAGCAGACAACATGAAACCAGGAAAGCACCCAAAACTCGACCACTCAACTCCACCATAGGGCCGCGGATCCGCGGCTAATAGGGGGTCTAGGCCGCGGATCCGCGGCCGTATGGGCTCCTCACTTTGTCGTGTTTTGGGGGTAGTTTGGGGACTTCATATAGTGGCAGATTCTTGCCCTAGGTCTTCAACCCTCTGCCTATAAATACTCCAGAATTGAGCTAAGTCAAGGGTCCAATTTTTGTGTTCAATTCTTTGTTCCTCTTTTGTAGTTTTAGTTCTTTTTCTTCTTCTTCTTCTTCATCTTTTCTCCATGAAAATTGTAGTGAGAGCTTTTTGAGTGGAAGATCAATGAAGATGAGGGCTTTTTGTATCATTCTCTTTTGTTTCTTCTTCCCCTTGAGATTCTTGCTTTCTCTTGATCTTTCAACATCTTCATTGAGCTTGAAAGGTTAAGAGTTTGTTATTGTTCTCAAGGGTCGTATTTTCTTATGGAATTAGCACTTCATTTCACATGCGTTCTCTACCCTTCTCTTGATCTTGCAACCTCTTGATTGAGCTTGCAAGTTTAAGGGTTGGCTATTGATCACATGCTTGTCTTGAGTTCTATGTTCTTGTAATTACTTTCTTGTTCTTTTTATCGCTTTTTATTACTTGCTTATTATTATCTTGCTTTACTTTCTTGCAATTTAATTCATGCACTTAATTACTTGTAATCTTTTCTTTTCTTTGTTCTTTTCTTTTGCTCTCTTTTGTTCATTTTGTGAATAGTTGTAATTATTGTTGTTAAGATGAAATACGGTATTGTAAGTTAATATCTTCTTTCTCATTTCCTTTTCCCGTTATTTTCCATTGAACTCCGCCCAAACCATACGCAAGCGCTCCGTTAGGCACCCTACCCTAACAAGATAACAGTGATTCCTAACCGCGACCGGTTGCGTTCGGTTTGGCCGGAGGCGAAAGCTGTTGGAGATGGTGCCCTCAGAGTCAATTATTGGATCACAGGCACGTGATTGCAATGATTGAGGGAGGACCTATCCCGGTAGGACAGTCTTACTCGAGATGATAGTATGCTATCTGGTTTACCTTTATCATCGTGCACTGCTTTAGGTGACCCGACATGTCGCTATTGCACGTTGATAGAGCCCCTAGGATTCTTGCTTGACTACCGGCAGTATGAGGGCGATCATATACGTGGGAGCTGGTAGTCTATAAGCACATCCTTAAAAGGTCCCTAGTCGTGGGAGTTTCGAGACAGGGCATCGATTCTCCAGAGTAGACTAGTGTATACAGTCGAGACCCCGACGAGGGGCGGTGGCCGGTCTCACAAGCCACTGGTGTCAGTTGGATCACCTAAGATGTATACAGGTGCTCATTGGGTTATGAGTACACCGGACAGGACTCGCCGGGAACATGCTAGTTGGTCTTATACCTGACGTCAGATAGCAGTTCCCAGGTGACATGTGTACAGGTTAGTTCATCGACCTGGGGATCGTCATTTGTCTCGTGTGAGTTCCCACTGTACTTTGATTACTACCCTACCACGGCTCAAAGGAGTCGTGCAAACAGGTTTTAGTTGGGTACAGTCCCGAGCCACATGGAGGCAGTGAGCGGATCTTCGGGGGTTTCGTCTCTCCCGGTATTGGGGGTGAGGTCGCGCTGTGTCTAGGAGAGCCATTACACAAAGACCTTGGCCAAGGCAGGAGATTTACTGGTAGGTATTCCAGTAGTATCTCAGGGTGTTCTGGGCTACACTCCGACACGACTTGTACCGCTTTTGGGGGTCTGACTTTTACCAACCCCCTAGGCCCGCCATGCGATGCTCATAGACGAACGGACCGGACTGTACGGATATTGTCACTGACAGGCTCAGTAGGGTGTCGGGGTGAGCTTCCTCATCGACGTCCCTTTTGGTCAATAGCTGGTGGCCCGTCACGTATTGGCTTATACCTCTGACGTGCTAGTGGTTAAATCCACAGCCATAGTATTGACGAGTCTTTAGAGTCCACCACACTTTCAGTTACTCAAGCTTTCGGGCGAAACGCTGTAGAGGCCGTATGGAGATATGGCAGGGTCCGATCAGACACGTGCGGTATTGCACGGATCAGGATCGGACGGTTTGTACTAGTGGCCGTATAGTTATATGGCAGCGTTCGATCAGATACGTGCGGTATTGCACGGATCAGGATTGGACGGATATTACTAGCCGGCTTTGGCTTAAGCCGGTCCTAGTTTAGTACAGTGTAGATTTTGTCTCATTGCATTTGTATCCGGACGGAATACAAATGCAGGTGTGTATGCACAGTGTGGGGTTTTCCTGTAATTTATTACGGGACCAGTTTTCTAGAGTTGCCATTTTGCTTTCCGTTCCGGCCGGTTTTCCTTTGTTCTTTCCCGGCCGGACTTTTCTGATGGAGGGGGTAATTTGCAGTTTTGCAAATTACACTTTGTGGAGGATTTATTTGCATAAGGATTAATTATGAAAGCATCTTTTCTTTTTCCTTCATAATGGTTAGCATCTTTGCTTTATGAGATTTGAAATGGATTTGAGGTTGATGGAGAGTTTAGTGATGATTATGTTTAGGATATAGTCACCTTTCTACTTTTCCTACACTCACCTTCCTTCTATGTTTATGCTATCATATTCATTCCTCCACCTTTTTGCTCTCACTTGATGAAATGGTTGGAAAAAGAAAGAGAGAAAAAGAAAGAGAAGAAGAAGGAGAGAGCTTCATCTTCATCTTTGAGAGAGTATATCATTCTTCATCTCATTCCATTGCTAGAAAATTGAAAGCACCAATTTTCTATACACCATTCCTCCATCATCCACAAATGGCAACCAAACCCCAAAAGAGAGAGACTTTGATCCTACACTATATTCCTACAGCAAATCTTGAGCATGTCGAGTTGCCGGCTTCATGCTCGAGTTGCCTCAGTATCGAGGTGGGAGCCCGTAAAAGTACCCGGCTTCGTGGTGCCCCTTTCCGACGAGGAGGAGATGGACGGAGATCCCGCGAGGAGATCGGAGCGGAGATGAAGACCGGAGGACTTGGATCGTCGGTATATCTCTAACCTATCTTGTTAGTTAGCTAGACTAGTTTAATGGTCACGATCCGGAGTTTAGTGCGCGGTGGTGCCGTTTTGCCAAGTCCGCAAAAATTTAAGTTTACCACCGTTTCCGCGTTTGGCCGTCGGATTGACGGCCGGGGCGCCGCCGTGCACTTACAAAAGCAAGAGACAAGAACGGAAGGACAAGGGTAAATAAGCCGTATTCCACGAATACCGCGCTTAAATCCCCTAATCCACGTTGTTGCCGATTGCTCTAGCTTCAATTGGTCAAGACTCGGCTCAAAGGTTTTGAGTACGGATTTCTTTAGCTTACAATCTCGTATCTTTTTCTTAACAACTTTATACTTGCAAATAATACACATAGGTTAGATCGAACAAACACATACAGATTCTTTATTGACTCGTCTAAGACAAGAAAGGACATACAACCATCTCCCTGTGGATCGACCCGTGCTCAACCGGCTAGCTGCATAGCGACACCGTCTTGATTGCGGTTAACTTTAATTCTTCCAATCAAATGGCGCCGTTGCCGGGGAGACGGTAGCGTATTTTCTTTCTTGTTATTCGGGTTAATATTCTTTTTGTATATATTTATAAATAAATAAATAAAAAAATCTTTTTGTTTTTTTGATCATTTTTGTGGGCAAGAGTGCAGATTTTTGCGGATTTGCAAACTGCGATTGTGGGAGCAAAGTGTACATTCAAAGCAAAGGTGATTACGAAGTACAGTGCCAAAGATCCGGGTAGTTTGACCCGCGCAAGCGAACCTTTCAAGCTTACCGGATTTGATTCAACGGGGGTTTCCTAACCCAAAACTTAACGGTACGTACTTTACTAACACCTTCTTCTCAAATCCGACGCTTCCAATATACTATTCTTTGCAGGATTCTTTGCAAGTTCGCTAGCAAACGCTAAAAATTGACTAACCCATATTTGTTGCAGTGCCGCGCTTAAACTAAAAAACGATTGTTTGATTCTTTATAGAATTTTTATTGAATTGCGCATTGCATACATTAATACGGACTTAAGGGCAAGCGAACCCCACAACATACGGTAAAGGATTTCATCACCTTTTTCGTGGCCCACAAATCACGAACTTGAGCATAACGTTTACCCACACAAAATTTAAAAGAAACTAGACTTTAAGCCTTAAGGACTTCGCGCTCACTAGGAGAAGTTAACTGTGTTTAGAACCTTGCTTAACGGTATATTGTTTACGGGGTGTCTAGGAAAGTGTTAACGGCGAAACCGCCAAAAGAGAAAGGGTTATTTAATTAAGGAACTTCGCGAAAGCGTTGGAAAACCTCCCCTTATCTTTGCACTTACCTGGCCTCATGATCAGTGTATCTTGAGCCTGTTTCTCGACACAATTTTACTTCGACAATAAAGTTCTGGAGCAGGTCTAGTTGACCTAGGTGAACCCTAGAACGATTAGGTGTGTGGTATTTTTGGGTCGTGATTGTTTTTGTCCATATTCTTTTTGTGTGTATACTTCATTCTTTTGTTAATATATAACTAAAAAAAAAAATATATCACATTCTTTTTCCCCTCCTTTTCTCTGCCTTTCTCTCTTTCTCTCTTCATATCATGGGTACTCCACCTCGCAAAACTCTTGCCGAACTTTGGTACCCACAACCAGACATAACTTCCTACGGTTCTTGTTTTGGTCGAACTTCGAACGACTCCTCCATGCCCAAAATTTCTTTGAAAGATCGGATAGACGCGTCTAGGACGAACAACTGGACCCCGCAATCCACTTCGTATCAACCGTTTCAAACATTCACCCCTTCTTACGTTGATACCCCTTTTGAAAGTCCAGTTGTAGCCACAAGACCAATGTCTATTGCTGAACGTATTGAACAATCCCGTAGCCGATCTTTCACTCCTTTCACCACTTCAAATTCTTGGGATCAACAATTCCATTCACCTTCTTATCCAAATGTTGATCCTGCTCCTATCCAGCCATTCAATTCCTACCAGTCCTACCCGACTTTTTCACCCTCCCTAGACATTGTTTCTGAACCACCATTTAGGAATTTTCAGTATCCAAACAACTTTGAATCTTTTACTGAAACCCCTTCACAACCAATGTCTAGTCTAGAACAGTCGTTGGAAGACTTTAGGGTAGCGTCAAGCCAACAGATGATGGATTTGAATGCGTCCATGGCCGCCCTCATGCAACCTAGTAACCCGGTAGCTAGTTTTCAACTAGCTCCAACTTTTTCAATGTATGATGAGGCGGCAGGACAGGCTCTGAATTTGAGTGGATAGAGTGAGATGTACCCCCTTCCAAATCAAACCTACCCGTCCCAAATTGAATCCCACAACTCCTGTTTTGAAAGTCTATCGAGTATCCCACATGATTTATCAATTGAAGATAGAATGATGAATGAGTTGTGCGACTTCGTAGTGTTTGATTTGCCCGATTGTGAAGGGTCCCTTCCAAGTGAAACCATACCTAATCCTTTTGACCTCTACACCTCCATCTTAGAACCAGAATCGATTAATATTCATGCTTTTGATGAGGTGTCAGAGAATTTTGATTTTCACTTGATTGAGGATATTGACGCTGGGGATATTTTGGATGATGAACCCGTTGATTTGGCTGAGTTTGTCTCTTCAAATCATCATCCCGAGTCATTAAATGTTTTTTCCGAACCCCATATGCGTCTGGATTTTGAAGAGAAGTGCATGGATGTGCTAAATTTTGAGGAGAATATTGAGGATAGTTTTGAGGATGAACCAGTTTTAATTGATGAGTCGGATTTTCCCAGTCATCCTGTCCCGGTCATTGACTGTGTACACCCTCCTGAACCTTTAACCGATACCCTTCCTCAACCACTTCCCTCCATCCTTTCCATCGTTCCGACCTTGCAAGAACCCGTATCATTTTCACTTCGTATGTCTGGTTTACCAAGTTCGGCGTACCCATGGTTTCTTATGAATCTTGAGGAATTTGACCCAATCTCTCGGCAGGTTAATAGATTAGCACAATCGCTGTTTACACATCGCTCATCACAAATTGTGCTAATCTATTCACTCCATTTGCACCCTCAAGTTCGTACTCCACTTCTTTTTCCCTTCCGCCATTCTTCTTCTGATATACCGAGACCGTATTCCGCTTCTATCTCCATACGGTCTCGCGTAGTCTCCATTTCTTACCTCTCCGCATTTTTTCACCAGCCACTGCTTTATCATGATAAGATCTTTGAATGGTTGGTGCTCACTTTTGGCCTGTGTAAGGCCTTGTATAGCTTGATACTGTTCTTTCGCCCTAATCCTGAACTTCAAACGCTTAACAGTGGAAACACTGTTTTACTTAAGTTTGGGGGGGCCACTTTTTTTGTATATATTTTTTTGTTTTTGTATATACTTTGTTTTTAGGGAGAGCGCCGACAATTTTGACCCTCTTAGTGTAGCCTGACAGTGAGGGCACTGTCTAGTTTAAGTTTGGGGGTGTGCTCGGTAAGCTTTCTTCCTTCGCATTCATTTGTATATTTTGCATTTGCATACCTTAATAAAAACCCACAAAAATCAAAAAATTTCCAAAAAATATACAAACTTTGTCGTCAAGTTAGCTAATAGGGTAACTTAGATCTTTATTCCGAAAGTTTAGTTGATATGATAGAAATAACTAAATTCTAGGCTTAGGAATTGAAAACCCTAAAAGTAACCCTCATTCTGTTTAAACATGGTAAGTATACGTCCTTACAGTTTTTTTTGAGAAATAGGTAATCTTGAGTTCAGTTCTTGAGTTAAGTCAAGATGAAGGGGAAAGTATTGAAGCTTTACTAAAGGATAAGTCTGAAAAATAGTTTCTTTTCTTGAGTTCAAATTTAGAAAGTATATACCCTACAACTGCACTTACACGTACCTTGAAACTTGGGATAGTAGAGGATACCTAGAAATACTCTTGCCTGAAAGCCTAGTATGAAAGAAAAAACGGTATTTAAAGCTAAACACCAAAAGAGCATATTGAAAAATATATTCCGGTCTTGAAAAAGAAAAAGAAAAAGAAAAAGAAAAAGAAAAAGAAAAAATAGAATAAAGTCAAGATCTGGAAACTTCTATTTACGCTTTAAAGTTTACACATTCAGTAATCGGTCGTTAGTGCCTCAAGAAGTATTAATAGTCGCATGAAAGATGTGTGAGCAAATCCGTCCATCCTTAATGAAAAGAAGTAGTATTAGGTATTAGGGCAAGGGTATTATAGCTTGAATTGAATTCTTAAGTGTAGGGGTGCAAATATACACACACGTAGGGGTATACAATCGATGTTTGAATAAAAGATAGAAATAAAGAATAAGACTTGTGTTTTCTGTAAAGTTGATAAAAATCCCTGATTTGAGGCCTCACTTTAGAAGGAAAACTCAGGAGAACCAACATCTTTCTAAACTTTTTTGGAACGTATAAGACCTAAGGTTAAATAGATAGGAGGTGTGAAAAATAAGGGTTGAATATTTCTAACTTAGGATGATAGAGTTTCTAACGTAAATACTAAACTGTAGGAGTAGAATCGACGTTAACTTATGACACTAGCTTGACGGGATTTTGTGGGTAGTATCCGCTGAAAACCCTCAGGAGACAACACTCCTCCTACTAGGGACACCTAGAGGTTTAACGGCTTGTTGCACGCGCTCAGTGCAATCGCGTTCCCTGCGAAAGTGCGGTTATTATTATATTTTTGTGAATAATTGGTTTTGCTCGGGACGAGCAAAAGTTAAGTTTGGGGGTATTTGTTCATACCAGAATATTGCATTTTATACCGCCCATTCTTACGCTCGTTTGTTTATAGGCAGGTGCTTTTTATCAGTGTTTGCTACATAATTGCAGAATACAGGTTCTCGGCTCTGAACAGTGAAATCCATGAAAAGTACGATAAATTCTGGATTACTGCCAACAACTGATAAAACACGGGTCTCCGCTCTCTATCCGTGTGTTGCCACATACCAGTTAAGGGACAAGATGGCAAATCGATTGTCATGTCATGCACAAGGCTCAATGGCAACACAAGATCCAAGAAATCTACGCGGAGCTCGAGGAAATCATGGCAAAAGATCCACATCACATCACCTTTTGTTCTACTAAAATTCTGGAATAATTGTGAAGAGTTTTTGAGAAAAGTCATATACCACATAGCAGACAACATGAAACCAGGGAAGCACCCAAAACCCGACCACTCAACTCCACCATAGGGCCACGGATCCGCGGCCAATAGGGTGTCTAGGCCGCGGATCCGCGGCCGTATGGGCTCCTCACTTTGTCGTGTTTTGGGGGTAGTTTGGGGACTTCATATAGTGGCAGATTCTTGCCCTAGGTCTTCAACCCTCTGCCTATAAATACTCCAGAATTGAGCTAAGTCAAGGGTCCAATTTTTGTGTTCAATTCTTTGTTCCTCTTTTGTAGTTTTAGTTCTTTTTCTTCTTCTTCTTCATCTTTTCTCCATGAAAATTGTAGTGAGAGCTTTTTGAGTGGAAGATTAATGAAGATGAGGGCTTTTTGTATCATTCTCTTTTGTTTCTTCTTCCCCTTGAGATTCTTGCTTTCTCTTGATCTTTCAACCTCTTCATTGAGCTTGAAAGGTTAAGAGTTTGTTATTGATCTCAAGGGTCGTATTTTCTTATGGAATTAGCACTTCATTCCACATGCGTTCTCTACCCTTCTCTTGATCTTGCAACCTCTTGATTGAGCTTGCAAGTTTAAGGGTTGGCTATTGATCACATGCTTGTCTTGAGTTCTATGTTCTTGTAATTACTTTCTTGTTCTTTTTATCGCTTTTTATTACTTGCTTATTATTATCTTGCTTTACTTTCTTGCAATTTAATTCATGCACTTAATTACTTGTAATCTTTTCTTTTCTTTGTTCTTTTCTTTTGCTCTCTTTTGTTCATTTTGTGAATAGTTGTAATTATTGTTGTTAAGATGAAATACGGTATTGTAAGTTAATATCTTCTTTCTCATTTCCTTTTCCCGTTATTTTCCATTGAACTCCGCCCAAACCATACGCAAGCGCTCCGTTAAGCACCCTACCCTAACAAGATAACGGTGATTCCTAACCGCGACCGGTTGCGTTCGGTTTGGCCGGAGGCGAAAGCAAGAGACAAGAACGGAAGGACAAGGGTAAATAAGCCGTATTCCATGAATACCGCGCTTAAATCCCCTAATCCACGTTGTTACCGATTGCTCTAGCTTCAATTGGTCAAGACTCGGCTCAAAGGTTTTGAGTACGGATTTCTTTAGCTTACAATCTCGTATCTTTTTCTTAACAACTTTATACTTGCAAATAATACACATAGGTTAGATCGAACAAACACATACAGATTCTTTATTGACTCGTCTAAGACAAGAAAGGACATACAACCATCTCCCTGTGGATCGACCCGTGCTCAACCGGCTAGCTGCATAGCGACACCGTCTTGATTGCGGTTAACTTTAATTCTTCCAATCAGCATGGTTGATGCCTTGTGAGACTTCATTAGTGTGCCTAGGAATCCTACAGTGGTATTAGAGCCTAGCTAGAGCTTTAGGTGAAGTGTAGACGAAGTTAGATGTCCGATCGAACCCGTAAACCCCGACAAAACCCTTCTCTGTACATTTTTCAAAACAGTGGATTTTTGTGAATTAAAAATTCTCAGAAAAACAAGCAGGAAAAAATAAGAATTAATGTGAAGTATGGTCCACTAAGTCAATAATTTTACCGCGGAACCGCGGCGAAACCAGGGGTTTTGCGGCGGTTCCGCGGCCGAAATTTGGACTTAGTCCCTGAAATTTCATATATTTATTCTTAGGTCCTTTCTTGGCAATTTTTTATAGGAATTTTTTAATTCCACTCAAGTGTTGAGTTTTCTAGGGTTTTATTGGGGACTCGTTAATTCGATCGGATAATTTAACTTCGTTTATGTTTTTCCGATGATTTAGAATATGTTAAAAAGTTCGACTGGATATAAATACCCAATTTTTCCCCTGCCGGAAAATTTCCAAGTGTTGGATTTTTCCGTGATTTAAGAACGTTCTAAGTAGTGCAAGTAACACGATGGACCCTCTAGAAGACAACAAACCTTAACTCGATTATGTGACCGTCTTGAACTGCCCTTTGAACCTTAGGGTTTGGGGGAGTACGACGTGCCACATGTGAGGCGTTGGCTTGACCCTTCTACGGCTGGACCGTTGCTACTGTGGCATGAAGTGGATGTTTTTAGATTTATTTCATGTGTTGAGCTGTCTCGGGAAAACTTGGGTGTTTGACTGTTCGATCGGAAAGTTTAACATTTTCTGTTTATCTGGAATGTGATACAATATTTGGAATCCACAAGTAGTTATGAGATAACTGAATGAATGTTACAAATCTAGCGGTTTAGTCTCACTTGATCGGTTGCCACGGAATTTTGATGTGATCAAAAGTCCGTCGCAATCACGTAGCGTACGCGGATACTCGCCGGATAAACTTAGTAGACAGCTACACCCCTTAGCCCCGACCAAGTGACTGTAGGAGAACCCCATCGCCGAAAGCATCCGTTTGGGTGCTTGCGGTAGCGGTGTTCCGCCTTGGTGCACTTCGTCGACGGTATCGGGGGTGCGGCCGTCTACTAAAGTTTGCGACGAGCATTCGATCAGTATGTCGGGAATCCTGTTGAATTGCCCGACTTGATATTGAAAAGTGTTTTCGATAATGAGACTAAAATGCGGGGTTTATAATTGTTAGGCATGCGATGTCTAAGGAATTCATTTGATTAGGCATGCGATGTCTAAAGGGTTTGCGGATTCCAACTGTTGTAGTTTTACACTTTATTTTCTGTGACCGTAAGTGTAATATGTGATATCACCGGTTTCGTTGCTATATGTCAACGACAATTGGGATGCGCAATTTACTTACGTTGATGACATGTGATGTTATGTGTTGTTGGATATGTTATATTGGATCGTCGTGTTTGAATAGCCTGGGGTGTTTATATGAGATGAGTGTTTTTCATTTTCATTCATGTAAAAACTTGTATGTAATATTCTTTTATTGGGGCACTTCCAGGTTGCGGAAGATGTCACCGTTTGTATATTATTTACTTTTCCGCACTAGGATAGACCCAAGGAGGGGAGCACAAGTAACCGGGTTCTGGAGTCCAGTGGGAGACCAACTCGAGGAGTCGAGTCCGGGTCTCCTAACTCTAGAATTGGTAGGGTTGCTTGCTGCTCTCGTAGGGGTCTAGGGGTGTGGGTTTGGCTATTCATCACGACCGTGGAATCCGTGTTTTATACTGGCTCGTATTGAAAACACGGACGTCCTAGTATATCCAATGTTTCATATGTTTCTTTTGCTGCGATATCTGTGATGTGATCATTTGATGTTCTGTGATAAATACTGTATATAGTGTATATGATATATTATATAGATGTTACTTATGTTTTGCACCCGCGCTAGCCCTGCCCTGCTCTGCCGTTAGTTACCTAACCTAACGGTGCACGAGGGGACATCGAGGCGAAAGCGGATGGCATAAGTGTACGTCGTATTTATCTGTGATGTTTAGGTATATTAAATGATGGGACTTCATTAATGTGATTAATGAAAGAAAAGAAACCTAAGATGTTGTGGAATCGAATTTCAAAATTAAAAACAGGTAGCTACAGTTCTTGCCTTGCATCGAGGTGTTCCTTGTAGAACATCCTGCACCTTATTCGATAAGGAAAGGACCTAGATCCCTTCACCGGGAGTGACTCCTTTAGCAATAACTGGCAAATGCTACAACCCTCGGTTTATCTTTTGATTGCTTCTATAGTTTCTGCTTTGCACAGTGATATATATGATATATCCCGCACCTCATTCGACGAGGAAAGGGCCGACGATCCCTTCACCGGGAGTGACCCCTTTAGCAAAACTAGAAAAGCCTAAAAAACACTCCATTTAAAAATCATTTGATTCTACAACGATATCAAGTTCATTACGCAATAGGTTTTCAGAAAAACCTGTCGTAGCCCTCCGTCATTTCAGATAAGTACTAGTTAGTATTCGTGCTACGTTTGTTGACTATGTTAAGGCGTAGTGTGCGGTAGCTTATTAGTGCTTATCTGTATATGCATATGATGCGATTGGATTAGGGTAGTCGTGCGACTTTGTTGACTATGTTAAGGGTCGTGCGGGTGGGTTTAATTCAATCGGGAAATGACGGGTTGAACTTGACTAGCACTTATGATTTGTTGACTATGTTAAGGTCATATAGCTGCTAGGGGCAAAATTATCGGGAATTTCAAGTGTTGAAATTTGCAATGAGATTGCATACCTTCTATGAGATAGTTGGATCCCGATACCCGCTGCGAGTAATTGTTACTCCTGGGAGAGTTTTACACATTACAATTAGCCGATCAAGTAGGTGTCTAGAAAGGTGTCAACGGGGTTACGCCTCTGGGAAAACGAGGTTTACCATAATTAGGTCCGTGCGAAAGCACGGGGAACCTCCCTCAAAGTACCGACACTGGCCTGGCTGAAAGATTGGCGAACTTGTAGCGTGTAATTAATCCCAGCTAGTCTTTCCTTTTAGGGTTTGAAGGAAGATTTGATAAAAACAGCGGGAGCCATCCTGATTAGATAAAATAATAACCAATCTGATCTTGCAAGAGCGCACGCTGAGTGTTTTCTTCTCTCTCTCTCTAGGTAGCGACCATATCACGCCTTAATCAAGATAATAAAACGGATATATTGACCGAACCTGCTTGTTATACTGAGTTGGGGAACGTTGGTCCCGCTCCAACTTATAATTGTTATAAGACAGAGCAGGAATTGGGAATACCAGAATTCCCGTGCCGCCCAAACGAAGAAAGTGCATGTTGATGCATCATCCTCGGGTGTGTTCGTTACAAAGAACTGTTTCTCTGTATTCTCTACGTCCTGGGTATTTGATACCGGATCAGGATCCCGCACATGTAATTTGTTACATGGGCTACAGATAGGTAGAGAACTGAGAACGAGTGATAAGTTTCATGAGGCAGAAAACGGTGCAAGTGTTGCAGCCAAGTCTGTTGGTCACTGTCACCCTGTATTACCAATACATTGATTCTGAATAAATGCTATTAGATACCGAACCTGATATACAAAATCATATCAGTCTCTTTATTTATTAAAGAAGGATATAATTTTGTATTGTTGGATAATGTTTTGAACATTTCCTATATCAAAGGTTGATCGGTTCAGGCACGTTATCTAAAAGCATTGACGTTCTAAATCAAACTACAGTTCTTAGTATACGAAACACACACAAGAGGAAAAGTTCAGAAATGAACGGATCCTTCTTGAGGCATTGTAGACTAGGTCATATCAATGCGACCCGACTGGCTCAAGTTACATTTAGATGCATATTTAAATCAATTTGAATTTACATCTTGTGAAACTTGCCAGTCATGTCACAAAGATAAGATGACCATAGCTCTGTTTAAAGGAAACAGAGAACGAGTTAGTGAACTCTTGGGATGATACATGTTGATGTATGTTGGTCCCCTGTCTACACATGCCAAGACCGGTTCTTTGTACTTCATTACATTCTCTGATGATCTCTCAAGATTCAGACATATGTTCCTGTTGAAACATAAGTCCGAACCTTTTGAGATATTCACAGGATATAAGTTAGAATACTTGATGTGATCGAGGAGGAGAATACTTGAGCACAGGATTCCTGGACTATTCTAAGAATGGGATTCTCTCTCAGCATTACTCCTCCGTGTACACCTCAGCACCTCGGTGTATCGGGGTGGAGCAATCACACCCTATATGATATGGTGCGCTCTATGATGAGTACTACTGAGTTTCCTATTTCCTTTTGGGAGTTATGCACTTATGAAGTTGCATACCTATTGAATAGGGTTCCGATCAAATCAGTTGCCTACCACTTCATATGTGATATGGAAAGGGAAGAGCCCATATCTTAAGTTAGTTAAGATTTGGGGTTGTCCGGCCTATGACTAAAAGCAAAATCCGGACAAGCTCGAGGCAAGGTCTGTTATGTAGAACTGGAAATGTTCCAGCTATACAAACTGCAGCTGATGATTTGGTAGAACCGAAGCATTCAATAGTAACCAACGAATCTCAGCCTCTCCGCCGATCTAGTAGGGTTCCTCACCCACCTGAGAGTTACTTCGGTTTCTCTATGACAGTGGGAGCGAGGATTGCTGTAACATCTTCAAAAAAATATAAAATATTAATTTTGGGAATTTTTATAATTTAATATTATTTTATTGATTATTTTAATATTAAATATATATTTAAATGCAAATAAATGGAGAAAAAAAATTACGGAAAATTATGGGAAATTCTGAAATAGGATAAATTAGTGAATTTTGACATTTTTAAGTTGTTGTGATTAGTTTGACACTAATTTAGTGCTAATCGCGATTAAAATCGCTAATCGGGTTTTTTGGTAATTTTGTGCAAAACTCGCACATATCACATTTTCTACACTTGTTCATTTTTATAGCCATGGATTCATTTATGTTTACTATTCTCATGAGAAGGGTTTTGGTTTAAAAGAAAAGGGGTAAAAGAAAAGAAAAAGAAAATGAGAAATGGGGTAGGTGAGAGAGGGGTAAGGGTGCCTTGACCTTTTGACTTAGCCATTCCTCTCCCTCTCATTTCTCTCCTTCTCCTTCTCCTCTTGCTGCTGCTGCCCTTCCTCATCATTCTCCCCCTCTTAAAGACCTCATTTCACCTCTAAAACTACACCAAAATCCCATTTCGGTTTCACAAAAAAGATGCACGAGCTCGAGATCTTTGCAATGGACCAAGAAAGCTTGGATTGTGACCACTTGGGGCAACTCAAGAATTTTCTTGAGTTGCCAATTGAGGTAATTTCTGAACACTTAGCCCAATTATAGCTTTTCCTATAACCCCATGTTAAGATTATATCGATATTGTGTGATATTATGGACTTGGTGAAAACCTAGTTAGGGTTTGAGTGAAACTTGTGTTGTAATGTGAAATTGAGCTCAGTAGAGGACTTGTAAACACCCTAGTGCATGAATTGAGACCCTAACCTGAGAACCAAACCACAGAATACGGATTTTAGAAACCGATATCGGGGAAAATGTGAAATCTGTGAGGGTTAAATGGAATCTGCTATCACCCCGAGGACCCTAAAATAATATTGAGTGGAAATTGAGATGTGCAGGCACCATAGAGGCAACACCCAAAACCCTAGCCCCCAACTCCCTTTCCCGGCCGCCAATTTTCCTATTTTGGCCGCCAATTGCGGCCTGGGTCCCACCTCCTTGGCTCGTATTGGTTCTGTAGCTCCTACATTGTTAGTTTAGGCCCCTGGTATATATAGATTTGTATAAAGTGACCTGGGGTAAAATCTGGAACATATTTCATGAGTTGCTGTTTTGGACTTTAGTTTCCGTATTCCGTATTTTCATTTCTGCATTGGTGTGTTTCGTTTTGCCTCGACTATTTGGCGTTTATACGACGATGTAGAGGATTTATATGTGGTTTTGAAGGCGTGCCATAGGTTCTCACCTATAGGCCCCCTTATCATATCGTTTTGGATTTCATGCGCCGTTTTAGCTTGGATTTGGTTTTAATGCGCATATACGATATTCGATGTGTAGGTACCCTTGAAGACTTCGGGACGACAAGCAAATGCATGGTGATGTCTGCAAATGATGATGCAAGGTGAGTAGATTATATCTACAGGGGGAAGTCGGGTGGATGGCGTATAGCACCCCCGCAGTCCGTAGATAGCTTATTATATAGTATTGTGATATTAGGTGTATTTTGGATATGTAGGGTTAGAAGTGACTAGTGTAGTTCATAGTCGCGAACCCTAGGATAGAATTACACCTATACTTATACCCTTGCTTATCACTTGTACTTACACGGTGTTTGATGATATGTGACGACTTTGGAGATGAGTCGATGGTGTGGGCTTGGTGCCCTGGGATCGGTGATTTGATACGATTCATACGTGGGATATGACTTGTGATTCTTGCGGGCTTGGGATTTGTGTTTACCCCGCATGCATACTTCACTGATGGTATCGTTGGTGCTAGACATAGAGTAGTACCCCAGACTATATGATCTGACGATGGTGATATTTGTTATGTGATGAGACAGTGAGATGTTGACCCCTACCCAGCTATTGGGATGCCGTACGACGATTTACCGTACGAGCCTACATTGATGATAGATCCGCGCTCATGACTCGAGGATGTCAGATGATATGCTGTATCGTACGCGATACTATTGAGGCGGGATCACCGACTTATATATATATATATATCGACTCAGATGTTAGGCGGTTTCCCTACCTGTAGCTCAGCTTGTTAGTTCAGCCGTATAATTTAGTATATTAGTTGACATTAGACTAGATCGAGTCATACCCATTTCAAAACTAACGAATCGGGGATATTTTAAAGATAAGCAGAAGGGTTATACGGATATTTTCAAAAGACGTATCTTTTCATAAAAACACCGTAGCCCCTATTTTCAAAACCCTATGATTCGTGTTATTTCAAAAGGCACCATTTGTAGGACTTATAATAGATTAATGCAGATTAGTTATAGTTGCGTCTAGTATTCAGCTTCCGCTCACTATTGTGGTTCTCTTCGCATCGCATGCTTATATTATGTTTCGTACTACATTATTGATTTCATGCTGTTAGGACACCAGCACCATTACCGATGATGCGTATGTACCACGTACACATACTTGCCGGCTCACACACATCTTCATCGGTAATTGCTATGCCACGTACACTTTAGAAATACTATTGCATTGATATAGGGTGTTAGCTAATGATTTAGACAGGTTGTAAGTGTACTCGCCTTATATGCTAGATTAGATATTGTAGTTATTACCTGCTACTTCCTGCATACTGTTATTCATTGTTATGTCGCATTCATGGATTATCATGCATATATTCACTATTTTACGTGCTATTGAGGTTTGGATTTGGATTTCTATGAGATTTTCTGGATTTGGAGGAAAACCGCAAGGACACAAATAATCATATTCTCTCTTTTAAAATAAAAAGTGCGGTTTTCCTATGATGTATGAGTCGTCCACCTGAGTTTGCTGATGGATTTGGAAACCCGATTCGAGGAGACGGATGAACCGTTTCGGGTACATGGTGGACCCGGTAAGGTACCCCGGGGCAAGAAGACGTGGTGATGACGATGAGCCTGGCAGGGGGGAGACTACCTACCGGTGACTTTACCCGACGCGTCGGATATCCGGAGGATACCGTCGTGGTCTTGAGATGGATGGTTGGGGCCGGTCTGGACTGACGGCGCCCTAGATATTGTGATTGAGACTTGAGATATCGAGATATTGGGATTTCGTTTGTGCCGATGCTAGGCACAGTTTTATGCTGATTTCATGGTGGTACCTTATTTTTAAAATACAAGGGAAATCTTACTAAAGTATGAAAACAGTTGTTTCATGTGAATGTATTCTGTTTTCACGCATTCATATCTCATTCATGCTATATTGTTATCTGAGGCACTGACACAGACACAAGAGATTGCACTCGGGTTAGATATTTACCCTAGCCTTGTTATAGGCTGCATGTTTTATATTGCGGATTTTTTTTTATATACTGATCGTATTGACCTAGGATTATGTCTTGCATTCGGTTCCTGCTTGTAGATGTTTCTATTCACGAGTTGGCAACTCACCCCCGTTGTGCCACAGTTCTGCAGGTTCTGCCGTACAGGTACCATTGCGGCATTTCTGGCACACTACTTTCTTGCGGGTGATTTGCTTTTGGTAGGTGGGTTCTTTCGCATCAAGAACCACCATTGTATTTATTTATTTCATTGTATCTAGAAATTTCCATCAACCAAAACTTGTATATTCTTTCAGACCTAGACTTCAGTGTTGTATATTTCGACCTTAGAGTCGCGCTTAGTAGTATTGCGGTTTTCTTGCTACTTCTGAGCTTTCTTTTGGTTTTGATCCTCGCCACTTGGCGTTGTATATTATTATATCATTGTGTGGTTGTGACCGTCGATTGACGAAGAGCTAGCTCCCGCTTGGGGATGCCTTTATCATTGTATATGTATTGTTATCCTCGTTGTACCCCATTCGGGGCCAGTTTTACAAAGGAAACTCTGCCGAAAATTTTAGAAAAGACTTATTGTTTTCAAAACGTACCTTCGGCTTAGTTATTTAAAAACCTTGATTTCAAACCGGTATTTCTTCACTTCTTTAAACCAGTTTTCTTTATTTATTCTTCAAAATGGTTTTAGATTTCTGGGCTTTTGGCTTACTTGGATCAGATGGAGTCCTATAGGCTTCATATGGTTCGAGTGCCAGTCACGTGCTCTTTCGGGTCGTGACAAAGTTGGTATCAGAGCGCTAGGTTGACCTTGGTTCGAGTCTAAGTTTGACTATGTGGAGCCTAGGGCGTTATCTATATAAGGAACTTAGGCTTGACCTTACGGAACTTAGACTTGGTCGAGGGGGTATTAGACCCGAACTTTCGTCGTATTAGGATGACCCTTGGTTGATGGAATAGGTGACTAAAGTAGAGTGACGTACCGTTGGTATGTTCCGCGGCATACTTACGACACGCCACTCCGCTTAAGGAACCTTAGGATGTACATTTGTTTTGAGATCAGTGATTCTCTTCATATCCAGGATTATACATCCATTTGAGATCCCCGATTCTATTAGTTCCATGATCATACCTTCATTGATACTGTTCCTTCCTATGATCATGTATCCACTTTGGATCTGTTGTTTCCTTCTTGTCATTGATGTGCTCTTTTGATACTCGATTGAGGTTCCTGTCGCCATGTTTGAGCGCAGTTGGGCTGCTGCTAGGGTTACGGCCGGTGTGAGCTCGTTTGGTACGAGTGCCGACCGTTGTGTTTTCTGGTGACATGGGAACGTCTCGAGTTAGTGTTGGTGATTATGACCTCTAGTGGAGGCGAGAGCTTGGTCTTGCACCGGATGATCGGGTCATTGTTAGAGCTGCCAGTTGAGAGGGAACTGTTGATGTACAGCATATCTCAGAGATTGTGATGTCGCCTACCGTGCAGACAGATGGACCAGCGATTACTGAGATTGATGAGATATCGCCCAGATGATTGGAGCTACTGTAGTATGAGCATATACTCAGAGAGATGATAGCGAGTCGCTAGTCACTGAGGATGAATGACTAGGACATGTGGTTCGTTCGTTTACCGATACGAGGTCCTCAGATAGATTGTTTCCAGCTAGAGACGACTTCACGCAGGTTCGTTGAGAGTCGATTGAGACGATCGAAGGTCAGGAGCCTATTTTCCAAGTTTAAAGTATACGGAAAGACATGCAGGTGATTCTATGGACCCTCTAGAAGAATGAAACCCTAACTCGACTTAATGACCGTGTGACAGCCTTTGAACCTTAGGGTTTACGGCGGTTCCGCAGCGCCATTAGTGAGGCTTGGGTTTGCCCTTCTACGGCTGGACCACCGACGCTGTGGCATGTACTCGATACTATTAAACTGTACCCGAGATGTGAGCTCTTGGGGGATTATGAGGATCTGACGAGTCGATCGGATGGTTCGACATCTTTCGGATATCGTGATAGGACACTGCTTGGGAGACTCCAGATACGAGGATAGCCGTTGGAGCACAGTCCATGCCGCCAGGATGAGACGAGTCCGAATCAGTCGACATTGACGCAGAGCGAAGAAAAGAGTTCGCAAGATATTTCGACGAGATGGCGTCCCACTCCGCTGACATCAGAGATGTGATACGCACCCAGAGGTGTGGTATATGGATATATCTTCCAGAAAGAAGCGCGATGGGTATGCAGCCGTTCCGGAATAATTTTTAGCTTCAGCTTTGGATGATGACTTCCGGGCATTTCGGCAGGATTGAGATTTGAGAAAGGAATCTCGGCAGGACCCTTCTGGAGTACGATACGTGAAGACCTAGACCTAGGAGTGGTCATTTTGCGCACCACCAGCAGGCCAGAGTTCGGCATCGTCGACGAGGTAGTTGACCAAGTTCGGGTAAAGGAATTTACCCAGATGCGTTGCGAATTGATCAAGGACGGACGAGTGATGAGTATTCCTCCGATGGTTGGGACGTGTTCCCGAGGACCTATACGGCCTGACATCTGCTACAGAGTGATGAAGCTACAGAGTACGCGATTTCGAGTCCGTGTGAGAGACTTCAGATTTACCGTGGCCGAGAACAGTGCAGTGCATAGTAGCTTGGCGTGACACCATAGTGGACGACGATAGAGACAGTTGGAACAAGAGATTCGTGTGAGACACTGACGAGCTGTCATTGCTTCCCGTCGAGACTAGAGACCCGATTTGCTTACAGAGACGTTGGGATGTGACCAGTTTCTGAGAAATATTATGCTGAGGACACAGGTGTCTTTTGAGCGAGGAGAGGTTATGCAGGAGAGCTAGCCTCTGTACAGATCGGCATAGGCATGATCGGAAGAGACTTTGAGCGGGATTCCTTCCAGGACATTGCTGCAATGATGTTTGCACCCAGGATCAGATGTGTGGCGTGCATTCAGAGAGCCAGAGGCCGACGCCAGTGATATGCTGCCTTACGAGTGGTCGTGAGGATTGACCAAGAGGTAACCAGAGAAGTGCCAGAACGGAATCGTCCCCGTTAGCACACCTGACAGGGCCGATGAGCCGATTGACCGCGTGATTGGTAATCCGCAGAGAAGATAAGGGTCCAGAGAGTCAGAAGACGCTAGACCGTGAGCAAGAGGCAGGTAGATATCCTGCGCTGCTAGCTGTGGATTGCACCGACTCCTTCTCGACCTCGAAGGAGGAACTACCGACGACGGTATTTATGATTTGTGATTTTGTGATTCGATTATCACGTATCCGTCACTTTGGGATTTCGGTATTTTGTGCGTTCTGCTTGCATGATTTAGTTTTGATGATTGAGTTTCATGATATTGTTTCATGCACCCACTGGATATTTATATATTTTGCGCTGAGTTATTACATTTGAGATATTGATTGAGATTTCATGCCTATCGTATTCAGTGATTTGATTTGCACTTCCAGCGTAGTTTTCATGCATCTTTAGTGTTTTGATATACGATTTTGGTGCACGCCAGATGCACTAAATCGGAATTCTTCGTGTATTTCATATGCACCTGATTTTCGCTGTCAGGCACATACGTTGCCTACGACAGATGTTTCGTGCACACCCGTTGCACCTAGATGTTGTTTTATACACCTGTTTGACACATATATGGATTTTGATTCCTTGCGCACCAGACGCATAGGATATTCTTATATATGCATTTGGGGATTGATTTCTAGTAGAGTAGTACATTTTTATGATATTCTCTATGTGTTGATATTTTCGGAGCCCCGACGACTTTAGTTTATTACTGAAATTGTTTTAGTATTGGGGGTTTAAATTTAAATTCGGGTACCGAATTTCTTTAAGGGGGGTAGATTGTAACATCTTCAAAAAAATATAAAATATTAATTTTGGGAATTTTTATAATTTAATATTATTTTATTGATTATTTTAATATTAAATATATATTTAAATGCAAATAAATGGAGAAAAAAAATTACGGAAAATTATGGGAAATTCTGAAATAGGATAAATTAGTGAATTTTGACATTTTTAAGTTGTTGTGATTAGTTTGACACTAATTTAGTGCTAATCGCGATTAAAATCGCTAATCGGGTTTTTTGGTAATTTTGTGCAAAACTCGCACATATCACATTTTCTACACTTGTTCATTTTTATAGCCATGGATTCATTTATGTTTACTATTCTCATGAGAAGGGTTTTGGTTTAAAAGAAAAGGGGTAAAAGAAAAGAAAAAGAAAATGAGAAATGGGGTAGGTGAGAGAGGGGTAAGGGTGCCTTGACCTTTTGACTTAGCCATTCCTCTCCCTCTCATTTCTCTCCTTCTCCTTCTCCTCTTGCTGCTGCTGCCCTTCCTCATCATTCTCCCCCTCTTAAAGACCTCATTTCACCTCTAAAACTACACCAAAATCCCATTTCGGTTTCACAAAAAAGATGCACGAGCTCGAGATCTTTGCAATGGACCAAGAAAGCTTGGATTGTGACCACTTGGGGCAACTCAAGAATTTTCTTGAGTTGCCAATTGAGGTAATTTCTGAACACTTAGCCCAATTATAGCTTTTCCTATAACCCCATGTTAAGATTATATCGATATTGTGTGATATTATGGACTTGGTGAAAACCTAGTTAGGGTTTGAGTGAAACTTGTGTTGTAATGTGAAATTGAGCTCAGTAGAGGACTTGTAAACACCCTAGTGCATGAATTGAGACCCTAACCTGAGAACCAAACCACAGAATACGGATTTTAGAAACCGATATCGGGGAAAATGTGAAATCTGTGAGGGTTAAATGGAATCTGCTATCACCCCGAGGACCCTAAAATAATATTGAGTGGAAATTGAGATGTGCAGGCACCATAGAGGCAACACCCAAAACCCTAGCCCCCAACTCCCTTTCCCGGCCGCCAATTTTCCTATTTTGGCCGCCAATTGCGGCCTGGGTCCCACCTCCTTGGCTCGTATTGGTTCTGTAGCTCTTACATTGTTAGTTTAGGCCCCTGGTATATATAGATTTGTATAAAGTGACCTGGGGTAAAATCTGGAACATATTTCATGAGTTGCTGTTTTGGACTTTAGTTTCCGTATTCCGTATTTTCATTTCTGCATTGGTGTGTTTCGTTTTGCCTCGACTATTTGGCGTTTATACGACGATGTAGAGGATTTATATGTAGTTTTGAAGGCGTGCCATAGGTTCTCACCTATAGGCCCCCTTATCGTATCGTTTTGGATTTCATGCGCCGTTTTAGCTTGGATTTGGTTTTAATGCGCATATACGATATTCGATGTGTAGGTACCCTTGAAGACTTCGGGACGACAAGCAAATGCATGGTGATGTCTGCAAATGATGATGCAAGGTGAGTAGATTATATCTACAGGGGGAAGTCGGGTGGATGGCGTATAGCACCCCCGCAGTCCGTAGATAGCTTATTATATAGTATTGTGATATTAGGTGTATTTTGGATATGTAGGGTTAGAAGTGACTAGTGTAGTTCATAGTCGCGAACCCTAGGATAGAATTACACCTATACTTATACCCTTGCTTATCACTTGTACTTACACGGTGTTTGATGATATGTGACGACTTTGGAGATGAGTCGATGGTGTGGGCTTGGTGCCCTGGGATCGGTGATTTGATACGATTCATACGTGGGATATGACTTGTGATTCTTGCGGGCTTGGGATTTGTGTTTACCCCGCATGCATACTTCACTGATGGTATCGTTGGTGCTAGACATAGAGTAGTACCCCAGACTATATGATCTGACGATGGTGATATTTGTTATGTGATGAGACAGTGAGATGTTGACCCCTACCCAGCTATTGGGATGCCGTACGACGATTTACCGTACGAGCCTACATTGATGATAGATCCGCGCTCATGACTCGAGGATGTCAGATGATATGCTGTATCGTACGCGATACTATTGAGGCGGGATCACCGACTTATATATATATATATATCGACTCAGATGTTAGGCGGTTTCCCTACCTGTAGCTCAGCTTGTTAGTTCAGCCGTATAATTTAGTATATTAGTTGACATTAGACTAGACCGAGTCATACCCATTTCAAAACTAACGAATCGGGGATATTTTAAAGATAAGCAGAAGGGTTATACGGATATTTTCAAAAGACGTATCTTTTCATAAAAACACCGTAGCCCCTATTTTCAAAACCCTATGATTCGTGTTATTTCAAAAGGCACCATTTGTAGGACTTATAATAGATTAATGCAGATTAGTTATAGTTGCGTCTAGTATTCAGCTTCCGCTCACTATTGTGGTTCTCTTCGCATCGCATGCTTATATTATGTTTCGTACTACATTATTGATTTCATGCTGTTAGGACACCAGCACCATTACCGATGATGCGTATGTACCACGTACACATACTTGCCGGCTCACACACATCTTCATCGGTAATTGCTATGCCACGTACACTTTAGAAATACTATTGCATTGATATAGGGTGTTAGCTAATGATTTAGACAGGTTGTAAGTGTACTCGCCTTATATGCTAGATTAGATATTGTAGTTATTACCTGCTACTTCCTGCATACTGTTATTCATTGTTATGTCGCATTCATGGATTATCATGCATATATTCACTATTTTACGTGCTATTGAGGTTTGGATTTGGATTTCTATGAGATTTTCTGGATTTGGAGGAAAACCGCAAGGACACAAATAATCATATTCTCTCTTTTAAAATAAAAAGTGCGGTTTTCCTATGATGTATGAGTCGTCCACCATGAGTTTGCTGATGGATTTGGAAACCCGATTCGAGGAGACGGATGAACCGTTTCGGGTACATGGTGGACCCGGTAAGGTACCCCGGGGCAAGAAGACGTGGTGATGACGATGAGCCTGGCAGGGGGGAGACTACCTACCGGTGACTTTACCCGACGCGTCGGATATCCGGAGGATACCGTCGTGGTCTTGAGATGGATGGTAGGGGCCGGTCTGGACTGACGGCGCCCTAGATATTGTGATTGAGACTTGAGATATCGAGATATTGGGATTTCGTTTGTGCCGATGCTAGGCACAGTTTTATGCTGATTTCATGGTGGTACCTTATTTTTAAAATACAAGGGAAATCTTACTAAAGTATGAAAACAGTTGTTTCATGTGAATGTATTCTGTTTTCACGCATTCATATCTCATTCATGCTATATTGTTATCTGAGGCACTGACACAGACACAAGAGATTGCACTCGGGTTAGATATTTACCCTAGCCTTGTTATAGGCTGCATGTTTTATATTGCGGATTTTTTTTATATACTGATCGTATTGACCTAGGATTATGTCTTGCATTCGGTTCCTTCTTGTAGATGTTTCTATTCACGAGTTGGCAACTCACCCCCGTTGTGCCACAGTTCTTGCAGGTTCTGCCGTACAGGTACCATTGCGGCATTTCTGGCACACTACTTTCTTGCGGGTGATTTGCTTTTGGTAGGTGGGTTCTTTCGCATCAAGAACCACCATTGTATTTATTTATTTCATTGTATCTAGAAATTTCCATCAACCAAAACTTGTATATTCTTTCAGACCTAGACTTCAGTGTTGTATATTTCGACCTTAGAGTCGCGCTTAGTAGTATTGCGGTTTTCTTGCTACTTCTGAGCTTTCTTTTGGTTTTGATCCTCGCCACTTGGCGTTGTATATTATTATATCATTGTTTGGTTGTGACCGTCGATTGACGAAGAGCTAGCTCCCGCTTGGGGATGCCTTTATCATTGTATATGTATTGTTATCCTCGTTGTACCCCATTCGGGGCCAGTTTTACAAAGGAAACTCTGCCGAAAATTTTAGAAAAGACTTATTGTTTTCAAAACGTACCTTCGGCTTAGTTATTTAAAAACCTTGATTTCAAACCGGTATTTCTTCACTTCTTTAAACCAGTTTTCTTTATTTATTCTTCAAAATGGTTTTAGATTTCTGGCTTTTGGCTTACTTGGATCAGATGGAGTCCTATAGGCTTCATATGGTTCGAGTGCCAGTCACGTGCTCTTTCGGGTCGTGACAATTGCATCATGAGATGATGACCCAACTAGTTTCGAGCTGGCCATCTGGAGTGAGACTCTGTAAGAATGGCTGGATGTTTATCGATCTGAGATGGAATCCTTATACACCAACAAAGTATGGACTTTGGTTGCTATATCTGAAGGGTTAAATCCCCATCAGGAGCAAGTATATCTTGAGAAGATTACTTGGTGTAGATGGAAAAGTTGAGACTTTCAAAGCTAGACTTGTTAAAGGTTTTCGTCATCGACCAGGAGTGGATAATGATGAAACCTTTTTCTTTTGGCTATGCTTAAGTCCATGCAGATCCTACTTGCCACGACTACATACCATGACTACGATATCTGGCGGTTGGGTGCCATGACTGCTTTTCTAAATGATGTTTTAGAAGAGAACGTCTATAAGTACACAGCCGGAGGGCTTCGTAAATAGTGGGAGCAGCGGAAACGTGTGCAAGATGTTTTATGTGTTGAAGCAGGCATCGCGGAGTTGGAATATCTGTTTTGATGATTAGTCAAACAGTTTGACATCATCAAAATGGTAGATGAACCTTGTATATATAAAAAGGTAGTAGGGAGTATGGTAGTGATCCTCGTAGAGTACGTGGATGTTATACTCTTGATAGGGAAGGAGTTTCCTATGCTACGCTCGGTCAATCTCCGCTTATCACAAAGATTCTCCATATAGGATCAAAGTGATACCTACTAAATCCTTGGTTTTGGATCTATGAGATAGATCTAATTGGATATTTGGATACTCACTAGTTGTAGTGAGATGGTATCAATTGGTCCTGGGGAGAATCACTGGAAGGGTTCCAGGGTGATAAAGACGACTGAATGTCAGTCGCAGGCATTGTCTTTACCCTCAGCGTAGGGACGATATGTTGGAAGAGTTCCAAGCTAGATACCGTGGCAAACTAGACGATAAAGGCTGGTGACATCGCTATTAAAGATACTACCAAAGAGGCAGTTTGGGTGTATATTGTTTCATGAGATGAACTAGGTTCCTACCACTGTGTGACAATGGAAGTGTGGCTTTGGCCCAGGAACCCCGGTCCCATCAGTGACCCAGACGTATTCTAAGGCAGTGTCACCTGATCATGGAGATGGTTGATCTCCAGGGTGATCGAGGTTAGGAGAGTAGACTCAGAGGACGACACGGCGGATCCACTCACAAAGGCCTTTTCCTAGAGAGAGACTTTTATGGGATGGTTGAGTATGAGATACTACAACCACAGCTACAGATGACTCTAGTGCAAGTGGAAGATTGTTAGTTATATGTATGCCCTAGAGGCCATTACTGTACATAGGATGTATATTGTAGTGGATGCTTGGACATATATAGGGAGGACTTTCTTGCTCGACATGATAGTATGCTATCTGGTTACACTTTACCTTAACGTGTATACTGATTGTCTCTCTGTTACATGTTGGTAAAGCCCTTAGGATGTGTACTTGACTACCTGGACTATGATGAGGATCATACTAGTGGGGACATGGTAGTCCATAAGTATATCCTTCAAGGTCCCTAGTCGTGGGTGTATCGAAACGGGGCATCGATATACCAGAGTAGACTAGCGTATACCTTCTCGACCCATACAGATGGGCGATGGATGATCCCATATCCATTGGTGTTTGACATCAGAGATGATATACGGGTGCTCAGTGGAGACTGGGTACACTGGACGGACTCGCCGAGAACTCCCAAATGGTATTATACCTTACGTCAGATGGTAGTTCTCTGGTGACACTGGTACAGGTTAGTCTGTAGACCCGAGATCGTCATAGAGTCTTGTGTGATTCCCACTGTGCTTTGATTTCCACCTTACCACATCCAAGAGGGCGTGAAAAACGGTGGCTTTTGGGTATAGTCCCGAATCTCATAGAGGCAATGAGCGATTGGAGGGGATTCGTCTCTCCCGGTATAGGGAGTTGATGTTGCGCTGTGTTCGATTGGCTATAACCGGAAATCCCTGGCCAGGGTTGCTGAGATTTACTGGTAAGTGTTATCAGTAGTTTCTCGAACTGTTATAGACCTCATATCGACACGACTTATCGAGCTACTGGGGTCTGACGTTTACCACCCCTAGGCAAGATATGCGACATATCAGACGATCAGACCGGACTGTACGGTAAGTGTTACTGGTTGGATTCACAGGAGTGTGATCGGTCTTGCTCGTCGATCTTCTGATCGCTCAATACCCGGGTGGCCGTTACGTTTAGCAGACCGCTTGCGGCTTGTGGGTGTTTGATATGATCATCACCTACTGCCGGCGTATTGACGAGTCTTTAGAGTCCTACACAGAGGTTTCCTGGCTCAAGCGAAATGAAATAGGAGCGCATATGAGATATGTGCGGGACCGAGAATAATGCGTGTATGTGATACCGTATTCTATTCTCGCGATGAATGTATCGATTGTTTGTATGCGATATAACCTAGTTATCGAATCAAGGATTGATTCGATAGGTCGATACATTGGATATTAGTCGGTCGTATGCGATATGACCGGGTCGTTAAATCAAGTGTTGATTTAATGATTTAATGTAGAATTATATATTAGATATAGTACTTTACATTGACTAGTATTGGTTCACTTAAGATTGATTATCTCACTTGATTGTGCACATTGTATATGTGATATATTTTTGAGCACAAGATTGTATCATGTTTGACGATGCAAGCAAACTTGGGTTAGTGTGTGATTTAAACCATGGTTAGTTAATGGTTAGGGTTTCATTTGCTTTATTTACTTATTCATTTATTTATTTATTCATTTGAGAAAGAAATAAAATGGTGGCTAACTTTGGATTTTCTTTGAAGCTTCTTGAAGCTTTGAAAGACTTTGACCATTTTGTTTCTTTCCTTAACCCTAACCATTTACTTAACCCTAGTTTATTCTCTACACGTGTTTAGCTAACCCATGGTTGCAAGATGATAGATATCACTTCATTTTCTTTTTGAAAAATGATTATTGATTTTTCTTCTTCTTCATCTTCTTCTTCAAGTGAAGAAAAGAAAACCTTTTCTTGAAAATGCTAAGTGATGAATCCAAGTGAGAAATCTAAATCCAAAGTGAACCCACTTCCTATTTCTTCATCCTCTACCACTTGCCAAGTAGTATAGGGTGTTTTCTTCACAAGTTTCATGACTTGGTGAAGTTGGAGCTTGATCTTGAGTTGCCTCGACGTAGATCATCTTCCGCATCGAAGTCGACGACCTAGCTCGATCATTTCTTCGACGAAACCATCGCCAGAGTCCGGGATCCGATGATTGCAGTGGAGGGTCGTCAACACGGAGCTATGGAGGTGGAGGACCGGATCTACAAAGGTTGTATTTCCTATCACTTTAGAGTTAAGTTGTTAACTAGTTGCATGTTTCGCCTTAAAATCTAGTTAACGATCGCATTTGGGTTTCTCGGCACCTAGAAAAATTTGAATTTGGCATGGTTGATGCCTTGTGAGACCTCATTAATGTGCCTAGGAACCCTACAATCATCTTGAGTAAGACTGTCCTATCGGCATAGGTCCTCCCTCAATCATTGCAATCACGTGCCTGTGATCCAATAATTGACTTTGAGGGCACTATCTCCAACAATCTCCCACTTGCACTCAAGGCTAATTATTGCGATGTCGCATACTCACAGCCCGTGTGATACCGAACACCCAACTCCTCTACTAATCAGTCTCACAAAACCCGTTTGCGAAACTAATGCGTTCGAGGAATAGCCTTAGTGAGTGGATCCGCTCTGACGTTTCTTTCTATGTCTTTCTTTATCTCAAGTTCATGGAGAAAGCCATCTCCCGAAATGAGCAATACCAGTCTTAGAATATGTCTGGAT
Organism: Agapanthus africanus; assembly: GCA_030015575.1. Classification (NCBI taxonomy): domain Eukaryota; kingdom Viridiplantae; phylum Streptophyta; class Magnoliopsida; order Asparagales; family Amaryllidaceae; genus Agapanthus; species Agapanthus africanus. Next base: position 54,586,811 of record JASDDO010000006.1, on the reverse strand, counting down.
ATCTGATGGGACCTAGCTCATCAATGAACTCCAAATCCAAACTTCTTAGACTGTATCGTCAACTGAACTTAATCAGTATCCTGCGTAATGCCTCCCTCAGTGTCCGCTTGGATCACCTGTCCAAAACACTGCCCCTCGTCAGAGGGAAAAACTATAACTCTGGCAGTCACTCTGTCATCCAGGTCACCTTGGAAGCCTGGAATGACAACCGTCTCCCGAATGAGGCTGTCGTTATCATATCCCTAGAACATCCACTTATATTCTAAAACTGCTTCCGAATGTTTCTCCAGGATTGGATCAATATCAATATATTGCATCTATTGCAAAAACAACATCTGGTGTGGTGCTTGACATCTCATGATTGACTCAATTGCCTAAGCAAGTGATCTGCCAATCATGCACATCCCTCTCCCCTTTAGTCTGTAAGACACCTTTAGAGAGGGTGACTCCATCACTGTCACGACCCGAAAGAGCACGTGACTGGCCCTTGAACCATATGAAGTCTATAGGACTCCATCTGATCCAAGTAAGCCAAAAGCCCAGAAATCTAAAACCATTTTTAAGAATAAGTAAAGAAACTGGTTTAAAGAAGTGAAGAAAAACATGTTTGAAATCAAGGTTTTTAAATAACTAAGCCGAATATGCATTTTTAAAAACAGTACAGTCTTTTCTAAAAATTTCGGCAGAGTTTCTTTTGTAAAACTGGCCCCGAATGGGGTATAACAAGGATAACAATATATGCAATGATAAAGGCATCCCCAAGCGGGAGCTAGCTCTTCGTCAATCGACGGTCACCACCACACATGCAACAATAATATACAACGCCAAGTGGCGAGGATCAAATCCAAAAGAAAGCTCAAAAGCAACAAGAAAACCGCAACACTACTAAGCGCGACTCTATGGTCGAATAATACATCACTAGTCTAGGTCTGAAACAATATACGAGTTTTGGTTGATGGATATTCTAGATACAATGAATAATATAAATACAACGGCGGTTCTGATACAAAAGAACCCACCTATCCAAGCAAATCACCCAAAAGGAAGCAGTGTGCCAGAAATGCCGCTATAGAACTGTACGGCAAACCTGCAAGAACTGGGGCACAACGGGGGTGAGTTGCCAACTCGTGAATAGAAAGATATCTACAAGCAGAGATCGAATGCATGACCCAACCTAGGTCAATAAGATCAGATATAAAGAAACCTCAATATGAATAAAGCTGAAGCATGCTAAACTGGCAATGTAATCTCTATACGTGAATGTAGTGCCAAGTGCTCGTGCTAGTGCCTCAGGTAATAGTATGTCATGAATATGAGGTATGAATGCATGAAAGCAGAATACATGTAAATGAAGAAACTGTTTTCATAATTTAGTGAGATTTCCCTTGTATTTTTAGTTGAGGTATCATAATGAAATCAGCATAAAACAGTGCCTAGCATCGGCACAAAACGTAATCCCAATATCTCGATATCTCTGTATCACAGTCTCTGTACCTCGAAATCTCGAAATCCCAATGTCTCAATCATAATATCTAGGGCGCCGTCAGTCCAGACCGGCCCCTACCATCCATCTCAAGACCACGACGGTATCCTCCGGATATCCGACGCGTCGGGTAAAATCACCGGTAGGTAGTGCTCCCCTGCCAGGCTCACATCGTCATCACCACGCGCTTCTTGCCCCGGGGCACCTTACCGGGTCCACCATGTACCCGAAACGGTTCATCCGTCTCCTCGAATCGGGTTTCCAAATCCATCAGCAAACTCATGGTGGACGACTCATACATCATGGGAAAACCGCACTTTTTATTTTAAAGAGAGAAAAGAAGTTTATATAAGTTTTGCGGTTTTCCCCCAAATCCAGAAAATCTCATGGAAATCCGAATCCAATCCTCAATAGCATGTAAACAGTGCATACAGGCATAAAAATCCATGAATAATAACATGCATGATGTAACAACTAATAATTACAATGTCTAATCTAGCATATACGGCAAGTACACTAATATCATGTCTAAATTATTAGCTAACAACCTATGTCGATGCAATAATATTTTCTAAGGTGTACGTGACATGGCAATTACCGATGAAGATGTGTGTGAGCCGGCAAGTAAGTGTACGTGGTACATACGCATCATCGGTAATGGTGCTGGTGTCCTAACAGCATAACATCAATAAAGGAGTATGAAACATAATATAAGCATGCGATGCGATGCGAACCACAATAATGAGCGGAAGCTGAATACTAGACGCAACTATAACTAATCTGCATTAATCTAAAATAACCTCTACAATTGGTGCCTTTTGAAATAACACGAATCATGGGGTTTTGAAAATAGGGGCTACGGTGTTTTTATGAAAAGATACGTCTTTTGAAATATCCGTAGGATCCCTTGGGCTGTCTTTTAAAATACCCACGATTCGTTAGTTTTTGAAATAGGTAGGAGTCTAATCTAATCTAACAACCATCTTAAACTATACGGCTGAACTAACAAGTAGAGCTACGGGTGAGGAAACCGCCTAACATCTGAGTCGATACATATATATACATGTATATATATTAGTCGGTGATCCCGCCTCAATAATATCATATCCGATACCCTATCTATAATCAGACATCCCAAGTCAAGAGTGCGGATCAATCATCAAAATATAGCTTGTACGTAAATCCGTCGTACGGCATCCCAAATCTGGGTACGGGTCAATATCACATTCATCATACTATTTATCTGGTATCCTCTTTATCAAATGTCATGATCGGGGTACTGATCTACGTCTAGTACAATATTGATACCCTCTATGTATGCATGCAGGTGTAAGAATCACTACGTCAAAAGACCCGCTAAAACATCGTGTCGTATCTCAATACGAACCAAATCACATCACCGATCTCCTGGCCTCAAGCCCAATCTCATCGACTCATCTCAAATCCCAAATACTATCCTCAAATCCAGTATATAAACACATAGTCCCATACCCATGTGTAGATATACGCACCATCATATGCACTCTAATAAATGAAAGAATGAATGCAAGTATGTGTGTAAATGTATGTGTGAGTGCAACCACTACTCTAGGGTTCGCACTAAACTAAACCAATATATTCTTATCATCAAAATATCATTATTACCATCAATAACCCTAAACAACACATAATAAATATTCGTGTGTATACGTATTCGTATACATCACCACGGACTGCGGGGGTGCTATACGCCATCCACCCGACTTCTCCCCACAGATATAAATCTACTCACATTGCTTCTCGTGTACCAAAGCCGATGTCGCTATCTTCACCTCCTTTGCCTCAACATCACGCGGGGTACCTACAAGTATATCACAATGCTAAAGCACATGAAAATCACATCGGAAACCAAAATAGCACACGCTACCCGCATAGGTAAAAACCTATCGACTCGCATGTAAACACAATCAAAATCCACTTGTCGTTGACGTCCAAACGCCACCCGACAGGAATGAATCACCAAATACCAAAATCCATGCTAAAACAAGTCCCAAATTATACACCAACATAGGAAAATCAACCCAGATTTCACCCTAGATGGAATCAGTCAAAACTAGACATACTCAGGGTCAAAACTAGAGGAAATGGGGGCATGCACAGAAAACGAAGCAATTCCTTAAAATACCTTATTTTAGAATTTTCCATAATTTTTCCCCATTTATCTGTATTTAATTATACCAGAATATTAAAATATTCATTAAAATAATATTAAATTATAAAATTTCCCAAAAATCATATTTTATTATTTTGAAGACGTTACAATCTACCCCCCTTAAAGAAATTCGGTCCCCGAATTTAAATTTAAACCCCCAAATACTAAAATATTTCAATACAAATTCCAAGTCATCGGGGCTCCGAAATCATCTATACATAAAACATCATAGCGCAATGCATGCGCATGAGTACTGAGCAGATAACTCAAAAGCAACACTCCATCAAGCATCCGCAATCATCGGAGTCATGGTAACGACACAATGTCAAATCCAATACAAAATCAATATGATATGGACCAAGACTATACATGTAGACATCCAATCTATACATGTAAATGGCTGATGCAAATGTATGCCAAATCTTTTTAAGTCGCTGTGCGATGCGCGTAACACTGCACAGTGGCGGACGTTTCTCATAAGAAAATAACTATATATGTGTATATATATCCTTTGTTTAATAGGTACGTTCCGCCGTTTTGAAAACAGTTTAGAAGGGTTTCCTTGTTTTTAAAACGTTTCGTGTCATATCGGACACGTAGGTATATACTGAGACTATAGCTCGCTTTTCGGAAATCCCTTCGATAACTATCGATGCATGCAAAATATATCCAGGTACTGCCCACTGACTAGTCCTGCTCAGTATGAAAGCAAATATCCAACATCATAAAAATGTACTGCTCCAAAAGGAATAAATCCCAAAAATCACATAACACCACCCTGTGCGTCTGGTGCGCACGGAAATCAAAATCCATATATGTGCTAAACATGTGCACAAAACAACATCTAGGTGCAACGGGTGTGCACGAAGCATCTGTCATAGGCAACGTGTGCCTGGCAGCCAAAACAGGTGCATCTGACATGCACGAAGAATCTCGATTTAGTGCATCTGGTGTGCCCCAAAATCGTATCTCAAAACATGCGCCCAACATGCGCGAAAATCCAAATCGGTGCATCCATCATGCACGAATGAAAATCTAGACCCTGCGCACTCAATATGCACGGAATCACAAAATCCAATAGCAACGTCGAATATGCGTAAGTCCAGTCAAAAGCACGGAGTGCAAGAATCCACATCAATATCACAATCAAAATCGACATACCGAAAGGCATCAAATCGAAGTCAGATGCAATCGTAATGCACAAAATATAAATCCGGTGCAACAAAGGCACGAAATATAAATCTGATGCGATAAACGCAAGAAACATAAAACTGGTGCGACAAATGCACGAAGTATAGAACTGGTGCATCCCATGCACAAATACCAAGCAATAACTCAAATACGTAAGCAGCAACACCAAGTGTATCCAGATATGAAGAAAATCATAAACGTGTGCAGCTGCGGGCACAAAACACATATCGATACACTACAAGCACATATAAGCTATACCGAGTGCAAAATCAAAACACTAAAATTACATGAAACTCTGCTGGAAGCGTAAATCAAATCACCAGTATAAAATAGGCATGAAATCGCAATCAACAGCTCAAGAGTAATAACTATGTACAAGGTATAAATACCCAGTAGGTGCAACCATGGTGCACAAAATCAAATATCATGAAACTCAGTCATCAAGACTAAATCATGTGAATAGATCGCCCAAAATACCGAAATCCAAAGCAACGGATACGTGATAATCAAATCACAAAATCACAAATCATAATTACCGTCGTCGGTATACCATCCTTCAGGGTCGAGAAGGTACCGGAACATCCGATGCTAGCTGCGCAAGATATCTACTTGCCTCTTGCTCGCGGCTGGCGTCCTCTGCCTCTGGTTCCTGATCTTTCCTGTAGATTACCAATCTCGCAATCCATCGGCTCATCGGCCCGGTCAGGAGTACTGACAGGAACGATTCCGTTCTGGCACTTTCCTGGTCACCTTTCGGTCAATCCTCACGACCGCTCGTAAGGCAGCGTATCACTAGCGTCGGCCTCTGGCTCTCTGAAAGCACGTCACACATCTGATCCTGGGTGCAAACATCATTGCAGCAATGTCCTGGAAGGAATCCTGCTCAAGGTCTCTTCCGATCATGCCTATGCCGATCTGTACAGAGGCTGGCTTCCTGCACAACCTCTTCTCGCTCAAAAACACCTGTGTCCTCAGCACAATATTTTCTCGGAAACTGGTCACATTCCAACGTCTCTGTAAGCATATCAGGTCTCTAGTCTCGACGGGAAGCAATGACAGCTCATCAGTGTCTCACACGAACCTCTTGTTCCAACTGTCTCTATCGTCGTCCACTATGACGTCACGCCAAGCTACTACGCACTGCACTATTCTCGGCCACGGTCAATCTGAAGTCTCTCGCACGGACTCGAAATCGCATATTCTGTAGCTTCATCATTCTGTAGAGGATGTCAGGCCGAACAGGTCCTCGGGAACACGTCCCAACCATCGGAGGAATACTCATCACTCGTCCGTCCCTGATCAATCTGCAACGCATCTGGGTAAGTTCCTTTATCCGAACATGGTCAACTACCTCGTCGACAATGCCGAACTCTGTCCTGCTGGGTGTGCGCAATACGACCACTCCTGGTCTAGGTCTTCTCGTAACGTACTCCAGAAAGGTCCTGTCGAGGTTCCTTTCTCAAATCTCAATCCTGCCGAAATGCCCGGAAGTCATCATCCAATGCTGAAGCTAAAGCTTATTCCGGAACGGCTGCATACCTATCGCGCTTCTCTCTGGAAGATACATCCATATACCACGCCTCGGGGTGCATATCACATCTCTAATGTCAGCGGAGTGGGACGTCATCTCGTCAAAATCTCGTACGAACTCCTTACTCCACCTTGCTCAATGTCGACTGATTCGGACTTAACTCATCGTGGCTACACGAACTGCGCTCCGACGGCTACGCTCGCATCTGGAGTCTCCCAAGCAGTGTCCCATCACGATATCCGAAAGATGTCGAACCATCCGATCGACTCGTCAGATCCTCATAATCCCCCAAGAGATCACATCATGGGTACAGTTTAATAGTATCGAGTACATGCCACAGCGTCGGTGGTCCAGCCGTAGAAGGGCAAACCCAAGCCTCACTAATGGCGCCGAGGAACCGCCGCAAACCCGAAGGTTCAAAGGCTTTCACACGGTCATTAAGTCGAGTTAGGGTTTCATTCTTCTAGAGAGTCCATAGAATCACCTGCATGTCTTTCCGTATATTTTAAACTTGGAAAATGGGCTCCTGACATTCGATCGTCTCTATCGACTCTCAACGAACCTGCGTGAAGTCGTCTCTAGCTGGAAACAATCTATCTGATGACCTCGCATCGGTAAACAAACGAACCACCTGTCCTAGTCATTCATCCTCAGGTGACTAGCGACTCGCTATCATCTCTCTAAGTATATGCTCACGCTGCAGTAGCTCCAACCATCTGGGCGACATCTCGTCATTTGCAGCAGCAACTGGCTTATTCTCCTGTACGCCGAACAGCGCCTCAATCCTCCAGGAAAGGCAATACATAGGCGGTCATCTCTGAGTCGGTCTGCTCTAGATCTGAGTAAGACTCTCCACACTGGAAATCTTCAACTCATCAGGGCCCGCTCCGGCGCAAAATCGGACGAATCACCTTCGTCTCTCAAATCGGGTAGACTAGCTGTCATCTGTCTCATATCTGCCTGAAAGCTACGGCAATCTCAGCTCGTAAGCTTCGGAAGTGACATCCTGTCAATCTCAGCAACAGCTGGTCCATCTGTCTGCACGGTAGGCGACATCACAATCTCTAAGGTATGCTGTACATCAACAGTCCTCTCTCAACTGGCAGCTCTAACAATGGCCCGATCATCCGGTGCAAGACCAAGCACTCGCCTCCACTAGAGGTCACAATCACCAACACTAACTCGAGACGTTCCCATGTCACCAGAAAACACAATGGTCGGCCCTCGTACCAAACGAGCTCACACCGGCCGTAACCCTAGCAGCAGCCCAAACTGCCCTCAAACATAGTGACATGAACCTCAATCGAGTATCAAGGAGAGCACATCAATGGCAAGAAAGGAAACAACAGATCCAAAGTGGATACATGATCATGGGAAGGAACAGCATCAATAAAGGTATGATCATGAAACTAATAGAATCGGGGATCTCAAATGGATGTATAATCCTGGATATAAAGAGGATCACTGATCTCGAAAATATGTACATCCTAAGGTTCCTTAAGCGGAGTGGCGTGTCGTAAGTATGCCGCGGAACATACCAACGGTACGTCACTCTACTTTAGTTACCTATTCCATCAACCAAGGGTCATCCTACACGACGAAAGTTCGGGTCTAATACCCCCTCGACCAAGTCTAAGTTCCGTAAGGTCAAGCCTAAGTTCCGTATATATATAAACGCCCTAGGCTCCACATAGTCAAACTTAGACTCGAACCAAGGTCAACCTAGCGCTCTGATACCAACTTTGTCACGACCCGAAAGAGCACGTGACTGGCCCTTGAACCATATGAAGTCTATAGGACTCCATCTGATCCAAGTAAGCCAAAAGCCCAGAAATCTAAAACCATTTTTAAGAATAAGTAAAGAAACTGGTTTAAAGAAGTGAAGAAAAACATGTTTGAAATCAAGGTTTTTAAATAACTAAGCCGAATATGCATTTTTAAAAACAGTACAGTCTTTTCTAAAAATTTCGGCAGAGTTTCTTTTGTAAAACTGGCCCCGAATGGGGTATAACAAGGATAACAATATATGCAATGATAAAGGCATCCCCAAGCGGGAGCTAGCTCTTCGTCAATCGACGGTCACCACCACACATGCAACAATAATATACAACGCCAAGTGGCGAGGATCAAATCCAAAAGAAAGCTCAAAAGCAACAAGAAAACCGCAACACTACTAAGCGCGACTCTATGGTCGAATAATACATCACTAGTCTAGGTCTGAAACAATATACGAGTTTTGGTTGATGGATATTCTAGATACAATGAATAATATAAATACAACGGCGGTTCTGATACAAAAGAACCCACCTATCCAAGCAAATCACCCAAAAGGAAGCAGTGTGCCAGAAATGCCGCTATAGAACTGTACGGCAAACCTGCAAGAACTGGAGCACAACGGGGGTGAGTTGCCAACTCGTGAATAGAAAGATATCTACAAGCAGAGATCGAATGCATGACCCAACCTAGGTCAATACAATCAGATATAAAGAAACCTCAATATGAATAAAGCTGAAGCATGCTAAACTGGCAATGTAATCTCTATACATGAATGTAGTGCCAAGTGCTCGTGCTAGTGCCTCAGGTAATAGTATGTCATGAATATGAGGTATGAATGCATGAAAGCAGAATACATGTAAATGAAGAAACTGTTTTCATAATTTAGTGAGATTTCCCTTGTATTTTTAGTTGAGGTATCATAATGAAATCAGCATAAAACAGTGCCTAGCATCGGCACAAAACGTAATCCCAATATCTCGATATCTCTGTATCACAGTCTCTGTACCTCGAAATCTCGAAATCCCAATGTCTCAATCATAATATCTAGGGCGCCGTCAGTCCAGACCGGCCCCTACCATCCATCTCAAGACCACGACGGTATCCTCCGGATATCCGACGCGTCGGGTAAAATCACCGGTAGGTAGTGCTCCCCTGCCAGGCTCACATCGTCATCACCACGCGCTTCTTGCCCCGGGGCACCTTACCGGGTCCACCATGTACCCGAAACGGTTCATCCGTCTCCTCGAATCGGGTTTCCAAATCCATCAGCAAACTCATGGTGGACGACTCATACATCATGGGAAAACCGCACTTTTTATTTTAAAGAGAGAAAAGAAGTTTATATAAGTTTTGCGGTTTTCCCCCAAATCCAGAAAATCTCATGGAAATCCGAATCCAATCCTCAATAGCATGTAAACAGTGCATACAGGCATAAAAATCCATGAATAATAACATGCATGATGTAACAACTAATAATTACAATGTCTAATCTAGCATATACGGCAAGTACACTAATATCATGTCTAAATTATTAGCTAACAACCTATGTCGATGCAATAATATTTTCTAAGGTGTACGTGACATGGCAATTACCGATGAAGATGTGTGTGAGCCGGCAAGTAAGTGTACGTGGTACATACGCATCATCGGTAATGGTGCTGGTGTCCTAACAGCATAACATCAATAAAGGAGTATGAAACATAATATAAGCATGCGATGCGATGCGAACCACAATAATGAGCGGAAGCTGAATACTAGACGCAACTATAACTAATCTGCATTAATCTAAAATAACCTCTACAATTGGTGCCTTTTGAAATAACACGAATCATGGGGTTTTGAAAATAGGGGCTACGGTGTTTTTATGAAAAGATACGTCTTTTGAAATATCCGTAGGATCCCTTGGGCTGTCTTTTAAAATACCCACGATTCGTTAGTTTTTGAAATAGGTAGGAGTCTAATCTAATCTAACAACCATCTTAAACTATACGGCTGAACTAACAAGTAGAGCTACGGGTGAGGAAACCGCCTAACATCTGAGTCGATACATATACATACATGTATATATATTAGTCGGTGATCCCGCCTCAATAATATCATATCCGATACCCTATCTATAATCAGACATCCCAAGTCAAGAGTGCGGATCAATCATCAAAATATAGCTTGTACGTAAATCCGTCGTACGGCATCCCAAATCTGGGTACGGGTCAATATCACATTCATCATACTATTTATCTGGTATCCTCTTTATCAAATGTCATGATCGGGGTACTGATCTACGTCTAGTACAATATTGATACCCTCTATGTATGCATGCAGGTGTAAGAATCACTACGTCAAAAGACCCGCTAAAACATCGTGTCGTATCTCAATACGAACCAAATCACATCACCGATCTCCTGGCCTCAAGCCCAATCTCATCGACTCATCTCAAATCCCAAATACTATCCTCAAATCCAGTATATAAACACATAGTCCCATACCCATGTGTAGATATACGCACCATCATATGCACTCTAATAAATGAAAGAATGAATGCAAGTATGTGTGTAAATGTATGTGTGAGTGCAACCACTACTCTAGGGTTCGCACTAAACTAAACCAATATATTCTTATCATCAAAATATCATTATTACCATCAATAACCCTAAACAACACATAATAAATATTCGTGTGTATACGTATTCGTATACATCACCACGGACTGCGGGGGTGCTATACGCCATCCACCCGACTTCTCCCCACAGATATAAATCTACTCACATTGCTTCTCGTGTACCAAAGCCGATGTCGCTATCTTCACCTCCTTTGCCTCAACATCACGCGGGGTACCTACAAGTATATCACAATGCTAAAGCACATGAAAATCACATCGGAAACCAAAATAGCACACGCTACCCGCATAGGTAAAAACCTATCGACTCGCATGTAAACACAATCAAAATCCACTTGTCGTTGACGTCCAAACGCCACCCGACAGGAATGAATCACCAAATACCAAAATCCATGCTAAAACAAGTCCCAAATTATACACCAACATAGGAAAATCAACCCAGATTTCACCCTAGATGGAATCAGTTAAAACTAGACATACTCAGGGTCAAAACTAGAGGAAATGGGGGCATGCACAGAAAACGAAGCAATTCCTTAAAATACCTTATTTTAGAATTTTCCATAATTTTTCCCCATTTATCTGTATTTAATTATACCAGAATATTAAAATATTCATTAAAATAATATTAAATTATAAAATTTCCCAAAAATCATATTTTATTATTTTGAAGACGTTACAATCACCTGCAGGTACACTACCATGCCAGGAGTTGTCCATTCTAAAACACCTTTAGAATGTTGTCTAAGTACCCAGATTGGGAAACTACCCAAATCTAGATCTAAAACCATAGATCTAGTAACCAGAGTATCTGATATAATATCCAAGTCCTTTGTGGAGAAACCACTGTGTGACAACCAAAGTATAACCGGTCGTAGTGCAGGAATATCACTTCCTACTATGTGTATATCATCCACAAATCAGGACATCACACCCTACTACCTTCTTAACAGATCCATCCCCTATTCTGATGAAGTCAAACCTATGAATGTCATATCAAAAATATATGATCTATCTTCGCTATATCTGCTTTAGTCTATAAATAGACATAAGCCACTTGTCCACCAATGCTTCCGCTGCTCCCACTGACTACGACAACCCTCTGGCAGAATCAGATACACATGCACTTCTAAAGCTAGTTTAGAACGACGCTATACACATCCTCTTGTAGGGTTACACAGTCTGGAAAAACAGCAATGGCAAGTCTGGGTAAACAAGAACCTCGCTGTCACCGTCGTTGAGGCTACCGGAGTACCTCTTGGGTGCCTGAGGTTACCCACCATATCTGCGGAGTGGCTAATGGAATGTCAAACCAGAATGAATCTTTAGGTTTTTATCAAATTTTCAGTAATCGTTTGCGGTTCTGGAATCAGTTCTAGTTCTACCATACTCCCACTACTGTTTTCTGAAAAAATCCATTCTACTAAAACTGTGGCGAGTGAAGAACAATATCACCATTGATCTTCCAGATGGTAGAAAGTCAACCCTCGTGATAGCCCGGTTCAACCCACAAACAGCCATTATGGAAACATGCCTTGAGTTATCCAGAGTCTGGTTTTAAGTATAAGCCGGACAACTCCCCGTTCCTTAACATTGTTAAGATATGAACCGTTCTATATCCAATATAGAAACAGAGGCACTGATTTAATTGGAACCAGATTCAAATCATGCAGCTGTCTCCAGTGCATGTCAACTAAATGGGCAGAGGCCGATCAACATTACTCAACTTAGGAGTGCTTCCAATTATGAGTAACCTGAAAGAGAAGCAAGTTCACTTAATCACTACTATTAACTGAATACCACACACAAGTATCTACATCTTCGTTCACTTTGAAGAATCCCGATACTTGCAACACCTGGTTCTCTCCTTTATTCATATACCTATAACTTCTCAAAACTTGGACCTTGCATTTCTACGAAACACATGTCTAAGAACTAGAGAAGTCACAAGTAAACAGAATATAGTACGAGTACCATCCCCTCTGTCCTCATGGACACTGGACAACATACAATACTCTGTATAAGTCCTTTGAGTCTAATAACTCATTCCCTGTGTGTCGTAGGTTGAAAACTGTACTTATGGTTAAGAAGAATTACACTGCTGTTTAATGCTCCTTACCTAACCATCCACTGATATAGGTAAATGTCATGGACATAATTTCAAAAAAGGTAATATCTCACTCTATAAAAATAGACGTACAGATATATCAATTTGAAATTGGTGCATAACAACGGATATTCAAAACCAAATATTTGCCGTCCGGCAAACAACCCAGGTGACTTCCTCAAATATCACCAATTACAACGAATCCCGATATAATGAGGATGATCACCCAATTCCCAATAACTTACTCCCACTCATCATCTGTAAAACCGTACAGATGTGAGAATCATACCTAGTAAATACATACCCTGGAGTAAGTGTCTAGTCAGGAAATCAGTTTTCTATTAACAATACACAGTGAAACTGAAACATTGAAATGTTTCATAGGGGTATCCGGGTATTCCTAGTAATGCCTCTTCTATTATCCAGATTCACAACTGTAACCGTATATTTCTTTGTCATCTCTCCAAATCCCTTGATATGTCTTTAGTCATTACCTTCTGTATGCCCTCTTAGGCTAAATGGTTTTCTTCCTTCCATATCGTTCGGCACCAGCTTATGGTTTGGAAGAAGACTATCCAATAAGCGTAATAGGTGTACTGTCCTAATCCTAGGAGCACTCGCAATGCGAGAGAAGGTGAGGATAAAAGATAACCGAATAAAACCTTATTCCTATTTCTCCTGAACCAGAATCCATCCCCGAACTGGAACAAGTTCCTTTCGAGTTCGTATATAACCATACGATGGAGTATCCAAATAACTGTGGATTTTCGTAGTGATCCGGAGTGTTCTGGAGAAACACAAAGGTGAAGTAGGAGTGGCGATGAAATACTTGGTTTGGTCGTGAATAGCAGTCGCAATTTAGTTTGCCATTTTACTAATCCCTTTGTTTGTCTTTACTTAATATCTTCTGTACACCATTTAGGCTAAATGGTTTTCTTCATTCCCTACCGTTCGGCACCTGCCTATGGTTTGGAAGAAGACTATCCAATAGGCATAATAGGTGTACTGTCCTAATCCAAGGAGCACTCACAACCTGAGAGAAGGTAAAAGGAAAAGACAACTGAATAGTCCTATTCGTTTTCTCCAGAACTGGAAACCATCCTCGAATAAGTTCCTTCGAGTTCGTATATAACCATACGATGGTTTTATCCAATGGAAGTGGATGTTCGTAATAATATGGGGTGTTCTGGAGAAAAGGGTAAAAGTAGGAGTGGCAATGAGGTATGCAACTCTGACAATCCAATAGCCAGTGCTTTAAGAAAGTTCGGTCAACTTGGTCATTGAGTCATAGTCAAGGGTCGGGCTATGGTCACTGCCAAAGAGAGAGAGAAAAGAAACACTCAGCGTGCACTCTTACCTAGATCAGAATGGTTATCAATTTATCTAATCAAATCAGGAAACTTCCCACTGTATTATCAAATTCTCCTCCAAACCTAAAAGAAGAATTAGTCAGGATCACCTGAAGAGTAAACCAACTCATCAGTGGGAATCGGGATCCAACTATCATCGCATGATAACGTGATGGAATCCACTCACATTATCACACTCCAGAAGGTATGCGCATATCTGGCAAGTTTCAGTTTCTTTAGAAACTCCCGATGTGTGTTTTTACCCCAAGCGGCTTATGACCTTGACAGAGGTCAACATATCATAAGTCGCAAGTCAAGTTCAACCCGTCATTGTCCTTGATTAACTTAGACCCACCCGCACGTGCCCTTGACAGAGGTCAAAATGACCGTGCGACTGTCCTAAATTATCCCATTTATGCAACAAATAAGCATTACCCAGCTACCAAGCACTATGCCTTGACAGAGGTCAACATACACAGCATGAATACTAAGTAATACCTGTAAGAAACGACGGAGGGCTACGACTAGTTTTTGGCGAAAAACCTTTTAACGTAATGAACTTGATATCGTTGAAGGAACCGCATAGCTTTTTATAAATATAGTGACGAAAACCTTTGCTAAAGAGGTCACTCCCGGTGAAGGGATCTCGGCTCTTTCCCCGTAGAATGAGGTGCAGGATATTCCAACTGAATACCATGATGCAAAGCAAAAAGCAATCGACTATAGTGAAGTTATTACTCTGACGCAAACTTCTGTCCAAGGGGTCACTCCCGGTGAAGGGATCTCGGCCCTTGCCTCGTCGACTGAGGTGCTGGATATTCATAACCGAATACCACTGTGCAAAACAAAAGAGAACGTCCTTGCAATAACAGCTTTTTGAAAAATGTTCTAACAACATAAGAATAGGTTTGTTTAGCTTGCATTGATCCGAATCAATGCAGTCCCATCAATTGATCACACCAATAAAGAACGAAAATACGATGTGCGTATATGCCATCCGCATTCGCCACTGGGTCCCGTCAACACCCATTAGGTTACTTAACTAACGACAGAGCGGGTACTAGACTAGCGCGGATGCAAAACATATACAACATCTACTAGTATATATATCAATATATAATATTTGCTTAAG